>CM017565.1:44892058-45534442 GCA_007844125.1 Sinonovacula constricta | reverse complement strand
ATAATAATATTTGATATCTGTATAAGAAATAAGTATTGATTTACTTATTACCTGCCGTAATAATAACATGTTATTAAAAGCAGCGGCCAAGAAGACATCAAGATTGAACAGACTCTTTGATATTCGTATCCTGGGTAATTTGACGCCACCTTTCCGTGAAATAATAAACGGCTAGCTGATTGCAACTGTTTGTTTATAGTTGTCTTATTTGCGCACTTTGAATACAGACATCTAGAGAGGATGAAGTGCATAAAAACAATTTTACATTGATATATTGAGACATCCACTTGTTAGATGGCTTCCAAAGCAGTATAATTAAAGTGCCAGTCAACAAATGTACTGGCTGAAAACAGGTCAAGACTGGATTTGCCTTCAAATTGCCTTTGTAATACGCAAATCATGTTTATATGTGTTGTCTGTATATTTCTAGATATTATTTTTTACATTAAACTGTTACAGTGCATTGTGTTGAATGGTTATATTTCATATCAATAAGCATAATATCAAATATATTAATAAAATATGTGTGAAATTTGCTGTTGATAATATTATGTATCTATATCTATATATCTATATATATCTATATATATCTATATTTATCTATATATATAATATATCTATCTATCTATCTATCTATCTATCTATCTATCTATCTATCTATCTATCTATCTATCTATCTATCTATCTATATCTATCTATCTATCTATCTATCTATCTATCTATCTATCTATCTATCTATCTATCTATCTATCTATCTATCTATCTATCTATCTATCTCTCTCTCTCTCTCTCTCTCTCTCTCTCTCTCTCTCTCTCTCTCTCTCTATATATATATATATATATATATATATATTATATATATATATATATATATATATATATATATCCAAACTAGCAAATGAAAGGCAATAACGTTTTTTAGCAAAGACGAAGTAAAAATTCAAACTGTCAATTGTCAATATAATTAATACGATAAAGCTATAACCATATAATCTTTGATTCCTTTATAAAGTTGTGTACTGTAGTTTCTTAAATGCAAAAGACCGTCTGGGATTGGGATTGGCATTTGCCGGCATTTTTGCCGATACTGTGCAAAGAAAATTCTATCATTATAGCACAGGGGCACTTATGACGTGCCCAGGGACAGATCCCGTTCGGTAGGATAGAAGCCACTACTACCAACTTTAAAGACTCTAGTTTGACCCGGCCGGGGTTTGAAACCGCGAACTACCGATCGGCAAGCCGACGCTCTACAACTTGATCTATTGCGGCCAGTAAAGACCGTTAGTCCTATCAGGCATGGATTACAGAAAATGTTTAACATACAAATAGTTAAAGTCCATAGCAGAGTTAGTTTATTGTATGGATCTATATTATTTATCATTAACCATATATAGCATATAACATAAACTAATGTACTACGATTTAGTAAAACATTCGTAAACAATTAAAGCAGATTATGTTTTGACATAAATACTTTTCAAAATGTGTAGTCAGGATTTATTTGTCACTTTCATTTTAATATGCTTTCAAGACTAATCAACGATTGCGATAGTTAAGATCACATCATATACCGATAGCAGCACAAAGGCGCTTAATGGTTATTAGTACGTTATGTGATTATTAATATAATTACGTTTGTTATCTTGCCTTACTTTTACAAAACAACGACGAAAAGATTATTTAAGTATATTATAATAATATATACAAGTATAATTGAACATTAAAAACATTTTACTAAATCCTCTTCATTGCCTAATTTTTTAAAGAATTTTGGTACATGTTTAAACATGTTTGCTCATAGGACTTCATATTCCCTTATTAATTATTATGTCAGTTAATTTGACAGAATAGCTTTCAATAATGGAAAATCTAAAACATTATGATAGAATCACCGAGACCAAGTAGATGGCTAGCATGTTTGGAGCTGAAGAACGACATTGCGAATGATCACTAAATTTACATCGCCTTTTTGGTAAAGTAAATCAAACAAACAAGACGATGTCTTAACACATGTTTTTATTTACATTATGGCTAGCTATAAAACTGTTAAAACTCATTAAACTCAATTTATACAACTATAAAAAGGTTTTACTCAGAGGAAAGAGCATTGGGTGTTTTCAAACATCATTATTTAATTCCTCAGATGCAATGTAACGATTTGATCACTAGCAATGCACGAAATGGTTAAAACAAGAGGTAGCATCTTTGGAAAATTCATAAATTGCACCTTTCACACATCAGAAATATTTAGAAGTTTAATATGTCTTTTATTACATAAACTTCAGCAGAGTTTGAATAAAAATATATATTACAAAGTCCTTTGAGCATTGATCCATATACACATTTTTTTAAAAAGCACAGGACCAAGGTATTCACATGCCAGACAAATGTAAAATTGAGAACAAATATGTGATGAGTCATTTAACAAAAAGAGCAAACCCGACAGTAACCACCTTGGAACGGTCAGTCGGTAATATAGACCGACTGGTGTGCTTAAACCGGTTTTACAAGAGCTCTCACCTTGCACTTCATGGTGGGTTTCTAAAATGCATGCAATGAAAAGAAAACCGATCCATTTGAATAAATGTCCTAGCGCTAACGTTTTGTTTGATAAATTATGACAAGAGTAGTGATTTCATTGAAAGATAATGTCCACAAAGTGTTTAGAAGAGAGATAGGTATTATTTTGATTAAAAGAACTACAAAAATGATAATAAATTGAATTAACTTTTTGGATCAAGAAAAAAAAAACATGACAGAGAATAGTAAATGGTTGTAGCATCCTGTTCATGTGAAGATGGAATTGAGGAACCAAGGTCCAATGCACATCAAAGGAAATACCCGTCACAGTCCTTATAGGATGAATTAAATGATTAATTAAACATAAATTACATACACAGGGAGATTTTTTACGACCGCCACACTGCACAAGTAGCATTGTCGTTATCATGAATAAGAATATATTTGAAAAAGTCCTATGAGCATTGCAACATACAAAAAAAGTTGAAATGGCACAGGACAACGGAATTCACATTCAAGTCAAACGTAAAAGTAAGTACAAATCTGTGATAAGTAATTACACAAGAAGAGCAAGCCCGACAGTTATCACCTTGGAACGGTCAGTCGGTAATATGGAATTAAATGAATGTTTTTTTTTTTCTAAATTGAGACAACGTACTTCATTGGAATGCTTCGTGAATCAATTAGTCATCAATTTTCTTTAAGTTTTATTTCAAGATATTCAATGATTTGCTTATCTTGCGTGCAGTCTGCATATTCCAAATGCATGTTAGTGCATAGTATAATTTATATGGTAACTAATGTATGTGCGAAACTGGATGTAAAATATGATTTGCTTAACTTTTCTTCAAATATACCTAGTTGCAATTTAAAACAGAGAAAAGAAAATGGTCTTACTCATGATTTGAACCGAATGTATCAAACATTTACTTCGTAGAATTAACAGATAACTATTTTTCTTCAACCAGGGTTGCACCAGCTTAAGCCATGAGAATGATTACAACAAAGTGATGCACGTGCGCCGTCTCTAAGATGTTAGTTTATGCAAGAAACCCTTGTGCATGACATTATCTTATCTAAATAATCAAGAATTAAAACCCGCATTGATCTTCTAGGCAGACCACCCTGCTTTTAATTGGAATATATCAGGCACTCAAAGGTGTCAGTATGTCTGATTTCCTGGATTATTTTTCTGTAAGGTTGCACGAAAATAAAATATTCAATAGGAAATATATCAGTCTATCTTTCAACTACAATGTTTAACTTTAAACTTGAAATAATTGAGATTTTAAGCATACCATTATATTCATAGAACAATAAATTCCACAGAAACACTGATTACACAATTGCAAATATAACCAGAACAATACATTCTCTGAGCTTATTAACTGACTACCACTTCAAATGTGACAAGGAAAAATATAGATTATTATATGAAATATCCGCAGAGAACAGAGAAGTAAACTATAATACGAATAGCGTGTAAAATACCTTGTTTAATATTCTTGGCTATAGTTGCACCGTGAATGTCTAGAGTAGAACTGACATTTGAAGCTCGTCTGTTGGGCAATGCAAGACTGTATTTTCGGGAATTGTCTATATCCTTCTTTCTGGGAATTTGAAATGCAGACAATAAAATGCGGATAACAAAAATATCCTGGATAGGAGGTATTCGTGCAATTTACAAATAAAAAACAAAAAACACAAAAAAACACACACACAGTGGTTTTGAGGATAATTGCTTGCTCAAAACATTTAGACTTTCACATTTTTACAACCGTTAGTACAAATCTCTCTTTCTTCTACGGCGTAATACTTCACTATGTATTACTATTTATAAATCCCATTAATATCCTGCTGTTTGAATATTCCTAACGAAGGATGAAATCAAACCCTATTATTACATTTTCGATGTATGCGTCAATATTATTTAATGTTTGTCTATAAAAAAAAATGTCATTCGAAAGGAATTATATTCTGCCATTGAACCGCATTTATGCCAACACATAAAATAATTACACCAAAACATCAAAGATAAACACTATTTGTATTAAAATGGCATTGTCAATTTAATGCTTTTGGCAATAGGTAAATAAGAAAAGGTCCTATCAAAACTCTAACAGATAATTAATTTTTATCTACCAGTAGTCAAAGGCAAACAAGGGACAAGCAAATGTGAATAAAAACACAAAGACGAGACATAACACACATAAAGAAAAACCATCAGTTACCGCCTTGGAACGGTCAGTCGGCAAAAGGGCCAACTGGGGTGCTTAAACCTAGTTTAGATTAAACATACGACATAAGCTTTGCGAATACATCCAAACCTTAAATGTGCTTAATGGGTAAGTCGATAAAATAATTTTAAGGCTTATCTTAAAACGAAGTTCTAATCGATAGGGTGTTTGTTTAAGAGTTAATTTAGAGTCATGTGGTTACAAACGGTGCTTATTAATTGATTTTAATCTTTTACTGGTAGCTACCCATAGATATAATTAAGCTTTTTAAGGAATAATGCGTGAGACTGATGCCATAAAGATAAAGAAAATGACGTTATGGATGCAACAAGTTTCGTTTAAGTTGCTTATAAAATAAAATGAATCATAAGAATTTAAGACGTTTTATATGCGATACAGCAGTAAAGACAAATAAAGGAAACAGCACAAAGGCCATTCAATGTAGTTGATTTATATCTATGTTTAAGACTTATTTCCTACCCATTTAATGTACATTCGGACCTGTCTTAAGATTAAAATAATTAAATACCGACGTGCTTACAGCCACAACAACTACATAAACTGTCATAGACGTTTATTTAAAAATGCATCGCTGACGTTCTGTTAAAGAAGGTTGTTTTTTTTTCAAAATGCATCGTTGAAGTATAAATATGATTGGAAACTATTACTTTTACAGAAATAACGAGATCGCTTTTTACAAACGTTCCATTTAAAAAAAGTGTCACTTTTTGAAAATTAAGGATATATTTGTTATTTATTACTTACAGGACATAGAATGTATGGAATGTATGTAATGTTAACAGGGTAATGTTAAACAATAAAACGATAAAATGACAGTAACATTCGGCAAGCATTAACTTAGTTTCATTCAGCAGAAATTATCAGTTTGAAGGATATAAAACTGAACTCATGTTAATGTTTTCTTTTGCTATTTAACTCTTAAACTATCTACATCATATGGTTATTACTTAAATCTAAATATGTTTTTAGACTTAACAACTATTAAATTGGTATATTCAGGAATCATTTCTTAATCGCGTGTTTTTCTTTCGGAGGAGGAATAGTAAATTGTGATTTACGATAAGCAAGTTTAACGTCGCGAAGCCGTCACAAGTAGGGTACAAATTCCCAGTTATAAAATCAAATTTACTGCTTTATGTTTGCGTTTAAACGCAAAATAAAACATTGCTTTGTTTTTTAAACCACACCAGAGTATCTGCGGACAAGATACCAGTGAAGCTAACACGTTATAAGAAAGAATATAAATGTCTGATGAATCAACAGACAATACCTTTACAATACCGAGGTAATATCGAGTTATAGTCTACTTTCAAGCTTCTGATCGTTCAGCTTACTTTACAGTTTACCCCCTGGCTTATGAAATATCCAAATTTCTTCTTTTTCAAAAACATGCTACATTGGAGAGATCAACCACAAGAACAATAGGGGTAAAAACTTTTGGCTCATTTGCATTAAACAGAGATAAATTGAATGTATTTCCATGTATTTACATAGCTAAGCTGCTTACGAACAAATCATCGGCTGTTTTCTGTCTCCAGATGATTGTAATGTGACATTTGGTACAGTTAACTAGACTCTGTACTCCGGAAAAAGAAGTTTCATTTTAGATATCGTATCATAGTTAATTAAACCGTTCCAAGGCGGTAGTTATTGGGTTTTTTTGTTTGTTTAAATTTTCTTAAATTTAAATATCGAATTTGTTGTGAAAGTATAATTGTTTAATAAACACGTTTATAATTAGTAAACTAAGAAAGCGTCAGTTATCTACCACTGGCTACAAAATGTTACCAGATACTCTGAATAAATAATCTGCATCCGAAAGTAATGCGTGAACTGTTGTAATGACATTGTAAGTACATACGATTAAACTATATTTAAATAACAAATGCCAATTGTCCAAATCGCACCTGACTTTGTTTCAATTACTAACACACCAAAACATACAAAATAGTAAAAACATGTAATACAAGAGTCAATATTAGAATGTATATTTTCTTTAAAAGCTAGACTACAATAAAATGAATTATAGATTATAGTAAAATATAGTAAGAATATATGACAAAGTCCTATGAGTATTGCAATATACCAAACTCCGAAAAGGCACAGAACAAAGGTATTTCACATGCAAGCCAAGCTAAAAGTAAGAACAAATTTGTGATGAGTCATTTAAGGAAAAGAGCAAACCTTTGGTTTTGAGGATAATTGCTTGCTCAAAACATTTAGACTTTCACATTTTTACAACCGTTAGTACAAATCTCTCTTTCTTCTACGGCGTAATACTTCACTATGTATTACTATTTATAAATCCCATTAATATCCTGCTGTTTGAATATTCCTAACGAAGGATGAAATCAAACCCTATTATGACATTTTCGATGTATGCGTCGATATTATTTAATGTTTGTCTATAAAAAAAAATGTCATTCGAAAGGAATTATATTCTGCCATTGAACCGCATTTATGCCAACACATAAAATAATTACACCAAAACATCAAAGATAAACACTATTTTTATTAAAATGGCATTGTCAATTTAATGCTTTTGGCAATAGGTAAATAAGAAAAGGTCCTATCAAAACTCTAACAGATAATTAATTTTTATCTACCAGTAGTCAAAGGCAAACAAGGGACAAGCAAATGTGAATAAAAACACAGAGACGAGACATAACACACATAAAGAAAAACCATCAGTTACCGCCTTGGAACGGTCAGTCGGCAAAAGGGCCAACTGGGGTGCTTAAACCTAGTTTAGATTAAACATACGACATAAGCTTTGCGAATACATCCAAACCTTAAATGTGCTTAATGGGTAAGTCGATAAAATAATTTTAAGGCTTATCTTAAAACGAAGTTCTAATCGATAGGGTGTTTGTTTAAGAGTTAATTTAGAGTCATGTGGTTACAAACGGTGCTTATTAATTGATTTTAATCTTTTACTGGTAGCTACCCATAGATATAATTAAGCTTTTTAAGGAATAATGCGTGAGACTGATGCCATAAAGATAAAGAAAATGACGTTATGGATGCAACAAGTTTCGTTTAAGTTGCTTATAAAATAAAATGAATCATAAGAATTTAAGACGTTTTATATGCGATACAGCAGTAAAGACAAATAAAGGAAACAGCACAAAGGCCATTCAATGTAGTTGATTTATATCTATGTTTAAGACTTATTTCCTACCCATTTAATGTACATTCGGACCTGTCTTAAGATTAAAATAATTAAATACCGACGTGCTTACAGCCACAACAACTACATAAACTGTCATAGACGTTTATTTAAAAATGCATCGCTGACGTTCTGTTAAAGAAGGTTGTTTTTTTTTTTCAAAATGCATCGTTGAAGTATAAATATGATTGGAAACTATTACTTTTACAGAAATAACGAGATCGCTTTTTACAAACGTTCCATTTAAAAAAAGTGTCACTTTTTGAAAATTAAGGATATATTTGTTATTTATTACTTACAGGACATAGAATGTATGGAATGTATGTAATGTTAACAGGGTAATGTTAAACAATAAAACGATAAAATGACAGTAACATTCGGCAAGCATTAACTTAGTTTTATTCAGCAGAAATTATCAGTTTGAAGGATATAAAACTGAACTCATGTTAATGTTTTCTTTTGCTATTTAACTCTTAAACTATCTACATCATATGGTTATTACTTAAATCTAAATATGTTTTTAGACTTAACAACTATTAAATTGGTATATTCAGGAATCATTTCTTAATCGCGTGTTTTTCTTTCGGAGGAGGAATAGTAAATTGTGATTTACGATAAGCAAGTTTAACGTCGCGAAGCCGTCACAAGTAGGGTACAAATTCCCAGTTATAAAATCAAATTTACTGCTTTATGTTTGCGTTTAAACGCAAAATAAAACATTGCTTTGTTTTTTAAACCACACCAGAGTATCTGCGGACAAGATACCAGTGAAGCTAACACGTTATAAGAAAGAATATAAATGTCTGATGAATCAACAGACAATACCTTTACAATACCGAGGTAATATCGAGTTATAGTCTACTTTCAAGCTTCTGATCGTTCAGCTTACTTTACAGTTTACCCCCTGGCTTATGAAATATCCAAATTTCTTCTTTTTCAAAAACATGCTACATTGGAGAGATCAACCACAAGAACAATAGGGGTAAAAACTTTTGGCTCATTTGCATTAAACAGAGATAAATTGAATGTATTTCCATGTATTTACATAGCTAAGCTGCTTACGAACAAATCATCGGCTGGTTTCTGTCTCCAGATGATTGTAATGTGACATTTGGTACAGTTAACTAGACTCTGTACTTCGGAAAAAGAAGTTTCATTTTAGATATCGTATCATAGTTAATTAAACCGTTCCAAGGCGGTAGTTATTGGGTTTTTTTGTTTGTTTAAATTTTCTTAAATTTAAATATCGAATTTGTTGTGAAAGTATAATTGTTTAATAAACACGTTTATAATTAGTAAACTAAGAAAGTGTCAGTTATCTACCACTGGCTACAAAATGTTACCAGATACTCTGAATAAATAATCTGCATCCGAAAGTAATGCGTGAACTGTTGTAATGACATTGTAAGTACATACGATTAAACTATATTTAAATAACAAATGCCAATTGTCCAAATCGCACCTGACTTTGTTTCAATTACTAACACACCAAAACATACAAAATAGTAAAAACATGTAATACAAGAGTCAATATTAGAATGTATATTTTCTTTAAAAGCTAGACTACAATAAAATGAATTATAGATTATAGTAAAATATAGTAAGAATATATGACAAAGTCCTATGAGTATTGCAATATACCAAACTCCGAAAAGGCACAGAACAAAGGTATTTCACATGCAAGCCAAGCTAAAAGTAAGAACAAATTTGTGATGAGTCATTTAAGGAAAAGAGCAAACCTTTGGTTTTGAGGATAATTGCTTGCTCAAAACATTTAGACTTTCACATTTTTACAACCGTTAGTACAAATCTCTCTTTCTTCTACGGCGTAATACTTCACTATGTATTACTATTTATAAATCCCATTAATATCCTGCTGTTTGAATATTCCTAACGAAGGATGAAATCAAACCCTATTATTACATTTTCGATGTATGCGTCGATATTATTTAATGTTTGTCTATAAAAAAAAAATGTCATTCGAAAGGAATTATATTCTGCCATTGAACCGCATTTATGCCAACACATAAAATAATTACACCAAAACATCAAAGATAAACACTATTTTTATTAAAATGGCATTGTCAATTTAATGCTTTTGGCAATAGGTAAATAAGAAAAGGTCCTATCAAAACTCTAACAGATAATTAATTTTTATCTACCAGTAGTCAAAGGCAAACAAGGGACAAGCAAATGTGAATAAAAACACAGAGACGAGACATAACACACATAAAGAAAAACCATCAGTTACCGCCTTGGAACGGTCAGTCGGCAAAAGGGCCAACTGGGGTGCTTAAACCTAGTTTAGATTAAACATACGACATAAGCTTTGCGAATACATCCAAACCTTAAATGTGCTTAATGGGTAAGTCGATAAAATAATTTTAAGGCTTATCTTAAAACGAAGTTCTAATCGATAGGGTGTTTGTTTAAGAGTTAATTTAGAGTCATGTGGTTACAAACGGTGCTTATTAATTGATTTTAATCTTTTACTGGTAGCTACCCATAGATATAATTAAGCTTTTTAAGGAATAATGCGTGAGACTGATGCCATAAAGATAAAGAAAATGACGTTATGGATGCAACAAGTTTCGTTTAAGTTGCTTATAAAATAAAATGAATCATAAGAATTTAAGACGTTTTATATGCGATACAGCAGTAAAGACAAATAAAGGAAACAGCACAAAGGCCATTCAATGTAGTTGATTTATATCTATGTTTAAGACTTATTTCCTACCCATTTAATGTACATTCGGACCTGTCTTAAGATTAAAATAATTAAATACCGACGTGCTTACAGCCACAACAACTACATAAACTGTCATAGACGTTTATTTAAAAATGCATCGCTGACGTTCTGTTAAAGAAAGTTTTTTTTTTTTTCAAAATGCATCGTTGAAGTATAAATATGATTGGAAACTATTACTTTTACAGAAATAACGAGATCGCTTTTTACAAACGTTCCATTTAAAAAAAGTGTCACTTTTTGAAAATTAAGGATATATTTGTTATTTATTACTTACAGGACATAGAATGTATGGAATGTATGTAATGTTAACAGGGCAATGTTAAACAATAAAACGATAAAATGACAGTAACATTCGGCAAGCATTAACTTAGTTTCATTCAGCAGAAATTATCAGTTTGAAGGATATAAAACTGAACTCATGTTAATGTTTTCTTTTGCTATTTAACTCTTAAACTATCTACATCATATGGTTATTACTTAAATCTAAATATGTTTTTAGACTTAACAACTAATAAATTGGTATATTCAGGAATCATTTCTTAATCGCGTGTTTCTTTTCTTTTTCTTTCGGAGGAGGAATAGTAATTTGTGATTTACGATAAACAAGTTTAACGTCGCGAAGCCGTCACAAGTAGGGTACAAATTCCCACTTATAAAATCAAATTTACTGCTTAATGTTTGCGTTTAAACGCAAAATAAAATATTGCTTTGTTTTTTTAAACCACACCAGAGTATCTGCGGACAAGATACCAGTGAAGCTAACACGTTATAAGAAAGAATATAAATGTCTGATGAATCAACAGACAATACCTTTACAATACCGAGGTAATATCAAGTTATAGTCTACTTTCAAGCTTCTGTTCGTTCAGCTTACTTTACAGTTTACCCCCTGGCTTATGAAATATCCAAATTTCTTCTTTTTCAAAAACATGCTACATTGGAGAGATCAACCACAAGAACAATAGGGGCAAAAACTTTTGGCTCATTTGCATTAAACAGAGATAAGCTGAATGTATTTCCATGTATTTACATAGCTAAGCTGCTTACGAACAAATCATCGGCTGTTTTCTGTCTCCAGATGATTGTAATGTGACATTTGGTACAGTTAACTAGACTCTGTACTTCGGAAAAAGAAGTTTCATTTTAGATATCTTATCATAGTTAATCTAACCGTGGTTAAACCGTTTCAAGGCGGTAGATGTTTTTTTTTTTTGTTCAAATTTTCTTAAATTTAAATATCGAATTTGTTGTGATAGTATAATTGTTTAATAAACACGTTTATAATTAGTAAACTAAGAATGCGTCAGTGATCTACCACTGGCTACAAAATGTTACCAGATACTCTGATTAATGAATAAATAATCTGAATCCGGAAGTAATGTTTTCACAGAATATTGAAATACAGCCTGAAATGTTTTAGTGACATTGTAAATACATACGAATAAAACATATTTTGATAACAAATGCCAATTGTCCAAATCGTACCTGAATTTGATTCAATTACTAACACACCAAAACATACAAATTAGTAAAACAGGTAATACGAGAGTCAATATTAGAATGTATATTTTCTTTAAAAGCTAGACTACAATAAAATAAATTATGGATTATAGTAAAATATAGTAAAACTCACTGTGTAAACAATCTGTTGAGGTATAATAAATAAACATAGAATAAAATTTGAGTTTGAAAATGTCTCATATTTACAATTGAATAATTAAACGATGTAAAATCTAATTTCAATTGACACCCGCAATGAGAAGATTTCTTGCTGGTTGCGAGAAATTGCATAACTTAAGGAAAAATTTATATTTGACATGTCTACACACAATTTATGTTCTAAAATGAGCGAGCGGTCTTTGACAGCATTGAATGGAAGCCACCGAATGTTCTTTGCAAAGTTACATCAGTTTAAAGTGTCTAGAAAATGCGATTAGGTGTGAGTCATTCGGTCAAGTCGCGAATAGCATATACGAAAAGACTATAGAAAATCTCTATTCTACGTAAAACGTATAATTGGATCAAGAACCAAACCCGTCAACAAACACACACACACACACACACACACACACACACACACACACACACACACACACACACACACACACACACACACACACACACACACACACACACATATATATATATATATATATATATATATATATATATATACAGACACAGACTCAGACACAGACAGACGCATATACACATACACAGATAAATATATACATATTACACAGATAAATATACATATATAATGTCTGTGTATGTGTCTGTGTGTGTGTCTGTGTGTGTGTGTGTGTGTCTGTGTGTGTTGTGTGTGTAGAATACATGACAAATAGTTTTATAGTTAAATTAGCTAAAAGGGATGAAGAAAAAACAAAACAAATTTTTATGTTTTTTATCTTACATTTTTTTAGCTTGCTTGTATGTGTAAATGTCTAATGATTATGCCAACTTCGATATACTTAGACATTTGCAACGCTCATGAGGACCTAAGGCACATGTCTGCTTCTCCGGAAAATGCGTGCTGGCATTTGGTGTTCTGTAGGTTTCTGTTTGTTTGTTTGTCTGTTTATTGGGTTTATCGTCCCACCAACAGTATTTCAGTTATCTGGAGACGGTGTCCACTTGAAGCAGATATAGTGCTGCCTTCACTGTGTATAGCATGCCGTGAACATCTGGCATGATACCACACCCAGTCACATTATCCTGACACCGGGCCAACCAGTCGTGGAACTACCCTTATATTTGCTTGAGCGTTAGCAAGGGAGCTATACCACTACCATTTTTAACGACTTTGGTATGTCGCGGCCCGGGATCGAACCCGGGGCCTCCCGTACCTGGAGCCGACGCTCTACCGATTGCGCTACCAGGTCCGGTTGTTTCTGTTTGTTAAATCTGTTGGATGCACATTCCACATATTCCTTCATGGCAGCCAATTTAACTAGCAGTTAACTTTATAGATAACATATAGTTCATCCACCTGTCTTCTTGAAATTTCTTTTCTTTAAAGGCAATGATTTTACGGACTTTAGCAACTTCTTGCTCGGAGATATACTATATGCCGTTTTTTTCTCTTTGGTATCCAAAAGGGAATAACATGTAACCAGTATCGTTATTTACTTAATCAATGCATTCGGCCTCATCAAACTAAATTCTGAATAAATATGAAAACATAAATAACATAATTACATAAAATATAGAAAACCCGGGTCACCGCCTTGAGCGACCAGTCAGTAAAAATGCCGGTTGGGTTGCTTAAACCGGTTTATAAAAGCTTTAAAACACAATTCCTGATTGATTGAACTACAAGCTGTAAAAAGGTAGCATATCTTTTTGAAGCTTAGCAATAAGAGATCTTCTTAAACTGACAACCCAGATAGCGTATACCCATATAACGACTATGACAAAAAATACTTTCAATACGAAAATAAATATGACTACATCATACAAGTTTTAAGCCATATGAATATGTGTAACTGGATAAGATACTACACAAGACAACTTGTCACTACAAGACCGGATAAGTTTATACTGGACCGGTCTCTTCGTGTTTAAAAGATAAGCCTGTACTGAGTACTGAAGACATTGCTCGTGCTAAGAGAAGGGGTAAAGTTGTTTCAACTTGACAGGGCAACTTGTATCTCAATTTGACAAGAATCAAAGTCTGGTGCCTAAGGATAAGTCAATATACCGCCAACATCTCGACAGTGGTCTGATTGGGCGAAGAAAAAACACAACTATTTTATGAGCTTGCCAAAATATGGCAAACCATGTTTCCTTGTATCGCTCTTCCGCCGAATTTCATTTTGATAACCATTTCTAAATGCTCAGTAGATCTATCTCTAGCACCGTAGTCGAAGATATGATAATGTCTTTACTTACAAATTCAACAATTTCTTACTGACAGTAAGAAGGAAAAGCTTTAGTAAACAGATTCACAGTGCGATTCCTTTCTTTGACGTTGGCATTCTTTCTATGAATTGCCAATTTAGATGTCCTGATCTCCGCGCTTGAGTTGTATGAAAAAAGCATATCGGTCAATAAAAATATATATCAGAGGTTTTCACCTGGTGGTGGCACAACTAAATAAGTTCCAGCCTGTATATAATCAAACGTATGAGTTTATATATAATATAATTTAACTAATATTTACATTGAATGTTCTGAAGTTCATTTCTGAAGCCCTATCACCTTTGAATAACGTCATACACTAAGTCATGCACGCGAGTAAACATTTGTAAGCGTTTATATGCATTTTATGTGGAAGATAATAAAAACGAATTTTATTGCAACATAACCATTCCGTTTCACTTAATGAATTTGCACAGATGCGACCTGTGTTAACAACACATGCACGTCGTTCCAGTATTTCTCATCAAATTTGAATGATGATTAGATGCTTATTTTACTTGTTTTCTGTTTTCAAAAACGTGTCATACATTTTTTCTATATTATATAACGTACCGGTTCCCTATATTGATAACAAGTTGTGATGCATAAACAATAAACAAGTGTGCAATATTTGCAATACGACAATCAAACTGCTTGTACATAAATTGACACGTGTTTGGCAAGATGAAAAGAATTTTATATACGACAGCCATCTTAGCACTATTTCTTAATTATGTCAATTCAGGGTCATTTACCTTGACGTTAAATAAACTCTGACCAAAGACATCTGAGCAGGCTTACAGATTAGCAATTGAGAAATATTCCATGGTGTTCAATGTTCTACATGTACATAACAAAAATACAGCATCATTAAAATCTGAAAAAATGAGCTCCATGAAAACATGCATCCAGGTTCTATCTAAGATTCATAAAATACATCAAAATCTTATAGAAAATTAAAATCCTTAGTTAAAGATTTGAAAATATAACACATACTTAGAGCGATATATATTTCTATAGAAGCAGGGTTAAAATATAAGGCTTGCTGTCGGCATTGCTCGTTTCTATAATGACAACTAAAGACAACTATTCTGCGACAGACCTATGTTTTGAACGTATATTAAGTATTATTGGTCAACGTCACTCTCCAAGAGACGAGTGCTGCTGCTAAGACATGGGTAGCAAGAGAGGTAAGATCGGCAAAACAACTGACAGAAACTGGTTTAGAATCTCGAATGTTCATAGCGAACAACAAAGACTCCAAAGTATGCAAAAGTTTTGTTTATAAGAACGGTGTAACATACGAGCATACTTTGACAATAGTTTTGGTGTGTTTTTTCTGTTTTAAAATTTAAAGTGTATAGGAGCAATTATAACATCTGTTAGGTTTGTGAACGAGTAATTTGAAGGCCCGTTCGTCCTAATATAAAACACAAACTGTTAAAATATTTCTTGTAAGAACATAAGTACCTTAGTTAAACACACGTAGCTTCACGTAAATATAAATACACAGTTCATTTTACAGGACTGGGTAGGGAAATCGACAGAGCGTCGGCTCCAGGTACGGGACGGCCAGAGTTCGATTGAGGGCTGCGACATACCGAATTCGTTAAAAATGGCAGTGGTGTAGCTACTTTGCTAAAGCTCAATCAAATATAAAGGTAGTTGCACGACTTGTTGGCCCGGTATCAAGTTAATATGCATGAGTGTGGTATCATGCTAGGTGGCCACGGCTTATATAAACAGCAGTATATCTGGTTCAATTTGACACTTTCTCCAGAAAACTAAAACACTGTTGGTGGGACAAAAACAACCAAACAGTATACTGCACATTGTCTCAGTTATAGAAACGATCATCTGCTAGAGGTATGTTAGAAGAAGAATAAATATGTAACGCTTTTTTACTAGCGGATCGTTCCAGGTGTGGTAAAACAAATATACAGTGATTCAGAATGATACTACGAGGGAGAAGTTAAATATAGACCAGACAGTCTGTAATCTAGTGGAATTTGATTCACACCCTCAACTTTTCATCTCAGTTTTAACATTTGCCAGGGAATATCATGAGTCAGTTTTTGGGTTGAAGGCCGTACATTTATTTTTGATAATGTTAAACTGATCCATGTCTTTGTAGAATATATAAAACAGATAAATATCACATGAAGCATTTAGTCTTTTAACAATGAACATAATAAATTTAATTTATTTCTAAAATACAACATGTTTTAGAATGCCTCGTTTTATGTTATTAAACAAATATAAAAGGGCATGATTAAATACTGATTCGAATGTTTATTTTTACTAATGCAAGTAAAACTTGCTATTACTTGCAAGCTATTCCAAAAGCCAAAAAGCTTTTCGGTTCCTTGAAGAAAAAGTATGGGCCGGATAAATAGCATTTTATCTTAAGAACTGCCCTTTTTACTGTAATAAGTACATTGTTTATATGGAACTGCAGACAACCGAACATTAGCCATCGACCAAAAGCCAAGACAAGAGTCAGTTAAAACATATGACATTTCATTGTAAACAATGTTCATCATGTTTTGAATCTGATGTATAATACAATTTTATTAAGCTACCTTTTACCAAATTACAAGAGACCCGCACGTAAATACTATTCATTTTCATCATCATCATCATCATCATCATCATCATCATCATCATCATCATCTTCTTCTTCTTCTTCTTCTTCTTCTTCGTCGTCGTCTGCTTCTTCTTTTTCTTTCTTATGGTTATTTTTACTGAATGTACTGAATTTACTGATATTCAATTGTGTGGCACTATTCAACTAGCACATACTATCACGCTAAACAGTAATGGGATAATATTGATATCGAGTGAGGATTTTGACATATGTATCTGAAAGAAGATTCAACTGGTGACAGTTATATTCCACTCTAAAACATTAATAAGATATAAAAGAAGTTTTTAAGAAGACTTAACCGAGATATTCGTTTTCATTACATGGCATGGGGTGGTCAAACTTGTAGTGTTCCTGTGAGTTTTTTTTCCTATATACCTATCGGTAATTTGCGTAAATTTCCGCCGGTGTGACGTCACATGAAGTACACAAAAGATCAATAGCCATTTTGTTTGTTTTTACGCAAAATAAGGATTTTGTAAAGGTTGTGGGTGGCTGGTGGAGGGGGGGGGGGGGGGGGGGGGAGTGGTTGTGGTGGGGGCGGGGAGGTTGCACAAATAAACGAGGAAATAACATAAGTTTGCACCTATTCCAGAAAGAACAGAAGATGGAAGATCACTCCATAGACCTATATATTACATATATACAGGTCTTTAATTTTGTCTTAATATTTACTTTCGTTCTGAAACAAATTTATTTGTCATTTTGGGGACTGGTAACTTGTAAAAATCCACATTGTGCGAAAATATCTGAATGTAAGCTCGTGTTGTAAACCGCGCTGCAATAACCAGTTACCCAGGAAGGGGTATGAACCCACGACCTCTTGCTCCAGAGACAGGTGCTCTACTAATTTAGCTACTCGGGCTGACAGCTCTGGAAAGAGCATATTTACAACAGTCGTAAATACCGGTCTGAATACACATTCAAACTAAACCTTTTTTCCCGTGTCTGTACACGAAGATGTGCATCACACCCATCTATATTTTGTTCAACGTGAGCGAACACATAATCATTCGCTGAAAACGATTTCTAATAAACGTTTTCTATACACAAGCATGTAGATTTTCCCCACACACGAATAAAAACAGAACCGTAAACAAAACACAAAAATAGGTACTTCTTGAGACGTCATTTACGATATTTTACTTTCGGAAGATTCCGGAAGTGCGTCCGTAACTTTCCGTAAAGGCACGCTTTATACACATTTCATTTAGCACGTACACAGGTAAATCGACGGAGACGGACGGAAATTGTAAAGCTAGTCTTATATGCTAACCATAAATATTCATATAAGTTAAACAATATCCGCCAAGCCAGGTACTCTTTAAAATCGTCACTCCGAAATATGATCAAATATCGTTTATCGTTTCGTTTATGATTGTTCTCTTCGGTACTTATCCATTACGTACCTAGAAGCATCCGTTCAGCATCCAGTAGTGTCTGTTTGATCAAACATGACGGAAGGCACTGCATCAACAGTCAGCTTTGCGCGCATACATCATAACTGCATTTTGTTTGCCGATTTGTAACTCCTCTGACTTCTTAGCATCTCACCACGTGGGTTTGAGTCGAGTTCGGGGCGAAGGACTTCATGTGGGAAGGTCTTCCGTCTGCGGTGTGCCATGGGTTCTACCTAGCCATTTGGTCTGGGGTCTTCCACCACCAAAATGCCGGACGTTGCTATAATAATCATAATTGGTCGCTGCAATGTATTTCTAAAACAAAACAAACAAAACAAAAGCATTTTGTTTTCAGGAGAGTATTAAGAAACTATCTTCGCTTATTTTTTTAAACTTTATTATATATTAAGAGAAAAGAACAAGCGGAATAACCCTATAAACAGTGAATAGTTCTAGATTATCTGTTTTGTTACATGTGCTGCTAGCAAATATCTGACAATGTATAGTATTAATGAACATAGAACGAATAGAGAAGACTTTGTCATACAATTAAGCGTCAAAGAAACCATACATCACATCGCTGTCAAGTTAATGTTTATCAACATTTTGCAATAAACGTGTCAGAAGATACACTGCTGTCATCTATAGTAAACAATTAACGTCGATTTGCATATAAAACTTCATTTCGGGGCGAAAGACTTGACGTGCGAAGGTCTTACAGCTGACCTGCGGTGCACCACTGGTTCTGTCCAAACAATTGTCTTGGTTCTTCCTCCACCAAAACAGTTAGACGTCACTATAATAACCATCATTGGTCTCTGCGGTGTACAGTACTGAAAATCATGAAATTGACAAACGGAACGGAGTGGAAATGGAAATGAAACGTTTTTCGTTTCCTGTTGAAACGGAAACGGAACGGAGTGGAAATGGAAATGCAACGGAGCGCTACAAACGCTTGAAACGGTGTAAACGGTATAAACGCTATAACCGGAGCGCTTGGAACGCTAGAAACGGTAGAAACGGAAAAATCGGAATGCTCGTAACGGTAGAGTTATTTTCACTACCGCTTCAAACGTTTCTAGGTCACCCGATTATTTATAGTAACATTTCAACCGTTTCTTGGTACGAAATAAATTTAAACGAACACAATAACTGGCTTCAATTTATCAACACAAACGCGCTTTTATATGTACTCTGCAGAAAGAAATAACATAAATTATTATCAAAAAATCGTATTTATCAAACTTGTACATTACAGTTCCGAAACCGCACGAGTTGTCCAAGTCATCGTGTACCGTTAAAACAGAAACTGCACTAAAAATCACTCCGCACGATAAGACACGCAATTTAACTATAATATTGCGTTTCTGTCGAAACTGATGTTTTAATTAATTCCAATGAATAGCTTAACATCCGCCTTGGATCGACATTCTTAGTCTTCATTGTTTGGCATATGAAGATACTGTGTACACAGCTGTCATTACACGTATGCGCGCGCAATGTCGCAGCATTTCTCGAGTTTGAATTTTCGCTAATTACTTTCAGAGACGTAGATAACATTGTTATACGTCTCTGTTACTTTGTAGCTGCATGGTCCGTTCCCGTCGTTTTGTAAATTGATATTATGTTTCTCCATGCGCGTGGGTAGGGTTCATGCCATCATAAAGTTCTACTCTAATTGAATCCCTAATTTTAAGACATGAGCGGACACCCCAACTAATTAAGCTAATTGGCAGTTTTATGACACCTTGTTTGTCTAGTGGACAGGAAGTGTGACCGTGTTTTGGCGTCTTTTCCACTTCGCAAGAACACATGCATCCTCTATGCAGCTGTGAATGAAAATGTCACCTTATGGCAGTCGCGTGGTTTATGACCTTCACCTTTTAAAGAGCAATATGCATTGACTTACGCGAGGACAACAAAAAAGGACAAAACACTAAGGTGCACGATATCTTTTTTATCTCATAAAAGGACCTAACGCTATATTTAGTAGTACCCACAATGGTGCACCCTTTTCCCACCCACTATTTTTTAGTTTTAGAAGAGGAAACGTGGATGTGGGGATTGGGGATTTCTTATAGTAAATACTACATTAATTGTCGTGTTTTTGTAAATAATGTTATCAAGAGAAGACACATCAAGGAACACAGTCTAATGTATATTTTCATCTCGTGTTTATTGCAAATGTATTATTTCAATGGCTCGCCATTCTTTTGTGGTTAATCCATACCTTAAATATAAAAATACCTTTATAAAAGTGTTTATGATCATTCAAAGGACTAAAATGTTTTTGTAAGGACATTTATATAAGTAAAAACATGCGCAGTCTGAAATATTACTACATAGTACAGTTTCCTCCCTCCACTATCATTCCTTTAGAACTTATATTTATGCCGCGAAGGTAAATCGTCAATAACGTTGCATATTTTTTCATAGCACACGCCGTTCACGCGTACTTACCATTTTTAATCCGTAAACAGTACCCAGCGTTCACACCCTCTCTCTCTTCTAAATGGCAGCTTGAAGACAATTATCGATCGATATCATGTTGCACAGTATTGAGAGAAATAATAGGTCGGTCAATTTGAAACAAAAAAAATCTTTTCGGCGACTTCAAATGATAGTGACCGGCGATTGTTTCCCAGAATATTCTTTGATGTTGCAGTGTTAGCCAGAGAGCCCTCCTCTCCAGAAAGAAATTACACCGCATCTAATGATTTATTTGTTCACCGCATTTATTTGTTACAACCTTGGAGAAATTAAAATCACATTGATATAATTAGCGACTTCATGTTATAAGTGCGTGAACAATATTGTTAACAGCCGTTTATTGGCGCTAATATGTGCAAACCGAAAACACAACAACACACACTTGTTTCTAAGAAAGTTGTTTGTTCTATGAGACTTTATGTATGTGCCTGTTTTCGACAAAACAACATGTTCATGTTTATATGAGATAATCATTTTAACCATGAAATGTGACTGTAGTGAGTAATACTTATCTAAATTTTTTGGATATTACACGTTACTATCAGCGAGACGTTAAATCTAAAGTCCGCCATATAACAAATATCGGAAATGGGCAAACATTCGCCTTTTTATTTTGGCAGTGGGGATGGGGGTAAACGCTGGGCCTTTTTATTTGAAGGACCTTTTTATTTGAAGGGGAGAGGGGGTGGCAAACGTCCGGTCTGCACTTATAGGGGCGGGGGGCAAACGTCCGGGGGCAAGTTTAAAAAAAAAAAATGTGTGTGATATCGTCTTATTTTAAGGTCGGATCACCATTACGCTTTTTTTTGCGGATTTACACGTAACAGAGAAGTAACATTTTAGGATACTGGGTGTGTGTGGACCATATTTGAAAGTTATTTCTTGTTTGTTTATTCCGGGATATGACGTCTGGCGAAGACAAGTAGGTAGGCATCTTCTCAATACTGCACTCCCCGAATTTTGAGGATTATTTGCAGGTGCTGGTTGTTAAGGGTATTTTTTGTCTGCAATTTCCCTCCGGGTGACTGACACTGAATATCCTCGTCGCAAACAATCTATTGCCGATTCCTTTATATGTGATGGAAGACTTTTGCCTCTCCCTAGAATGTTTACTTCTTTCGTCATTTTGCAAACACACCGGAAGTACTTTACCTTTAGAAATTTATTAAACGAAATTTTTAGTCAAAATCGGAACGAAGCGAATAAAACGAAACGGAAACGCAACGGAAGCGGAATGGAAACGGAGCGGCAAACGCTTCCGACTGAAATGGAAACGAAACGGAGTGGAAACGGGAAAATTGTCAATTTCGTGATTTTCAGTACTGTACCTCAAAAACAAACAAAACAAATATAAAACACCATATGTTTTTTTTAAAGACATGCCATGGAAGTATTTTAAACTTTTAAAAAATATATTACCTTATCACATATATATCACACTGACATAAATGTAAACAAAAGAACATGATTAATTCTATTTCTTTAGTTTTATATCGCAATCTGGTGCTTTTCTTAAAACTTGTCGGTCCTTTTTGCCGACTGACCGTTCCATGGCGGTAACTGATGGGTTTGCTATTTTTTTGTCCAATGACTCATCAGAGATTTGTTCTTACATTGATATTTTGGCTTGAATGTGAATTCCCTTGTTCTGTGTTTTTTCAAATTTTGGTACATGTAACAATGCTCATAGGACCTTTTCATATATCCTTATTAATAATACTTCTCTACCACGGTTGAACATAGTCCATTGCAATATATTTCCTCTTTCGAAAAAGCAGTCCGTCCGGATGTACGTTTCAAGTGTATAACAGTAGGGGCTCATAAAGCAAATGACTATAAATCTTAAATGTGAACTGATAGGTTGGAGGGGGTTTTGTGCGGTAAAACAGTCTACGTCTCTGTAAAATTACCAATAGTTTTACCAGAAAAGATTTGCTATTGCCTAAAAAGCACCATAAAATTTCATGTTATCAGTTTATTTAACTGTTAATATCCTTGCTTATCAAGAAGAATGTGGAAATTGGCCGTCAAAGGCGGAGGATTTGTGAAAAAAATATGTTAGAATTCCAGTCCCGCGCCAGAAGACTGTTGGCTTAAAGTCCTATGACTGTTCGCGTAAATGTCAGAGTTCATCAAGGTCAGACGAATCTATAGAAACAGACACCAAGCTATGCAAGCTTCCACACGTTTCCAGTCTACATGTTAAGCACAGTGTACTACATTATGATCTAGTTCTTATTCTATTAAACTAGCAGAAAGTTTTACGCCAATATACGTGGTTAAAAGCGTTCATAAGTTATCGTTACAATTATTTTTATTCATAGAAATATAAAATTGTGTGAATAAGTGTGATATACCATAACGGCATACAATAGCTGGTCATATATTTAAGTAATACAGTCTCCGTTTGACTGACAGATTGACAGATACACATTTAAACAGTTTTCTTTAGTCGTTGTACTGTGTATTTGCATAATGTTTTTCTGTAGGACTGTTGCATATTATTAAATTTAGTAAATGTTATCTGCTTTATTTTTTTTTCAAAGCTTAGAATCCGACAAAATAATTGCCGAATGAAAAAAGGACAATCGGATGAGTAATTATGACACTTCGCGATGATATGGCACAAAATATTCGTGCTTTTAAAGATAAACTAGAGCATCACCATGCAATCTTGTCGAAAGTTTCAAAGAATCGTTCAAAGCACGCGATGCAAAACTCCCAGTTACATAAGAAGCGAATTGCAATTCTTTTTATTTTACCTGATAAACTGGGCTTAATTCCATATCAGCTGTAAGGTTATCAACCGTGTTAACTAAGCTATGTAAGCGCTATGGTACATGGCATAAGAACAAGTTGATAGTTTGCTTTGCAGTTTGAATAGAGTTTCATTATATATTATTGATTAACAAATGTCTGACATAACGTATCAAACGAACTAGGTGTATGGCCTTTTTAATTGCGTGTCTTTGCTTATTACACGTGAGTTTTGCTGATTGAAATGATATTAAGCGTATTAGTGATTTTACTGAGTAAAACAAAGACCATAAATTTACTTGTCTGCTACGCAAAGCAAAAAGCATGATATCATAAGAACTTTGGGTTTGGGTGATATTTTGTAGACATTTACTGCAGAAAAACGATTAGATCGGATGTAAAACCATCAACTTCATAGCCATTTAATAGTTGCACTGCTGGCATACAATCCTCGCTTTAAAGAATATTTCGAGCATTTTCGGTGATATGTTTTGAGTGTCTTTGCCGATCACGTTACCAACGAAAAGAAAATTGTACCAGCCACATAAGTGCGTAAATTGAAATTGTTACTGATGTAATAGACATGCTTAAGGTTATCCAAAAGATTAAAAAATCCAACATGTGTACAACGATTGTGTTAAATTGTGTTAATTAAATGATTTTGTCTCGTGACTGTTGAAAGAGTTACTTAACCATAAGAAACTGTTTGAAATTGTCACTGTAAATATCACAACGTAGACATACATGTCAAATTATTTAAAATTGATCCACTTTTACGAAGTAAAAACGATTAATAAAAATTCTAGATAGACTTTTCTAAAAAAACAAGTAATTGTTCTTTTGTGTAACTTCCAGTAACATTTTATGGTCATTTTGTCGTTATTGTTATACGATTATTTATGATAGCATGTATACGAGTAAATTGGTAACTTGCGCTTTTTGTTTTCCATATATCATTTAAAAGATAATCTTATCCAACAGAAAACAAACATTTTTTCATTTATTTTATTACTTTATCAGCTTTCACAAGATAATTCCTTGACGGTGTTTGATCTTTTTCGATCGCCTATCATACTGATTTAAGCTAAAGGAACAGAACACAGACACTTTGTTTTTAATTTCCCAAAATATATTTAAGTTTTTAAATACTGATTCCAAATTCTGAAATATAGATTTTATCATATATGATATATAAGTTAATAAACAGTAAATTATTGAACTTTCAATTCAAACTGAACACATTTATGATTTCAAATCAGCTTGAGAAATGTGCATACATAAGTCAAGCGGTAGAACTGAGGCAAATTCAGAAAAGTGTTCTCTTATTTTCCCCGTCATATTTAATTTTAAAGACCATTTAATTATTTTAGCCATCGAAGGAAAACGCCGATTGTATGAATAAGATTAAACATTTTTCTGCGCTGACGTCCGAACTCTAAAAAGCGACTAGAATCATTATTACCGCTTTAGAAGAAAACAGGATTTTCGTTAAATCGTATTATATTAACACTATTAAAGTAAAATGTAATGAGATCTACAGGACCAAAATGCTTCATTTCTGGTTTAGTTTTATATGACATTTTTTTGTTTTCTTACTTTGTAAGATAGAAGGATCTAAATGAATCCTTATAGATAGGGCGTAATTGGCTCTTGTAAAGGTTAAATGTAAATGAAACAATTGAGGTGCGACACAAATAGTATGACTTGAGGCTGTTTGGTCTAGATCTAGGACATACTCAAGGGTATCCTTAAATTAATAATATTTCTTGGATCCCCACCTAAGTCTTATCGCCTAAAAAACAAGATCGGTCTACGAATAGGCTGCTTTTAAAGACGGTTTTTCTCTTTACCGAGGACAGTATAAAATATACTCATACAAAGTTAAATATAGCAATATATTTGCTAAGCTAATACATTATATCTCCCACGAGATATGTTTACTGTTGAGTACAAAGTGTTGTTAGAACCTGTCTGTTTTCTAGAACAAAGTTGTCTATGACTGCCTGGCTTCTTTCATGTTGTTTATGTCAGTATCCAGATGACTGGAGTGCAGTGGTTTGGTGAGATTAATTTGGAAAACGCATTTCGTCGGCTTATGTCTATTTTTTTGCTTTGCCTTTTTATGCTTTTAAGGTTGATTTTGGACGATGTGTCATATAAACAACTGCGTTATTACTGTTATTTTAGCACATTTAGGGCTGAAAACAGTATGAGTTACGTGCCTACTTAAAACTTACCTTTGCATCTGATCTTTAGCTGTACGAAGTACCAATACAAATTTGTAAAAATATATAGTTACCACTAACTTGTGGCTTTATTCTAATCCCACTTGTTTATCGTATATTCTCGCTAGAGATATTTTGAATGTTAAGTAGCAAATGTTGTGTTACTTATACCTATTTGCTGTCTATAACAGTTTATAAAATGATTGATCTTTCTAACAGTGTTATCGTTTTCTTGTGACTGTTTGTATGCATATATGATTGGTTGTGATGGTTTTTTGAGGTAATGTTGAGAATACAAACCCATAAATTCTGACTATCTGTACTGATAAGTATCTGCAGTTAATGTTTAAAGTATAAATGACAGTCATCTATAATAGGTATAGTCAATTTAGTTTTTAACAGTTTTAAGCATACTAAAGAATACAATTAAAAGCTATCATACTAGTGTATCCATTCAACATCAATCATAAAAAAGCCATATGGTATCCCTTAACAAATGAAAATTGTTGAGATTTTTCAGTTTTATCGAAAACTTGTGATTTTTTTTAAAACATTAGAACTTTTTAAAAGAAACATGCATACTTTTTAAAACATTGTTTTGCTAATCTTTGAGACCTTTATGGCATTTATATGGTAAGGTAAAATGTCACTATATATAGCCATTAAGAAATTGTAGAGACGTTTTCTGTGCATCAAGCTTACATATTTACAATCAATCTATAAAACATGTTAATGGAAATGCTGATCAAATACAAGTTTACAGAAGATAATACCAGACCTGGTGGCGCAATCGGTAGAATTTTGGATCCAAGCTCGGGAAGCCACGTGTTCGAGTTGTTAAAAATGGTAGTGGTATAGCTCCCTTGCTAACTCTTGAGCAAATATAAGTGTAGTTCCACAACTGGCTGGCCCGGTGTCAGGATAATGTGACTGGGTGTGGTATCATGCCAGATTTTCACGGCATGCTATACACAGTGAAGGCAGCATTATTATTATATATGACACCGCGTCAAGATAACTTAAAATTTGTTTGTGGGACTTAAACCCAACAAACAGAAGATAATACACAGGATACAACGTTAACCATGTTTCAGAACCCTGATTAACAATAATCCTTCAGGAATACCAATTCAGATTGCTTGTCTGAAAGTAACAGACAGACCTCTTTAAGTGGAAGTGTTTACATTTGTTTTTTCGAAATGCATTCTATATTTAAGCTGCTCTATCCAAATAAAGACTGGATTCACTACCAGCTGACCAGATTGCAACTTAAAATTTGCTATTATGGACCCTATCTGACTACTTTAAAGTAAAAGTAAGGTCCAGGTTTTAGGCGTCAGAAAAACTTGTAAGTAACTTCTAAAGAACTAAGAAAGGCTACTTAGAGGTTACCCTGTAACAGGTCTATGTATTTGCGTACAGCTGAATATCTATTAAATATTATAAGGTTATTGTGAGCAAATAAACAAGATAAAATGGTTCTCATATCATTTCAACCAATGACAGGATTAAGGCAGCTCGTTTGCGGGATTATAAACGATGGCGATTTGCTCATGATTATATTATGTGTATAAACAAACTTTACTCCATTAACAATTAATGAGTTTTTGAAAGGTGAATGTAGACAATTGATAAAATGTATTTCATGTTTTATTATTTTGTTATAAACTTTATTTTTGCTTGTTTATTACATTTTTACTTTTATCTTAGTAATATATCAATATATTTATTTCTCTGCATATATTTATTTATTCTTTTATTATCATTCTTTTTTTAATTTTATATCTATTCTTTTCATTATGAGCAATACTTATTTACTTACATCAGCGTATGTTATACGGCCACAACAACCACGTGTTTTATCAAAGGGAGCAAGATCGTAGTTATAGATATGTAATAAGATATGTTATAAGCGTTGTCCATATCTTTCATTTATGGGCTAGGCAAATAAAAATTAACAGTCATATCTGACTGTCAGGCATATATACAGATTCTGACTTGTTGCATTAACATAGGCTCTAACCTTGGAGAGGCAGGTTTTGTGCATTCAAGGCAATAGCGATAGGTATTAACATCTGTGCGGGTTCCCATCAGAATACGATATAACTAAAGACACTTCAATTGAGAACACCTGCTTTATAATTTTCTTGAAATAAACAAACCATATACCTAAGCATTTGTGTTAGATTTCGATTGATGTTTATAGGCTCTTTTAGCAAAGAAGAAGCTATCAAAGCATCCGATATTATAGCTATATATCGCCTAATTATCCTGTCGATAGGAATGCTTTCATTTGTTCTCGGATTTGGTAATATTTCTCTTTGATGTCTTGCTATTTTATCATACATGAATAACTGGCATTAAACAAGTGCTTATAGATCTCAGTATTTTAAAATCAAAGGCGCATGGTCTCGCATTGACATAGTGTTTACGCTAATTGTGGAGGTGGTAATTTGAATGTTTTAATGGATTTTTGTCAAAACATTACCATGATATGTTTGTTTATTTTTAAGTTAAACTAAATTAAAACAATTATGTCTACCAAACATCATATGAAGCAGGTAGGGCGTCTCAATGAATAGGAGATAATGACGGGCAGTTTTAATTCCAAATTAATACATGGTTTAAACATATTCCATGATCATATATTGATACTTCGCAATAATTAGTTATAGAAAATAAAAAATATAAACCTACATATAGAACTACAAAAGCTTCGTATGTTCCAAAACTATGAAGTTCATTTAACTCTCATATACAGCTTTTGTGCGTTCTTAAGAAAAGCTGGTATTTTCTGGTATTCCCATCATTAGCACGCGGGCTTAACAACATGATTCTAGTTACCGGGATACATAAACGAGAAATCTTCTAGCTGCCCAGCTCTGCACCTCTGGTTTGGCGTCTTTTTACATAATTATCATATTTACATAGCTATGTTTACCAAAACTGTATCAATGCAATGTAAACTAAAAAAAGATAAAACCTTTTCTTGCTTGAAAATGTTGGTGCTTTGATAGTTGTTTATATCGTTGTTGATCATTTGAACATGCTTTTCTTAATTTAAAGTTTCAAACCTAGCTGCAGAATACATCATTGCATGTTAAACGGTACCTCACAAATGTTGCTTTTAAAATAAGTCATTCTATCATTCTAACACAATGTAGTCTTTAGAGATTGAATGGCAGTGGTGCTAATATGCCCACCTGACTCAGAAGTTTAAACTTAGTTTTATGTAGGATTATCACTACAATATTCACACCCAGCAGTCATGTTCATAGCTTCCAGCAGCCTCTGTTTACCATTTACTTGCCAATGTTTTTTCTGCCAAGAATATTTATTTATTCGGAATAATATTCTAAAAGCATACATTAAGATTAAATATAGTATAATTATGCCTCTTTATATAAAGATTAAACACATCACACATGATCTCTACTTTGTAAAGAATGCTATCATACAGTTCTACTCGTATTAGTAATTGCAAAAAATGCTTCTCTTCCCTGTCAGGTTTAGTTTTGTAGTCAATTTATCAAATATGTTCCATATAAGATGGGGATCTGGTTAGATTTTGCATACTGTCATGAAATAGGGATGCCTCTAAATCAGTGCCAAAATTTTGCCACTAACACTTATTTGAAGATTTTTATTGAAATTATGTCAACTATTTGCAATGGGCCCAAAATGATTGAAATTAGTTTCTTTATTGATTAAACCTTACTTAACATCACTAAAACATAAAAACTTAAACGCTTTCTATTATTTATGATTCTAATATGTTCTAATCTTAAGTCACTGAAAACATTTTGCAAACGACTTGTAAGTGTACACGCAGAAAACATTTATTGAGCCTGATCTACTTCATCTAAAATAAAAAAGAATAATGACTCATACAAGATTCTAAACAAAAGATAAGATAAGTACGTACTCCGCTTTTAAAGTTGCCCGTCTTCTGTCTATTGTTAACAAAATTTCGATAAAATGTCGTATTACCACATCGACACTGAACATACGTACTTTTAATGTGTGTAGTAGTCAAATCTGGTGAGTAGTACATACATTCCACGGTAAGGAGTTCGTCTTCTTTACACCTTTAGGCCAAACCCCTTCAGAACAAATATTTTATCATGAGTTATAACATAAAGACATAAACTATATTTTTTAGATTATATTTTTATAGCAGAAAGAAAAGGGATAAACACAAACGTTTTTGTCAAAATTTTATTCATGCATTCGTGAACTCATTAAGGTTCTAAGCATCCATCTTCGGAAAAGTGAATCACACTCAAGTATAACCCAATAACCTGTTCCCGGATGCTCGTTCAATCTAAGATAAAACTATAGTTCACATTTGAATACATATCTAATTTATAAACTATCTTAACAAGGTTATAAAACAGGATAGATATGTACTCTCGCATTTGTACACATACTTGACTTATACTAAGCCTATGATTAGTTGACTATCCTGAAGTTGGTCATCAGAAAACATAGCGATAAGAACTCTTTTGTATTTTCTCAGTAGCGTCTTATACGATCGTTATCTCGGTCACAGGACATAAATATTGGGGAATAATTTTGGATGAACTAATTTCACGGTTTAAAATGACATACTGCAACGGAGACCATGCAAAGGTATAAAACTCTTTTTCATGTGGGTATGTCTGCAATTTAATCATAACCTTTGAGGTCTCTGTCCTTAGACCTTATCAGGACTGTATTAGACTGAGATATAAAAAATATAAGTCAATTCGGAAATAATGGATACATTTTGTTATGTTATTTCCATATGGGGCCTGTGTATTTCTTTTTTAATATTAAGTGACACAGATACGTAAAGATGGACATCTGTCAATACCTGTGTACAGAAAGAAATATTAGAACATACTTTATAAGCGTATTAAATAATAGAAAGACAACGTTCAATTATTGTTGTTATTTACTGAAACACACCTTTAGCCAGTGAAGGCTATTATTCGACACTCGACGGTTTGTCTAAATTGAATAAAATAACAATAATGAATTACACAGTAAAATAATTTAAAATTTCGTAAACTGTGTATATTTGCATCAGACTAAATGTCTTCTTCGGTTCTTATCCACTACATAAACTGTAAACACCTGAGTCAATTTAGATTTGGCATGTTTGAAAATAGACGAAGTAAGGAATAACACTTAAAATTACAGCCGTTATAATCGCTGGTAAAGGTTGCAGCTAGTATTTAAGGTTGAGGGCGTGATATCAATTCTGGGAGATTACAGAATGTCTGGTCTATATGAAGATTACAAACCCTTATATTTCTTTGGATCACTGATATATATCTTTTAAAACTATTTGAGTCTTCTTTGCTCTATAATAAGGATGTTTTGAAAATATGCAGCTAAAGAAAGCAAAAACAGTTATTTCTAAACTGAATACAAATATTCTAAAAAGAACTTGCCCGTTGTTGTTTCGTTAATAACACTTTATTCCATGAGTAAATGACTTTTTATAAGGTAAGTTTAAAACAGTTTTATTTATGTCTCTTTTCTTCATTTGAATATTTCAAATAAAGAAAAGCTCTGTTTTAAAAGTGAAAACAAGCACATAATTACACTTTTAGTTGTGGCCATACTAAAAAGATCTGCAGTAGATAGTTCTGCAACATCCCGTTACCTAGGAATTCGCATCACGACTCTGGATGTTAAGTGTTAAAAAATCTTAATTGCTAATTACTTTGAAACTTCAATTTAATACAGTAGCCAAATTCCAAGTGAATTGTGGTTTTGTTAGTTTGGCAAATGGTCCAGCGTATCATTTGCATATTTTAATTTCATTGGAATGTTTAAAGGACTTTCACTTGCTGGCGTTATTGTTAAATAACTTGCATTCAATACTCCTTTCTGAAGCCAGAATAAACAGTCAAATAGATTTGATTAATATTCGTGTTACATATCTCAAAAATGGCATTATGTTATTATGTTACTGGATATTGAATACAGAGAAACTGGCGAAATGCTTTTCTGTCGTCTAGCTGCAAGACTTCTTTTTACACCGATGATAATTGTGAACGAAAAACTACGGTGTTTTATCAGCACTACTAGTGGATTGTTTGCGGATTACATAAAAGTTACAGGGATTGATATGAAGTCGTTTATAATCAGCTTTGAACAATTTTGTTGTATAATTTTATACCATTCACATTTTATATCAGTTTTTTTCTATTTATCTTGATAAAATAATTATGTAAACGATATTCCAAAACATTAAAAGGCCGATATGTTCTTTGATTTAAATGCCTATATATTGCTACGATTTATAAAGAAGTGGAGAACCAATTACTGTTCTTTACCTTACGGTTATCCGATAAGAAATATTTAAAAGTGCTGTATAAATACGCAGGATACGTTTTTGTTTGAAAAGTTCTAATAAATGGTTAAACAGGCGCAAAAATCGTCACAGTAATGTCACAGGTTCAGGTTACGCTTTTTATTGAATGACAGCCTAATGAAACGGTATGCATTTAAAGAACAAGGAGGCACCATACACCAATTTACAAAGTAACAGCTAATTATCTAATAAGTTCACGTGATGTGGAAAAAGGCTATAATCTGAATACCAGCAAAAAGGAACATTTTATTATAGTTATAATTTCGATCGTTTAGGTTTACACCTCAATAAGTTGCCTTAAGTTTAGCTGTATACTTTAAAAAGTTGCCTTAAGTTTAGTTGTACACGTCAATAAGATGCCATAAGTGTATTTTGTGAAAAGGACCGTTTCGAAATAACAGAACAAATTTATATGCAAATTGTAATTCACTTTAATGTTATCACCGTTTTAATGCTTGCTTTATAATTATATTTTTTACAGTGAATATTTCAATGAAACGATTCATGTTATTAAATAAAATATTCAGTTTAAAATATTCAACATCATACAATAAATTCAATAAAACCAAGTCAGGACATATACACATAAACCTCTGTATAACAGTTGATACCAAAAGCGATATAGATGTCGCATTTTAATTTTCTGAATTAAAAATAATAACACACGATAAAATGCTAGCCACTAACAGCTTCATGCAACTTTTGTCTGGTATAATTTCTGTTGCTAGGAAACAAAGTAATTACCCCAATGAAACCACGGTACTTCCGTCGACCTTTACAAGCAAGAATACTAAATCAGTATTTGTAGAAAGATTCTTCCAGATAGCGTCAATTTTAATTAATTTTATCCTAAGAATGTAGCCGTCTGTCACCACAGATAAAGACCTTCTTTTGTACAGTGCGGTCGACTATGGCTAAGTAGCTGATAAAATATGCTGTTGTATAATACAGTCCACCATTTTACTGAAAATAGCTAGAAAAGATGTCTCTTTGTATATTGCAGTCCGCTATTATATGTCAAAATAGCTAGTAAAGATTTAAAATTGTATATTACAGTCTACTATTTAATGGCAAAATAGCAGGGGTTTTGTTGAACAATCCGCTATAATATATTTTATACAAAATGACTGATAAAGATTCTTTCTTTGTAAGCTTAGGTCCGCTATTATATGGCAAACTAGCTGATAAATATTTTTTATTTTGTATACTACAGTCCGCTATTATATAGCAACATAGCTGATAAAGATTTGATTTTTTATCATTCTACCGCCCGGTATTTTGTGGGAAAATACCTGATACATAGGTTTCTTTCGTGTACCAAAGTCCGAAATTACACAGAAAAGCAGGTCCTCCCTTGAGTTGTATATATAGTCTATGACGATTCGTTTTGCTAGCATAACTACCAGCCTTTCTATGAGTCTTGATTTAAGTTTTTAAATCCTTTATTCGCCTTCTTAGCTTATACTCTGAAAGGTAATATTTTCACTGAAGTTAAATAGGCAGTTTGATTTCATTTATGTTGAATTACTCGTTCGTCTTTTTTAACGAGGCATGGAGTGCATAACATAATGTAATCGATTTCCAAAAATAAGCATACAGGCGACATAAAAATGCTCATCTGTAGTTTCGATACAGTTACAATTATGTCTGAAGCATCACAATGCATACTTATTACATAATTTCTACGTTAAAATATATTTCATTAATAATAATACATAAATGTAATTAGTTTTAAAAACGTGAAAACTATAGTTTTAGAATTAATTTGATAGTATCCGCTATTGCTCTTACATTAACAAATTGAAGACAGAAATCCTGCTGCGTTGAATAAATTGCTGGTTAAATTACATCTGTTATGTTTTCTTTACAGTAGCAATCACTATGTACGTGTTTCAAGTTTTAGGTTAATTTATTCTTAGAAAAAGCAAAGGCAATTTTGCAATTATAAGTTAATTGATGTTTGCAGGCCGTAATTGTTTGGACATAGAATCTTTCTGTCTATCCTTTGTACTACTTTATTAATAAACACCAATAAGTACAAACTTCGGATTTAACCAGTTGTTTTATTTGCAGTTGCATTAAATTTATGCGTTTATTTTCGCTTAGTTTTGAAAACGAAATATTAATAGCTTGTAAGATATTGGAACCCTGTTGCATATGATTCTAATCTTGAGTCTGTGTCTGGAATTACCGTTTCAGACCCGTAGTTTACAATTCAAATCCTTATTATTAATGCCGATGATTACTTAAGGGGGAGTATATTTGTTTAAGAATTCATGGGATGCAATATAACTTAAGAAAAAACGCTGGTCTATGTTTGACTGTCTCATAAAGGTGTTTTAATTTGAAAGAAATGATCGATTTGGTCCAACGCATGAAAATGAAAGCAACAATGAAACTACCTAAAGGTAATATTTTAATGGAAAGTTGTTAACTATTGATTGTACATTGTACAAAAATTTATATTTCTCAAACATAATGGTACTTTAGTTATCTAGAAACAATCGTAAAAAAAAATGCTTTTCCTACTTCACTAGATGGGTTGTGCGTGTTTACATCTGTTATCTTACTTGATTGCGAGTCCCTTTACAAAATTGCTTTATTTCATGCTATGGTATTTCTTTAATAACATATCTTGATTTTGACCTTGAAGTTAATTCATCCATCAACTTTTTTTTTTTTTTTTTTTTTAAATTTCAGATCACACTCTTAAGAGTTATTATGCAAGTTACTTAAACACTGTTCCATGCGAGCATATGTTTTCCTTGGTTAGACAGCCCAATCGTTCAGAAATTGATTTTCCATTTTAATTGTTATGTTATTTAGTCGCTCATGTATGTATCAACTACTAGGAAATCTTTAAATTGGATACATTACAATAAACATATATTTAATACTAGCTTCATATATGCTCTTGCTTTTTATTAAGCGCTCTCCATTTATAAAATAGTTGCATTTAGCTAACAGTTTGTTGATTATTAATAAAGGAACCACGATAACTACCCAGTGATAAGTAAATTTAAATTATGCAAAAAAAATGAAAAGAAAACATAGTATAATTGTTTTTTTAAAAGGTCTGGCATATTTGTACATAATTAAATGGGCAAAAGAACACGTTTAACAACGAACAGAACTGTCTACAGCAATGTGACCATGCCAAGACGGAACTAATATAGTATAATAACCGGGGATAGTTTGGATGCACCAAAGAAACATTACAAGTTCATTAACAGTTATGGTAGTGTACAGAAAAAATAAGCTCCCACAGGCTTTGTTCCAGTTACGAAGTGTAATCGTTTCCATTGATATCTTATAAACACAAACAAACGGATCTAACGAAGAATGTGTTCTCAATAAAAATTTTAAAGGTTATTCACATGACTTTAATTCAGAATAAAGAATATAAAAGCCTACTTGTTTATAGAGATTAATACGCAAATTGAACACTGTATTCTATAGTAGTGCTATTATGAATGGTATTTTTAAGTCAATGTGTAAATCGTAAATCGTGAAGTTATAGTGTTAGCAAATCATTACGTATATTTTAAATTGATGCCAATTAAAATCGAGCTTTTAAGAGTCTTTTCCCCTAAAAACACAGCATTAATGTAGCATATTCTATGTGATCAAAGTCTTGTAAATTTTACTGGTAATATGGAATCTGCTATAAGTTAGCTGTTCTTTAATGCGGTCTATGAACCATTTTGTTTTCAATGCTAGGTTTCATATCAAAATAAACGGACGAAGCAAGATAGCCTTTAATTAGTTTATTGTTTCGTTTCACGAACACTGTATGGTCGTATTTGTATTTAGCCCCCTGGAGAGAATACAACAAACGCATTGCTTTTTATACAATAAAACGTTTACCCTGACAACAAATACCAATGCCAGTGATAATGTTGATGACGTTATCGACAATTAATAAGAAAAAAAATAGGAATTACCATTAATATTAAAAATCGAACTACCACTTGACAAAAACATTCAAAATGATTGTTCTCTCAATAGCTTATATTTGAATAGTGTAGGAGGTACAACGGCGTTTTTTCGCGTAAATATGACTATTAAGGTAGTTTTAATCTTCCTTTAATAACAAAGTAAATTGATGCAGAAACATGGCATTTACTTTTAATGTTCCCTTTCCTTGCAAACATAGATCTTTTTACAAACATGCATTGACTATTTTAGTATTTTGCACCCTGAAGAGAAAACTTGGAAAGCATTGCCTTTCACACAGTAGACAGGTATTCCTTGGCATCATAAAGCAATAGCATCATCAGTGAACATTTACAGTAGGTGTGTAAATCTTCAGTACCGTGACAGGATAACATACTGGGAACATTTGGCACATCACCACAAAAGTAGGTCGGGCTAAAACTTATTAAATAACTTCTATTCTAGGGTTATGTTTTAGCAATAAAACAAGTGTTTTCATGTACAAAAATATACAATATTTTGTGATAGAGGTTACTGTTTAATAGTGGTATATAAGTTTTAGGACAAATTTATTTAACGCTATGAACAAGCTTCTTGACCTCCTAAAAGTATCAACCAATTAATAAAAATCTTTTAACATAAACACTTTTGACATGCACAAACATATAAAAATAAATGGCATTTAATAAGATGGGGTAAACATGAACACGTTTTATAAAAGAACACGTTTCGCTGTGTCTGAATTAGACTTACGAACATGTACGCAAAATAATACCATAATATACTATAAGAATGTTATTTCAGAAACTTATTTATTGTATTAATTTTCAAAAAGAACATTATTCCTTTCTTTAAAAATATTTTAGCATGTACAAATAAAGTAGATTGTATAAGGAAAAAGGACTTATATAAAGCCTAGGACCTGTCATCGCTTTAGACTCGTGGCAAGAAATATTCCGACCAATTTAGGCATTTATCAATGAAACTAGTGTCGTCTGCATTAACCCTTAGTTATGTTTGTTTACTAGTAAAATAATGTTTTCATTTGAAACAACTTTTTAGTCCTTTCCCAGACTTTTTATACTTGAAGATTTTTGTCTTTGCATAGTTTTGTCGATGTTAAATTTCAATCTTTTTATTTCAGGCTTAGAAGAAATTGTCATATCTTTTATTAAATATATGAGTTTCATTTCCAACATACAATGCTCGATGCCTACATAGAGTAACATAAACGCGAAAGCTAATTTGTTTTGACGTCATTTTATTTGTCATGACAAGGACTATGTCCCGCTTCAATCCGAACATTTATCGAACTAGCATCAAGAAAATGACTTATTAAAGCAAGATGTTTGTTTAATTTACTACAGGGTCAAAATTGTTTTGTTTTGATTTTGAAATACATTGTAGCGACCATTTATGATCATTATAACTACGTTCAGCTGTTTGGTGGAGGAAGACCTCAGACACATGTCTGGGTACAACCACCGGCGTACCGCAAGTCAACTGGAAGACCGTCTCACATGAAGTCCTTCGCCCCGAACGGGACTCGAACCCACGCGTTGAGAGGCTAAGCAGTCACAGGAGTTACAAATCGGCGACACTAAATAATAAAGATAACAAGCAATGAGACACATATTCATAATTTTCTGGCCGGTGCTCTCGGAAATGACTTTTCCAAGTCTTTTACTGGCGTCAGGTTGTAGAAAAATAAAATCCCAGGTCGCTAGATATGAAAGGATGTTTTAGGATATTAGCGATGAGGTCAATCATTTAGGGGAAATGCTTCAATTAAATACGTTCAACCGCTGATTCATCCATAACTACTAAAGTTTTGGCGTATTCTCTTCTTAATATCTTACTTATTTTTGAAAGTTTTACAATTGTACAAGTGTCACTGAGGTGAACATGCAGTTACGTTATCCACCTTACTTGTCTTTACCCTTCGATTTTTTAACAAGTTGCACTGAAATGCGTGACAGAATAATAGCTAAACCTTCGATTCTCTCTTTAAGTGTAAACACAAAATACAGCGAACTTAAATATTATGAAGAATGGGAAAGAGCATCTAAGTTCAACATAATAATAACAACCTTCAACGAACATTAACTCTGTCAAACATAGCCAGTAAGATTACTTAATACTACTGAATGGAGCTTTAAGCTGACCTTCCTACATTCCTAAGACTATCTTATGGTTTCAATTTAAATAATAACAAATAAATGTGCACGTATGGTAAATACAATTAACTTATGGTCTGCAAGTATTTCACATGAGTATAGTGTTGTAGCATAAGTTCAATTGTCGAGCAAGCGTATACAATAAGGAACTTAGTGGCAAGCGAGTGTCTACACTTTTTCTTTGAAACATATATCTTTGTGTTTAGAAGTGCAAACGATGTCTAGTAGACTACAAAAGACCCATCTACTGTGCACAATATGCATTTCTTTTATTTTTCAACATCACGCAATCGTCGTTACCAGGACAAGATCTTCAAAAATGCCCAAACTTCTAGCAATTCTCCTGTGATAACGTAATGAAGTCCATTATTGCTGTCGGATTTGTTAATTCTGAGAAAAGATGTGACGTCATAAGCATGTTTAGATGGTTTAAATGAATGTTACCTTACCTCATACTTTAGGCCTGTTCCTTTTCACAATAATGAAAGTTGTAGTACTCATGGGATTTAGTCGTATTTTAATGGTCATTAAAAACTGGATATTCCTTTAGTTAAATACCAATAAAATTTTAAGACCCATATCTAAAACAATTAAATGCTTCATTTAATAGTAATCATGAAATTAACGACCCATTAAGAGGGTAATAAAGTTTAGATAAGCTTTTAAATGTTAGGAATGTGCAATTATTTGAGATAAGGTTAACTGCACTAAACAGCTAGAGTTAAATTCTTTCAGATGAGGTCATTTGAGTTATTGAAAACGAACTTCTGATTCTGATTAAGATTTGTATAGAATAACAAAGGCGAAATTACTGAGGCAAAAACTGTCTAGATTTTACTTTAAATTAGAGTGATTCAAAGAAAGCAAACTGAGTTATAGCCCGATACTTGTTATACTTTTTTGTTCTGACAAAGGATAAAGTTATATACTTTTATCCAAACGTCTCATGGTTATCGCTTGAGACTGTGTATAGTAAAATTGGTAGTATGTATATGGGATTAACGTATAGTGGCTATATTTGAGATGGGCGTGCGTGTTTAATAACAGAAGCAATATGTAATGTGTATGCAATTTGTAGCCTAATGACTAAGGCCGGATTTGATGTGCGTGTACAAAAAAATAAAGCAATGTGTATTTGAGATTAACGTCTCATGGCAAAGGCTGAATATTGTGTGCATGTATTATAAGGATAGTTTAAAAATATCAAGATTTATACGAGACTTGTTTTAATTATAGTTGACAGAATTCTGTGCGTGAATAATAAATAAACCAGTTTGTATTAATGACTATGACTAAAGTTGGTGTACATTTAAAAATAACATTAAACTGAATATTTAAGCTGTTTAGACAGAGGCTTCGCGTTCTTTGTCGAAGTTGGGTGTATATTTTCAAAAGCAGCGTCACCCTTTTTCTTGGTTTAAAATAAAAATAGTAAGCTGTGCAATATGGCTTGGGTAGGAAATACTTTTTTTCGAATAACAAATTTGGTGTTAAGCTTAACTTTGCACATGGGTGTAGGGCACAATAAACAGCATTTTGCTTGATCTATTCAGGTAAAAAAATAGTTTATTTGGTTTTAAGAGAGAAAAATTGGTCAAAACTTTCGGAAACCTCCATTAGTATAAAAAAGCTATAAATTATTGAGTTTTCGAAGAAGCTGCAATGTTGTGTAATTCGTTTATTTATGATTAGAGGTTGGACAAAATCTTGAATCTGTTATTTTGATGTCCATTTCTTTACGTATTGATAATTTATTGCTTATGATCATGAAGCCTGGAAAATAATAATATACATGTATAAACTTTGGTTTAAAGGGGGGGTTTAATACGGTTGATTTCTGTAAGTAGCTGACTTTTTGCAGGGAATCCCGTTTCGGACTGTGTTGCTTTTTTGGTATCCAGTAGATAGACGAAAAGCAGTATCTCCCATCTGTATGGGCGATGTAAGTCATAATTAAATTTATTGTTAAACTAAAATCGACAAAACTTTATTGAAACTAAACACAACTGATCGTCGATAAACGCTTTCTTATACCGTCGATCGACAAAACCATTCTTATAGGTGTACTACACAGACTTTCCAAGTTAGCTGTTTGAAATTTAAGGCATACTGATTTATCGACACTCTTGGTTAGTCGACAAAATATTGCATCAGTTATTAGAAACAGTCTTATTATTCAAGTTAAATAATACAGTTGAGACAAAAGTGGAAAAGACAAATGGCTAATGTTTTATAGTATTTACGTTCGTTTCACATTTGCATTTACCTTGTTTGCCTTTGTCTATTGGTAGATAAAATTTAAATATCTGTGAAAAGTTTGATAGGACCTTTTCTTATTTACCTATTATATCTGCAAACGCTATCAAAACCAAAAATGTAACTAAGTGTGAAAATCATTTTACAGTTACGATGTGGATTAGAAATGCGATCTCTAACGATCGATATTAATAAGGTCAAAATATTTTCATTAAACTATGGCGTGCTTCTCAATGAGATGTCATGTAAAAGTAGGAAAGTTCAGCTCAAACTTAGGCGACTTGCAAAATATTTTTAAGGTGTCTTCTAAAACACTTATTAAAAATAAGCACTGTCATTGTTATAAACTGTAAATTGTGAAATAATTGCAGCATGTCTGCTACTTACATAGATATAAACATTTTGAAGGGAAAACATTGATACATTTATAATTTTAATAAACCTACACACAAAACTTAAGTTTGTTTCAAGGAAGCCGTGTCTTACTGCATAAGTAAAATCCATTTTTGTTATTATTAATGACATAATTAACAATTGTTGACATATGAGTTTAAATCCATTTAGCTAACCAGAGATGATAGTCGAAGGACTGCTGTGATTTGATGAAGCAAACATTTTACGACCTAAAATAGTTTCTTTAAACAACTGCTATCGGATAAGAATATGGATTTAAAGTTGAATAGAATATACTTTATTCTTTATGAGACCGTGCCAGCACACTGAGTTTTTTTAATGAAGATGTCATATTGGACAGTATTTGAGATTCTTTTCAGGCATGCTACTTTGCAGCTGAATCAATGTCATTACTGTCATTTTGCACTAAATGTGTTAAGACACTGTTAGACACTCGAAAAAAATCTATATAAAAACCTTAAAACTGTCTGTGGATATTAGGCTGCGTGGGAGAAATATATTCATTTCCTGACTTAGGAAATCTTAATTTTAAAGTCAGTTATTCTCATATAATATCAATATATTCGACCCTGGTAAGGTACTACTGTATTTTCCTTAGATTAAACGTGTTGGTCTATTTCTATATTACCCTGTTCATGTTTGTTCAGATAAAAGATATTGATCCATTTCAGCGAATCTTGAATTTGAAGAAAACTCAACATTAAGTAACATTATCGGCTATCATTGTTTTATTGCGTTATCTTTACAAAGGTCTAAATAATTCCCTCTGTATTTAAAAACTATAATTTATATCGTACAATCTGAAATTGAAAATCCTTATACACTACTATACTGATAATTATTTTCTTTACTGAATTCACATGACGATAATTTCAACTCGGATGCAACGAAAACATTAAATACAAAATAAATAAAATAAAATAAATAAAACAATAACAACAACAACAACAAAAACCACAACAGAAAACAACGAAAACACGCACAAATCAAGAACAAACAAAACAACAAAAACACCAACAACAAATAAACAAATAAAAAAAATATAAAACCCAAAATAGGACCAAAGTGATATTTTCTACATCCATTATGGTTTTTAGGACCAGATCACTCCGGGGAATCTGTTTTCAGACAGTAAATATTTTTTTTCAGTGTGCAATATAATTTCAGCTGAAATAAATTATGCTGAAAATGTTAACATTCTTAACACTCTAATTAATTGCCCGAATAGATTTGATGTCAATAGAGTAGCAAAGCACATAACCTTTTGCTTAATCTAAATTCAGCAATTAAATGAAATAACACGCGCATGTCTTCTAGCAAAAGAGTTACTGTCTGAAACCATTAATGTTGTTTTTTTTACAAAAAAGACGATGACTAAGATCCATTTGTCTGTTTAACGGCTGTTATAACGTAATAACTGCTACACATAACGATGCAGATTCGAGATCTCTTTTTGTTGAAGTTTGCATTAAATACACTATAGCTTAATTGAAACAATGACTCGATTTTAATAAAAGTCACCGTGAGCTTATTTAGACAATAAGATGTCATAGTCAATGTGAGTTCTTTATAAGATGATCTGGGTGTAATTTGGAAAGACATAAATAGATAATGATAGATTATTGTCTTTTATTGCCACAATACGCTTTCATATTAGAACTTATAAATGAAAAATTGATATGCTACAGTTCTAAACGGAAATAATTTCATGTCTTTGAGCTCTGGTTTTCACACAATAAAATAGGCTCAGAGTTAATAAAAAAAATCCATTATGATCAATCATGAGCTTGGAAACAAAATAATGAGTTGCTATAAGCTGTTTTAATAGCAAGCAAAGTGATTTCACAAAGCATTTTTATAAAGAATTAGATACTTTGAAGGTCTTAATACATTGTACAATTTCGCATTATGTGAGTTCATGCCACTGTCTCTTTTATAATAAAAAAAAATGTTGTGGCAAATTTATCATTTTATTTAAGCCGATCCCACGTCAAGTTTCAAATTCAAATTTAAAAAGCTCCTAACCCAAATTACAAAGGATTTCGAGAATAATGAAGCTCCTGGTATTATTTCAATTTATCTTCGTGTCCACCGGCGTTTTTCTATCTATTTCACTTCTTTGCTTGCATTTCTTTCGATGATTTAGTAATTGGATTTTCTTCAGTAATTTTGGAAATCTTTTTTTCCTTTCTTAACAACAAAACCCTAATCATCTGTAGTTTAATAACATTTAAATTAAACATTGATTTTACTCTAATTTACGTATTTACGTGCTGTAAACAAACATTTGAAATTTTCTTGCATAAACAAGTGAGATGACTTGATATAGCAATAGCATTACCAAAGATAAACTTTAGAATTTGTCTGGGAACGTTTATCACATTACTACATAAAAACGAGTTCATTTATTTCCCCAGAAGTCATTGGTTTTTTGTGGTAGCAATGTGTGCGCGTTAAATGTATACTTATTACCAAAATTGTATTTTAGTAAGTGCTAAATAATGTATATGTTGGATTGTTAAAAAGCAGAAACCGTGCAAACATAAGACCTACATAAGAAGTTCAAGTACTTACAATGTAATATGTCTAACGTTTTTGCATATGCCCCAACATTTTTTTTTTTTTTTTTTTTTTTTTTTTTGGGGGGGGGGGGGGGGGGGGGGGGGGCGGATTTTTCGAACTTTGATATATTGATTAACAGAAAAAAAATTGTCATAATGTCGTATTGAAAAAATAATGTTTGGATCACAGTTAACTGTTTCTAAACATCAGTCATATAGCTGACAAAAGCTTTATTAGAATCTTAGAAAGAAACTGTATTAGATTAATTCATTGATTGCGATATTACCCTTCAACTCGCCATATTAAGATAAGCACTTATTTCAAATACTAATGTTAATGATATAAAGAGTTGTAATAGCTTCACATATTTAAAATACTACTGTTAATAATATAAACAGTTGTAATAGCTTCACAAGTTTATTTCATATAGTAAAACGTTATATTATTCAGATTGTCTCATCAGATCAGTTTCCCTTGTTCTATACCTAATTCAGAGGTATAGAACTAGTATTGTACTTGATACCTTGTTTAGGTTGTATAATTCATAATGCTTTCGTAGGAGCAATTTATGAAATGTATAAAACATTTTAACGGGAACGCATAATCTAATGAAGTCGGCGCCATACATGATTTAAAAAGTCAAATAATTACCGCGAATTTTGGATCAAACATCCGTACATATAATTCTATCGTGTATAAACTTTTCAATTAAACATACATGACCCATACACTATAAAGGTAAATTTGCAAATTTATTAATCGAAAAAAAAGTCTATAAAAAGAAGTATGACATCAAAAGTGTGCCCTTATCTGAGTACAGAAAAAATGTGTTGTCTTCTATGTGTTGTGCGATTGTTAATGTATTATGTTTGTTTGTTTTTATTTATTAAAAGATCTTACATTCTTCAAATGTGTTTAAGCTTGTCAGTAAAATATATTACATAACAACTTCAATAACTTTATTAAGATTGCTGTTTGCAACTGCGTAAATAAATCTGCGATGCCATCTCACAAGTGGATGACTCAGTAAACAATCGGAAGTGTTTCCTTATTCAAATACCTGCACATCCTGTTTCGTTGTCTGCATTTCAAGTGCAACAAAATATAAACATATTAGCCATTTTATTGTTTTACGGTTCAAGGCGTCACACTGTCCAAGTGGCGAACATTATTGTTATTCGTAACCCAAACATTTACAGCTTATATGTCTTTAATATAAATATTAATTGCACGAACCTGTTTATCTACTGTTGTGTAATAAACAAATGTGTGTATTTGATGTTCTGAGATTTGACATGGGCTGCAAAACTACATATAATAAGCAATTATTGATTCAAGTGAGTGGTTATTGTTAATGATGAGATCATATTTGGGCCCTAACCAAAATATTATCTGGCTACAAGCCGATTGGTCAACCAAGAATTTGCATGAATGAGGTACAATGCTTGCATAATTTACAATGGCCTGGGAACTAGCACCGATTGAGGAAGTTTCTTAAAATAACTTTTTTATCTGGAAGGCCGACTGACGCACACTGAACAGACTTTAGTAATCTTTCACCTGGTCTTGAACACACATGCTGAACAAATAGATTCGCTTTATTTCAACAGCGCTTTCTTTGATACATGCAATTTGTGTTTAACATGTTTCTACGCTAGACGGTCGATTTTGATTATATATTCCTCCAATAACTTGATACTGACATTCTTAGACAACATCGTCCCAAACTATATAAAATTTACTTGAATTTACAAACGCGAGTTGTTTTTTTAAGTGAAACCTGAAATTGCCAAGAAATCATCCATTACTTTTCTGCATTCCAAAAGAGGAATTTGTAACTGATAAGTGGGGTGTTGGTTAAAGTTTTAGTTCATATTTAATTTTTAAATGCATGTATTAAATGTCATTTTAAGCTTAAAGATAAGGCTACAGATACTATTCATTTATGTGATAAAAATGAATTTCGGCTTTGTGTAATGGCATTGCATTCCTTAAGCAAGGGTCATCAATCGACTTAATTGCAGTCAATCTGCTAATGAGTTCACCCAATGACACTTATGTGTATTTTTGCATCATTCCTGGTATTTTTTATAAGTAATTGCTTATTTTACGTTTTCAAACATGTAAAAATCATTTTGCAAGGTTTTTTTCTTGTCATAAATCGAAATTGTAAGAATAAATAATACAGTATCAAATAATTGACTGTGGTAATTCTCAAATAATAAAAGCTGAACGGACGTCGACAATATGACCAGAAAAAAAAATAAAATAAAACAAATCTTGACTTTCCATTAACACACCAAATTCATGAATATCACATGATCTACAACATAAATAAACTCCTATTTATATCATTCGCAATTTCTTTCGGTATTGTTATGGAATAACGCACAGTAAAATGAAAGCATTTTATTGCTAAATCATATAATATTCTTATCAATAAGAGAAGATCCTATAAGTATTGCCACAGATATTTAAATCTAAACTACTTCTAGACAAAGGCAAACATGGTGAATGTAAAAATGACAAAAACACAGAGATGAGACATAAAACATAAAACAAAAAAACATCGGTTAGCTCCTTCGACCGGTCAGTCCTCAAAAGATCCGGCTGGGGTGATTAAACATGGTTTGTGTTGAGCTCCCTCCTCGCACTTCCTGAAGGTTTTTCTGTCAAGCAAACAGTGTAAATAAAAACATCACATCACAGTGAAACAACTAACAGTAAGCACCTGCATCGGGAGTTAAAACAACAAATAAAATGAACTTATACCGTGATGTCGCTTTATATGTTCTGAACTTATTTACGAGTGCTCCGAGAAAGCTACCTGAGTCTTTTGTCCAAAATACTTAAAATATGTCGACTATTCAGTTTCAGCGAGTACTGACCGATCTTGATTGACAATTGTCATTTCATTCTATAACATATATATAAACAAAAAACGGTTAATATAATAAAGTATCAACATATGTACAATATGTACAAGAGATGAAACACTCTGCAACATAATAGTTCCAAATGAGAGAGTAATTTGAAATAAAACAGCCCAAGCCACGAGGCATATTAAAAACATTTTATTGGCGTCATAAAAATGTCATGATGTCATATGTCAGAAGTGTCAAAAGTGAAATTAAAAAGAAACACGAAAGAAATATAAAAAAGTTGTATTGTGAGGGGTTAATAGGAAATGAGATTCAAATAATACATTATAAAAGGCTGAGTATTTATGCGAAATTGGTATATTTTATAACAAAGGTATAGAAAAAATCCCGACATAGAACATGTTTTTATAAAATCGATTTAATTCCATGTAAACCTCATTAGTAGATTAGTTACCTAGAGACTAAATAGTTCTTTGCAGATGACGACAGTTCCTTGCAGAATATTGCACTACTTAACCTTTATGGGTGAGGCCTCCTATTTCCAGAGCAAATAGCTTTTAAAAGCCATCTTTTCTTAACTAAAGGGCGTTTCGAGAAAAGATATTAACATATAGGTAGAATTAACTTTTGTTATATAAAGACTTAACATTGAATTTTGTTCTTCTCAGATGTTAATGTGCGTCTTTTAATTTACTTATATTTATTCTTCCGTTTTGTGAATAAAATATAGTTACTCTTCGTAAGACACGTTTAATGGCTGACAAAGAGCACACGACAATTTTGAACAGCTTTAACTTGAACCAAAGAGTTTCCATTACAGAGTTTATGCTCTTTGTAGAAAAAAAATCCCATACGTTTATGAAAATAACGCGTTAAACATGCAAACTAAGTTCAGCATAAGAATTCTTAATATGAGGAAACATAAGTTAACTAGGTTCTGACATTAATGTGTTTTGTTTTTTTTTACAATGAAACATGAAACTACTAATTGTTTACCGGACCTGGTAGCGCAATCGGTAGAGGTCCCGGGTTCGATCCCGGTCGTTAAAAATGGTAGTGGTATAGCTCCCTTGCTAACGCTCAAGCAAATATAAGGGTAGTTCCACGACTGGTTGGCCCGGTGTCAGGATAATGTGACTGGGTGTGGTATCATGCCAGGTGTTCACGGCATGCTATACACAGTGAAGGCAGCACTATATCTGCTTCAAGTGGACACCGTCTCCAGATAACTGAAATACTGTTGGTGGGACGATAAACCCAATAAACAAACAAACTAATTGTTTACACCGTACTCCACATTTATCAAATCGAAATCTTTCCACCGTTTTTAACTAAATACCTATTTATAAGTGCGCGTTCCCTGCCCCTGCAGTTCATTTATGTCACACAAATTAAGGGGGTTGTTAGGAAAGACCAACAATCGTGTAGTGATTGATACTGTCTGGCACCGATATTGGTGCCAGACGAATTTATTTAAATGTATCGTTATTTGAAAGAAAAGCATGAAAAACGGTGTGACATAAAGTTGGACAATAAAAAGTCCACTGAGTTAACATCATAACAGGTTTAAAAGTTCATAAGTAAGGAACACATATCGCAAGGTAATATTTACAACAATTAGAAGTTATAATTGCACAGATAGAAACAAATATATATAAAGGGTGGTGGAGGAGTAGAAGGCGGATAAACAAAAATGGAGTGAACTTCTCTGATTTCCTTTGTTTCCTTGCGCTTTCAAAACGAGGCTGACAAATGCGTTGTACAGAAGGATACACTGCACTAAATATATAAAGGAAACGCTCCACCAAAACTACCCGTCCACCATAAGTAATAAGTAATGGGCGCAAACATAAATTACTTTATATTATCATATAAAGTATTGTTTTATATTACACTTCTTAATATGAGGAAACAAGTTAACTAGGTTCTGACATTAATGTGTTTTGTTTTTTACAATGAAACATGAAACTACTGATTGTTTACACCGTACTCCACATTTATCAAATCGAAATCTTTCAACTGTTTTTAACTAAATACTTATTTAACTTATATTCAATGCTAATTGTATTGTAACTTACCGCTCACAGATGTGTGTGCTCTTACAAAGGTGCATCAACCCGAATCAGAAACGACGTGTTTATAAATTAGAATAGGATATCTTATAGTGTGGCTGTCAGTAATCTTGAAAAAGACAAAAGCTCGTTTTAAATTTTATTATCATCGTAGCCATGTAAACTCAGGGAATTGCAATCACCTTATGTATGTCTATATCTAACAAATGTGCCGAATAAATGTGTTTATAGTTCTTTATCCCTTTATCTTTTGTCCTTGTAATGTCATGGTGTCGAAGATGCGTTTGTATAATACGTGAAACTCTCTTTCTCTCTCTCTCTCTCTCTCTCTCTCCTCCCGCTCTATCAGTATATATATATATATATATATATATATATATATATATATATATATATATATATATATATATATATATATATATATATATATATATATATATATATATATATATATATATATATATATACTGATATATTCTCGCCAAAACAGGAATTCGAAACCACGCGGGGAGGGCTGGGAAGTTTCAATTAGCTACTCTTACCGCTCGGCCACGGGTGCCCCTTTTCCGATTCTTCTTGAAAGAGTTCATTGGTCTAGAAAAGACAGTGCCAGCAATGACCAAAATTTAAAGGATTTCATTCACATTCTTTTCAGTAGTGCAATTAACTTAAAACCACCGATGTACTTTCTGTCATACTGGCAATCCCATAATTACTAAGGACTCTGGTTGCATTATATGCATAAATCTAAACATAAGCATTTATTTTTACCCAAAAGTTTAGCGGCATATTTAGATATGGTGTATTGTTTGACTCTGAAAATTCTTTGGCCAATGCGTATCTTGAATATAGTTATTCCATTATGCTCAGGAAATAGACTATGATTTTTTTCCTAAACATTTGAACAACGTATAAATAAAATGTTTGTAAGGTAGTTGTGATATCTTAACTGCTTTCGTTGTTTTCAAGTCTAACTGCTTTTATTTACATCTTTCATGTCCCAATGCCGATATAAACGCACCACCTTTTCCAAATACGTATAGACGCCTGTTCTAGCAGTATTCGATTATTTATTATGTTGGTGTTTTAATCTAGGGAAAACATATTCAAATGAATATTCGTCTACTGGAGATATGCGAAACAAATTTTCGTCTAAAAAATGCATTTTGCCCTTTATAAGAAATTATTCTACATTCTACACATAAACCCAAGTAATGGCACATGTCTCGTCAGTTAATGCCCCCATTTTCTTATTTTATTGTTAAACGTTGACATGTTAGGTGCTTTGTTTTCAAAATTGACTTTTACCGCGCCCTGATTGCCGTCTGCCAAGTTATATGGTATGTTTGCATTGTGGGTCACTTTAACGTATGCTTCTTTAATCAAACATTTGGCATGCTTTTCTGTTCTAAGTAAACTGACGAAAAACATGCTACTCAATTTTGAGGCACAGACATGGTGAACGTATGATGTTCGTTTATGGACCCTCAGTGTGATTCGGTAAAGTATGTAAGAAATATTTATAATAAAGAAATGTAGCATATTAAGCGGCTGTAATGACATTATATTTTATTAATCCTTTTTCATCCTTAGCCAAATATGAAAACATGAATATTCAAATGTGTAAGTTCGAAAGCATAGAAAAAATACATTAATACAAATTAATACAAATACAACAGAATAGTGACAGGCCAATATATAGTGAAGCTTATTTAAATCAGTTTATAAATATTGAATCATTATAGAAGAAATGAATATAGAAGCAAAAAGCAGACAGAAAATCTTTTGTTTCAAGGTGCTATTAATATGCAACAAAAATAAAATAAATGATAGCTGTCTTAACGTTGAATAATAAATCACATTTAAGTGCCATGCGTCATAGAGCAGCAAAAAGATGTGGAAAACCATTCTTTAAACATTTCAGAAATACCGGATGAAGAGAAAATTTGAATAATTGGACGAATTATCCTGTCATTTCTATCAAAAGCGAAACTTGCTCTTTTTAATGACATAAGACATGCATGTGAAATTTTATAAAATTGTTTAAAAGAAATTGCTGGCTACATACGTTGCATAATTAAATCACAATGTACGCAAATACATGCTTTCGTTTAGCGTCCTGATTACATTATAAACATTTAAGGGACGGAATTGTCAAAGCTTTAATCCAATAAATCATCAAGCTTGTCTCTAATTTAGTAAATATGCTACTTCTTAAAATATCTTCGCCACGAAATATGTATTAACGTTGCATACATTTACAGGCTCTAATAACTTTTTAAGGGGTATGTAAAACACCTATGCATATTGAAAATATTTATGTTCTTCTAACAAGACATTGTGAGCGATGATAATGAAGTTAGTGTTGTTTTAAGTATCTGCTCCTACAATAATGCCTATTTAATAGATGTTTACAATGTGTTTTTCTCCTAACTTACTAGGTATGTTCGGGTTTATTCAATTTTAATTGAGGGCCTTTAAGTCCACTTTATGTCTTACAAAAATACTTCGCTCAAGTTGTGGAAGGTTTCTCAAATTTATTTCGCCGAATTTATTTTATTGCTTAAAAGTATAATAGCTGTATAATTAACACTTATACAATATGACATTTAAGATCAACTATTTTATTTAAGGGCCCAATAATTTGACCTCTTTATTAAAAACTGTAAAAAATGTATAGCTCCTAGCTACAAGCCGGTGATTTTTCGACGAACTGTATAGATTGCAAATGACTATTATACCAGTCAATAACAGGAATCGATTTTAAAATACAGTATAAAGCAATTACTGTTTGGATCTTACTCTTCGTATCTTTAGTCGCGACTTATACATGTTACGCAGATTGACCCGTCTCCGTGGCTTTTTAACGTGACATTGCATAGAAGGTATAACTTCTGTATTTTGTATACCTTCCTATATGTCGTTTGTTCGGCATATGCATTCTCAGCCTATTATATTTCTGATCCCGTTATTATCATTTCACATAACATTTTGTTTCGTTGGTTTGGATATTGTTGTTTTTACGATGTTTTTCATATTATTCTTAAACAATACGTTCATCCATGGAAGGAAAATAATGTGCATATTTCTTTCAAAATGACACATTTTATCATATGATGCCAATCACTAGTCTTTATGAGGCAACGCTTGGAATGTTTTATTTCAACGTGATCTTTCTTAAGGAACTGTTACCTTTTTATTTAAGTCAAATACATATTTAAAGGTTGTGTCTGACATTTTGGACAATATCTTTTCTTTTAGTAAACAATTATATATTTATGTTACATAAAAAAAACTTGCGTAAAGCTTATAACACGCTGAATATAGACCTAAAGAATTTCTAGAAAGCAGAAGTTTATAGAACATTCACGAAACCCAGAACATTCTCGAAACCATGTAAAAATAAACAAATGAATTTTCTAACATGATCCTTTTCTTTCTAGCAGTTACGCGAATGCTACGTCACTAATACTACAACGGTAAACAACCCTTTACCTGACCAGCGTAACCTTAAACGCTGGTGTACTACTGTACATAACAATAGTCATACATCTGTAATTCGTTATTCAGAAGTCTAATTTCTACGCCTTTTATCAATTTATGGTTCAAGCTATTGTCTAGGGAAATGACCCTGAATTAAACAGGCATGTGTATAATCTTACTAATTTAATTGTGCAAACGCCTCCAAGACTAGGTAATCAGAGGTTGCAATACAATGTTAATTTTTTCCTGAAAAACATCAGTGATACACTTTGATTTTTGTAAATTGAGAATGTTAATACAATCTATTTACAAAAACTTAAGTCGATAATGCCCGTTACAAATGGTTCGCTAAAGGACCAAAACGTTTTTTGAACAGTCAATTAGGTACATAAGAATTTTCCAAGGATTTCGTCAGATCACAAAACGTTTAGATCCACTAACAACTTACCTGAACTTTCATGTTTATGGAGCCACGAAGTCGGGGTTTAGTGTTTTGCACACTTTTACAGTCCTTTGTATTTTAGTTACTTGATCAATGCTAATACAATCTCAAAGAAGGTTAGAAGTGTTAGGGCAAACTGGGTTTCGGGTTTTACGGCAAACCGAAATTTAATATGTCATACCGCGTCATTAGGGAAAACTAATATCTTATATTGATAGTGTGCAATGGAGAAACAGACAAAAAACAGCATTTTCATAGAATTTTATTATCATAATTAAAATTATTTGTATTTTTTGTTCATTTTATCTTATGATAAGACTTTCTATTTATTACAGCGTTGACTTAATTGCTAAAATGTTGATCATCGATGGACATGACTATCATTGAAACATTTCGAGAAAAGTGTTGAAACGTCTTGAAATCAATTTAAAATTGGGCGTATAACCAACACAGGTGCACATTCCAAGATTAGGTTAAAAGTTCCTTCTTTTATATATTGATACTGTTAATCTCGCCTGACAGCTAATGCTACAAACCCACGTCGAGTGTCTTATCACTAAAATTCCGCATTAATAGCAATTATCTACATTGTAACTTTTCATAAAAAAATCCAAAATGTAGTCCGTACAATTAAGTTTAAAGGTCATACTAGAGAGCGAATAACAGACTAGTATATTATTGTGTCTATTTTTTTATTAGTTTGTGCAATAACTAATTAATAATTATTCCAATTCGTATTTTATAATACACTTGATAACAAACTTTACCAACGTATTTTAGCCAGTTATTTTAATATGCGTACTAGCAAATTAAATTTGATTTCTGAACTGATTAATGTTACAGCAGAGAACTCAATTGATATGACTGATAAATGGTCAGTATTATTTACCACATATTTAATACACGTGTTGCCTAATAAAACGTTGTTTTTCAAGGTTGACTAGACTTTATCTTTTTATCTGTTAATCTATTGAAATGAAAGCTGGTGTGCAAGAACATGCATCTAATTTATTGTCAACAAGTTTATTTAAAAGTGCAAAGATAACAGTATGCACTTAAATAGTTTATTATTACAAAAAAGACCACAACAAACCACCGTTAAAAACATGCCATGAGGGTATTTAGCAATGGGCCATTTTTATGTTGCTGTTTTATTTTATAGAAAGGAACTATGGAACTTTAGAAATACCGTGTACTAGTTTCATTAGAGTTCTCTGTCTCGCTCTCTCTCTCTCTCTCTTTCTCTCTCTCTCTCTCTCTCTCTCTCTCTCTCTCTCTCTCTTTCTCTCTCTGTATATATATATATATATATATATATATATATATATATATATATATATATATATATATATATATATATATATATATATATATATATCTTGGATACCGACCTGAATCGCCACAAGACGGTCTGTTATTATGCTTTTCCACACCATCTAAGAATTTTACCAACTTTACCAACAGCAGTAGAAAACATACTCATACTTTGTTAAATATAGTAACATATTTGTTTAGCTAAACTATTCCGGGTAATTTATGGTATATCTTTATTGCTGAATTCATGGTTTTGCTGGATTATGGTATTGATGTAGTATTTTTTTAGATTAAAACGACAGTGGTATTTCATTCAAATAGGTTATTTTATGCTTATACATTGACCTTATGTGCTTAAATGGTTAGGAACATCAAACATAAAGTTAATTTCATACATGTACCATCTGAGCAGTGGTTATTTCTGTTGTGTATTGTTGAAAATAGTTTTACCCGTTAACTTATGGACATTCTTGATACGTAGACCTTTGCCTCAGATCTTCAGCTGTAAGAAGTACCAATACTAAGATGCATTAATGTAATGTCACTACTTGTAGGGCCTTATGCAAATCAATTGTGTTTATCGTATGATGTGCCCATAGCTATTCTGAATGTTGAGTAGTCAGGCTGTGTTAAAATACCTATTTTTTCTACAACAGTTTTTCAAATGATTAAAGTTAATTCCTGGATTTTATCGTTGTCTTGTAGATGTTCGCATACCGATGGCTGCGTATGGTCGTTTGTTATAGTTAAGAATACAAACACACACTGTATATTCTGAAAGTAAAGTCATAATCAATCCGTTGATATTACGTTCTGGAGTAAAACCTATTACATTATAGGAACCCAAAATGCTAATCAAATGCAAGTTTGCAGAATGCAATATACATGATATATGCTTACCACTATTTGGAACCCTGATTAATAATGGTTAGGTTCATGTCAGGACTCTAGATTCAGATTGTTTGTCTAAAGGTAGCATACACGATCTTATCCGTTAAAGTGTGTTATTGATTCATTGTATGTAAAATGTATTTTTGCTGTTCTAGCCACCTACAGATTGGATTCACGACCAGTTGACCATATTGCAAGTTAAGATTTGTTGTATGGTTCCAGGGTTTAGGGGTAAGAAAACTATTTAATCGAAGAACAAAGGGAATACGATTACTAACTGATAAGAAACTAATTAGGGCTTTTTTCAGGTAACCATTTAAAGGGTAAAATAATGTGTGTATAGCTGAATAAGGCAGTATAAGAGCCCGGGTAAGCAAATAAATTAGAATGATTTGTATACAATATAAACCTTTAATAGGATTCTGACAGCTTGAATTCTAAATGTAAATAATTTGATAAAAAGAATTTTATATTTTATTATATTATCCTATACTTTATTTTTGTATTTTTATCACTTTACTTATCATATTTATGTTATAAAATATTTACTTATTTATTTATTTAGTAATGTATTTATTCAGAGATTAAATTAATTGTAAGCAGTTCTTATTTCCTCATCAATGTGTGTTCTTTTAGAGTAAAACATGTTTTAACATATATTATTATTATTATTATTATTATTATTATTATTATTATTATTATTATTATTATTATCATTATTATTATTATTATTATTATTATTATAATTATTATAATTATTATTATTATTATTATGTTTATGTTTATGTTTATTATCATGTTTATTATTATGTTTATTATTATGTTTATTATTAATATATGCATTTAATTATTTAATGATTTATTTAATTCATTATAAGCATTAATTATTTACTTGAGCCTTAGGGAGTGCTTTTATATCTTAACAATGTAACAATGTAAAGTAGCAAGATCGTACATTTAGATCTGTTATAATCCTGATGCATATCTTTTACGTGCTGGGTATAGAGAAATAAATTGTAATATATGATTTTCAGACTCAATGAAACTGTTTTATTAATTAATTGAGTTGCGATATCTAATCAGAAGTCCGTCAAAAGTCACGATGCTGACATTTAAGCTAGTTTTCTTTCTTACAATGAGAACGGATGCGTGCCTAATCTGTAGCTGTATTCAATCAAACTGCAATTTAAAATGCTATGTTTCTTGATGCTGGGAAACATATATTTAATAAAAGAGAATAATTCGTCAATGTTGCTTCCATTGATGACATGCAGCCGAAATTTGTTAATAACTTTTTCATTGCTAACTTCATTCTGTAGAAGACCAATTAAGTAACACGAGTCATATCGAATATATAACCTGTATTAGACTTTTGTTTGATATATTTTGTATGGATATTTCCTTTTTTAAATCAGTCTTATTATAAAAAACAATTGTTAAATGTTACCGTACATTATATCTCTTTGGCAAAATCAGTCGGTATTGGACGCACAAAACTTTACAGCTAAAGACATATGAAAAATGAAGTACATTGTACTTAGTTTGTATAAAACTGATGTGAATAATTATCTTGGTATCCGACAGTTTCGACTATTACTTTTTATCATGCAACCAAATAAATTGTTGTAAACTTAAATGTTTATAAGTGCTAATACAATTAGTTAAAACTAAAGCATAACTTTTCATTGCACAAATATATTTCCCATCCGAGACACGCTGCACAGTTGGATGTTATTAAACTAAGAAACTAAGACCATTTGAATATGAGATAACGTTATATGATCAGCCAACGTCTATATCTTCTTTAGCTGAAATATTGTTCGTGCTTGTTTATTGATTTGGATATATTAAGCATTAAAAACTTAAGGATACCTGCAATGATACAAATATTGTCCATAAAAATAGTTGATGTTGTTATGAACATGACATTCAGGTAGACAGTCGGAGACCTCCTTATAAATACCGTTTTAAGACTTGTGTTATCATTGATGTTAGACAGACCGAATCTAATCCACTGCAGGTACCCGCCAGCATCAACTTAACCCTTGGTGCTTAACTTGAGAAAACTTATTTTCTTAATTTTCTTAACGTTTTACAAATCATATATATATATATATATATATATATATATATATATATATATATATATATATATATATATATATATATATATATATATATATATATATAATATATTTGTACTAAACCTTATCGAACATGTATGTAAACAAAACTCCATAATAGCAAATAGCCGATACGTGCTTTGATCAAAATGCATGTTGATTACTACATTTTATAAAGAATTTGAGAGCCAATAACTGTACTTTACTTTACGGTCTATCTATGACAATACATTTATAATTACTGTATCCATATGCAGGATAGGTTTAATATGAAACATATAGATAATTGGTAAACTAACTCCTATCATCGCCCCAACAATGTCACGGGTTTAATTAGTGCTCCTATTAATTGGCAGCCTAATGTACGGTTGTGCATTTCCCCAAACAAAGCGGTATCAAACAATAATTTACAAATATAATTATCTAATCTAACAAGTTCACGTGATGGGGGTATAAAAGCGATAATCTGCATAATGACTGAAAAGTATTGAGAAATGTTATTATAATAATGCCGATAAATCAGCTGTACAATTCAATAAGTTTCTATTTGCGAATTTCGTGAAAAGATACATTTAAAAATAACACATGTATATGTAAACAGCAAATTATATACATGCTTAATATTATCACTTGTCTTTATTGCTTGATATATATTTTTTTATAATGAATATTTTAGTTTATATTTTAATGGAAGGAAATGAATAGATTTATGAAGTATTCAAAAGCATACACACAATTAGATAAATGGAAGCCAACCTGAACCCCTCACCCTCACCCCCCCCCCCCCCCCCCAAAGAAAAAAAGATATTTAAAAAAAATAACACTTATACATAGCAGACGTTCTTACCTATAGCGATATAGCTGAATATGAATGAAAAATAACAACACACAGTAAATTGCTAGCCGTTAACAGCTTCATTCACCTTTTGTCTAAGACAATTTGTGTTGCCAATGAGACCACGCTTATTCCGTCAACATTCACTTGTAAATATAATAAATCAGTCTTTGAAAACAACCGCCAACATAATTAATTAAAGGCCAAGAATGTAGCGGCCTTTTACCATATATATATATATATATATATATATATATATATATATATATATATATATATATATATATATATATATATATATATATATATATATATTATATATATATATATATATATATATATATATATATATATATATATATATATGTATAAGTTTTATTTGCATAGTGCAGCTGGTTTTTATATGGCAAAAATAAACAAACAAACAAATTGTGCTATATTCCGCTATTATATGGCTTTTATATGGCTATCATATGGCAAAATAGTTTAAATCCTGTGCAGAATATAGTCAAACATTCTATGACAACTTTGCTGATACAGTTGCTTTTTATTGGTATAAAAAGACCGTTATTATATGGTGTAATAATTAATATATATATTTCTTTTGTATGTTATAGTCTGCTATCGTGTGGCAAAAAGCTGAAAAGAAGGTTCTTTTGTATACTATATTCCACTATAATACCGCCATATAGCTGCTGATAAAGTTGTAAAGGTAGTTCAAGGTGATTATGTTTAAATATTGTAACTACAGCCTTTCAGGAGTCATGTTTGATTGAATTTGTAGTCCTTTACAATATAACTGACATATCAATTTTCCTCATTTGTTTTTGTTTATATTCTGAAAGGTAATATGTTTCCTGAAGTTTAGTCGTTCGTTTGATTTCCTTGTTGGATGTTGTACTCGTTTGACGTTTTTACTTAGTTAGGAATATAGTGCATGTCACAATATATCAAAATGTAATTTAAATCGTATTTGCAAAAGCAATCCAAATGGGCAATAAAAGTCTCTTTTTGAAGTTTTAATACTTACACAAATTAGAATTTAGAATGATGCATCGCCGCACATATCTGTTACGTTAAAATACTCGAATATTGAGCAGAAGTCTAACAAGTCAACTAACAAATTGATGAAATTAGGTTAAACCTGAGCATGAGCTGTGTTGAATAAATTACGGGTGATATTACATCTTTTAGGTTTCTTTTACGTTTTGTTTCCAGTACAAATTGAAACAAAAATACAATATTGACGACCGACAACATTTTTCTTTAATTAATCACGTGTACGTGTTTCAAGCCTTGCTTTAATTTACTCTGATAAAACCAATTTCAATGATGTAACTATAAGTTTATTGATGTTTGCAGGTGTACATGTTTGGGCATAAAGCTTGGCCTTGATGAATTATTTTAATACAGTCACCCAGAAACTATTATTTTTTCGAGGACACTGAAAAATAAATTAATGATGACAGATAATGTTTGCTTGAATATTTTCTATGAAATTTTCTCCTTAAAAAACGTCCTTAAAACTTACGTCAGAAAAGGTATATATTAAAATTTTATAAAAAAGCTTGCTTCTATCTGACTTGCAGCAATAGTCACAATCGCTAAGCAGTGACATTAAAAATTTATATACCATCTTATACTTATATTCGTACCAACCAATGGAATCGTCATATACATGAAGAAATGCTTATTCTTCGATGAATTTTACAGAAACGAAGTTTGAGAAATAAGTTTCACTCTAGCATTGCTGCGATTCACGTCTGTTTTAATACTTCCTGCAATGTTGAACGATGAATGCATCATGTTCAGGTTGAAATATTCAAGTAAAGTATCATCGATTATTAATCTGTGATTTTATACAGTAACTCAGAGAAATGCAACTGCTTGAACTTAATTACCGCGTCTGCTTTGCCTAAAGAAATCATTTTCTGTTTACTAATGGTGTGCTAAGAACACATCTGTGTGTTTTGTGTAACCACTGAGGTTTATCTTGATCATCTATGAATGCAAAGAAGCTACAGAATAAAAATAATGAAACGAGAACATTCATGACAGCTGCTATCATGGAAAATTAATTCAAAATAAACCTGATCGTAGCACTGCCAAAAAAGACGATAAACGTCTAAGACGATAAAAACAAGAAAAAATTGTCAGGAAAATAAATTACAAACGTTACATCATCACATGATGCCTTTTTCATGTAAGAAATAAAAATCTATTCTGACATTAAATTTAAAAAAGAAACAGATTGCATAATGAAAAAATAAGGCAATGAAAGGTATTTACATTAAGATTCTATACTGCAACTACAAGATTACTTCGGTTGTATGGAAATGGATGTACAATAACAATATATGAAATATACGTTGTAACAGCTTTGGGTATAAACAAACAGAAAGAAAACATCAACCACATTTAAAAGTATCGCTATTACGCAAAATAAGCCTGATCACAAGATACCTTATGAACTGAAACTAATGTGGCCGGAGTGACATTTTATTTTAAATTTGACATCACACCCTTCATTAAACAAGTTATTTAAGCACTGTTCTGAAGAGTGTAAGTGTGCATATGTTTCGCTTCGTTAGAAAACTCATTTCGGTCGTTCGGCAAATTGATTTTCTTGGAGAAATTGGTATGGTATTTAGTCGCTCAAGTATGTTTCCCATAGTAACAAATCTTTAAATGGAACAAATAACTATAAATATATATCTGTTACTAACTTGGTATATTTGATACTAACTTCGTATATAATAAAGCTTTGAAAGCACTTTCTGTTGATTAAGTAATTTTGTTTTGCTTACCTATTTACTGCTTATTAATAAATAAAGCAATGTTAAATATGTAACAAAGTAATAGCCACAAAGAGATAAGTAAATGTCAATAATAATTACAAAAATGTATTAATATTTTCAAGAATAATATTCGGCACAGCTAAACATGAATGAAAGGGGTACAATACAAACATATTGTCAACATTCTTGATATCTTGTTGGCTGTTTGTTGTATCTGTTAGCAAACATAAAGTAGACATAATAAACGTTAGTAAAAGCAAATTATTAAAACTTCATTATTCACAAGGGCATCTTGGTGGCCGCAGTTTCAACTGAAAAAAGATGAATTCAAGCATCAATCTCATAATACTCGGCGTAAGATGGTCTTAACAGATATTACACAATAATATTAAGAGAGATCATTATTGTCATTTGGGGCTTTTATTGTATTAAGACACACTCGGAGACAACGATTTACTTCTCTGAAATTCTGAAGCCGAGACCGAGAAGCCTTTTATATTTTTGAACAAGAATACGGCTTGTATTGGCATTTCGTTACAAAAAATGAACTACTTGAACTCTTTACATAGTTTGAAAAATACGATTTTTCTCCGAGGATTTGTTTTTGTGTTTAGAAGCGCAAGCACCTGTCTTGTAGATCAAGCAAACAATATACAAATACAAAATATCAATCTGTTATGTCGAAAATACGTTAACATATTTTTCGGCATCTCGCAATCATCATTTATTGGAGAACGAGAGCTTCTTATGATGACATTTCTCATGTGATCATCTATATTTTGAATCGGCCACATTTGGTTTTACAAGTTTGTAATGGTCAAAACGTTGTTATTAGTTGTCATGTTTGAAAGAAAATCAATTTATGTAGCCAGATTTGTGTTATTCTGGGAATTGACGTCATAAACATATTGCGATTGTGTAAATCAATTATAGTCACCATAACCTAAAGTCAATAGCCTATCTCCTTAGTTATCGACAAAACCATATTTAAACCGGGCAAGTGTTCCTGTATCATCAGCTTTGTATATTTCACAATTGGCTGTTGATTTGGCATCTGAGTAGTCAATATATCAACTGACAATGACCTAAGCAGTAGTTTTAAAATGAACGGCCTATTGTATTACCAAAATAATACCAACGTCTAATTTAGGACTTTTATCTAAAACAATTAAACGAATCATTTAATACAAACCATGGAATAAACGACCCATCAAGACGGTAATGGATTCTAGATAAGCTTTAAAACTTTCGGAATGTGAAATTAATGGTTGACAGGTAGGCTCTATAAACAAGCATTGCCAGATTTTAAATTCTTCTTAGATAAGGTAATTTGGGTTGGTAAAAAGCAATTCATGGCGTTGACTGAAGAAAAGAAAGTGTGTAGATCCTGCTTAAACTATTTAGAGTGATCTAATGAGTTTTGCTAAACTTGGTAACTTTCAAAAGACACACACAGACACATTCACACCTAATATCTATAAATACACATGATGTGCATGTAAAAATAAAGAAAATAATACATGTTAGGCAGAGATTAACGCCTAATGGCTATGAATGAAATTGATGTACACATAAAATAAAAAAAGAAAGTAACGTATACACGGCATTATGGCTATGAATGTACTTGATATACATGTTAAATAAGGTAAGTAATAAGATAGGGATTAACGCCGATTAAACTTAACATGTAACCGGTAATAAACATCTACTCTTTCAATATGGATTGGATATTTGATTCGTAACGTTCGATTGTTACGACCGGTGTCGCTATTTAAGATTTATTAATAAAATGGCACGTTTACTAAACGACGAAATGGTGTAACAGAAAGAACAAGCCAGCAACAAACTAGTACAATATTGTTTTATTTTAATAAACAATTAAATCTATGGCGTAAAAAACCATAACAAATAAGTCAGACAAAATTTGAGAATGCAAAATAAATGTTAGCTTACAGTTTGTCCCTTATGGAGATGTCCCTTTAAGATTCCAAATAATTATTCAACGTCGAAAAATCCTGAAGAATTACCGGTAGAATGTCCTTGTAGATACGCACAGTTGAAATAATCCAAAGGAAGAACAATACACTAATGTAATTAATATAATTCCAAATCCTAAACTTTAATATATTTATCACTGTAGAATATAATAAGTCCACGTAAGTTCCAATATAGGCAAGTATTTCCAAACTATATGTCCAAACTTTATGTCAAAAATGTATGTCCAAGCTTAACTTAAATTGGCTAACACGCCATTATATAGACCCAAAGAATTTCTAGAACGCAGAAGTTTCCAGAACATTCACGAAACCCAGTTAAAAATTAACAAAGAGTTTTCTAGCATGATCCTTTTTTTTCTAGCAGTTACACGAATGCTACGACATTAATACTACAAAGGTAAACAACCCCTTAACCTGAGTAACGTAACCTTAAACGCTGGTGTACTACTGTACATAACACGATGTATAAAATGTCAATAAATGTGTGGAAAATTATGACGTGCAGGCCATAAGTTATGTCGTAAAATTGGAAAGTTAAGCCCAGACAATTACGACGAACAAAAATTTTTATCAAATACTTCCTGAGAAACCGCTTTTTTTAAACATGAGCACTTTTTTATAAACTATACTTGTTATATTTGCAGCATATCTTCCAATAAGATTGGTATAAACATATTGGAAAAAAGCAACTTTTATCCATTTATCATTTAAATTAGCTTGAAAACACAAAGCTATAGTTTCTAATATGAAAGCTTTGCTTAAATTGCATTGCAGACAATTCTTTCATTTTCTTTTTATGTATAAATTAACTTTTTAACTACTATGAATTTAAACCATGTTAAACGAAAGGTCATTGTCGAATTACTTTTTATGTTAATAAAACAAGCACTTTACGGCTTGACATAGCTTCCTAAACGGGTCGATAAATGATAAGAATATGCATAAAATAAATTATAATTAAATCAAGAAATCTTATTCTTAAAATGCATTACAATTCTCTTAAACCGAGAGAATATCAGCCCAGTAAGGGTGTATTTAACGTCGATTTAGTATAGATCAGCTTTTGACATCCTTTATAGGCATGCTATGAAGGTGAATTGATGCCATTACTGTCAGTGTGCACTAAATATGTTAAGGAACTCGGAAAGGTTCATATAAACCATCAAATTGTCTGAGAATCTCAGAGCGCGCTTGAGGAATACATTAAAGGTGGTATCCGACAGTTTGTCATCATTAAATACACGTAAACCTGGATTAAGGGAATTGGAGCATATTTTCTGCAAAAGTCAAGCCTAAGTCTAACAGAATACGATTTTGAACACTTGCTAAAGTAGAAGACATGAGAAATCGTCAAATAAATCACTCTGCAAACCCATTCTTTCTAAAACTTTAAAAAGCCTTCTTGCTTAAAAAGACATCGATGTCAGGGCGGATTTTCAGAATGATTAAATAAAGTAAAAGGTCACGTGGTTAACTTATTTTAAAAATAGCGAATCGTGCAGACAGCGTAGTTTAGATATGAAATGTCTATTTGTAAAGACAATTGATAAGTTATGATTATTTTTCACATATACGTTGGGCATCAATAATTAGCATTTTGTGGCATCTTTACAGGTAACAATAATTTATTTGGTTCCTTGAAAGAGAAAAAAATCTGGTCCAAACTGTCGTGTACTTCCTTTATTACCTGACAGCCGAACTTTTTTTCTAGTAAGATTTACATATGAGAAATATTTTAAAGCCCGTTAGAAAATGTTGAACCTTACAATATTCTTTCTAATATTTGATGTTTTGCTAAGACAAGATCGTAGCATAATTCGATTTATGTTTAGGTCCAATCCAGCGAGTCTTAGTTTATATTTCTTAGTAAATATATTGCTAGTTTTTGTTTCCAGTCTTAAGAATCCCCTTTACAAACTACTATGTTGGTCGTAGATTGTATATCATAATAAATTGTTCCAATGTCAAATATTCTCTATATTGAATGGGTAAATAAGAAAATGTCCTATCAAAATTTCCACAGATATAAATTTTATCTACCAGTAGACAAAGGCAAACAAGGTAAATGTAAATGTGACAAAACACAGAGACGAGACATAACACACATAAAGAAAAAACATCAGTTACCGCCTAGAAGTCACGTTACAGTTATTTCAACTCAAACGTATTTTGTCAACAACAAATAAAACAAGAAAAAAAAGAAAAAAGGAAAAGAAAAAAAGAAATAGGACCATTGTGTCGTTTTCTACATCCGTTTAAATAAATTCTATCGGGAAATCTGTTTTAGACATTCTGGAATTATTTTTTCTATGTGATGGAAATATAATTATAAGCTGCATTAAATTTTCCTTGAATGTTTTAACACTTTGATTGGTACGAGAACAGATTGCATGTAAATGGATGAGCAAAACAGTTTCATGTATCCTTCTTGCGTGATGAAATTCTCAAAATCACAATTAAATAACAAGTGCGTGTTTTTAGCAAAGAGTCACTGTTTAAAAGTTTGAAAGAGTAAGAAATTGTTTCCAGTGTCTTAAAATCCGTTATTCCTTTAAATGGCTGGTAATACGCAAAATGTGCTATAAATAACGATACACACTCGAGATTTGGTTTTGTTGCAAGTTGCATTAACATAAACATTGTGTCTAGATTGGAATATTAGAAGTCACTGTAAGCTGAATTTGTCAGTTAGATGTCAATGTTACATGTAATATAAGCACTTTATTAGATAATTTGGGGGGTAATTTGGATAAACATAAAAAGTTTTTAAAGAGATATTGTATTGTATTGACAATTTTATACTAACAGCTTTTCATGAAAAAGGGATCTTGCAAAAAGTTAATTATGGTAATAATTCCATGCTTCTGTGCTCAATTTTTCACATAATAAATAACGGCTCAGTGTCGAGAAAATATTTCCATTATAATCAATCCTGAGCTTCTAAACACAATAATCAGTTGTTATAAGTTACTATCAGCAAACAAAATGATTTCACGAGGCATGTGTATGATGATTTAAATTCTTTTGACGGTCTTAATACATTGCACTAGTTAGCATTATGTGTTTTCTTGCCATTGTATCTTTTATAATGAAGTCGAAAATAAATCAATTCATATCAAACCGATTCCATTTTGAAGATTTTAAATTTAAGAAGCTCCTTACCCAACTGACAGGGGATATCCATTTCATTAAGAATAATACAGCTCTTATTATATTATTTTTTCTTCCACATTCACATGCGTTTGTTTTTTTTGCCCGGCGTAAGAACACAAAACTTTGACTTTTAATCATTTCTGTTGGTTTATATTGTTTGTCGATGCTTGATCAAATGGATTTTCTTCAGTAAAGAAGAAGAATAGGAAGTTCATGGGCTTAGTATGTCCACATGTTTGCATATGTCCCATCATTTGTTGAGAATTATTCGACTTTTTGATATATGTATCCCCCCTCCCCTCCCCCCTCCACCCGTTGAAAAAAAGTAAATCCTTTGTGAAAAGCATGTTTATCAGATAAACATTTGAATGAAAGTAAATTAGTAAATTGTCTATCAAAAGCAGAAATCAGTCATATGAAGCTGACAAAAGTTTTATTAGCTTTCTATTATTTATCTTCAAAAAGAGAGTGAGCTTCGGTCGATGGCTGCACTGAACATAAAGCTGTTCAACAGGAAAGGTAGGTTGCTAGTTTGATTTATTAGACTCAATACTGTTAATAAACTATACAATCTTTCGTAATCTGACATCACGGGTAACTCCCAGTAAGGGATTAATAAAGTGTTTACAAACGTTTTACTTAAAGGAATTTTTGTTTCAATGTATTTTTAATTGTGATATTAACTCGTCATGTGAAGATAAGCATTTTATTTATTTTAAAAGACTGTTAATTGCGTAAAGAGTTATGATACCTTCACAAGATTATTTCATATCTTAAACTATAATTGTTCAGATGGTCTTGTGAGATCAATTTCCCTGTTTTCTCTTCCTAATTCACAGGTTTAGAATCTATATTTTACTTCCTAACTTTGAGTGTTTAGGTTTTAGTGGGCTTTAAGTGATAGAACTTAATATACTTAATATAGAACTTATATAAAATGCATAATACACTTGAACCGACACCGCAGAATCTAATAAATCCGGCGCCATCAATGGTTTAAGATTATTACCACGAACTGTGAATCGCACATCACAAATAGAATTCGAGTGAGTTTATATTTTTTAATTAAACATAAATGACACATACACTATATAGATTATTGTGCAATTTTATTAATCGAAAATAAAGTCAATCAAATAGAATTATGACACCAAACAAAAGTGTGCCCTTATCTGAGTACTTAAAAAGTGTTTTCTTCTACTTTTTTGTTGTGTGATTGTGAATGTATCAAGTTTTCAATTTATTAAACAATCTAACCTTCTTCAAATGTGGTTAAGTTTGTATTATACTTTTCATGCATACTTCGAAAGCTGAATGCAGATTGTTTAGCTTTTCATTCGAAATTGCTTCTGGTATGCAACCTTACCATCTAACAAGTGGATAACTCAGTAAATCATTGGAACTGCTTCCTTATACAAATACCTGCGCATCATATTTCGTTGTCTGCATTTCAAGTGCAATGCAATATAAACAAAGACTAGCAACCCTCAGCTTAATTATTGTTTCAATGATGCAAGGCGTCGCGTGGCCCAATGGTCCAATATTGTTTTTATGCAAAACCTAAACAACATTTATGCATTTACCATACATATTGCACGAACGTGTTTATCTGCTGTTGTTTAATAAATATGTGTATGTCTCTGGTGGCCTTAGATTTGTCATAGGCTGAAGAATGCCAAATTGCTAGCTATTATAGATTCAAGTGAGAGAAAATGTATATTGGTTATCTTAGTCATAGTTGGACCTTGCAAACTATAGTCTAACTAACTACAAGTCGATCGGTTAAACCAAGAATTAAGACGAATGATGTTGTAAGCTGGTATAATTAACAATGGCCTGAAAAAGCATTGAGTGCGGAAGCTTCTTGAAATAACATCTATCTTAAAGGCCGAATGATGCACATTAAACGGACATTTGTAATAATTCAGCTATTCTTGATAACACTTGTTGAGCAATTAAATGGCTCTCTGTTTACTCCTTTTTTGTCGACATCTCTTTTATACATGCGAATTGTGTCTTGTTTCTGCATTTTGACGGTTATTAAGAAAAGAACTTAGTTTTAATGTTAATATTCAGAATAAATAAAGAAAGAGATACTCTTTAACATCAATCAGTTTAGGAAATGAACCCTAACAATATAATTAGATGAGCTGTATATCTTTCTGTTTTATGACCCAAAAGAAAACTGTTGTTTTAAAGCCTTCATTGAAACATGTATAATAAATTTGAACTGGTAGGAAAGTTAATAATTAAATATGAATGCCATATCATTGCTATTGTAAGAACTTTTCAGAGTGTAAAAAGATAATTTAAAATACTAACCAGGTGTAGAGGAAATTCGAATCATTCTTCAGTGTTTCTCTAATTATTACACATAAAACAAGTATGTTTTGTAAGATAACATTAGACATCACTGTGAAAATTTAAGGGGAGGTTTAAATCAATGTGTTGACCATGCGATGCCTAATCTATTGATATGGAAACGTATTTTCTAATACCTTTGATTGATTTGCTAATGAAAATTGCCCTTCTCCGAGCAACAAAATTGAAATTGACATTTTTCCTCTTTTCGCTTGCTTATAATCCAGTCAAGACTTAATGTAGTTTATATTTTATTAATTAGTCATTTGCCAAAGGTTTGGCTTACAAATATTAAAGAATCTTATTACGTATGTACGCAGCGGAAAGAACTGAGAGGCAATTGAATAAGTCAGCATGGAATTATAATCTACAAACTGTCCGGCCGCTGATCTGTAACGTGAAAGATGTGCGCCATAACGTCATGCTATTTGACGTTCGGTAAATGGCTGGAAAATGACGTTCAGTATATTGCGGTAATTTGGTTGACGTCGAGATCGTTTCCGTGTTTTCTAATATGGCAGCGCACATAAATGTTTGCAAATATGTAGACAGAATTTGTTTATCTTTAACTCTTGAAAAAGGCAACTTACCGAAAATTTGAGAGAGAGCGTTTTTAGAAAAAAATATAATTAATACAGTTCCCTCTAGAACTATTTACAACATTGCGTTATATAAGTAGTTGTGCTGATTTACACGTAGCATCCCAACTAAAAATATATCTGTACTTTGAGCGCTGATATTGTGTTCAAGCTGTAAAACTGAGCTAAATTGTAAATGTTATTTTATTATATGTAACATGTTATGTATTTTTTATTCCCTGAGAGATTCAGTTCAAAAACTATTTATCACACTGATATCTTATTGATAGAAAAGTCCAGTTTTACATAGAACTAATATGTGAAAAAAGTGAATAGTATTATAAGCGTAATATATTTATATTTTCACAAGGGAAGACAAAAAGACAACACAATAACACGGTCTGTACTAACTGGACTCATTAGCAGAAATAAAACTTGTCCCACATCGTTACGTCACAAGCATATCAAATTATACAAATAAATAAGAATAAGTAATTCTTTAGTCTAGTCTTCCTCTTCACTTCATGCTCATTTTATTGCCTAGAGAAAATACCCCTGAATTTAGATGATGAACGAATAGGGATTTGTAAGAGTTCACTATAGCGCAATTACCGCTGTTGAATGTTTAACAGTTAAAATGAGTTAAATTGCAGTCTTAAGGAAACCATTAGAAGTTTCAACGTAGTTATCCGACAATTAAGGACTGCTTGGATTTTAAATAATCAGAGAAATGTTGGCGGATGAAATTCTTGTGATTATAAAAGTTCGGATAAAGTTTGCAAACTAATTTTTACCTAGCATTAATAAAGACCAGGGCACCTTACCAAAGCAGGTGCACATTCCTACATCAAATAGAAAGATTTATATATATTGTTAATCTTGTCTGACAACGCCCGACGATAAATGCAATAAACGCAATTAATTTTGTGTTTTCGGAAACATTCCTAAATATTTTAAGTAAAGTTATAACCGTACTGACTAAGAATAAGATAAATTTGTCGAAACGTAAACTGTACAGTACATTTGGAACCCGGAAAAAGTATTCACTTTTATACGCGGTGATGTTCATTTATTATTTATAGTTTGTACGCAGGAATTATGTCAATTAAAATAATGTAAACACTTTAATTAGATATGGCAGGAAAATAGCTATTAAAAGCTTTGTATAAAATCCACATAAATATTGCTCAGTTGGGCATTGCGAAGCTCATCTTAATGAAAGGTAAATTTCAAATTAGAATAGTATAACATTTGTAATGTAGAAAATTATCATGGTCGGTAAATGAACGTTTAAGATTAATTAAATTTTTAGCATTTAACAACAATAACTTTACTTATATTTCCCTTTTGAACGATTTGGGAATGCAGCTTTTTGTTCCGGTATGGGGGGGGGATACATATATTAAGATATATTGAGACTAAAAAGTAAGCAATGGAAATCAATGAAAGCTAACATAGTCTTTTTCATTGTTACTACACTCGTTGTTTTTATATTCCACCAAGAGTGGCCACTTCCCCGACATTTTGCCTGATACAACCAAATAATAATCTGTTAAATGACAATGTCTTAATGTTTGGGTTAAGAGATTACAAAATAGAATACATGATACTGAATTCCTAAATAAATTTATTCCAGGTTTTAAAAACCGCTTTAGTGCACAAGAAACGTAACATTCCAGCCCAATTTCAATGAAATGCTCGTTGAATTTTAGCAATAAAACTAGAAAATGCTAAATAAAGCATATATTACGAGTCTTAAAAAGACTTCTAGAAGAGGAATTAATAAATGTCAAATCTGGCGTGTTTGGCAATGTTAAAACAGTGATAGGTTTAGTTTATATTATCCATAATACTCAAAATTTTAGTTTCATGCATTGAAAGCCCTTTTAACATGCAGATAGAGGTACAGATATTATTCAATGTATTAGCAATAAAATAAGGACCGCGCGTGATGCCATTGCTTTTGTGAATTACCAATTAATATCCGCCTATTTTGAAGTTACTTAGCTAATGTGTTCACGCATTGAGATGCAGTGTAAATCAACATCCCACCTGGTATATTTTTTACTTTGATAATCTACGTATTTCAGCTCATTGAATATTACAAATATTTTGCAATTGTTTTGTTGTCTTATTCGATTAAATGCTGCAGTATCAAATAATTGAGGCCTGCCTCGTGGTCTAATACATTCTATTTGGACATTGTAAATATGTCTATACTGAAATATAATTTCAAACAATTCGTTTCGTCAAATAAACACGACCAGAATCATCTTCTCTTTCCATTTACGATGTAAATTAATCCCATGTTATTTCATACGCAATTGCTTTCGGTAATATCTCACACTCAAGGAAAGCAGTACTTTGCTGAATCCAACTATGTCTAGAACATGAAACCAAATTAAACCACATGTAGACTTTCGTAGTTCGTCCGCTAGCACGACGCTATCTTCCAAATAAGTCTCTGTGGACAGTTCCCTGTAGAATATTTTCTACCTCACTACTTTACAGCTAAGAGTAAGGTCTCCGTTACAGAAAGCAAATCCTTTTCAAAATAGCTATTTTCGAAAAATGTGGGCATTTTCGAGAAAAAAAAAGATATTACCGTCGAAGGAGACTTGAGTTTTGTTATATAAAATCTTAAAGTTAGAGGCTGCATACTTCGATATCAATATGTGCTTCTCTGTCTATTTGCGAGTAACTGTCAAGTAAGCTGATAACTAAACAGACTTTACAAGCCCTGCCTTTTTGAGAAATGTTCACTTAAAAGCATTGAAAATTGGAATGTTTTTTTTTTATCTGCCTTCACACTTTGATCACAGTGGGACGGGGGTGTTAATAGGTTGGGGGACTGTAGGGATGGTGGATCTAGCCGGTTGGACACAACCTTAGACTGCAGAGGTATAACTGTTATTATTTCTCTGTAAAGAAGACTTACTATCTGTCAGATACATTAAATGGCGGGCAGAGAGCATTTGACAATTTTGGAAATCTACAGGTTCCAGTAAATGGCGTATGCCTTTTGTAGAAAGAATGCATATCATGCACGTACACAGTATAATAAGCTGATGCTATAACATATCTGTATAAGACATATTGAGTTAACTGGCTTCCTGATATTAATATTTCATGCTTGTAGTGTTAACCTATATTGTTATTACATTATTCTTTATAACACACTCCCCTCTTAATCCTTAATGTGTTTGATGTGTTATATCATCTAGTCAGGCAATTCATGTGTGTTTTAAAATACCAGTGTCATAATTCCAAAGCATAAGTACATCTAACATTATTTTATTTACATTTCTTTTGATATGTTTTTTACTAACATTAAGACCAGTATCAAATAAGATGTAGGAAAATAGATTTTATAGTGGTTTTTGTTTATTGTACTCGACAGAAAACGTCCATTATTGAAAAGAGTACAAAAATTGTCTACTTAAACAACAAGATAGAAAAAAACAAACTCAGATCAAAATATAAAACTGACTGTCATTTCGAGAAAATAAAACACCATGTATTAAAATTTAAATTAAATGTTAATCAGTTGTGTAAGTGTTTTACTATATATTCGTTTACTTTATGTTAAATACGATGTATTTCTACTTTTCACGAACATACATCTAATTTCTTTTTATTGAAAGTGCAACGAACAGTACGTTTCTTTACGTATGTACAATATGAATATGTCACCGTACAATATTCCTAGACAGTCAACAGCCTGTAATTTGTTTCATTATCGGCTTAACCATGTTCATTCAGGAAAATGCATTTTGTGTAATGAAAATACGCTTGTATGTTGTTGTTTTTTTTCATCAGATTTGCTCCTTTTAATGTGTCTTACATAATATGTGGGGTGATCTTTAAATTTTTAGCTTCATCATTGGATATTATTATTTATATTTATATACAAACATAACATGAGAAACCTATTATCAAATTTTTACACAATTTCACTATTTTCTAAATATTTTTGATAACTTAATCGACACGAAAAAAACGAGTGTTTTTTGTAGAAATAAATTTTACATGAATGTTGAATGTCAAAGAAAACATATCCTTAATTTGGAAATTTACTTTATGTGATTCATGTGTTTCAAATATATTTAAGCGTTTGATTTTGTTTCATATTAATTCGCTGTTAAACAGCGAAGTACTTAAGTGTAATGCTGTTTATATTTATGCATACAATACAAACAGAGATTTCAGAAAATATGGGATTTTTTTCGTGATATATATATATAAATAAATTTTCCCATATTACCTGAAAACTCTGTTTGTAATGTATGCATGAATATAAATATAGACATTTATTTTTACTCATGTAATATTTGATTATCTTTTCCTTGACATTTTAAGAATTTATAAATTAAATGATATTACTGTGGCTTTGATTTTTTAGAGCATTTATTATACAGCTTGCCAAGTCACGATTCCGATATAACGCACCATCTTTTCTAAATCCAGTAGACACGTGTTAAAATAATTTAAATCGGACTAAATAATCAACGTGAATAAATATCCGTCTACTGGAGATATCTAAAATAAAGTTTAATCTAGTTTACATTTCCCAACACAACATCGTCTGTTCATGATAAAATGCTTCAAGACAAATATTGTTTTTACAAAAATGTGCCCCCTCTTTTCAAAAATGGCATAATTCTACATTCTTCACATCAACCAGGTTATAGCATGTCTGGCTGGCTTATGATCCGACTTTCTCATTTTATTATTACACGTTGACATGTCAACAGTTTTGTTTCATAACCAGTTGAAATTTACCACACCCTGATTGCAGTCTGCTGTCAAGTTTTATGGTATGTTTGCATTGTGTATCATGTCAATGCATGCTTCTTTGGGTTTCTTTTCGGAAGTACTAAGAAAACTGACGCCAAACATGCAGTTTAATTTTAATACACGGACATGTTTTGTTTTGATTTTCTTAAAGAGAATACCATGTACTTAATCGTTAGCTTTTAACCATTTGCAATTGTTAAAAGTTACCGTTTATTTTATGTTATGAATCAAATATGCTGAAAATATTATACAAGCCGACAATGTTTGGAAATAATCTCCCAGTGAATGTAAGGAAAGATAATAGGTCAAATTAGATTAGGATTTAATGAATGAACATGCAGTGCTCCCTCTCTTAAGCAACATCGAGCGGAAGGAGAGAAATTGATTGCTTCAGAGAGTTTGTTGCTCTGGAAAGGTAACCGTTATATAAGCTTAATTACTTCATTATCGGTTGTATTCAGGGTTTAAAAACAAGTTTATGTTATTGGCTGTTATTAGACTGAAGTCTGATAACGTAAGCAATATGTCTTTAAGAAATAAATAATTACGTAATAATCAATCTATACATCCATATTTTGCATTTAAAGTCAGATATTTTACCCAAGCAGTTAAGTATTACATGAACCTGAGTTCTGTCACTAATCAGCACTAGTCTGAGCTGAATTACAGTAGTAATTAAGACGGTTTGGAGACAATGTAAGGTACCTTAATAACGATGGGTATTATAAGTAAACTCGCCATTATTGTTGTTCACATCTATTACAAATTCTTTCCAGTAGTCAAATGTTCCAGAATTAACCCACCCACCAAGCAATGAATGATTGGTGCAATTAAAAAGCCGCTTCTTTACTCATAAAGGACTTGATTGGTTTATCTTTCTTAATTGGCTAACGTGTGGTAAACGGCAAACGTTAGTTGCAATACTTGTCCTTATATTAGGACATTTACGTAAAACACAAGAGAAAAGTGGGAAAACGATGTTTGTTTGAAGTTTATACTAAAAGGTTCCCGTCGACATGGGAATATGCGTATATGCGGGAACCAGTCATGAATAGTTCTTGTCTCTAATTTTCAAAATTTTCGGTATATCTCGGCATTGCGGAAAATGCCGAGAGCTAACGACAATTGGCGAGACAAATCATCGGCCGCTCAAAAGAGGAAATTCATTCGACAAGGAATTTAAAATGAACAACGGAAGCCGTTTTAGAGAGTTGTCGTTCTTGAGAGATTAACATGCGTTGAAAACTTTGGTGGTACATTAAATTGACGAATACGAGAGGTATTCGTCTAACAGAGGTGACGTTTGGAGAGGGAGCACTGTATACATTAAAATATGAAAAAGTTAAGTTTGATAGCATAGAAACAATTACTTGCACATACAACAGAACAGAAACTGGACAAGTCGATAGTGAAGCCTTAAAAAGCAGTATATAAATGTTGAATCATTACAGAAACAATGCACTTCATCATATAGCGTACACATTTTATTAATCAAGTAATCTACAAGGGTAGTAGATCGCTAACTTCTATGTCTGAAGAAGACATTCCCATCCTATTTTCCTACATTCTTCGTTCTTTTGTTTAGAATTCTGCAGCATGCTCTTTTTTCTTTAAATGCCAAAATGTATTTGTATATATCCAAGTAAACCATGGCGTCTAAACAGACAACGAAGCAAAACATTGTTGGATTTTTTGTTTCAAAGCGTTATTGTCAATAATCAAAAATTCATTTAAATTGGTACGTGCCTAAACGTTGATTAATACATCTCATTTTTATGTCGCTCGTAAGAAGGCATTAGGAGGATGTGGCAAAAACACTTTCTCTTTAAACACTCCGAAAAAAAGAACACCGGATGATGAGGAGATTGGGATAATTGAACGAGTTATTCTGCCATATTTTTCATCATGGCATGCGCAAAAAAAACTTCATTTCCTTAATGAAGTTAGCCATGCATGTGCAATTTTAGATTTTTTTTAAAGAAATTGTTCACAAGATACGATGCATAATTAAATTGCCATGGCAACAAAATAGATTTTTCCTTTTTTATTTTCAAATAGTAGAATCATTCTTAAAGGGGCACACATATCAAAGCGTAGATTCAACGCAACAACAAGCTTATCTTGAACTTAGTAAATATCCTACTTCTTAAAATATGTTCGACAGAAAATTATTATTACGTACATATGGAGATAAAGATAACATTTTAAGGGATACGCGAAAGACCATTGTTTAATTTGAATATTTAATTTTTTTATAATTTTGTGAGCATCGATAACAAGGTTTTTGTTGTTTAATGGCCAGTTTCTATAACAGCCTAACTATTTAATAGATGTTTATAATGTGCATATATCCCGACTTACTAGTCAATTGAATAATGATTGAAAAAATAGACCCCGATTTTGATATCGAAGCAATTTCTCCTTTATATCAATCTACATATATGCATCTTACCAAAACGGGTACACATTTCAAGACTAGGTTCAATGTTGGCATTTTTAATATGCAGATGCTGCTAATCTTGCTTGACAACTTATGCTAAAAACCCACGTATCGTCATGAAAATTTCGCATAAGTAGCATTTAACGACATTCAAACTGTGCACTAAGTAATTGATACTTGATCCATTTCCTATGTTTAATAAGGCACTTTTCATTAATTATGAAAGACGTAAATCTTGCAAAAGTTTTTTTTATGCGTAATGAATGCTAAACTCATCTGTGAAATTAACGGCCAGGAACGACAGTTAAAAAAGCTAGAGTGCATGGGCATAACATCATTATGACAGATAAGAACAGTAATATTTTTACTTGCCTTCAGAAAAAGAATTAATTTTAATACACGTTATTATAAGACTGACTTGTAAACAAACCATTATCAAAATTGGTTTAAGTAGCTTGTCGGAGATAGCCTGAAGTGTAAACAGGAACTTTCTATCAAATACCAGATAATGGAAGAGTCAATATGAATACGAGATATTTTCCCTAGTTTGACATCTTAAATGACAGGAATTACTTTTTCATCCAATTGAAACCTTTCCGAGGAGATCTACGTAAAGGTATTAGACTTGTTTTCACATAAGCAGCGACGTTCGAGTGGTGAAGAGAACTATTTTCAAACGACAAGGAATCTAATTGATCTTTTGTAGAGTCAGACCTTATGGTTTAATCTAAAAACCCTGTGTACTTTTTATTGTTCATATTTGCGAGTTTATAATATATGTTGGCATCTATATAAAATTGTTGAGATTCCATTAGCACAAAACGCCGATTGTACCTTAGTTAAAATTGCTACGTTTAGAAAAAAAAAATATGTTGTCTTCACTCAAAATAAGAGAGGTAATAATATTACCATAAGTGAGAGTCATCTAAAATGTTGAAATAATAGTTGAAATATTTCTTGTTATTTTTGGCTAACATATGATATTGTTTGCTTTTGTGTTTTATACTTGAATAATGAGTTTCTCTTTAAAACTTACAAATGATTATACGGCGTTTGATTTAATTAAATAATAGGCATCACAATTTTTAAGAAACTGCAGTTTAAAAATGGTATCAGCTTTGCTTGTTTAATTGAATATTTTGCTCTGTGTTTTGCAAGGTTTGAAATCTTACAAAAAACAGGTTCCATCTCGTTTTCCAGTTTATTATTACATTTGCTAAATTGATATGGTCATTAATAAAATGAATTTAGAGAAACACTGCAAACACTTATTGTCTGAGTAAACATCGACCTTTTTTCTAAAAGTGCTTCAGTCAAGGAAATAACGTTAATGATCAGTGATTAAACTCTAAACGAACATGTGCATATCATAAGCATTTGTACGCTAAACAATAAAAGCCCCTTTTCCAACCACCAATCCATGGTTTATAGATACCTACGAAATTGGAATATATGGATGAATCAAAACATGAAGGTAGTTTAACCTACTGCTGTGTGACATTTTACGTTGGTTTTTACCTAAATTCAAATTTCCTAACATTTTGCTTGTAACAGCTTAAGACCATGTTTTGCTTTGAAAAGGGCAAGACGTCAAAACATTTAAATAACCAATAATTGCCAATTAGGCTGTTGTTGTAGTTCTTGTTGTTATTGTTGTTATAAAACTCTGGTGGCTTCTGGATTTTAATCTACGGACAATAGAGCAAATGGCCTTTTAAAGTACGGCCACGCACTGAAACTATAAGTTAATAGTTTATTTATTTATTTGGGTTTTACGGCACACCGACACTTAACAGGTCATACGGCGCCGAAGTTGTTTTAATTCTTTACATTAAAAGAAAAAACAAAAAAACATTTCTACTAGTGATTAGCAAACACAGTCGGCAAAGGTTATGTATGTAAGGGTAAGATTTCATTTACGTTACTGTAGTTTCAAATTTAATAATAATAATAATAATCATAATAATAATAATAATAATAAAACATTCTTATAAGGATTCACACACGGACTAACTTCCCGGATGGAAGTTCAGTGATATACTGACCGCGCCACCGAATCTAGACATCTTGTTTCTATTTTACGATCTGATTTAACAAAATTAAATTTTAACACAGTTGGACGGAACGAGGACTCAATCACTTTTGTTTTGGTCAGTTCACTGCTGTACTTCTTGTTTTCTGATGCTTTGTACAAATGGCATTGTTTTGTGCGGAGGTATTCTGGAATTTAATATTTAAAACTAAGCTTAGTTTCCTAAGCTTAAAGAGCACAATATATTAAACCTTAAGGAACCTTATTTCATGAAAGTTTCAACAAGTTTTCAGGCCGACTACACTTTCAACAACCGCTTGCGATGTAATCTGCCAAGTGGATGATTCACCATATCGATGCAAAACTCTTTCTCTTAAATTGTTTGTAATTAAGTTCTTGTTTTTGCTTTTGAAACGCATAGCAGAGACCAATTAATAGTGACATCCAGCTAGTTTGGTGGAGGAAGATCCCGAACAAATGTCTGGGTAGAACCACCGGCGCACAGCAAGTCGGCTGAAAGACCCATTCACATAAAGTCTTTCACCCCGAACGAGGCTCTGACCCACGCGTTGAGATGCTGAGCGGTCAGAAGACATGTCGGCGACATTACCACTTTGCCACTTGCGCCTCTAATTAAGTTCTCAAATATTACAGATAAAACATACACTAACAGGTGCACATGTATTTTTACATAGTAATATGATCCCACATTGCCCAAGTGACGTATATGATATTTCAAATCTTGTCACTTATGCTACTGCTTTTACTATTTCATTTTTGTTTAAAAAGGTTGATTCGTAAATATGTTTTTTTTTTTCGATTGTCAGCCAATAAATGCGGTAGTATTAGATTGACTTTCGAGCGAACAATTATTATTTTCTAATTTATTTAGTTCTGAGTAAATTTATTTTATACTATCAAATTACTTTGTGGTTTTTCATTGCTTGTCACATCAATAAATTTTCAGAAAACACTAACGTTGATTGTATTAAATTATTTTTGTTTTAAAGTAATTCTTGCTCGATTATAGAAGAGTTATTTATGTATTGTTGTTGTTATTGCTGTTGCTGCTGATAGATTACTAGTATTGAGTTTTGTTGAGCTGCAATTTTATCAGTTTTGTAAAATCATTGGCATAATTATATTTCATTTTATATTAAAGTGCTTATAAAAATGGACCACTGACATTGTTTCCGCATAAGTTCATTACGATACAATGCATAACCTGCAACCAAGAACTAATACTTTGGATGTTAACATATTGCAAGGAAAATGATCGTGGCCTACTTAGATTTTCTGTTCTTATTTACACTGGCTTGAGAACAAACACCAAGTGTGGACGTTTCTTGTAATAACTTACGTTTAGAGTCAGATTACGCTCGTGGACCGCTAATTTGTTGTTAGCATTCACGTCGTCCTAGACGCATATGCTACCCCAGCTGAGCAAATAAATGTTTTAATCCATTCATGCCAGTGTCTTTTGTATGTTCTGAGCAAATACCAGACATAAATTTTGTGTGGTGGCCAGTGCAGACTATCAATTCACATCCTCTCTAGACGTCAGCATTGCAAGTGCGACTTCATTACAGATATAAACAAACACTCAATCCAATTACCAGTAAACGCGTTTATGGCGTCAAATTGCTGTAAACACGCACGTAAGATTATTATTCAATCCTAACATACTGAATTTATTGCCAGTTTGGCAGGTTCTTGGTCAATTTTATTTATCTACCGTAAGTAAATCAACAGACATTAAGTCGTATTTTTATATTAACAAAATAGTAATATTTTAAAGCTTCTTTTGATTTCTCCTTTTGAGTAAAACACGAGAGATTCTTTACTATTATTATCATCATCATCATTATTAACAATGATGTTTTATCTTATAATATATCAGCGCTTGGGCTGTTGTTTTTTTCAAACGGATCGCTCGTTTGGGGTTTTTGTTTTTACGTTGCCGAGGCTTTTATCTACTGTACAGTATGTACATATGTTTATAGTTTATTTTGTTGCTAGTTGTTATGTATGTATATAAGTTCATTGTATCTCTTTTAACTCCCGATGCAGGTGCTTACTGTTAGTTGTTTCACTTTGACGGGATGTTGTTATTTACACTGTTTGTTTGCTAGAAAAACTTCAAGAAGTGCGAGGTTGGAGTGCTCCACAAACCAGGTTTAAGCACCCCAGGTGGCCCTTTTGCCGATTGACCGTTCCAAGGCGGTAACTGATGGTTTTTCTTTATGTGTGTTATGTCTCGTCTCTGTGTTTTTGTCACATTTGCATTTACCTTGTTTGCCTTTGTCTACTGGTAGATAAAATTTAAATATCTGTGAAAATTTTGATAGGACCTTTTATTATTTACTTATTGAAGACGTTGTAGACCATTTAAAGCCTTTATTAAATAATTTGCTAAATTACAAGGAGGGGGTTTCATGAATTTTGTTTTACCAAATAACAACATTACGGGTGCTTTTAAGTTTTGTGTTATTTCATTTATTAAAGTGTAAACATATTATGATTGTTACTTTATACAGTTCATTTTCATGTTGGTTTTCAAATTCTGTCTGAAGTATGTGTTAATGCATATAACATTTGATTTATAAGGTAATGTTTACGCTGAGGATGACTCAATTCATCTTTTTACATCTGAAAAATAAGTGTATTTTGAGACTTAGTCTACTTAAATCCAGACTCTTTACATACCTTAACACATGGAAACATATGACGCATAAAGGCTTATTAAATGTATGACATTTAAAATGAGCAAACCCAAGTTGCACACTTGATTTCTGACAGAATGTTTCTTGCCTTGTTTATAATGTTCAATGAATTCCAATGGGAAGCAACAAATTGGTTTATGCGTGCACATCTGTGCTATCGCCTCTCTATTACATATTTAAATTCGTAGTTAACATGTGTTTGATCATTCACAGTTACTAAAGTTTCAACTTCCACGATAGTGTAAGGCTTAAAACGTGTAAGGTGTAAAAACTATATTTTACTGATTTAATGATACTATTCTTTTACTATAAATACATTCTTCTTTTGGTTTATATGTTCCTCTAAAGGCGGGTTAAGATTTTCGCATGTTTGCCTAGGAATGTTGGAGGTCGACGGGATTTCTTGGAATGTCTGGAATTATTAAAATTAACTTGTTTGTATTAATTGTAATTTTGGCATTTTACTAAAGCATTTTTATCAGAATTAAATAGAAACATGCCAATGTTAAATGAAATTGGTGTTAATTTTGCCTTTAATTCGACGTCAATAAGCATTATATACGTAGGTCAATTGTCTATTGAATTCGGTCTTTATCTCAGAAACCTTGTGTTGCTATAAAATCAAATTTAAACGAGATACTCCACCACAGTCACCTATCGCGGAGCTTCGTCTAAAATCATTAAGCGTCAACAGTCAAGCCACGACTATCGGTGACTTAATTAATTTCCGTCTAGGACTGGTGTCATTTCGCCAGAGACAAAAATAAAGTCCAAGTAAAAAAAATTCTTTTTCAGTTGTGGTGCTTTTTTGTTAGAGATAGGAACGTCTAAGTCGTGTTGGTTTTTAATTGTATCACTACCAATAATTGGAGCTCGTGTTCTTCCATGCATGTGTTTTGACGGTATATGCGAAGAATAAAAACTACGCGTAGTAGGAATCATATAACTGTACATTGTCTGATAAAAATACATATTCTATTTTAAAACTAATATGTCTGTATTTATTTATTTATTAATAAGGGCTTTACGGCACACCAACAGATCTATTCCATCAAACATGAATGTTGTTCTGTATTGTGCCTTTAAAGGAAACATAATTGTTTTAACAAAGAAAAACACAAGAAGCAAGCATACAATTTAGTGTTAATTAACTACTGCATCCGGAGCAATGTGTGAACTTAGAATTTGTTTACTGCATTAAGGCACATCATTCTTTGTTCTAAGCGTTGGAAGTATTAGACGATGCTGAAGCCTGTTTTAATTTTCCAATCAAATACAACATGTGCTTTAATTATCAGGACGTTTGTAATAAATAAAAGCTCATTTAGTTGTAGAATACCTTGGCAAATGATCCTGACATCTTTTGAGTCCTGACGTTTTACTTTAAAACCATTTTAACTGATTGTATAATACGGCACAACCATTAATAATAGGTAAATAAGAAAAGGTAAAGTAAGATAAAGTAAGTAGGGCAACAAAGTGATACAGACAGGAAGAAGCACTACATTCACAATAATAAACAAATGTTTATGCATGATACAATCACAACAATGAATTTTGGTACCTATAGCGACGTTAATTAAGCGTTTTGAAGTTAGCCTTGGTGCATGTGTAATAATGGGATTGCATTGGAATTAAACCTTTAAGCTATATGACGTCATGCTTCCTGCTTTTAGAATTGTATGTAGACGCACTTTTTGTTCGTCTATTTATTCAGATTTTTTGTTACGTTCTATGTTTTATTAGTCAAAACGAGATGTTTATTAAAACCTCTTTAATTTAGCAAGGTAATTACATAATTATATAGTGAATGTTCTTTTGCACCATGGTAAAATGGTAGATTTCGTTAACAGCGATGTATGAACATAGAAATTACAGATAACACGAGTGTTTTACCATGCTTGTAGTATAATTTACACATAAGTCTTTTATGTATGGCTGACCCACATTGCTAATGAACATTTAAATTGTCTTAAATATCTTTTGTCTTTGAAATAAACACTGAAGAGTACCATAATTACACAATTTCTAGAAATACGCTTAAGCTTTAATTAGTACAACTTTCTACATATGTGTGACTTCTTACCAATATGCTTTTAGTGTTGTAATATGTGTCACAGGGCATGTCTCTCGAGAAAAATGGACCCACTTTAGGTTTTGTTATCAACTTAGACAAACTTCGGAAAATTAATTCAGCTGATGTCTAATTAATGTTAATTTATCTTATTCGTGCTCACTGACATAATTGTCTGACCTTTGCTCCCATATTAATACAACTGTGTCGACGTTGTTTGTCATATGACTGATAATATATTGAATAAACTGGTTGCTTTATGACATCTTAAAGCCTACAACTTAGAGTCATTTATCAAGATTGTGAGTGTATCATGGAAAGAGCATTCATTCATCATGTTGATTTGTAAGCATTTCATGTACAATAAAATATAAATAAAGACTGGCAATCATCAGTGATTGATTCGATGGTGCAATACGTCATACTGGCCAAGAGTCGAACTTTTCTGATTTGAATCTAACACCTTATATGCATATGCTTACCGAAACATTCGGAAATATTACCAACAGGGATCTATCGTATTGTCCTGAAATAATAGGTAAATAAGAAAAGGTCCTATCAAAATTTTCACAGATATTTAAATTTTATCTACCTGCAGACCAAGGCAGACAAGGTAAATGTAAATGTGACAAAAAACACAGAGACGAGACATAACACACAAAAAGAAAAACCATCAGTTACCGCCTTGGAACGGTCAGTCGGCAAAATGGCCAACTGGGGTGCTTAAACCTGGTTTGTGGAGCGCTCCAACCTCGCACTTCCTGACGGTTTTTCTATCAAACAAACAGTGTAAATAAAAGTATCCCGTCAAAGTGACACAACTAACAATAAGCACCTGCATCGGGAGTTAAAACAGATATAGTGAACATATGTACAGTATTTACAGTAGATAAAAGCCTCGGCAACCAAAAAATTCCAAATGAGAGAGTAGTTTAAAATAAAATAAAGCAGTACAAGCGCTGATATATTATAAGAACCATATAACGACGTCATAAATGCCATGACGTCATATGCCAAAAGTGTCAAAAGTGAAATGTAAACAATATGGAAGAAACAATAGAATTTTAGAAAATGTCAAAAAAGTCAAGTGTACAGTACATTTAGAACCCTATGCATAATTAGAAATAGAACGAAATAATTCACTTGTATACACGGCGACGTCCACCGATTCTTTATCTTTAAAAAATGATATATCAATTAGCTTAAACACTTCAATTAGATTTGTTAAGAAATTGGGATTTCAGGCTTTGTATAAAATGCGTATAAATATTGCTCAATTCTTTGATTATCTCAATGAAAGTATTTTTCAAATTAAAATATATTATACTGTATATGCAGAAAATGTGTATGGAAGTTTCACCAACGTACTTGGAAACTGCTTTTAGATACATCGCAGCGGCCAATAATAATTATTATAGCGACAGCCAGCTGTTTTTTGTTGAGTAAGACCGCAGACAAGTGTCTCGGTAGAACAACCGGCGCACCGCAGGTCAGCTGGAGGACATTCCCACATGAAGTCCAGTCCTTCGCTCCAAAGGGGACTCGAATCCACGCAGTGGGAGGCTAAGCAGAGGAGTTAAAAATCGGCAACTCAACGACATCAAGGGCGCTCCTTACATCGGAATTAGGCCAATTTAGCAACAATAATTTCACTTCTATTATTTATGATTATATTGATAATATTGGTAAGAGATAAAGGGGGGACCAATTTTTAAATAAATTACATCATTTGATCAATTGTTTTAATTTAGCTAGGAACGAAAGTGCTGTGATCTAACTCACCACAGGACGAATGTTATGGAGGGAATATTCGCTAGACTGGTAGTTTGGAATAGTTATCACTGTTCACTTCCGTCGTTGTGAGCGAAAAGGCGCCAAATATACCAAATACATAACAGCACTGTTGTCTTCCTTTTTAGGTGAGTTTTAACCATATTGTATGTACGATTATGTCGAATTTGTAATGGTTGTACGTACCTTCTTGTTGTCATGGTTGTTTAATGTGATCATAGGCAAATTACGGGTGTAAACACGAATTGTAATAGGTTTTCGTACCTAGATGAAACGCTTGGTTGCAGTAGCGAGACGAATTGTGTTGATTGTGTATTGCTAAAGCCAAAAGCTGCTTTGGATGCATGACCAACACTGTTTGTCAAGATCGTCAGTTGAGTGCATTGTGGAGTAGACGGAATTAACGTGTAATTGTATTGTTTGTTTTGCTCCAGCTTACTTTAAATTGTATTTCCATGCATCAACGTTGTTCTTTCTTTTTTGTATCATGTTACTTGTTTGACCAGGTTTAGAGACAAACACGCACAATGCTGACGCTTACTAAAACAAAATGTATTAATTGTTTTGTGAGGAATCACCAGCTTGTAAATGTTTAAGTGCAGTTGCTATCATATATTGAAATGCCAAAAACTGTGTTAAGTTTCACAATGTGTTCTAAACAAATATTTGACAATGGGGTGTGATAGACTGATGTTCATCCTTAAACGAAAACTGAGAAGGACATTCTTACTGAACATCTCAGGAAAGAGTTCAAAATGAATGGGAGCATAGGAGACGGTAAGGGATGTTTTGGCTACATGAGTTTTGTGCGCTAGGTCCAGAGAAGGGTGAACCACCATTATGGGGAGGCCGATCTCATTGATGGTGTACTTAAAGCAATACATGCCGGTTCCAGACTGAGAGGATACTTAGAGGGGTGTGAAGAATGGACTTTACCAAAATTTCAAGGAATAATTAGAGCCTTTTACAAGGAGAAAAGTGCTACTGAACTTTATCAAGAACTTTGTGCGTTAAAACAAGCTGATCGGGAGTCCACACAAGAGTTCATCTTTCGTGCTTTAGAACTGAGACAAAAACTCATGTTCGCATCAAAAGAGAACACTGGGATTAGTTACGAACCACAGCTTGTGGACAAGTCATTTCGGCACAGCCTTTCAACAGGTATAAGAGATGATAACATCAGGTTGGAGTGCCATCAGTTACTTCAATCAAGCCCAGGAGATGAAGAACTTGTTCAAGGGGTGAACGACATTGTGAGACGGGCTGAAGAAAATCGAATTAAGACGTCAAAAACAGGCCGGGTCAGCAGTCTTTGTGAAGGGGATGAGTCGGCACTTCTTGGAGAAATAAAAAGTCTCAGAGCAGATGTGAATGAGTTAAAACTCATCAACAGCAATGGGAGGAATTCACCTAAAAAGACAAAGAACATTTTAATCAGGGAAACAAGATCAAAAAGACATGCGACAAGTGCGGCCCATCAGACCGTTGTATCCACTGTTGGACATGTGGCCACTGTTGGACATGTGGGAGTACGCAACATCTGCAACGACGATGTCCGGGAAACGGGAAAGGATTGATGCCAAGGGGCGGGCATTAATCGACAGTTACAGCCCTAAGTGCTTCAGTTGTGGAACACCTTCATCTAAAGTTTGTGCTTCCTGTCATGTGTCAGTTTATTGTTCGACAGCGTGTAGGGACAAACTGTTTGATAAGCATGGTTCAATTGTATGTATTTCTGACGCATTGCAAATGCCGAAAAAACAACAACAATCTGCATTTTTTTAAAATCTGTAGACATGTAGAATGTAGACATTGGAAAATTCTGGACTGTATGTATTAGAGTGGAACATTTTAAAACTATTTCTCCATATGAACCAACAGGCACACGGGGCCTTCAAAACTAATATGATATATATAAGTTCAATTTTAATTGGTATTTAACAATAATTCTTTGTTGAGCAGAAACAAACGATGTTCATGTTGACAATTTGGTGTCACCCCACCCTACCAGAGCAACAAGGGTCCTTGACCATGCGCATGTTAATGCCCTGCAGGAGTCATTCGCAGATTCTCAAGCAGGCCAATTGGTACTCCTTGTAAGAATGATCTGTGGGTTAACTGACCCTGGGCAGTTACATAAATCTGGCGCTGGAGCCGTTGAGGTCCAAGGTGGGAAAAATAGCAGGGAAGTCCTTCAGACACACTTCACTAGAAGGGGACTCTAAACAAAACAAGTGTAAAGGTACATCTCTACACGGACCTTGACAGGATGGCAGCTCTCACAGCACAACTTGGTGCTGCATGAAAAGAAAAAGCCACTCTCCTTTCTAGACAAGGTGAGGCTGATGAGGGAAGTGCGGCCAGCAGACGTGATGGGCAGGAAAGAACAAACTGAATGGAAATACATGCTTGCTTTAATGTTCAGAAAAAAGGTACAACTTATCATAGTTTTTTGCCATGTTTAGTAATTAACATCAAGAAAGACACTATTTACCAACTTGCATATTTATGAACATTATAAGTAAAAACTTAACAAGACCTACGTTGCTATCAAAAGTTAATGAACTCACTTCTTAAATTAGATAAAAACATATCATGTGATGAGATGTTTTATACTTTTTAATGCAAGGACTATTCTTGTTACCACATCTGTCAGTAGTAGTATGTGCAAGGCAACATAAAAAAATACACTACCTTATTAAGTTTTTTAAAGCATGATATGCTGTATTTTTGTAGATGAATCTTTTTATATGTAATGCTTTTTTAATTGATAATGTTGTTTTGTTTTGGGGGTTTTACGACACTTGATAGGTCATACGGCGCCGAATACATTAAATTTTAACGACATGAGAATATAATTAGATTAAAACTAAAATAAAATCTATCAGGTTAAAAATGTGAATGACGAACGAAAAACAAGTTAAAATATTAAACTGTTAAAATGTATAACGTTAGCATAATAAACAGACTACCAATCTCGGTTAAGAAGCAAACAAGCCTAGCATCCGAAAAATAGTTCGTATATGTTATTGACATTAAAATATTTAGACCGAACAACGTCTGTTTGTTTGTTTATTGGGTTTATCGTTCCACCAACAGTATTCCAGTTATCTGGAGACGGTGTCCACTTGAAGCAGATATTGTTCTGCCTTCACTGTGTATAGCATGCCGTGAACACCTGGCATGATACCACACCCAGTCACATTATCCTGACACCGGGCCAACCAGTCGTGGAACTACCCTTATATTTGCTTGAGCGTTAGCAAGGGAGCTATACCACTACCATTTTTAACTACTTTGGTATGTCGCGGCCCGGGATGGAACCCGGGACCTCCAGTACCTGGAACCGACGCTCTACCGATTACGCTACCAGATCCGGTGAACATGGTCTGTATCAATACAATATGATCTCCTGGCACAGCCGTAAACAATGCTACCATAATTTTATTTCGATCTTACTAGTGATCTATAAAGTTGCAATAAAACTTTTCTATCGGCTCCCTAGTTGATATGGGATAAAAATTTCAACAGGTTGAGACATTTAGATTTTACACATTTAATATGCGGTATAAAAGATAATTTACTGTGAAATATGACACCAAGAAATTTCGTTTCTTTGTCGACACAAATACGAATGTTTTTAAGAAATAACTCAGAATCGTTGTGCAAAGTTCTTTTCTGACAGAAATGTACGCAGTTTGTTTTGGTGGTTGAAAATTTAAAACCATTGTTGTTACTCCAAGTTTGTATTTTGTTGAGGCATTGTTGTAATTGCCTTTCTATCGTATTCACATTTTTAGAACGATAACATATAAGGAAATCGTCCACATGTAGTGAACAACCTACGCCATTATTTACCGTTTTTACAATTTTATTTATTTTGATGTTAAAGAGAGTAACTGACAATATACTACCCTGAGGGACACCTTGTTCCTTTTTATGAACAGAAGACAAAGTAGACCCAACATTAACTTTCTGTCGTAAAAAAACTGTCAATAAATGTGGGTAAACGACCCTTGAGACCAAGGTCACCTAAATATTTTAAAATCCCATGTTTCCATGTAGTATCGTATGCCTTTTCAAGATCAAAGAAACCGCTATGAGGTGTTCTTTCTTGATAAAGGCATCGCGTATAAAAGTTTCAAATCGAACGAGGTCGAGTGTACTGCGTTGGTTTCTGAATCCACTTTGAAATTCAGTGAGTAAATTATTTGATTCAAGATACCAAACGAGTCTATTATTTATCATCCGTTTTAAAGTTTTACAAATACAACTAGTCGAAGCAATAGGTCTGTAACTTGAAGGATCTATTGGATCCTTTCCCGGTTTAAGTATAGGAATGACTAATTGATAATGTGTAATTTCCCTAGTCCTTTATATAAGTAAAGTTGATATTATGGCTAGAGCATTTAAAACAGCTTTTATTTGGATTGTTTTAGGCAGACGACAGTTCCAGCAGTTGTATTCTATTCACATGAAGGCTGCTGACCTACCATCCGAAACATTCAAAATCATGATAAAGGGCCACTGAAGGAAAAGTCATTTCTGAAAAATACTTTAGGACACTATTCAGGCTAGAGGCATAATTAATAAATGAGTGCCTGTTGGTGCTTAAGGACATGGGAGAAAAGTCTTACAAAATGAAAGTGTGAGTAAAAATGTGTATGTTATTTTAATATACTGTCAAGTGTCAACATGCATGTTACAATGATGCACAAATCCAAAAATAGTCTAGGGGTCCATTTTACTTTTTTGTGGACTTAGTTATTATTAACATTATTGGTATTATTGTTAAGATTAACCACAGCTAATATTCAAAAGAAAAGCTTAAGGAAGTGTTATTCGAAAGAGAATAATTAATTGTTCATCTGATTCATCCGACGCGAGTCCATATCGTTATGATCACAACAGGACTATTTTGAGTTTATATCAAAGCTTGTGGTTAGATTTATCAATTATATACAAGTACTATATCAACCATGGTCTGGCTTTTGTCTGATATTTGACGGTTAAAATCTTAAAGTGAGTCATGCAGCATTTAAGAATAAGAGGTATACCTTAACACCCAAAGCTGTCACAATTTTACAACAAACCTTTATGATGGAAAAATATATTTATTAAATAGTTTTTGTTTTTACAGCCAAGAACTCATCAGAAATTACAACGAGAATGAAAGAAAAAGGGCCTTGTCAAAAAGGTAAGTTGGATATTTTTTTCTTGTATTGTAGTTGTTAGAGCACATTTAATTGAAAATCAGTTTTAATCATTGCCAAGTCCATTAGTCCAATCTTTAACCACAATGACACAAGAATTGTTATTACATATTTATGTATACATTATCTTTTTACTCAATACTTTTTTCCCTTAAGCAAGCTAAGAACTCAATTATTTTAAAAACTTTCTTGAGTAAATGAGTGTATTTTATTGAAAACCATTTTTACATTAAGCCACGTGTTTATAGATTAAGATTTATGAAATGAATTATAAGTTAAATATAATTTAATTAAATATCATTGTAGCTGTTTGAGGAAAAGGATTGCGTGGAAAACCATGACCAGAGTTGGCGATGTGAGGTAAGTTGAGGATGCTTTGCTAGACCATGCTGAAATATATATATGTTGCATCCTCATGTTTTAAAAATTAGATTGCATTGCTAGTTGATTGACTGCTTAATGCCTTGTGCAAAATGCTATTTGCTATAAAATAAACAAAATTCAGTCTATTTTTATTCTTGGCAACTTAAAAGGAATTTGCAACATAATCATAGAAACACTTCATTTTACTGACAGGTTATTTGCAAGCAATACAGGGCATCCTCAGTCTTGCATTTTCTGTATATTATATTGGACCACCAGTATCCTTATACTACAACATTCATATTGTGAAAAAAATGTTTACATCATTATAGAGAATTTTTAGGGTTTGCACAATTAAAAATCAAAGGACTTAGAAGAAAACTGTGGTCAACATAAAAAATGAGCTGAGTGTTATTTTAGCTCCACTTGTTATTGTTATGACCCCCTTGTCAGTATCACTTAACCCTTGTTAGAGTGTTTTTGCTGAAAACCATGAAAAATTCTATTCAAAAATAGAATACTGAGTAGCAAAAGTGGACCCCTATTCAATAAGACTAGGTCACCCAAGCATCATGAAAGCACCACTTTTTTCTGCGGTGGTCAAGGTTTTTGATTCAGGTTAGTAACATTCAACTATCCCCATTATAGATTTAAGCAGTAAATGGTTCCACGGTCTTTAAATTGGATAGGCTAGGGTTACAATTTATGACTTCATAATGATATTTTAGAAGAGCATCTGTTTCTAAATAATATTTGATAGCAAAACATTTCTTTGCACAATTTTCAGTGGTTTACACTTTAAACAATTAGAACAGAGAGTGGATAATAAAATCCAAGAACTAGTGATTAAGTACTGTATAAATTGTGCACATGGGACCTCAAGGAAAGCAGTACAGCAATATTTATTATTTTAAAGCCCCATGGTGTGCATACAATTTCTTCTTGTTTACATTATTTTCAGAAGAAATGTGTGGAAAGTTGAATTTGATTTCATATTTCTCTACTCACATACTAACTTTGGGATTTTTCTAGTTCGACGTTTTTACTTCTGACGATTTAAATTGATTGGTCTTGTTGTTTCCTTTTTCTCTTATTGCGGAAAAGTATGGTTCTATAATTTGATAGTAATTACTCATGCAATGATTTATTTTAAGGTGGAATTCATGCATGTTTTCTAACATAGTTTGGATCAAATTTATGTTTTTATGTTATAAAGGCAACATTTTGTTTGGTTTGGATATAAAAAAAAATTGTCACGTTGTTTCTGTCAACAGGGCAATTCTCTATAGCCTGATGTGGACACACTGCTCCAAGAAATGACAGTGTTTTAATCCATGTAAAACTAATTGTTGTATTCACAATACAGCATAAAGGATGTAAACTATGCAATGGAGCGTCATGCGCAATGTGTTCAGAGTGTTTTGTGTCTGAAAGTTGTATTAGATAATAAACACTTTTTAAACCTATTAATAATTTTATTTTTATTCAAAAACAAGTTATTGTGGTTAGTTTTCTATCTGGTATGTCTGAATCTTGTAGCTTAAATACAACGCCTTGCTCGAGGAGCACTGCAAACTGCAAGAGAAACACAAGGCTGTAAAGAAGGAGTTGGAAGACACTAAGAACAACTGCATGTACACACCAGGTAAAACTCTCCATGATATTCTTTGTATAACAATATGGGATTTTATCAAATTAAGCAAATCGTCGATGTGGAAGCTGGAATATTGAGAATAACATTCTGACTCATCATAAACTATTATGCTTTAAGATGTATAATATGCATGTATATATATGTATCAAGCATCCTAGCAAAGAATATAGTTCTCAAACTATAAATACAAAACAAACACTAATTTCTTTATTGAAAAAAAAATCAAAGCTTGAAACTTAAATTTTACTTTTTACAGTGGCAGAAGGACGTGGAGAAAAAAAAAGGTTAGAAGCAGAGGTAAAAATGTTTCTCATTCTCATGTAAAGCACTTGCATTTTAGAATAAAGAACATTTTAATATGCACATTGAAATTAATAATGCAAATGGAAACTTGATATTTGGTTATTATAATCCAAATACTGTGCATTGAAAGTTATTTTATTGTTATGAGTATAATTAAAATCTCTGCATACACCATGCTTGATGATTAACTGTATACTTCATAACAAATCTATACATTGAACATATATTAATGTAGTTATTTTTCAGAAAACTAGGGACATATGTATGCTGTGATATGCAGTAGATATATTTATATATGATCTGTCTTTTCTGGCACCAGATTAAATCAATTTTCTGTAATGTGTAATATACATTATGCAACATGCACAAGGATGAAGGACCAACTGGTCATTGTTGGTGACATTTTTCCTAATAATAAAATGTGTAATATGTTCTTTTAACTGATGTAGAAGAGTGTTTTTTCACTTGGTTTGTGATAACTTCTAATCCTTTGTTTTGAAGCACTGAGCTAAACTTTCAAATCATTTTAATAGACACAACCTGAAAGTGGGATAAAAAAAACGGCAAGAATGTAAAAGCCTTCTGGAGGGATGACGATGGGGAGTTTTGGTTAGATGCACAGGTCCTGCATGTGTTTCGAAATGGTAAGTTGTTCGTCAACCATAATTTTAACATGTCAACATTGGTAAATTGCATTTATAACGCTGACCTCAGAATGCTTATTCTTTTTACAAATAAGAAGTAAACTGAACACCAAATATTTAAAACAAATGATATAAGATTTGTTAAATATAATGTTTTTCTAAGTTCCTATATTGTTTAAGAATGTGGTAATTTTTTTAATCAATTTTTGACAATATATGCACTGGTGTTATTAATATGATTTCAAAATCAAGATTTACCAGGTATGATTCAATTAGGTTTATCATGTACAGAAATCTTTTGCCAGTTACATTAGGGCACAATTTCCATATGTACATAATTTCCATAAGTATGCGAATTTTAAATTTTCTGTCGTTAAGAGCTTAACAGTTTCTTTGGATGAGTTTGAGGTTGATTTATTAGAGGTTAAGTACCATACGATATGTGTTTACAATAATGAATAAGACGACTGATCGACCACAAACCTGTGAAGTGGCAGTTTCTTGTCCTCTTTTCACTTTTTTACCAATGATGTTTTGTTTGCAGGAAAAAATAAAATATGATGTGGACCAGGGCATTGCCATTCTTCATAAGTCCTGGATAATAGAAAAATAAGAAGATCCACCCAAACACACTGATGGACATCCATATTTACAACACAGTGATTATACTGTTTTATTCTGTTGTTTTTTGTTGTTTGTTTTTTTGTTTGTTTGTTTTTTGCAATTACTGCCTGAATAAAGTTTAAAGCTTGTTATTCATATTTCAAGAATATGTTTCTTCTTAGAACTCTATATTATTATTATTTATTTTCTATGCACTGACTGCAGTATATTTTTGAATATGTTTGGTGAACTGTTCGTAATCATTATTATTCTTGTAACACATGTACCAGTTAGCTCAATCCTTCAGAATTCCGTGGTTGTAGTTATAGTTTAAATATAGATCAGATATAGCATATAACAAAGATATATTTTACACACTTTTAAAATCGAGATTGTCCTTTGTTTCGCCATTTCTAGATTAATTTAAATAAAGCTCAGAGATATAACAAAAATATATATGTTGACATTTTTAAATCTAGATAGTCTTTTGTTTTCGCCGTATCTAGATTTGAATTAAGCCCACTTACAGAATTACACCATAATTAATATATATATATATATATATATATATATATATATATATATATATATATATATATATATATATATTTATATAAACTTATACATACCAATATTTAGCTCACCTGAACTATTTTGAATTATTCAGGACTTAAACCTGGCTGATATTCCTTGCTCACTATTACTAATTGTCTGAGGCATTCGGTTGAGCTTTTTTATTTTAAACTTTGTAAATTCAGCATGGGCACATAATAGGTTTAAGGTTTACAATCAGGTTAACAGCATTTACCATTTACAGCTGTACCATTGTTACTTGATAGTTACCACTCCTTATTAATAAGAATGATGGTTTATAACTATTGTACTACCATTTCTGTACATTTTTTATGCTGGCGTCACAAAATAGTTGTTGTTGGCCTTATATATTAAATACTAGTAGGCCAACAAACCATTCAATTAGCAGAAAATATTCTGTTACGCTGGCATAACAAAAGATTTGTAAAACACACACCTGTAAATTCCGAGTGATATCGCCTCGAGAAATTTGAAAGTTCATGACCTTTTTTTAAAATGGGCTTTGATGCAACGATTTCACCGATTTTCAAGATTCTTCATATTTACATTGAGTTAACTACGAAAACAACATGGTTGTCGATTGTTGAAGTCACTTTTTAGGCTCTATCTCTTGTAGTTTCTGCAAGAAGTCTTAATTATTTCAGAGTTTACTATCAGGTCATAATTGAAAATAGCAACGCACCTGGCGGCCGAGTTTTCAGACAGATTAAACACTTTAACAAGCTTTATTGAGGGTCAGCCGGTTATATGTATAACATATAGCAGGGCTCTAGATGTAGCTCGTGTAGTTTTTACAAGATACTCAGTTATTATTCAAGCTCCTGTTCTGATAATGGTTTTTATGTATCAGCGCATGTAATCTGTTAAAAGGTCTGATGTATCAGCGCATGTCTGTAGAAAAAAAAAACGCCCTCCGCCATGATGGCGTAAATAAAAAATAACAGACCGAAACACTATCTGAAGTAATTAAAGAGAAGAATGCAAAGAACTTTATTGTTAAATTATAATTCTACTAAGATTAAGAATGGATCTTATCTTTCGTAAAATGTGCTCGAAGCTGTTAAGTCTTACAGCCGTTCCGTGCGGCTTGTCGAAGGGCCGCCAAGATAAGAGTGACCCAGAATTCCCGACTTTACGCAATCCCAGAATTCTTTGCGCTGACGTGACTTCCGGTCTAATTTTTACCCCGAGAAAACATGACAGCAGAAAACGTCAATTTTGGGTTGAACATCAAACGATATCTTATCTGTAAGTGATAATAAAGTGTACTGAAATAGTTTTTCAAGGGTAGTTTTGAAAAATGTGAATGATATAATATGAAAACGTTTCCAATTTTCGGTTAGAAAAGTTGCCGTGGGTGGGGTAAATTTTTTTCCAACAAATTGAGACAAGTCATTTAGCGGGAAGGAAACAATATTAAAGTGTATGTGTTTAAATAATACACAGTAAAAACGAATTCTTTGGACTTTATCTGGGACTGATTAGCTGACAGATTGTAGGAGTTTACCTCAGTCAAAGGGTACAGTTTACTGTCCAGGTGGAAAATAAGTAAAAATATTTGTGTTCTAATGATGCTGTGTCTTTTAGCAGAAAAATGATGAAATCAAATATTAAAGTATAATTGTTCTGCTTATTGAGTATATGTCTTTACACATATTAATTACTGGGCCTCTAAACAGCCCTCTTGGGACTACCTTGAGATCAGGTTACCGGAACTCTAGCCTGCCAGTCTAGGGATCAGGTTACCAGACCTCTATCCACTGCCTTTAAATGATGTTAAGAAATTTGTCGCAAGCTCACGAAATGGTCCCAGGAGTCCTAGTAGACCATTGATGAGACTATACGGGTACTATTTTCTTCTTGAACTGCTCTGGTAGAGAGACTGCACGTGTACCATAATGGCATTTTCTTCTCGACTGGCTTCAGATAGAATGATATTTAACAGAACTGTTTAGTGTAGGTTTAAAGGACCTTGTTTAAATTATATATTCCTAATTCAATATCTGATGATAAAAAAAAATCGCCAACCTGCCCATATCTCAAATCAATTGTGTAGTATCGTAACATGGAGCGACTTCTCTTATGATTGAACCCAGTGAGCCGAGTGACAAATATTTAAATATAAAATGACCAATTTTTTTTATTCGTTTGCTTATTTCAAACACCGTATGATTTTGTGATTCAAATTTTCTGTCCACATGTATGCAATTACACGTCAATTCACTAAATTAAATTTTGTCGTTGGCGGCATTAACAAAGATGATGCTGCATATTTAATATTTTGCAACTGCAAATTCAGTAGACCAGTTAGTTTTGAAAGTTTTAAAATTTGTCATACAACGAGAGGAAGTACACTAGGGACTCTTATTTCACATGTGAAAGCAGCTTTAAATTGCATGATGACAAAAACATATGTACAAACAAAATGTTTTTCACTTAAATTACTTGATTTCCCGATTTCGTACGTGTTTAAAGTTTAAACACAAGTGAAGACTTGTACAGGTTTTTATCATATTTGTATAAGCACAAATTCGGGAACCTGTCGAGGAGAAAATAGTATCCGTAAAGTCACATTGACCGACAGCCTGGTCGAGGAGACACTTCCTATTTTAATATTACTGTTAAGACAAACTTGTGAAAATTATACTCTTTTTTTTCCAGGAAAGTATGGAAAAGCAGATGACACAGAAAACTCAATTCAAAAACTGAAAAATTAAGATCGTACAATAGCATTGCGGCATTATCTGCAAATGAACTGAAAAAAAAGTGTTGGAACTTTGAAATTGACATAAAATTCCGCCAAAAGGCGAAGATAATTTTTCTGTGCCATGCCCTTGGAGTTTCCACAACAGGTGGTCCATCGAAAAATGGAATAACCACTTCAAGCTTTGCTGTGAATGGTTTGTCATCATCCCTCAAGACTGAAAACCAATCATTTACTTCAAAATTTCTAAGTCAGCAGAAGAGCTGGTGAAAGGACTTACTCAAAATTCCGGAAATTGAAGAATCAACTGTAAAGAAATACCTTTTGAACAGCAGTGTGCTGGATGCATCATCTGCCAGAACCTACAAGCTTTCCAGACCCTTCCAATTAAAACAATTTGTCCATTCTTTTGTTTATTTTGAAAATAAAATTTTCAGAGACTTTCAGTGTAATTAGAGCCTTTTGTAACCAATTACAAGCAACTAATGCTGATGACGTAAGTTATTTTTCCAATAACAGACAAAATTACTGGTGAACCATATGGTGGGTTCTGTACGGTTGGGTTTGTGGAAACCTGTGGCCACATTGGAGCTGTAGTTGATATTTTAGCGACAGGATATGTAGGGGAGCAGTCTATCACTGAAAAACTCTGTGAATGGACAGACCCAAAAGGCAGCAAAGCACCTCCGACCATATTTGATGAAATAAAAATCAAGAAATCTGATGGACAGATTCAGCGCCGGAGAACATGATGTATGATGACATTTTGAATTTAAGAGCCAGTTTATTTGAAGCCACACACCATCTAAGACAGTATTGTCAGGCAGTACATGTGCTGAATACTGAAAGATTTCAGACATAACAACCATTGGTTCCGAATGGTGTTCAGTTCCTACCTGATTGGCTACCCTTTGATAGTGAGCAGATTGCATACAGTCACGATGTTGATGTGAAATCAACACCCACGTCAGTATTTCGTTTAGAGAGAAACAAGTTCAGTGACACATCAAGTCTGGACTGTATGTTAGAAAGGGAACGTTTCTTCAATGCAGCTAAGACTATGAATATAGACTGTGAAGAATTGAACAATTTAACCTTGTGACAAGCTAACAATTCCGAATGGCATGATCAGCGGAGAGGATCAATTACAGCAACAAAATTTAGCAGTGTTATAAGATGGGCAAAAAATAAGAAATCTAAATCTGATGACCTGGTTCAGGGCATTGTAGGCAACAACAATACTTTTGACAAATTGAAAAATGTTCCGGCAATCAAGTGGGGCAGAAAAAAAACGAATCCAAAGCTCGACAAGCCTACATTAATAAAATTCAGCATTGGCACAAGAACTTCAAGGTAACAGAGCATGGGCTGATTTTTTACAGTGAATTTAACTTCATGCGTGGCAGTCCAGATGGCATAGTCAGTTGTTCATGTCATGGCAAGAGACTACTTGAAATTAAATGCCCGTGGAGTGCAAAACCTATGACAGTGTTAGAAGCAATTAACAATCGGAAGATCAAATACATTGAACAACAAAATGGTAGATTTGTGTTAAAACAAGGAACACAAGATGGATACTATGGGCAAGTGCAAGGACTTATGAGAATGTTGAACATCAAGGATGTTAACTTGGTTGTGTGGACAGAAGAAGATATGGTTACAGTGCACATTCCATTTCATAGTGATTTCATTTACAATGTGTTAGTGCCAGCCTGTTCGGAATTCTTCAGAATGGAAGTCATTCCAAAGTTGTTGTTAGAAGAGTGAGGTACTGAGAATGACCAATGCAATTACACTGATCCTGAAATTTCAAAAATACCCAAACCAATTTCTAGTGAAATTAAAGACAATGAAATGTCATGTGCAAAGTTAATTTTAAGGGAAAATGAAACATATTCGTGTGAACAGTGCAATAAGATTTTGCCCGATGAAAACTAATGTTTGCTTTGATTGAAAATATTGTGGTGGATGCGACATCTGGTTTTGTTGGCCTTGTGCCAAGTATGATGAGGATTGTGCTTTCGAGGGGTGTGCTTTCGAGGGGATAAACTGTTACTGTCCAAACAAACCAGAAGCTGTGACATAGTAGTTTGTATGCCGTTTTAAGAATAAGCAGCTTTGTACAGTTTGGCCCAAAAAGCTTTCTTGTTTACAGTATTAGCCATTGGTATTAACCCTTTACTCGATAGATACATCTGTATTGCGTGGGCGAATTGTGAAGATCCAGATTAGACAGAACATTCATGCCATAGGATCAGGATCTACATTGTTTAACATTCGTTGGGTTATTTCTGACCAAAAAGCGAACAGTGCAGATCCTGATCAGACGATATGGATGTGCTGGCTGATCTGGATTTACTACACAGGTCTCAGGTGCTTAAAAAGGTATATATATGGAGGAAAGGGTTAACCTTTTCTGACATGTAAATAGTTAATTTTTAAGTGTTTGTTTATATATTTATATTTATTTATTTAAAAAGAGATTATATTTCTTATAAAAAGAAAAAAATGCACACAGAGTGTTGATGATCCATAATGCAGCACAATACTGACAGTGCAGTTATAGTATTCTGTTAAATGTAAACTATGGTTTTTCAAATGTGCAAACTAATGATCTCATATTTGCTTATACTTTCTGGTTTTATTTCCTCGACAGCTGGCATCCATGACTTATGTAAATTACTGTGAAAAGACGAAGTATTGTAGTGATCCTGGTCCTGGAGATTCAACCATTTACTGTGAAAGTTAGGAAAATATGTTACAATAACACAGACGGATGGAAAAAGAAACTTGATCACCATGAAGGACGAAGGTGATCTGAATAAATAACTAAAATGCTTAACTAGGAAATGTAAACTTTTAAAATGTAAATTCTTCATAAAGACAAATCTTTTATGTGTATAACTTCAACAATTTATTTAAAACAAATTAATCCCATTTATTTTTTTGGGTTTTACGGCACAACGACACAATAATGTTAAAGAAATACATGTATGCAATCACACAAATTCAAAGGACATTATTAATGGCAAACAGCCAAAGTAAATGTGAACCTTAACCCTTTCCTCCATAGACACACCTTTATTCGGTTGCCGAACAGTTTTGATCCAGATCAGCTGGCACATCCATGCCATCTGATCAGGATCAAAACTGTTCGCCTTTTTATTTGTTTGGTTATTTGCGACCAACATGCGAACAGTGCCGATCCTGATCAGACAGCACAAATGTGCCAACTGATCTGGATTCACACTGGTCGCACATGCGTAAAAATGCATATATATATACGGAGGAAAGGGTTAAAGAACTCATATAATGAGATATCACATGTAAGTGGTTTCTATTTTAAGTGCAGGTGCCTTCAGATTAGTATATCATCATTGGATACTGATTATAGTGCATAATGTCACTTCTTCTTAATAATAGGCCTTTTGGAAGTTTGTGAGATAGGCACAAACAGTAAATATCTGTTCAACAAGATCCTGCATATGTAAACGTATCTCTCTCTCAAGTAAATAAAATGTCTTGATGCGCTGAATGATGCGCTTAACATGAATGCGAGCTCTAGATATGTATTCTGAGCGACGGGCTTCCAGCGAAGTCATCTGTGGTCAGTCTCTGCCTTTGAATTCTGGTATGAGTAACTTTACCCCCTTCTTTTTTAAGTCATTGCCTATATTGAAGCCTCGGTCAGCCATCACACAGTTCCCTGCAGTTAGACCATTCATAAAGTCATCACTTTCCAGTGTTATATGCTTATCTGATGCGCAGCCACCCCAAGCTTGGGAAACAAAATTTACAGCAGTGCTTGGCGACACCCCAACCATGAACTTTACTGTGTCATGATGTTTATAATTCGAGAAGGTTTTCTTTCTTGCATCTAGGATTGATGCTCGCTGAACCATTAACTCAGTACAGTCAATAACAATTTTCAGGTCATCAAATGATTAGTAACACTCGGCTTTTTCATGTTCATTGTTCTGCATCTCAAACAACAGTATAAGTTCTACACATAAAAAGGTAATCCAAGTGCTAAATATACTAGAAATGTGACTTGGACTTGTTCCAAATGTCTGGGCTAAATCTTCATTAAAATTGCCAGTTTTAAGTTTAACAAGTACAATAAAAAATTCTCTTCTTCAAGGGAAAACTTCCTTTCTAGTCGTTTGTTGTGCTGAGTTGAAGCACTGTTGCCGGTAACTTTTCCTTTCCAATAATTATGTCCACCTGGTTTTCATTTAGGTGCTCACAGATAAAAACACTGCATAATTTGGTAAATTTGTCCAAAACTGAAACTTATCATTTTCTTATACACTGGCAAGTGATAAAATTCTTGTTTTTAGTTTTTCATTTTCTACTCTCAATGTGTCTACTTCATCACTGATAATAGTACGTGTATCCAGCTCTTCATCAGTTTCACATTTTGTTTTTATATAGTCACGATCAGTTTTTATATAGTCACGATTTCCCATACTGCATTTCCATTTGCTCCTGCAGTAAGTCCAACATTCTTGGAACCTTTGGCCGCCCAGGACGTGTCTCAGCTGAAGTGGCCCATTTTCTGGGCTTCAACAATGGGTTAATAAGGAAGCCTGAAAAAAAAATATTTTACTAAAGCGATGCCGTAGTCACCCTACCAAAATAGTAACTGACTTAGTAGTAACTTAACCCTTTACTCTCTCTCTCTCTCTCTCTATATATATATATATATACTCATGCGGTTTTACTGCATGCATCATCAAGTGTAGATCTAGATCAGCTAGAAAATCACTGCTGTCTGATTTTATTTATTTGGGTTTTTCGGCACATCGACACTTATAGAAAAATATAAAAAACTATCAGGTAAAAATTAAATTATAATTGAAAACGGATTATAATTGAAAACAGGTCAACACATAAAACGGTTTAAAAAAGTACAGTTTAAAAATTTATAACTTATTAAGAGTAGCAAACAAGTTTAGAATTGGTTTTAACCTGATTATGTTCTATTTACATTTAACTTTGTATTCGGCGCCGTATGACCCAAATAAATAAATAAACCTAACGTCGGTGCCAATGTCTCTGCAGAGAAAGTCGACGAGAAGACGTAGCTTTTACCCGCTGTCGCATTGGACATACTAGATCAACTCATTCATATCTTTAGAAAAAAAGAAGTTCAACCTGTATGTGTTCCTTGCCAGGAACCACTGACAGTCAACCATATTTTTTACAGTGTATCGACACAAACCACATTCGGTGGAAGTATTTTCATGTCAATAACATGAACGAACTGTCGGATTTTAACTTGTTTGCTTCTTTAACGAGGTTAGTATTCTTAATAAGTTATTAATTTTTAAACTGTTTATTTACCAACCGATATACATTTTAACCGTTTAATATATCAACCTATTTTCGATTGAAGTTCACATAATTTTTTTCCCGATAGATTTTTCTATTTTACTATATTTTACTAACATAGTTAAGTTTTTACCTGATTATTCTCTATTCACATTAAAATTCTTTGTATGACCTATTAAGTGTAAAACCTAAATAAATATCTGTTCCATGACTTCCTTGTTTCTCTGGTTATATTTTCTCTCATAAGCTTTCATTTGTAAACATGCATTTAGATGATTTTTTCAAAGTAATTTTCTTTTAAATGTTTTATTTAAAAGCTAACATTTCTTTTATTTAAGGAGGAACCTGGAAACACGAGGCAGTCCTTCTGCTCATTGCATTGTATGCATAGTTTAAGGATAAGTTTCTGTCATCCCTCTACTAACAAAAGGATATCTGGAAGGACGTAGCCTTAAAAATGAAGGAAAAGGGATGCAATTACAGTCCAATGGAGTGTGACAAAGAGTACAGGAACCTCAAACATGAGATAATGAGCCTGTCAAGCTGTAAGGTTATGTCTTCAACAGATGTATGATTGTATATATTGGAACTAGCTCATATAAATGATACCTCTGCTCTGATTTGTTACTAAGTTTGTATGAAATTAGTTTGGATTCAATTTTAAAGTGTCCTTTCCAGGGATCACAGGAATTATTGGTACATGGCAGCAGTACGAAAGATAAGATTCATTCTCAATCTTAGTAGGTGAGCACTACAATTATAGTTAAACAATATAGTTCTTTACATACAACCCTTTAATCATTTCAGCTAGTGTTTCGATCTGTGAATCGCTAATCTTGAATCGAGGATCGAACTGGATCACCCACTCGCTCAGCAATCCACAACCCTGTCAATTTCTGGCACTTGTTTTACGGCATCATAGCGGACTGCGGTTTTATAGACATGCGCTGATACATCACCTTTATAAACGGATTACATACGCTGATACATAAAACTATTATCAGAACACGAATATTTTGTACAAACTACAAGAGCTGCAGATATATGGTAAACGTATAACCAGCGTTGCCATTTTCAACTATGGCATGATATTAAACTTTGAAACAACTAAGATTTCTTGTAGAAACTACAACAGATAGAGCCTTAAAAGGCACTTCCACAATGCCAACAATGTTGTTTTCATATTTAATTCAATGTAGATTCATGAAAATCGGTGAAATTGTTGCATATCCGTCTCATTGTAAATATAGATCTACTGTCAAATCTGGGCAACAATGACTCATTTGGAAATGGAAGACTGAACAATTTGTAAAATTATAATGACGCATTTTTTAAATTTGTTAGGAAAATGACCGCGATAAAAATGACACAATTTAAAACAGGCGTTTTCATATAATTTATTAAGGAGATTATAGAATAGTTCCCTTTGGTGAAAGTAATGCATATTCATTGAATTTAGCCATTTGATCCTGTCCTAAATAAACATTATCCGAACACCACTTAGTCTTGTCACATATTTACGTGCCAGAAATTATCGAAGCAGGTTTTTGATGTTGTTTTAATACAAAACGGTGTCATACTCGTATTCAGATGAATTTAGGTTAATTTTGTAAATCATTCACTTTAAATTGAATCTTTAAAGCATGTTTTCTCATTTTTACAATGCAGTGATGAAATGAAAATTGGGTCAATAACTCTGAAGGTGAATCTCAGCCATTTTAAAGTTCCACTACGCCAATATTTAAAGGAAAGTTATTAACAGAATCAAATAGTCCATACAAATGTTATCTATGGGTTGAGGATGATGATAAACGAATATATGTTTATTAAATTGATAATGTTGTTGTTATTGTTGCTGTTGTTATTGTTGTTGATAATGACATGATTCTGATGGAGTGCGCGTGAAGATAAAGATGCTGATGATTTTTTTGTGTTTTTTTTTCAAATGCCTCTATAATGGATTTCATTAAAAGTGTAAAGTTGCAAGGCAACATATGCTAAAGCTACAACAATCTTATAAAGACACTTTTAAAATTTGTTAAAGAGAACTCATGAGGAGTTCTATCAAGTATATACAAAACAAACAACAAAATAATGTTTCAAACTTCTATATGATAAAGCAAAATAAAAACAAACAATTGATACTAAAATGACTAGAACTAGATAATATAACATGTGATAACATTCCATGACTGAGAAAAACAAATGGAAACAAAAACTTGCATGTAAACATTGACTAGAATGACAAGATTAAATGTTAAACAAGAGAAATAGCTTTGACTAGATTGGAATCACAAATTTACGTTAATATAGTAAAATAAACACAATCAAAGATGAACAAATCTAAAACTAACACAGAAAACATTAATCTAATATTTACATCTGAAATAGCCTAATTATTTTCTTCTACTTGAAGAGGCTGGTTGTTTTTCTTTTCTGCCATTTTTTCTACCCCCCACGCTGTCAGGAACCATTCTCGACACACTTTTTTCTACATCAGCTGCTGTGCAGCGTGTGGTTCTCATTACAGCTTCTGAAAATTTCAATGATTAAAGAAACCAAATTAAATCCAATGTTATGCAATATGTATAGATCATGTTGATACATGTTGGCCTTTGGATACATATTGTCTTTGCACAAAGATGGAGGATGACTTGCGTGATGCTTTCCTCGTTTTTGGGCTCTGCACAGTGTCTTTACGCCGAGTCACCTTTCTAGCCGGTCGTGTTCCATAATTTTTCCTCGTGAAATGTGATTTACTTTGCACATGTCGAGAAACATAAAAGTCAGTCATCCACTTTTTACATACTGAACAGTAAATATTTTTCAAAAATTTACGCGTCATTTTTCTAGCGTTGCTAAACAGCCTATGACATTTTAAAGATATTATCCGCGGGTTATCTTCTACAATACCTTAATAAAGCTCCTCCCACATTACAAGTCCCTTTTTTCGATTGGTCCACGTCGTGTGTCGATGGTTTTGTCAGTGTTATTATAAACTTAACTGATTTAGTCATATCCCGAAGCATTTATACGTATTCACTCTTTAATTTAATCACATAGCAAAATATCGTTAACGTCAGTATTACAGCCCTGGCATATTCTTTTAACGCAAAAAGTGTTTAACGTTTCCTCAATTATGAGATACGTATATCGTCTTTTACGACAAACAAGGCAAAATCTATAATTGTTGTCAATATGAAAAGACATTGTAGTAAGTAAGTGGCTTAAAATCATTAACATGTGCTATCACACTCTCTTACAATAGACTTTGCTCGAACAGTATTATCATTTAACTTATAAACGTGAAAACTGTTGTCACAGTTAGTAGAATGCTGCGAAATGGTGTTTAAAAACTCTAGGCAAATTTCTGCATCGTTTTCTGTAAAAAAAATAGAATTCCCTTAATATAATCCCTAAAGGATATAGTGTTAAACAATATTAGACTGTCACGTAAATGATATCTAGAGATAAACAAGATGACATGTTAGAAATCAAAATAAGTTCAATTGGAATTCTTCCAGTATCTAATACTTCACACATTTCGCTTCATTATATTGTTATCTGTCTTCAAAAAGTATTTTTTTTAAACAACATTATGTTTGAAGGCAGTAAGTACATACGTTGTATTCGTTGTTGTTAAAACCTTTTATCAAAATGTCAAAATGTCAAAAAGTCTGATTCCAACTCGATCTTGAAGTGTTCACTAAAAAGTGTCGTCTGACGAAGTTAATGTCTTCCGTCTCATCTCGGACGCTTGGCCGGTGGGGCTATTATTTTGAGGCTTCTGATTCTTTCTTGCGGTACTGATTCCGCCTCTGTAACAGCTTCTACTTGGTTTTCCTAAAACAACAAAATAGAGTTTCATTACACCATTACAAGAACCTTATAAGTTTTTTTAGATTTAACTCGATCGTAAGAGAGAATACAGAACTTACTGATTCATTAAAAGTTCGTTTTAATCAAAAATGGCTTCATGTACAAATCAAATTTAGATTGACAAGTTTTATGTATAAAGGAAAATAAGTCGTGTATTCTTAATTTGTTGTACGATTATACGCTCCATAGTTACATCCCCTGGTTGTTTTTAGAAATTAAGCGAGTCGCACATTTAATAGTAAAAAATTACCTCTTTAAGGTAAAAAAAAACAATGAAAAAAACAACTGTAAATACTGCGTCACAGCATTCCATGGAGCTGGCCAACTCGCACATCCAAGTTTCCTCGAGAGGGTTGATGGCGTCCCGAAGTTCTAGTGTTTCCTCCCACTTCAACCAAACGTATTTAGACTTTTCTCCCACCAGATGTCCGTCTTCAAACACTTTGTCGTTTATGTATACGTTCAAGTACTCCCCGTTCCTCTTCACAGCTTCCTTTCTGACAGACATTTTCAGGTCAAGATTGGGTCCACCCTGTCATCTGTTCATAAACAGGAACAGGGTGTCCCCCAGGGTAGTATTCTATCTGTAACCCTTTTTAACAAAAAAATAAATAATATTGTAAAAACCCTTCATGAAGGGGTTGACTGTTCACTTTTTGTGGACGATTTCGTTATTTGTTACTGCTCTAAAAATATGAGCACAATTGAAAGACAATTACAACAATGTCTTAATAAGTTGCAAAAATAGAGCAACACAAACGGTTTTAAATTTTTAAATATTCTCCAACCAAAACCAACTGTATACATTTCTGTCAAAAACTTGGTCTTCATGTTGACCCCGAGTTGTTTTTAAATAACGTTCGCATTCCCGTCGTCCAGGAAATTAAGTTTCTTGGAGTCATTTTTGACAGGAAACTGACTTTTCTTCCACATATCAATTACATCAAGAAGAAATGTCTCAAGGCTCTTAACTTGCTTAAATATTTATCCCATACAGACTGGGGAGCCGATAGGTAAACATTGTTACTTCTGTACCGTTCCCTAATTCGGTCTAAATTAGATTAGAGAAGCATAGTCTATGGTTCTTCCAGGAGGTCCTATCTCCAGATGCTGGACGTCGTTCACAACCAGGGACTTCGTCTAGCTCTAGGAGCGTTCAGGACCTCACCAGTGCAGAGCCTTTACATGGAAGCCAATGAACCATCATTATTCTTGCGTCGCGAGAAACTTTCTTTGCAGTATATAATTAAACTAGTGTCTAACCCCGATAACCCAACGTTTAATTGTGTTTTCAACCCTAAACATGAGGAGCTTTATGATCGATCACCTAAAGCCCTCAGACCTCTTGGTTTAAGGCTTAAAGATAGCATAAACACATCAGGTATAAAACTCGAAAACATTTCTGAAAACCCCACAATTGAACTTCCACCATGGCAACTCCGTTCTCCTGATGTGAATTTAGAACTCTGTAAAAATAAAAAGTCGAACACAGATCCTTTGATTTTACGATCTGAATTTCTCAAACTCCTTGACAAGTACTCTGATCACCTTCATATATATACTGATGGTTCAAAGACGGACACTCATGTTGGCTGTGCTTCCGTAAGTAATAGCCACTGCATTAAACAAAGACTTCCTAACAAATCGTCTATCTTCACCGCTGAAATCCAGGCTATAAATCTAAGCCTTGATTTCATTTCAGAACATTCCGGTGAAAAATATGTTATATTTTCAGACTCATTATCTGTATTGCAGAGCATAAATTCACTGAATTATTCAAATCCACATGTTCGCACTGTTCTTGTCAAACTTCAAAGTTTATACGACACTAACGAAATCTCCTTCTGTTGGCTTTCTAGTCATGTAGGCATCCAGGAAAACGAAGATGCTGACAGGAGTGCAAAATCTGCCTCAGCACTCACTGAGACAGATCTTTGCATCCCACACACTGATTTTAAACCACTTATTAATCAACATATTTTAACCAAGTGGCAAGCAAGTTGGGACAGTATTGTTTGTAACAAATTACACGTAATTAAACCTATAGTCGGTGCCGACGTCTCTGCTTGCAGAGAAAGTCGACGAGAAGACGTAGCTCTTACCCGCTGTCGCATTTGACATACTAGGTTAACTCATTCATATCTCTTAAAAAGAGAAGTTCAACCTGTATGTGTTCCTTGCCAGGAATCACTGACAGTCAACTATATTTTATTACAGTGTATCGACACAGACCACATACGGTCCAAGTATTTTAATGTCAATAACATGTACGACCCATTTAGGACAGTGTCGGAATCTAAACTTGTTTGCTTCTTGAAGAGATTGGTATTCTTAGTAAGTTATAACTTTTTAAACTGTTAATTGACCATATTTTAATGTCCATAACATGTACGAACTATTTAGGACATTGTCGGATTCTAAACTTGTTTGCTTCTTGAACGACATTGGTATTCTTAGTAAGTTATAAATTTTTAAACTGTTTATTTACCAATCGTCATACTTTTTAAACCGTTTTATGTGTTGACCTGTTTTCAATTATTATTTATTTTTTTACCCGATAGTTTTTATATTTTTCTATATTTTACATGCGTAGTTTGGTTTTAACCTGATTACGCTTTATTCACATTTAATTTTGTATTCGGCGCCGTATGACCTATTAAGTGTCGGTGTGCCGTAAAACCCAAATAAACAAATAAACAAAACCAATCGTCATACTTTTTTTTAACCGTTTTATGTGTTGAGCTGTTTTCAAGTATAATTTATTTTTTTACCTGATAGTTTTTATATTTTTTTATATTTTACATGCTCAGTTTGGTTTTAACGTTTTAACCTGATAACGCTCTATTCACATTTAACTTTGTATTCGGCGCCGTATGACCTGTTAAGTGTCGGTGTGCCGTAAAACCCAAATAAATAAAGAATGCTGACCAATGCTTCTCTAATTCAAGCTGGTTGAATCGTACAATTATTACAAACAATATTTAATGTGACGTGCTTGCAATTGTTTTTATCTTTACATGTCCAAGATGTTACTGTCCAATAATGTAATATATTTGGATGATGTACTGTCCAATACAACTATGTACAGCATGATCACCTGATACATATCATCTGCATTGATTGGTTAAATAATTGATCTAGAGTAACAATTTGTATACTTTGAAGGGTATGTTATATAGATTTTACAATTGTTTAGAATGTTAGAAGTGTGTATACCTGATGCTGTGATACTTTTCAGTGACATTTAATTTAATAAAAACATGGTTTCTTTTTCTAAAAGTATTAATTTTATCTTGGACAGGAGATAAACAGGATAACAATTGCCATACCATAACCAATTTAATTTAGTTTGCAGGAGGCTTTATTCAATGCAATGATATATACTTATTAACTAAAGATGGGGCACCCTAGTCACATGTAACACTTGACTGCTCAGACTCTCGCCACATTGTTTCGAATTAGGGTGACTTACTGTGAGAAGGTCTTCCAGCTGACTGGCAGTGTATCATGTTCTACCCAGACTGGCTGAGGTCTTCAACCAACAAAATAGCTGGCCGTCTCAATAATGACTATAGACGCTGCGATGTATTCAAAAAGCACAAGTGACTTTGTCATAAAACAGATTTATAGTGAGAAACATTCATCAATGAACAAGTCTTTTTACATTTTCATTTTATATGAGTCATCACTCAAACCGTGAGATTTTATAGAACAGAACAAATCTGTTTTGTTGTATAAACAGTAATTGCTTATAGAAGGAGAGAAAAATCAAAACTAGTTTTCAAATTTTAATTACATTCTGACTTTATTTACAAACTTTTCTCTTCTTTAGGGTTCAAACAATAGAAAAATTACGGTTTTATACCAAGGTGGGGGAGAATACTCAAGGCAACAAGCCAGCATACATAGAACTCCATTCTATATAGAACACCTTACAAAGGACCAACATGAACTTTTGTTATTGCAGGTCACTCAGCACCAGCGAGGGCAAATGTCATCAGCATGCCAGACAGAAAATGTGACATTTATTCAGAACCTGGGTGAGTTAGTTGACGCAATCAACTTCAGGAGTTGTGTCATCTTAGAGAGAAAAGTGACCCAGTTAGAAGAAAAACTTGACAATTAGTTCATGTTTAAATGAAAACATGTGTTCAGACAGTTTTTAGACAGTATAACAGGCCTAGGGAGGGAGCCAGATGTAGGTGTGTCTTGCCGGATGATAGATTTTGGATGTGTGAGTGGTGTGCATAAGGTGCAGAATGTTGAGTATGAGAGCAGTGCAGAAGAGAGTCAGAATATTGTGTATGAGGGTGCCGTGAATGAGGTGCAAGATGGTGTGTCCGAGACATATGAGAGTGGTGTAAGTGGCATGCAATATGTATCTGAGAGAGGTGTAATTGAGGCAAGAGGTACTTCTGAGAAGGAAAATGTTTGTATTTCTTTGCCACAAAACTTTAGCATTCAGGATGGGTCCCCATTCAGTAATGGCGGTTTTTCAGGGACGATCCATGAGGTGAGAGGGTTTGAGGACCTCCTCAACCTCAAGGACTACAACGAAACCAGGGTTCATGTTGCAACCCAAACAGCTGCAAAAGCAGCAGCATGCTCTGTAGGAAATTTTGGGTGGCTGCTGGTACAAAAACTTTTCCCTGAACATGCTATCATAGGTAGAAACTATTCAGAAAAGAAGGGCAAGTATCAGCTGTCACCCAGAAGAGTTCATGCCATAGAGCATGCTGCTGTTGATTGCTATGGAGATATACCTAGCAAAAAGGTTCTGGCAAATGCAATAAATGCTGCAATCAGAAATATTACTAGAAAGAAAACAGCACTTAAATTACGCTTTGAAAAGTATTGATGCATAACTCATACATTATCAAAACTATTGACTTGAAACTTCCTAGATCGATAGATCTGACTTAGACGTAGTGCAGTGCACAAGAACCACCACTCTGCACTTCATTTTATCTTGGAGTTATTGCCCTTTGTTTAATTTTTCTTGTCCGGAGTATAACTCCTGTTATGAAAGCTATTGATTTGAAACTCGCAGATGGATAGTCTTATTTAAAGTGCATATGAACAGTCAATATACACTTCATGATTTACCCTTAGTTCAATTTTCATACTTAATGTTTGTTTTGACCATATTCCTAGATTATCAAAGCTATTGACTTGAAACTTAATAGGTGGATAGATGATCTTGAAACAGAGTGCAGTGTACAAGTACCGTCACTCTCCTCTTCTTATTTTTGAGTAATGCTCCTTTCTGCACAAATGCCATAACACTAATGTAATTTTTTGTATATTTCTTTTCAATTATCTAGATTGCAGTCCACATTCTAACCCATTGCCGTCAAACATATAATTATCCTACATTTTATCTTGTTAATAAACAGAGTAGCTTTACCTCCTTATTCTATGCCATTAAAAATTCTATTGCCTTATAAAAAAATTCATTTCATATACATGTTTCCGTCAATCATTTGTCTGGTTTTTTTTAAGTTTTATTTCTACACTGGATTGTAAATACTTACACAATGGTCATTACAAATATTTATTTTAGCTAGGGGCTTGGGGCAAATGCTACATGTAGAACTCAATGAATATTCTGACTTCTTTATTAAATCATTAATTACATTAGTTTTTAACAAATGGGGATGTATAATTAAGCTAGAAGTAGATATCCCAATAGAAGCCCTGGCATGGGAATTATCAATATGTATCAATTTTTGTGGTAGTTTTGACTGATGATTATATATTGTTTTGCTTGTATTACATAAGGTGCTTATTCAATGTTAAAACTAGCTACATTTATCACTACTTAAATCACTTTTATCATATATTTTACTTTAAACAGAGTCTTGTTTCTAAAACTTTTTATAATTGGCGCATTTATGTAATTTCTGATTTTTGTTTTAGAAATGACTTGTTAAGTAAATGTTTTAGTATTACGCCCTGATATTGTCGAGTTGAAGTACCTGATTGATTTCTAAAACTGTAAACGAAATCAATAAAAAAAAGAATGACTGGCTTTTGTTTTCTTATTTATTTTAAATTAGACATCTATTACCATTGTGGTAATAACAGAATAATCAAAAGATAAACTAGGCATTTAGTTCAATAATCCAACTTAGAGCTTTTTTAACCTGAAAATGAAGGTACAGAACATAGATTGCAGTTGCTATTGATGTTGTTGCCATTCAGTTTACAAAACATTTGTACACAAATAAAATACATTGTTGATAACTGATGGCACTTGTTAATATACTGTAGGACCACCCTTGTTGAGCACAACTTCCGGAATTACTTTGTGGATGTGATCAATGTAACGCCCACACTGTTCCACGGTTAAACTATTCCAGAATTTAGCTATTCCACTAACAAGCTCATCTTTTTTCTGAGGTTTCAGTTGTTTGGAGGTAATGTTTCTTTATTTATTTATTTATTTATTTATTTATTTATTTGGATTTAACGGCACACCGACACTTAATAGGTCATACGGCGCCGAATACAAAGTTAAGTGTGAATAAAGCGTAATCAGGTTAAAAACCAAACTACGCATGTAAAATATAGAAAAATATAAAAACTATCAGGTAAAAAAATAAATAACAATTGAAAACAGGTCAACACATAAAACGGTTTAAAAAGTATGACGATTGGTTAATAAACAGTTTAAAAATTTATAACTTACTAAGAATACCAATGTCGTTCAAGAAGCAAACCAGTTTAGAATCCGACACTGTCCTAAATAGTTCGTACATGTTATGGACATTAAAATATTTCGACCGTATGTGGTAATGTTTCAGTGCTGCCCAAACATTTTCAATAGGATTAAGGTCTGGTGATGAAGCTGGAACCTCCATCACACTTTTGCTTATGTTGTTCTGTATCATCCATTGTTGGGTGGACTTGCTGCAGTGCTTGCTGCCATTGTCCTTGAAACAAATATGAAAATCATATTAGCACTGAACATGTGTTGGTACATGTATACAGAAAGTAATAAAATTTCAAGCTTTGATTATGTTTGTTGCTGAATCATAAAAACAAATTTACTACATGTAATTACAAAATTACAACAGTTAAAACAGCCACAATGGATGGCAGTTGTTAACATAAGATACTTGTTACAATAATATATACTTTTTCTCTATGTACTATTTTAACAAAGCAATTGTCTGATTGTAAGTAGGCTAGATTCTAGAGCTAAACTCTATATGTTTAAAGCTTCAAACTTACAACCACCCATATATAGTAATATGTGCAAAAATAATATATATATACATATATATAGTGTACAACTTTAAAAAGCAAATAGTGTCTTCTATTTATCCACTTTTCTCATGTCTTCTATTTATCCACTTTTCTCATAGCAAATCATGTCAACATACAACAAGAAAATTAAATAAAAATACCATGAACTGTTTTCCTTTTTTAACCTCACTTGTTTAAAATGCTACTAATAATCTGCATATATGGACAGGTTTTTTTTCTGATAAAGGGAAAGTGACCTTTTCATGGTGTTTTATTAACATAGGAAAAATGTGCATGTTTAACTTGCTTATTTGCTATCATACATAAGAGATTATCTTAGTCCATTACATCCAATTTTACAATTTATGGGAGAGGAAATTCTTACTTTCAGAGGGGAAGAGGCCTTTAAACAGCCATTCTGTATAAGATAAAAACCTGATATAGCATATAATGTAATCATAAAATGTGACTAATAGAATGTTAGCAGTGTATGAACTGTGCAGTAAGTAACTAACAAAATCTTTAACTGATAAGCTAGCGAAACTGGCTATGAGCCAACCCGGGTTTTTGTTGGTTTTGTGTGGAATTATTTGCTGCTTTACTAGTTTGGTCACAAAGACATAATCAATCATTGAAAAGTGCTAGAACAATGTTGAAAATAAAAACATATTTCTACTTTTGAAGAACAAATGGAATTTTTCTATAGTTTGTTTATTTCGAACTCTGTCAGACATGATTATGAGATATTGGATGGTTAAAGTAATGTAGATTTATGAGTTTGCAGCGTAAAATCAGCCAAATTAAACACATAATTTATAACTTAACTTCATCAATGTTACAAAGCAACTAATGTGTCATTACCTGGTACAGCCTAAATCCATCTGGGAAAACGTATCTGACAAAAGGAAGAAGGTTTCTCTCTAAGTTTTTTTATAGATTACAGAATCCTTTATACCAGTAAAGACACAGCAGTCTGTCCTACCTCTGTATGATATGCCTCCCCAAGACATGCACCTTAAATAGAGAATATAATATTTACTGCAGTTAACAATTCCAATCGGCAAAAAGGTGCATATATTGATGATTATGATCACCATTCTCTTTATCATCATTAGCACCCTACCACTAATTTCATCCTCGTAAAGTAAATTTTTCGGTGAGAGAACCCAGAGTAGTTGTGAACGGTAAAATAAAAATGCATACCAGTTCAGTGACTGTTTCTTTTTCTAAATCTTACTCTGTGCGATTTTGGTTATATCGTCGATTTCCAACATTGATATTTGTAACTAAAATACTGCGTTATCACATAAAAGAAATATCGGTTATCTGATTACATCTGTTATAAGCATTGAGTACATTACAAAACTACTATCTGAATAATTTACAACAAAAAATAGCAAAAATATGATTTGCTTTAAGCTTCAAGAAAGATGTCAGGCCAACAAGAAAAAAAATGCCATCTACAACTAGGCCTCTGCTAAGATCAACCACATTTTCTGCATCGCCAATTAAACACAAAAGGTGTAAATATTTATATACATTTTGATACAGACCTATTATGGTAAAGGTGTAAGTTGGCTGAGTTGAACTATTTCTTACTAATTGTTGACTTGCTATATATGTTTATACTCTGTCTAACAACTGTAAGAGAAACATCTATATTGTATACTTTAGACTTTCGTGTCACTTTAAAGATAGCCTTTTGGCATATCAATTAGTATTTAATATGACCAAAGTGATCTCTTGTATATATTATACAGCTTATTAAAACACCTACCAACTGGACCGAAGATTGCATCTGAAGGTTCTACTACCTGGTCTGCAATAACTGCAGAAGCATGTTATTTTATTTTCTTATATTATAAAATAAGTTAAATGAACTTTATGTTTTGCATCTCACTCAATATAGAAATGTGTCATGGCCTAGGCAGAGGAATTTTTTTCACCAAAAAGTAAAAACCTCGTAATGGCCACAATTTAGAAAATAAATCTTAATTTAGCTGACTGCTTAGCCTCTCAATGCGTGGGTTTGAAACTCTTTTTGGGTGAAGGATTAAATGTAGGAAGGTCGTCCAGCTGACCTGTGGTTCCCCTGAGGTTCTGCCTAGATATTTGTCTGGGGTCTTTCGCCACCTAACTAGTTAGAAGTTGTTGTACTGACCATAGATTGTCATGTATTTAGGGATTAGGGATTAGCCGGCATTTTTGCCGATACTGCGCAGCGACATTTCTATCATTATAGCACAGGGGCACTTATGAGGTGCCCAGGGACGGAACCCGGCCGGTCCATTATACTGACACCGACGAGTCAGGCGTAATGCTGTCCCCTTAGCCCCGAGCGTTAGGAGGGAAGCCACTACTACCAACTCTAAAGTCTTTGGTTAGACCCGGCCGGGGTTCGAACCCACGACCTCCCGATCCGCAAGCCGACGCTGTACCACCTGAGCTATTGCGGCCGGTTCATGTATTTAAAAAAACGCACATAATAAAACAAGCTTATTTCAATGCATTCTTTTTGCAGTGATTATACTAACTGGCTTAGAAGCGTTATCCTCAAATTCCCCAAGTTGGGACAGTATTGTTTGTAACAAATTACACGTAATTAAACCTAACGTCGGAGCCAATGTCTCTGCTTGCAGAGAAAGTAGACGGGAAGACGTAGCTCTTACCCGCTGTCGCATTGGACATACTAGATTAACTCATTCATACCTTTTAAAAAGAGAAGATCAATCTGTATGTGTTTCTTGCCAGGAACCACTGACAGTCAACCATATTTTATTACAGTGTATCGACACAGACCACATACGGTCGTAGTATTTTAATGTCAATAACATGTATGAACTATTTAGGACAGTGTCGGATTCTAAACTTGTTTGCTTCTTAAACGACATTTGTATTCTTATAAATTTTTAAACTGTTTATTTACCAATCGTTATACTTTTTTAAACTGTTTTATGTGTTGACTTGTTTTCAATTATAATTTATTTTTAACCCGATTTTTTTATATTCTTCTATATTTTACTAACATAGTTTTGTTTTTACCTTATTATTCTCTATGCACATTAAACTTCTTTGTATTCGGCGCCATATGACCTGTTAAGTGTCGGTGTGCCGTAAAATCCAAATAACCAAATCAGTTAGATATTGAAATGTGAGTAGTATCTTTCCTTACCTTTGGAATTACATAATAAATAATTTGGCTGACCTGCCAGTCTTCAGTGGTCGTAAGCAAATGTATCTGGTGTCTCTACCAATATTAATTGAATGGAAATATGACAATCACAAGTGTGTCGGTTTCTTATGGCTTTACTCTTGATTAAAAACATTCTAGTTTTACTTCCATGCTTATTTCATGAGAAAAGATCAGTTTAATTTTGCAATTTTTAATTTGCTTGCATTCTAAAATATTTAATAAAATATTTGTGAAAATAATGTATAATTTACGGAAATATTTCGTTTTATTAAAGGCTGCTGCAGAGAAGGAAAATTCAATACTGAAACCATGGATTGGTCACATTACAAACCACTTCTTCCATGCCGCAGAAAACTGCGAAAGGAGTAAGGATCTTTTGAAAGAAAGAATTTGTATGATGTGACAGATCGAAACCCAAGAATTAGATGACCATATGGACAATAACAAATATAACACTTAATGTACTTCCAATACCAGAGTTGTCTACTTCAATCTAGCTTGATTGTCCATTTTTCTCATGGGAACATTAAGTGGGGAAATGTTAAAACTTTTCTTTTGGCAAGGGAAAACAAAAGAAATATTATTTTTGTTTGTTTATTGGGTTTATCGTCCCACCAACTGTATTTCAGTTATCTGGAGACGGTGTCCACTTGAAGCAGATATAGTGCTGCCTTTACTGTGTATAGCATGCCGTGAACACCTGGCATGATACCACACCCAGTCACATTATCCTGACACCGGGCCAACCATTTGTGGAACTATCCTTACATTTGCTTGAGCGTTAGCAAGGGAGCTGAACCACTTCCATTTTAACGATTGCGCTACCAGGTTCGGTTATTATTTTTGTACTTGGTAAATAAAAACAAACATTGTTTACTGGTTGGAAAGATCAGCTTGATGTTAAACTTATTTGCAGCAATTGCTTAACATTTCTGTGAATGTTCCTATGACTTTTTTCATAGAATTAAGAAACTAAAAGCAACACAATGTGCATTAAAATGATTTGCATTAAAGAAATGCACTAAACACTAAGTACGTGTTATTCACCTCACTGCTTGACAGGTGAAGATGGCCTCTGTGATCAACCACATAGTTAATCGCCACAGCTGGGCACTGGGTTGTTGTGACCATGGTAGAAGAAGAGGAGAACTGTCGCACTGAATGTCTCAATCAGGATGGTCCAGAGATGTTGGCATTAGAGGTAATTCTTCTTGATGCACGGTTCCAGAACACTATCAAGTATTATGTAACTTGTCAGTAAGTGTGCAACTATAATGTAGGGATTAGTTGTTGGTTTTTAAAAAAAAAATGGAGTTGTTGTAATCTCAAAGGATATGTTTTGTACACTCTGGTATCATGTTATTAATTCCTAATGTGATACTTAACTCGGGCATGTTATCCTGACACTTGGTCACAGTGAAAGTGAACCAACTGGAAGAAAAACTTGATGCTATGACATCATCCATGAGTAAAGGTCAACTAACAGACACCTTTTTAGACAGCTTGACCAAGTCTCAATGCCCCGGGAGGGAGCCAGAGGTGTGTGTAGGGGGGGGGGGGGGGGAGAGAGTTACAGGTGATAAAGAAAATGTATTTCTCTGCCACTGAGCTTAAGCATACAGGATGGTTCCGCATTTGGTTGTGGATGTTTTTTCGGGTCGATCCATGAGGTGTGAGGGTATGAGGACCCACTCAACCTCAAGGCCTACAGTGAAATTTGGGTTCGTGTTGCAACTCAAGCAGTCACTAAAGCAGCAGGTGCTCTTTGGGGAACTTTTGGTGGCTGTTGGTACAGAAACTTTACACTGAACATTCTATTATAGTTACAATTTATTCAAGGAAGAAGGGTAAATATCAGCTGTCTCACAGAAGACTTCATACCATAGAGCATGCTGCTGTTGATTGCTAAGGAGATAAAACATGCAAAAAAGGTTCTGTTGAATACAATCAATGCTTCTATCAAAAATATGACAAAAAATATGTGTGTGGGATGGGAAAATCTGTCTCAGTAAGGGCTGAGGCAGATTTTGAACTATTATCTGCATCCTCGTTTCCTCGGATGCCTACATGACTAGGTAGCCAACGGATACAATATACTTATTTAGACAAACTTATTAAGTTAAGACGAGCTTCCATAAGTTTTAAATGTAATTCTTTAATGATGGTGCTTGGAAGAATTGAGATTTTTAATAGACTGCAATACCGACAAAGGTTCGGTAAATATTACATATTTATTGCCAGGATGATCTGAAATGAAATCAAGAGAAAGGTTAACAGCAAGACAAAACAAAGATGTTGAATGATGATTGGCTATTCGACGCGCACCTGGCCAAGAATGCGCGATACAACAAGCAAGCAAAGTATCCAATGAAATACCGAACCAAAAGAAGAAAAAGTTGTTCCCCTTTAATTTAAAGTCGCCTGACGGCACCACCTGGAAGCTATGATTGTCTTCTGGACCGAAACAAAATCAATCGGACATGTCCGACGCCTTTCGCGAAGTCTGTTGTCTAGGGTGACCGAGACCGAATGAAAGTGGAAACTTTATAAAAAGGCAAAACTAACAAAATATAAACGACTGACCGACTAATCTCTTATCCACCTGCCATTTCTTATTCATACGCTCCACCCATAATTAAAACAGTTTTACTATCAAATAAACTTATTTTCAAAGGCAATAAAATACCTGACTCATCATTGGCCGCTCCAGAAGTAATTATCACATTCACGTTCTAAATATGCTTGACCGCTCTAGACAATCTCGTTCCCGACTAATCTGACCGGCTTACGATTTTTCATACTGAACGCACATGTCTGATAAGTCAGCGCTTGTAATAACTAAATGTCTGATTTATCAGCGCATGAACATCAGAATTAAGACATGCTGAAATATTCTAGCAAGTTGCTTTACTGCATGATTCAATACAATAGTCTCTCCTTGCGAAAGTTGTACTCTGCCTTTAAAGAATGCTGGTATATTTAAGTTTACCCGTCTCGCAGTTAGGTCCTCCCACATGGTAAATCCTCGATCGGCCATGACTTCATTACTTAATAATAGCTCATTCAGCAAACCGCAAGATTTTGTAATGAAATTGTCACTTGCTCTACCACCATTATGTATCCATTTAGTGCAATCGCTACAAGAAACTTTGCAGTATTGTGACTTTTGTAATTGCTGTACGTTTGATTTCTTGCATTTAGGGTAAACGGACGTTGAATGAACACTTCAGTACAATCAATTATGCGTGTTGTTTTGGGGTACAGTTCCTAAAAAGATGAAGGTAATGTTCGACGAAGAGTTTCCCTTCGTAACCAAACTATGCAGTCACTCAGTTTCACTGCAATAATTTCAATCCGAGAGTAAAAAATACATTATGCTAACTGACTAGAAATATTGAATCGTTTTCCGATATCTAATTTAGACTGAATAAGGGAACTATACAGTATCAATGTTTTCCTATCGGCTCCCCAGTCTGTGTGGGATAAATAGAAAGGAACACATAAAGGTTGAACTTCTCTTTTAAAAAAAATATGAATGAGTTAATATAGTGTCTCCAATGCGACTGCGGGACTTCAATGCGACTGCGGGTAAGAGCTACGTATTCCCGTCTACTTTTTCTGCAAACAGAGACATTGGCACCGACGTTAGGCATAAGTACGTGTAATTTGTGACAAACAATACTGTCCCAACTTGTTTGCCACTTGGTTAAAATATATCGGTTAATATGTGATTTAAAATCTGTGTGGGATGCAAAGATCTGTCTCAGTGAGGACTGAGGCAGATTTTGCACTATGGTCTGCATCCTCGTTTCCTCGGCCTAAATGACTTGGTAGGCAACAGGAAACAATTACTTGGAAGGCAACAGGAAACAATATTATGACCTGTTAAGTATCGGTGTGCCGTAAAACCAAATAAATAAATATTCTTATTAAGACAAATTTCACTAAGTTTTAAAAATAATTCTCTAATGAGGGGGTTTGAAAAATAAAGATTTTTAATGGACTGTAAGAGGACTGAATACTACAAATTTATCGCCAGTATGATTTGAAATGAAATGATCAAAGAACACCGTAAATATTTTAATGTCAAAAGCATGTACGAATTCTTGAACGAGATTAGTTTTTTAAACTGTATATTTACCAACCGTTGTGCATTTTAAACCGTTTAATATATTAACCTATTTTTGATTGTAGTTCACATTATTTTTACCTGATATATTTTTTAATTTTTCTGTATTGTACTGACATATTAAACTTCTTTATATTCGGCGCCGTATGACCTGTTAAGTGTGGGTGTGCCGTAAAACCAAAAATAAATAAATGTTCTGAAGTTCTTTAAACGTCCCCTTGCTCTCTCAACATGAATGCGCACATTTGAGATATTCATTTCTCCACATCTCGTGCACTCTGGTAAATGCTGGAATAACGAGCTCTGCACCTAACTCATTTAGTTTATCAGAGATGGGGAAGCCGCGGTCGGCCAGCACAACATTACCACGCTCAATGAAGTTAAAATAACCACAGTCATTTGCCAACACCTTGTCTGAGGGGTAAGCCTGTGATAAAAAAAGACACAGACCCTGCAGGCGGTATGCTGACAAAGTCTGTCAAGTCTAAATGCTGTGAAGTTCCAGATTGTGGTGCTGGTGCCGTTCCGTCTGCCATTCTGCAATTGAACATACGCAAGTGTAAGTAAAATATTTACTGACTTGGTGATGAATTACTGTCCTTTTCCAAATAAGTGCACTGAAAATTTATCCTCAGTATTGTTACTATAAAATGTCCTTCAAAGTAAAAGTCACTATACTCCAGTCCTTCACTTACTTTAACAGGTCCTAAACTTTCAAGCATCATTATAGCAATGGCTTTGGCTGCCTTATATACTCCCAAGTGACGTCACTCGCACCTGACATGATGCAACTTTCTGATTGGCTGATATTATGTCACGCGACTTTCTCTCCCATTTCATTGGATGCCGTTTGGTCGCATGAGAGGACCGACAATCTACGTTTGTGTGGTTTGGTGCACCCACTGTAATATTAATATATACAATATACCGCATATATATTATTATATTAATATTACATAAAGTCTGCGGGTCTGTCAATGAATATTTCTGTGCAGTCGATTATCGATACACACTTTGGAAAAGTATCCTTGAAGCAATTGTGGACGAATAATTTCTCCAGGCGCTGGCAAGCGAATTAAAAATACTAGCCTTTTGGCCAGAACTGGTATTGTAGCATCTGTGTATGTAGTGACATGTCTCTGACAACCCAAACCTAAAGGCAAGGGTCTTTTCGGGTGAATAAACCCGTATTTTCATCATAGTCAGAAGAAGCATACCTGCAGCTGTAATCAGGGTTGACTTAGGCAGTGTCCTCAACGTACTTAAGAAGCCACAGGTAGAATGCTGTAGATAGCAAACCAGTGTAGAATTTAACCTTCTCTTCCGGCAGCTGATTAAATCGAAGCTTGGTGGTTGTGTTCCTCAACGTTCCTCTCCAGAGTCAGTCTGCATTTGTATTTGGGTCATATGGCGCTGAATAGATTGACGTTTAACGATAGTAAATATAAAAATCTATCAAGTTAAAAATGAATTATTAAGTATTATTGTCATTTATGTTTTTAAACAATTTTAGATTATTCGGCGCCGTATGACCTGTTAAGTGTCAGTGTGCCGTAAAACGAAAATAAAGAAATAAACAAAAAATTCTTTATCTTCTAACCTTATCTGGAAGAGGTGTTTTCAGGAATTTGGAACTACTGGCATACAAACTGTAGTTTCCCACATTAAGAAGAAGTGTGTCGTCCCCGGTAGTGTTCTAAATAGCTTCTAATCTGTCTTTCTGGCTTGGCTGAGCTGTATTGTCTGTTACGCTTGGGGAGATGGGTGCGTTCCCTTAATGGCTTAAGCTGGTCGTATACCACTTTACAGGCCAATCTTTCTCCATTTGGTCACACCAGTTCGACCCTCTGCTTTTAATCGATGCATACAATCCTGCACGCGGACATTTATATATATATATATATATATATATATATATATATATATATATATATATATATATATATATATAATTTTACCGATGCAATCTAATGCAGAAATTTATTATCACTAGAAGTTATATTAGGGATATAAGTCAAAATGAGTTTCGTTTTCTCTTAAAAATTAAATATGAAATTGGTTTTCATTATCAAAAAATAAGTATTTAACGTTTCATTTGCATTGTATGGCGTATACTATGGTTGTGTAATATTAGCAGTTTGCTAATTTCATAAAATTCAATAAAAATATACTTTTTGTACTCTCAATCATAGAAATTTTACATAATTCCTATCGCATACCGTATGATCAGTTACAAGAGGCCCTTCGTAGCAAAGTTTTTTTTGGCATTTCGCCCAAAAAGTATAGGTTATCAGGCAAAATTGTACTTTGGGAATGATAGTTATAGAATCTATTGATGCCACGCTCAGGGGAGTAATAAGTCGGCGACTTAATCATTTGGTCACGTGCGCCCATAATGTTAAACAAAGGTTTTCTTCAACCACAATAAACCAAGCCTAGACCAAATACGATAAATTTTGCTTTAACGGCATCAAAAACTCTTCACAGAAATAGCCTATTTGTAATTGGGCTATCAAATATGATGCGTCAAAAACGATTGTGGTAAGTTATAATTTTAAAGCAAAGACAGTTGTTGTTGTCTTTGGCAATGATAAATTAAGATGTTTTGTTTTGTTTCAAATTTTAAACTTGTCCATATTTTTAAATGGCAGATCAGTAAAGTTGTACTGTTGCAAAAATGCAGAGAAAGCTAACTGCAGACGTGGTTAAAATTTAACATGTGTCAAAATACTAGACCATTATTATATATTCATTTATAACTTGCAGTATATATCTACATGGATTGCCTGTAGATAAATGCAATTAAGGTTTTTACTTAAAATGAAATCAGACCTTCGTCTTTGCTAGTTAGTACGAGTTATCTATAGGGTCCGGTCCACTTGTATTCAAGTGAGCCACCCTTGCGTCAAACATTTTTTATATTCCGTCTTAAGACCATGTCTCCCACATTAATTACGAACGTCTTTTCCCTCTTCTGTTACCTTTTCTCGAAAGCCAGTTGTTGTGCAGCATGTGCCTTGTCCTGATTTTGAATAACCTACAAACACGTTGTATAAGTATATAGTTAAACGGTAATAGGACCATATATTCTAGAACTGTTTCCTTTTAGTGAGATGGTCCTCTTAGTAAGTAATCCAGATGCAAATATTATCAACTTATGAAATAATCAGTTAAATATTATGACAAGCATCATGATTAGTTGCCAATAATGATGATGATAATAATAACACTAATTTGTTATATAGATTTGAGTGTGTTTCTTTTTATATATGTACACTTGTTTTTTATTTCTATGTCTTGTTGTTTGTGCCTTAGACCAGAGTTGTTGTTTTTTGATTGTTTTTTTTAGTTACTCGAAGTCTAGCAAAAAAAAATTGTTCATAGGAGGAGGGAAAAAATATTTGATTAATTTTTTTTGCAGGGCATTCTCAACAATAAAGCGATATTCATAATGTTACATTCTCGCACTTAGACATTGCCTTATATGAATTTTAAAGTAAAGTAGTAAAATTTATCCAATATACTATCATTTTATTAATATAATGTACAATGTACAACAAATTCTTACATCTGCTAAACATGTTTATGTTATACTAGTACAAATGTACAACAAAATAATGACTAGAATGTTAGTGAAAGTTTAAACATTTTACTGTCAGACTAGAACAGTAGTTTTTGTACTAGAAATGTCATATAAGAACTGTAATAAAATTGAATGCAAATCGAGCACAAAGCTACATGTATCTCAGCATTAAACACTCGAATTGGTGCAGGAACTGCATAAAGGTCTGACAATGCTGTACTGTTCGCGCATCTGCATTATTTCCTGAGAGTTGTCCACATCCGTGTCCCCATAGTAGTAGCGGCTATTGGATACATTAAAAACAGCGTGGACTGGGTTTGTGAGGCATGGTGTACGCTAGTGAAGCACATTAGCAGAAGAAATGCACTGGAGGTCTGTTTAAGTAGTTACCTTATGGAAGTGACACTTGTTAATGTGCAGAGAATAGTAGTGCTGCAGCAGGTGTTTGAGTCTACTGAAATCAAAAGTGTGCACAAGTAATTTGATGGTTTTGACATGACGTACCTGAATGGTGCTTTTTGAAGTAAGCGATAGCGATGGTTGTCCACCGTGGCTGCTTGTAATGGTGTCTGTGATGGTGACATAGTCTCCGCGTCTGTAACTCATATCACAGGCATCTCTCTAGAGGCTCACTTTCACGCGCACTCTTGTGTCGCTTAAGTAGATGTTCTTAACGCGTGTAGGGGAATTTCCCACCACCACCTCTCTCTCTTGTTCTTCCTAAAAGGTTGAAATGAAAGATATGAAAACAAGAGGAACAGCAGGATATTGAGTACAGACATCCCAGATAACATGCATATATAGATGAGTGGGATATGGGCAAGGACATACATTGCTCATGCTGGCTGTTTTCAAACAGTAGCCACAAATTTTCAAGAAAAGAAAGTAATAGCTAAAGTTTTATGCGTTGTTTGCACACGCTGGGGAAATAGCTCCAAGGCAGTCTTAACCAAACCATGTAACTATTGCATAGAACTGTTTGGCAATATGATTTAATTCACTTCCTTTTTCAGCTGAGAATGAGTTCATTTGGTAATGGGTAGTTTACAAAGACAATTTGAGACAAGACTTATAGTATGTCAAATAGATGTAGTGTAAATAGATGACAAATGTCAATACTTACAAACCAGAAGACAATAGCAAAATTAAATAACCTTTCTAATGCGAAAAACAGCCAAAGTTGCTGAAGAAACACATTTTGATAAAAAAATATGAAGTATGAATACTATTATCATGTATCATGGTGAAAAGATGGCAATTTGTACTGTGAATTTTGGTGTTAAGTTTTTATCACTAGGGGTACAGCATTTGGTTTTGCTTCAATGGATTGAAAATGGAGCCAATATTAATTAAGAAGAAAAGATCATAGAATTAATTCTTAAACTAGTTGTATGCTTCATTAAACATATGATAAAGGAATTCATTTTTAATAGCAATATAAAAATCATAGTTGTTTTCAAACAACACATCTTGATGACCTTGTCTATGATATATATTAGTTTGGGAAAAAACAGTAATGGCAATTTTTATTCATGATGTTACAGGGCTTTTTTCACTGTATGGGGAAGGTGCGCATGCCCTATAATTTGGCGGAGAATAGCATATTTTTCTCTCTTTAAGGGGAATGAAGAAACCAGATATGAAGTTTTTTGGTGGGGACACTTCATCTTTGCGATAGCTGTAAAACAACATTTTGTAGTTGTATAATTATATTATTAGTATTATTTATTTATTATTTTTATATTATTATTATTGATTTTTATAGTCGTCAAAAAGAATTAACCATGTGAACGTTATATTGATTTAAAGAATAGTGCCAAAATAATACCTTTCCCAGGCCGCAAATATCCTAGATTGGGTCGTCCGCACTGCTTTGTTCTGTAGACGTCTCAAGCGCATTTCTCCCACAAGCTGTACATGCTCTCCAGCCTCCATCCCCTCTCTGTGCAACAGCTTCACTAGGTTGTAGAACGCTGGCGCAACTCCGCCCTTCAAGTTAAGGCGCCGATGCCAGCCTAAAACATAATCAATTCATAAATGAATGAATATTTAAAATTAAAAGTAATAACATATTAAACATTGATGGAAACGTTAGTAAAGATATAACGATAAAATTCAAAGATGAATTATGTATAGTAATGAAAATCAAAAGGCTTACCCTCGACATCGTTGTTCGTACGGATCGACTGGCCGTACACGCACTAAGACTCTACTGGCCAGAGTGTTGACTCAATCCATCATGTCCTTCTAACATATTCGAACAATGGCTGAAGGCGATCCACGTTGTTGAACTCATCCATGTGGGTGAATGTAACGATGATGTGTTCGTGTGGCAAGAAAGGCAGGACAAACAACATCCCTACCAGAACATGCGTGCCTCCATGTTGCATATACTATATATTTAACTATAAATATTAAACAATATAGGAATATTATTATTATGCAAGTGTAATTCTACAGGCAAAACTGGAAGACGCTATTACCTGAACTTACCTAAATAAGGCTTGTCCCCAATGGAAGAAACAACCCTTTATAGTCACTGCAGGGAAGACCTCTCGGACCGCCTTCCAGATGGCTGCCTCAAAGTCGGCCACGATCTCCTCAACCTGTTCTTCTCCCGCCAACCCTCTATGGATGGCCTGAAATAGACGAAATAAAATTATATATGTATTATATCGTAACTTGAGAGAAGGCAAAGGCTTGGTGCCTATCATGCTCTTATGACAGAGCTTGAAAAAGAAGATCCAAATAGTTTGAGAAATTTTCTCAGAATGGACAAAGCTAGTTTTGATGAGCTCATGGAGAACGTTTCACCTTTAATTTCCAAACAAGACACCATTATGCGTCAGGCCATTTCTGCTGGTGAGAGACTAGCATTGACCCTACGCTATTTAGCATCAGGTATGTGTTTATAATTTTCATTTTGGTAATATTTAATCTTCAGTGTAATCATGTGCCAATATAATTATTTAGTAAATACTTATCTACATTTTATATCTTATGATACAGGCCTCATGTTATTGACTTTCATTCCTGTTTTTGTTATTGTTTGATAAATCTTGAGGTAAAATTGATTTGGCTTTTTCATCTTCAATAATCTTTACCAATGTGTACAGAAGAATAAAGAACCATATCACTCAAACATGACTGTATTTTATTTCATTGGACAGGAAACAACTACAGTGATCTTCAGTACCTGTACAGAGTCCCAAAGTAAACTTTGGCAGAAATTATACCAGAGACATGTTCTGCCATATATGCAGCTCTTAAGGATGAATACATGAAGGTACCAGTCTTATAATTAAGAGAAGTTACATGTTGTAAGTTGTAAGACTTTTGGAATACATATAAAAAACATCAAAAAATATTATTAGATGGCATGAAGCATGTGTGAACATATTGATAACCCGAGTTGAAACACACATGAATGAAATAGAAACTGAGTGATATGTCAACTTCTGCTTATATCGGTTAGCTACAAAAGTGACATTAAGCTAAATCAGGGCTGGGTGTACTGGCAAGAGAACATGAACTTGAGGTGGGTCCAGGAGGCCCTCTGCCTGCAATGGGATGTCCAGGGACTGGGGTTGAACATGAAGGCCTTTGCATAGAAACAAATCCATGGCGCTCGGACCAATGATGCCCTTGTGTAGGTTGATTCTGTTGAAATGGCATCATCTGGGGATATTGATGATGGCTCTGTAGGTAGGGCTGTTGTAGTGGTGCCGGAGGCGGGCTAAACTGAGCCTCAAACAATGCATTCTGGATGCGCAACTTAACATACTGGCGAGCCCTAAAATCCTGTATAAATCTTAGCTCATTTGCCACATGTTGACCGAATACGTCAAACTCATCCATAGGTGCTTTTGTAGGGCTTTAATGGGGAGAGGACATGGAATAAATTGATCTGAGAGCATCTGTTGCTTGTTGGATCAGCTCATCTTCAGGCTTTCTTTTTTTCTTGTTCCTTCCAAACAAGGAAGCAGCTGATCTCTTATTCGGCTGTGGCTGCTCTGTGTCATCAGGCTGCATGCTGTCATTTGCATCTGATACACCCTCCTCCAAATCATCCTCACCCTCATTTTCACCTGCATCCTGAAAGTAAATAGAATATGTGGCCTATAGAGGTTATTTGAACTGATGACTAATTATTATTTATGTGTTGTTGTTTTTTTTATTTCAGATGCCACAGAATGGGAAAAAATTGCCACTGAATTTGATAACAAGTGGAACTTTCCTCAGTGTCTGGGAGCAATGGATGGGAAACATATAAGTCTACAAAACCCCAAGAACAGTGGTTCTCTATACTACAACTACAAACAATCCTACAGTGTAGCCCGCTACCAGGTTTGGAAGATGATGTCCCCTTTGTTATTGTTGGAGATGAAGCCTTCCCCCTGAAACCATATCTTATGAAGCCCTACCCAGCTCGTGCCCTTGATGACAACACAAGAATCTTCAATTACAGGCTTTCTAGAGCTAGGCGCATTGTGGAGAACGCCTTTGCAACCTTGTCAGTCGCTTTGGAGTGTTCAGAAAACCAATCCCACTAGCCCCAGAGAAAGCTGAGCTTGTGACCCTGGCAGCCTGTTCTCTACAAAACTTTCTGAGAACTAACGTCAGTGCAAGAGACATTTATACTCCCCCTGGCAGCTTTTACACTGAAGATTCTGAAACTCTGGAAGTTATCCCAGGAGAGTGGAGACTAGAAGCAAATTTACATCTTAGGCCTTTGAGATCAGAAAGTGTCAACAGATCTTCCAGTGATGCCAGAATAGTTCGTGAAAAGTATTGCACTAATTTCAACAGAGATGGTCAAGTTGTTATTTGTTATTTGGGCTTTACGGCACACCGACACCTTATATAGGTCATACGGTGCCGAATACAGTTAAGTTTAACGTGAGCTGAATATAATCAGGTTAAAATCTAAATATGTAGGTAGAAATATAAAAATCTATAAGGTTAAAATAATGTGAAATATAATTGTAAACAAGTTAATACATTAAACAGTAAAAATGTATAACGTTAGCACAATAAACAGTAAAAATGTATAACTTATTAAGAATACCAATCTTGTTCAAAAAACAAACAAGCGTAGTATCGGATACCGTCTTAAATAGTTCGTGTATATTGTTGACATTAAAATATTTAGACCGAATATGGCCTGTGTCAATACAATGTAATAAAATATGACCAACTGTCAGTGGTTCCTGGTAAGCAACACATTCAGGTTGAACTTCTCTCTTGAGGAGATATAAATGAGTCTAGTATTTCCAATGCGACAGCGGGTAAGAGCTTCGTCTTCCCGCCTACTTTCTCTGCAAGAAGAGATATTGGCACCGACGATATGTTTAATGGCGTGTAATTTGTTATAAACAGTACTATCCCAACTTGTTTGCCATCTGGTTAAAATATATTGATTGATAAGTGGTTTCAAATATGTGTGGGGATGCAAAGATCTGTCTCAGTAAGGGCTGAGGTAGATTTTGCACTCTTATCTGCATCCTCGGATGCCTACATGACTAGGTAGCCAACAGAAAACAATATTCTTATTAAGAGAAACTTCATTAAGTGTTAAAAGTAATCCTCTAATGAGGGGGTTTGAAAAAATGAGGTTTTTAATAGACTGTAATACCGACAAAGAGTCAGTAAACACTACAAATTTATCGCCAGGATGATTTGAGATGAAATCAAGTGAAAGGTTAACAGCCTAAATTTCGGCTGTAAAAATGGACGAGTCGGGTGGTAGTTTTTGTTTAAAACAATGAATTTTACTTACGGAAGCACAGCCGACATATGAATCAGCTTTTGAGCCATCAGTATATATTTCGAGGTAGTTAGAGTATTTCTTGTCGCGCAGTTCGTTAAAATTTGTGCGAAGGACGAGGGGGTCCGTTTTTGACTTATTATTTGTACAGAGAGTTAAATCGACTTCGGGAGTTTTCAGTTGCCATGGTGGTAATTCCAAGACATTATTTTCCATAATTTGATTTAAATTAACGTGTGATGAGTGTACGATCTCTAACATTCGCAAACCAAAAGGTTTAATTGCCTTTGGTTTACGATCGTACAAGTGTTCATATTTAGGATTGAAAATAACACTATGTGCTGGATTTTTAGGATAAGACTTGACTTTTGTTATGAACTGAAGCGCAAGTTTCTCTCGTCTAAGGTATAATGATGGTTCATTAGCTTCAACGTAAAGGCTTTCTACAGGAGAGGTCCTGAAAGCTCCAAGGGCCAGACGGAGTCCCTGGTTGTGGACAACGTCAAGCATCTGGAGATATGATCTCCTGGCAGAACTGTAAACAATGCTACCGTAATCTAATTTCGATCTTACAAGTGATCTATAAAGTTGCAAAAAACTTTTCTATCAGCTCCCCAGTCGGTATGGGATAAAAATTTCAACAGGTTAAGAGATTTACATATTTAATATGCGGTATAAAAGATAATTTACTGTCAAATATGACACCAAGAAATTTCGTTTCCTTGACTACAGGACTACGAGTGTTGTTAAGAAATAACTCAGGGTCGTTGTGTAAAGTTCTTTTCTGACAGAAATGTACGCAGTTTGTTTTGGTGGGTGAAAATTTAAAACCATTGTTGTTACTCCAAGTTTGTAATTTGTTGAGGTATTGTTGTAATTGCCTTTCTATCGTATTCATATTTTTAGAACGATAATATATAAGGAAATCGTCCACATAAAGTGAACAATCTACTCCATTATTTAGGGTTTTTACAATGTTATTAATTTTGATGTTAAAGAGAGTAACTGACAATATACTACCCTTAGGGACACCTTGTTCCTGTTTATGAACAGAAGACAAAGTAGACCCAATTTTAACTTGAAAATTTTTGTCAGAAAGAAAACTGTTAATAAATGTGGGTAAACGACACTTGAGACCAAGGTCACCTAAATCTTTTAAAATCCCATGTTTCCATGTTGTATCGTATGCCTTTTCAAGGTCAAAGAACACCGCTACGAGGTGTTCTTTCTTGATAAAGGGATCGCGTATAAAAGTTTCAAATCGACCGAGATGATCGAGTGTACTTCGTTGGTTTCTGAACCCACTTTGAAATTCTGTGAGTAAATTATTTGATTCAAGATACCAAACGAGTCTATTATGTATCATCCGTTCTAAAGTTTTACAAATACAACTAGTCAAAGCAATAGGTCTGTTACTTGAAGGATCTGTTGGATCCTTTCCCTGTTTAGGTATAGGAATGACGAATGCATTTTTCCACGAATTCGGAACTTGTCCGGAAAACCAAATTTCATTATAAATAGACAAAAGCAAATTTAACGATGTATGCGGCAGGTGTTTTAAAAATTGATAAGAAATATCATCAGGTCCAGCAGCGGTATCATGAGATTTATTCAATGCTTCCCTAAGTTCTCTTAGGGAAAAGGGTTGGTTGTAATCTTCATTATTGTTTGAATTAAAGTTGATTTTACTTTTCTCAACCCGATTCTTCACATTTGAATTCTTTAGAGTAATTTTCGGAAGACGAATTTTTTGCAAAATGTTTAGTAAGAGTGTCTGAAATTTCTTTTTTGTTTGTTATTATCGAGTTATTAGATTTTAAATGGTTTACTGTTGCTGAAGAAGATTTGCCGCTGATTTTTCTTATGGCTGACCAGACATTTTTGACCGAAGTTTTGCTGGTTATACCAGAAACAAATATCTGCCAAGATGCTCTTTTGGCTTGTTTAATGATTCGCCTACTCTTTGCTCTTTCATTTTTGACATTGTTTAAATTAGCAGTAGTAGGACGAATATTAAATTTCTTAAGTGCCGCTCTACGTTTTCTAATGGATTTTTTGCATTCATCATTAAACCAAGGTTTGTTACGCTTTGACTTTGTCGTGGTCTTAGGTATACACTTTTCTGCTATGCTATGAAGAATTGTTGAGAATGAATTATATATTATTATTATAGTATTGCCAATTGTGTCAAGATTGCAGTAGCCTATCAGTTCTCCAGAATATTTGTTGTAAACTAGGTCCTCTTTAACTTTTATTTCATCGAACAATATTCCACAATACCTAAGCCAGTCTTCTTTGAATGAGTCACATTTTTCCGCCTCAGCGTGTAGCATCTGGAGTACATCTTGATTAAAACCTAGTTCACTCTTAATATAATGCGAATAGTCAAATAGAATTCTATTGCTAGGAAGTTTGATAAATCCTGCACCACGGACTGTATCGTAGGCATCCTGGGATTTCTGTCGAATCGCCAAACACCATCTTATTATCATTGGATGCCATCGCATTCCATGCTTATCACCACTGACAGCTTTCAACTGTTGGGACCAGAACAAACGATGAAAAGAATTTGAGTCAGGATATGATTTTACAACATCCTTTTCACACAAGAGCATCAAGTCTATCATTTCTCCAGAGTAGCACTTATCAAGTAGAATACCATCCTTGCTAATTTGTTTTTTTAAGTTGACGTTCTAATCTGTCTACGTTATTCTGCAAACATCTTATTTGTTCACGTTGCTGGTCAAGTTTTCTTACAAGTATTTCACGCGGCATGTCTGAGTGCTTATAGCTTGATTTTGAGAAGTCCATATCACTGTTTAAAAGCTTTTCATGGCGCTTGCGTTTCTGCTGGAGGCATTTTCTGTATTTGGCACATTGTTTGCATCTTGGTTTATCTTTGCCATCGTTAATTAACAAAGTACATGATACACTTCGAATTGTTGATGTGTGCTGTGAGTGAAAGTTGCCCTCATGGTAGGCAATTGTTTCACTATCAGGATGGGAAATAGTACTGCCAACTGGAATCAGAGAAACAAACTCTTCCTCATAGTTTCCAGGACAAACGGTTAAACTCGACAAGATATCTAGCAGGCACAGTACATCAGCTCTTGTTGTCATAATATTTGGCACTCGTTCCCAAAGAAAATGGTCCTGGGCTAATCTCTTGCCATGAACATACACAGTAGTTAGTCCCCATTCAGTGATGCAGTGTAATGCTTATATATGATGTACCGTTGTTCTGGTCAGAGTTTACACATAACAATTCAAGGATATTTGAATGTTTGTTCAGGAAAAATGGTCTTGGAAGGTCAGATAAGTCATTTTGTAAAGTCTCAACCCTGGTTGGTACAGTGCTCTCTGCTTGCAGATCTATGGTCTCAGAGGCCTGGGATGCTTTATCTTTAAGGAATCCAGTGTTTAGAGAAATATCTTCCTCGTCTGTATCACTGATGGAGTCATCAATGTTGCACAGGAAACCTTCATTTAGTGGCTCTGATGATGGATCAGACACACATCGTGGTCGCTTGTGCTTTCTTGTCACTCCGTAACTTGGCCGTCTTTTTCTAGGCATGTTGACACTGCAAATAATTTTAGGAATATTATTTGTAATAAGTCTCTGTACAATTGGTCAGATGTAAGTTAAAAATAAGTCGAAAAGCACATGCAATATTTTCTAGCCTTTTTTTAAGTCTGGTCAAATGAAATATTTTAGATCTTCAGCTTTGTTTGAAGGTGTTTTTTGTCCTGGTTTTATTCATAACACCAAATTACATGTGGGTATTAACAACCAGTTGTCCCAATTAAATGAAGCAGTATTTTTTCTTTTTGCATGCAAACCTGTTGCATTTTCAATTATATTATACTTAAAAGAGCCACTGTTTTAATTTAACCCATTTAACTATTACCAAAATACTTATTTGCAAATAATAAGGCACTTGGTCACAAAAGGATTACAGGATAAAGATGCAAACTTCAAACATGTATAAAAATATAATTTGTCAAACATCATATTTACTACTTGAGTGTGTGATATAATGTTGATCTTGATCATTTATAATTATTAATTATATTTCAGCAAATGAACACAAAAAGAAGGTTAGCATCAGGCTGCAGGAAGTGAAGCAACAAAGAGCCAGAAACAGCCACCACAGCCATTAATGTCACGGGACACCTACGAACAAATTTTCTACAAGTCCTACCAAGAAGCCCTGCTTGACATTTCCAAAAATCCACTCCACAACTTGTTTGGTATATCACCAATCAGTGAAATTTCAGAATATTGTGAGAACATTGATTTTGTTAAAGCAAAAATCAAAGTGGTTTTCAGGGACCTGGCTGATCTTCCCTGCAACATTGTTCTGTCCGATGACAGAGATGTTATTTCTTAAATTTCATAGTATAAGACTCAGCGAAGAAGTTCAGACCTTAGTCAGAGAAATGAAAAAAAACAGGACATCCCTCATCCAGATGACATTAACAACTTTATTCAAATCTTTCTTATGAACATGATTAAGTCACTATTGGAAAATTTGACCAGACTCAGAAGAAAGGAATGCAGCAGTAGCTCTCAAAACATCAGCGAAAATGAGCAGAAGGTGCTGTTTTACATCTCTGGATACATCATCCATGCACTCACCAGAATGTATACAAAGTCAGGTACACTTAATAAACAAAAACTAAAACATGCATTAGAACTGAGTTCTGGAAAATCTAGTGAGGAAACTAAGAAATATGCCACAATGCTAACCACTAAAAACAAGGGCGGACTTAAATTGCCAAAGGAAGACTTTTTTTACATGATAAGATCCATGGAACGAGTTGTCCAGAAGAAAGTGGATCCTAAATATCTCAGGCATCAATCACTGGACAAAAATGAATTAAAAGAATGTTTGATGGAAGATTTTATGGTGAAATATTATCTGGAAAAGCTGTGTTTAAGAAATGAGCCTACTGATGAAGATTCAGAACTGGTGTGGCCTTTTGGAGGACATGTGTTGCCTTTTTGACAGTAAGAGGTTTTGCCATGGCAAAACTTGCAAGTAACTAACTGCGCAGACATGCCAAATTTAGAGACAGTTTCCGCTCAACGCTTAAGGAGAAATGTGCAAATATTATGAATAAATGAAATACATTAGACCTGCCACCAGCTAGAGCTATGTTATGCCTTGTCTATACACAACCCTTTCAATGGATTAGCTTATAGCCTTTCAATAGTTTGGCTGGTTTTTGATGTGCCAAAAACAAGTCCTGCTTTTTTAAAGTCCATATTTTAAAAAAAAAGTGAAATTACAAAATGTATATTACTTATGATGTAACAACTAGGAGCTTTTATATAAAAAAAATTCTCTTGATAACTATTATGTTATGGTAAAAGGTTTAAGGTTTATACATGTACCATACAAATAGAATTAACAAATACATTCTGGATAATTTTGTCAAGTATCAATTTAATTTAAAATGTGTCAATGATCACAGGGATGGCTTAATAAGCCAATCAATGTGTAGGTGACAAATAACGGCATTAATACTGCATATTGAAGTACATGTGATAAGTGATAATTGATTCGCGAACTTTTTAAACTCGGCACGCGAAGAGTAAAGGGATTAGAGCCAGGTAAGTCTCAGTTTGATGATCTCTACTTTCATTGTCATATCTAAATACAATAGCCCAATTAAACAATACTCGATGCCAATTAAGGTGGGTATAAGGTATATCTTGGTACGAGATTGAATATGATTGTAATTTTAATCTATCGTCAAGTCTGTGCACAACGCAGTAATAAAATATGCAGCCATGTCACTCTTGAAATATTTTACATTTGGAAACGCGAACTCTTACACTTTGAATGAAAATCAACAATCAAAGTCACAAACTGGCGAAAGTAAACAGCGACTTGAAGAATGCCCTAACACTCCAACGAAAATTAAGTCAGCAAAACTTGACAGCAAAACAATGTCAAAGGTTCAGAAATACGAGGACAAGCGAGAGAGAAAATTTTTGGATAAGTGGCTTGCAGATTTTCCATGGCTTTTGTATAAAGAAGAGGAAGACTTGATGTTCTGTAGGATTTGTTCAAAGTATCCGAAGTTAGCTACATCAGCCAAGTTTCCCAATACCATCCCTGTGTTTGTGACTGGGTCAAACAACTTCAGAATAAAACAATGTACACGTAATGTATTTTCTTTATAAAATCAGGACATTGCAAGAGCTATTTAATCAGTTGTAACTTATTTATTCTTTACTTTTGTGTTAGATTATATGCTGTTTTACAGACAAAAATAAAACAAAAACTTGTTTATACCTTGTTTGTCAGTTATATATGTGACAAATTAGTGTCCATTTATTGAAAATGATGCACATTTTCGGACAAGTCATCTTTGTCCTGGTTACTAGTCCGGGACTAGTCATGAAAAAGAAATTTTTTCCAGCCCTGCTTATTGACTGGTCAATTGAGTATTGGTGGTCAATATTGGTCATAGTGGACATTACTGGTCAATAGTGGTCATTACTTGTCAATACTGGTCAATGTTATTCACAAAAAAACTGTCCAAATGTTTTTATAATCATTTAAAATATTAAAGTCCTAACAATATCACCTATTAGGGCCTAAATTGTATTGAAATTTATTGTTTAAATTGGCATATACAAATTAATTAGTATGCTGAAATGTTTCATATAAATAGTAGTGCAATTTATCATCCCTCAGTCTTCTGTTTTTTATTTTTTATACACGTGTTAATTAGAAAAAATATAATATAGAAGATTATTGTATAATCTTTAAATAAGCCAAGTAGCATTTTAACTATCATCAGCAGTTCAATAAGAAGCTAGATGCTGAACTTTATGTCGTATTCACTACAGGCAATGTGCTAATCAGCCCCTAGAGGCTTTTACCCCACTTAATCTCCTACACCTGGTGGGGGTCTTGACTGTCCCTATATGGATTACTTGGCAGTGAAAGATATTGGGGTGGGTGAATACACAGCACAATAAACATGCCATTTCAGGATTCACATTTTGGTAGTTCTTACATAACTTGTATGTATGTATGTATGAAAAGTAATGATTCAGACAGAAGAGAAAATAGTTGAAGCCTGAAGAATTAGTTAGAATTATACTAAATTAACATTTATCAAATGAACAATATAACCCCCCAAAATAATGGTAATGTAAAATATGGGATAACGTATGAATTAAAAGGAATATCTGCAAAATACTGGGAGTAACTTTAGAGAACAAATAGCACTGTAAAATAAGTATAAGCTTGTTATGTTTCAAGAATCTAGTTTTTAGTTTTAGTCGCTACAACTTAAGGAAATTTACAGTATACTTCACAGCCGGATCAGTCTACAACCCTAAAATAGTGGTAATACACAAAATGACATAACTCATAAATGAAAAGGAATATCTGCATAATAATTGGGGCAACTTTAGAGGACAACTAGCACTGTAAAATAAGTAAAAGCTTGTTATGATTCAAGAATCCAGTTTTTAGTTTTAGTCGCTACAATTTTGGCAAATTTACAGTAAACTGCACTGTCAGAAATGTCTAGAACCCAAAAATAGTGGTGATATAAAATCTGGCATAACTCATTAGTAAGACGGAATATTTTAATTATAATTTGGGCAGCTGTAGAAAACAAATACCGCTTCAAAATAAGATTATGTTTGGTAAGATTAAGAAAGTTCCTGATGAGTTTTGCTTGCTACAAGTCAGGTAAACTTGCAGGCCCTCGACGTTAAACTGGTAATTATTGACACGAAAATGAAGGTTTTTTAAAACCATATTTCTTACCTTAATTCTGCTACTATCGATTGACGACTGGTATGGTTGATTAGAGACACAATCGTAGTTTACTTTTATCGTGTAAATGTTGAGTAAAACCCGAATACAAACAATTTGTTTAAGTTACACTTCTTAGCATATTTGTAAACACCGCGTTCAATACAATATGGCGTCGGATTTTGACAGATCTCGCGCAGACCTCGCGGAACGCGTGAGTTCGCAAGTTTGTAATATTGGCGAAGAAGAAGTTGCTTATCTCTGTTGTTATACGTCTCTGGATAACATATTTCTAAATATTTAACATATCATATTTATATACTTAAATATAAGTATATAAATATTCTTAATAAGACAAAGTTTTAAAACAAAATTCTCTAATGAGGGGGGTGTGAAAAATAAAGATTTTAATGGACTGCAAGAGTCAGTAAATACTACAAATTTATCGACAGGATGATTTGAAATGAAATGATCAAAGAACACCGCAAATATTTTAATGTCAATAACATGTACGAATTCTTGAACGAGATTAGTATTCCTTATAAGTTATATATTTTTAAACTGTTTATTTACCAAATGTTGTGCATTTTAAACCGTTTAATATACACCTGGAAAAAAGTTAAGCACCCCCTAATATTTTTACATCGTCTTCAGTATAAAACTTTCCTGACATATTTCATATGAAAATAAGTAGACAAATTGTAAAGTATGAAAGGTCAACATGTTTGCTAACATAACAAAGAGAAGCTGGCTAGAAAAGGAAGTATTTAATACCAAAAATGTTACATATTCAAGACGTATCATTTTCACAAAAAAAACCTAGGTAGGTTTAAGTATAGAGTAGCGGATGTCATTAGCAACTTTTTTGTTACAGTGTCTTGGTAAAAAGTCTATTTGATGTCTTAGGATCAATTTTTTTACCTTAGTTGGTAAATACCGGGTTAACCCTCCACGTGCATGGATGACTGCCTCGACCCTACGTCTCATTCCACCGGTCAGACGCCGAATTTGTTGAATGGTCAGCTGTTGCCACTCGTGATGCAGAGCTGCTTCCAGTTCGTCCAAAAGTGTGTAGTGGGGTCCATTTTCTGTATCCGACGCCCAAGAATGTCCCAGATATGCTCCAGTGGATTCAAATCTGGGCTTCTTGCTGGCCAAGGCAATGTCTCAATTGCGTTAAGTTGTAGATAGGCGGTCACTGCCCTAGAACGGTGGGGTCTAGCGTTGTCGTCCATTTACACAGGCCTAGTGGCAAGTGGATGGTTCTCGAAATGAGGCACGACAACCGGCTCCAGGACGTCATGAATGTAACGTTCACCTGTATGTAAGCTTGCCCTGTATGGTCAACAAGTCCATCTTGTTGTCATGTGATATGCAACCCCAGACCATTAAAGAACCTCCACCGTAAGGAACCGTCGGTTTGATGTTTCTTGGAGTGTAAGCTGTGTTCATGTGCCGCTAGACTCTCATACGACCATCCGTAACATGCAGCAAAAACCTGCTCTCCTCTGACCAGTGGATTCGCCGCCATGTCCCCAAATTCCAACCTCTTCTCGCCAAACACCACCGCAGACGAATTCTTTGATGTTCATCTGTCAACAGAGAGCGCTTAATTACTCTCCTTGAGGCGAGTCAAGATGCCCTTTAGCAATTTCGCAGCGTTTTCAGAGAAAGACGCCGATGAGGTAGCCATTGCGGCTTAAAGGTCAAATAAAATAAAATCTGGAATATTTCAAATGTAGTTATGAATTAACCTACATTTCACAATAAACTACCTCTTTTGTGTTGTTTTCAGTTATAAAATGTGTTTTTAACACGATTTCCAAAAAATGAAGAGTTATCCCTTTAAACTCCGTTTCTTACTTGCCCTTGTCTGCAGGTGCGCGTGACGTCAGACAGGAACAAAGAAATATACTCCGCCATGTTTATTCATTGTTTATATTTGCGTTGGATTTGTTGTTGATTCTTTTGTTATTGTGGGGTTTTTTTATTAAATATTTTTTATTGTTTCAAAAGGACAATTTGTGCAGTAGTTGGTTGTGATTCGCGGACAGGAAGGACGAAAGACGAAAATGTGCTAATCAGCCCCTAGAGGCTTTTACCCCAAAATAGAAAAAATAGCGCGAGGAAGACCAGATGATAAATCGAAGCCATTTATACCGAACCACAATCATAAAGTGTGCTCAAAACATTTCGATGACGACCAATATGAATGTAGTGAAAGTTTCTTGGAGAAGATTGGTTGCGAGGTAAAGTTTCGACGAAAATCAAAGAAAGACGCGATTCCACTTTCGCTTCTGCCTGTGAGAAGCCACCAACGACAACAGCCATCATGTAGACCGTCTGCTGAAAGTATTATCAGCAAGAAAAGAAGCAATGAGGTTAGTTAAAGAAATGACTTCATGGAAAGACCTCAAAATTGCTTGACATATGTACACATTGACACAAAAAAAATTTGTATGATTAAAAATTTGGTAATTTCTGACAAGTAGACGACAGTTTTAGCAAGATTCTAACTTTATTTATTGTGTTCATCACCTTGCTTCCATACTTTCTCTGGCCAAAAATGTTGTGCGAAAGTGAAACTGGTTTCACACACTCATGACATGGACATTTTAATTTAAATCATTGCCCCAAATTTGTTGCCCTTGATAAATCACGGAAATCATGGATCCATATTTTTATAGTGTGGAAAGTATTTTTCCGTGAAAATTAATATTTCAGTGATTTTATTAATTTTACCGATTGTCGCAATATTTTGGGGTCTGTAAACATACTAAATGCCTCCCTTTGGCAACTGCCAGTAAAGTGGGGTGAATTTAATTTTTCTGCCAGACCAAACAAAAATCTGCCAGTCATCCGGACTAGCAACTTGACAAAACTGCCGGACCGGAGCAGATTTTACCTGTCAATGGCAGGCGGTCAGGCACTTTTGCGAAGACTGATCGATGACAGTACTAGTAATATAAAGTTTACAAACCTTTTTTTAAGATATAAACTTAAAATTTACATATATATATATATATATATATATATATATATATATATATATATATATATATATATATATATATATATATATATATATGGTTGTGTTGTAATGCGGAAATAATTTCAAGCTAATAGAAAATTCGAGTACATGTATTATTATCCAAATTTCTTATTTTGATTTTCAGTATTTTGCCTCATCATGGATAGTTGAATTAAATGACGGAAAATTCATGGAATTGCAATGAAATTTTTTTATATGAACCCTGTGCAGTACCCTACTTTACACTATGATTTAGATTACTATTTTTTTCAGATAGTAGGAAAGATCCATACTGCTAGCAATGATGTTGATGATTTTGAATATGATAGACCAGTGATTGCCACACCGATCACCTCAGAAGCTGATATACCGGTAGAATCGCCATTAAAGACTCTAGCTGTTGTTGCGTCAACAAAGTCCCGACTACCTGTACCTATATCTATTCAAGTTGTAAGCCTCATGCAGAGATGTCCAAGACAGTGGAGAACAAGATGTTGATAAAAGACATAGGAAAGTTGTCCCCAGCTAAACAGACCTCAGAGTTTGAGGCATACCATAAAGTCATGTGTGGATGGGTTCCAAAATTCTCGCACTACACTAATATATCAACGGAATCAAGGTAAATAGTAAGTACACTTAGAAAGAAGCCATGTCTAGTTTACATCAAATTATTGTGTCATAAAAACTCCATACCAGCCTTCCTGAAAGTTTGGAAAAACTGTCGTACAGTCAGTCTGACAAACCATGAAACTTTGTCGGACCAACGGAAAAACTGTCAGACCAACTCACATATAACAAAAACAAGCTATTAAGCATAATTGCCTCATTAACATATTTAACATAACAACCCAACTTAATTTCTTTTCTGAGCGGGAAGTTATTGACATTCGACCAATCGTTTTAAAAACGTACAAGTCGTTACCGCGTAGCGTCGGACCGCTGAAGTGACGCCTCATTGGTTCGATTTAAAAAACCGTCATTTTAAAGAGGCGTTGGTACTTAGGTCATCGCGTGACGTCAATACCCACTTCAAGAGGGAGTGATCCTAAGTATGACTCATACTCGCGTGACGTTGATGACGTCAATAACCACTTATAAACCACTTAAGTCATTTCCTGTTTTGAAATCAAACCGACGGGTATGTAGTCACATAAAACGGTTTAAAAAGTATAACGGTTGGTAAAGCGACGTGATTGAGTGCCTGGCCTATTGATCTGGAGGTACCGGGTTCTAACCCACATTAGGGACAGGACTTTTATATAGTAGCAATGAGCTAAGTTTGATTGGTACTTGATTGGTACATGCTTAATTAGGAGAAAGAAGTGTGCTTAATTGTCAGAAACTATTTGCAGCTTTATTTCATTTATTTAAAAAATATTTAGGATCCCACAACCATCCCTTCACCTATCATTACTGCTACCGTGAGCACCCATTCAACCCCAACAACAACTACCCCTTCAACAGCAATGGTTTCATCAACCAGTCTGGCCGACATGTCTACAGAAACAAAAGGTGACGGCTCTCTTGAACAACTAACACCTGCACACCATCCTCAGATTTATACCACTGGTAAGGAAAGAGTGATATACATATCTTGTATGTCTGTTTCATTTGTCTTCAACTTTCTGTTTCTAGCTTATAAATGGTTTTTATATTTTATTTATTTATTTGGGTTTAACGGCACACCGACACTTAACAGGTTATACGGCACCTAATACGAAGAAATTAAATGTGAATAGAGAATAATCAGGTAAAACAAAACTGTTATTAAAATATAGAAAAATATAAAAATCTATAAGGTTAAAATAATGAATAAGACAACGGTGACGAATCCCCTAACCCAGATGTCTCTGCCTGTGTCTGTTGCTCTGAGACGTTCAACAAGTACAGGGGAACTTAAACATCTTGATGACAGAATTCTTCCAGACAATATTAAAAATTACTATGGAGTTGTTACAAGTCAACATCATGTAAAACAACTAACATGATCGAAGGTGTGGGGTCTTTTTTGTGTGTTTTATTTTGATATATATCCAAAAGTATTGACAGACAGAGCTTATTACCTACTGCAGACATACATTTTTAACATTTTATATTAGGGGAACCCTGGTTTACATATTTTAGTCGCCCTGCCGGTAGGGGCCTTAGAATTCTCCGGCTGCCGCTACCTGTAGCGGGGTAAGATTGCCGTAGCTGGCGACTCAGCGTCTCCCTGATGACAAGTTCCTGATGTATAGGTTAGTGAAGACTTGTCAGTAATGTCAAGACTGATCAATACACCATTTCGGCCCTGAGTTATGGAGTAGATCTTTTGTTTTGGGGGGGTTTACGGCACACCGACACTTGATAGGCCATACGGCGCCGAATACATGAAAGTTTACCGACATTTCTCTATTGTATACACTTACTTAGTCCTCCTACTATCCACTCTAATTCCTGCTTTTTCTTTATTGTATACCGTGTAACGCAATTCCCTCCCTCTAATTGTTTCCTTTTACTAAAATAATTTAATGGACAGCCGGCTTTTACGGATCAATCTGGTATCATTTATATTTTGAATTTCATGTCAGAGTATAGCACCAAGGCGCGTGGTGACTCAGAGCGCCGAAACTTTAAATTACATTCTCATGGATCGCAAACGCAAATGCTTTGAACCGATTCCTACATTATCCTCAGAAGACTCTGATACAGAAACTACATCGTCTGACAAAAAATTCCCACATTTTCTTGTTATACAATCTATTGAACAAAAACATAAATAAAAGATATCTGTTTACTTATTGAAACAAACCAAAAACCTATTTAGGCCAAAATTTAAAAGGTAAAGCCGAACCGAAGTGTCCAAATTGCTCCGGACCTCACGAAAGTAGGTCCAGAGATTGTTCTGGACCACATGAGACCAAATCCAGGGATTGCCCTGCCTGGAAACTGGAAAAGGAAGTACTAAAAATAAAGTACACAAACAACATCTCCTTTCCAGAAGCCAGGAAGTTGGCAAGAGACAAGGCAACTCCTGCTAGAGGCGCAACATATGCCTCAGCTACAAAACAAAGCATCTCAGAGCACAAGGACAATTTCACCCAGTATGAGGTCCCGACTGGTGTCCAAACTGCTGACAAAATCATAATTCCTTCAAAATACAAGGTATCGGAATCTTCTCAGACTCAAACTTCTTCCTCAATCAAAAACACTGCCCCTTCAAGTGATTCTGTAAAGAATAATGCAAAGGCCCAAAACAAGCCTGCAGCCAAGAACCAGGTCTCCTCTAAGGAGACACCTGGTCCTTCGGGGCGGAGGAGAGGACATAGTCCTCTCACTGCTCCAAACACTCGGGAGATAAACACCCATCAAAACAAATTTTTGTGTCTAATGGAGGCTCCATCGGACACCAAAAAACCACCAAGGTCACCTGTAAAAGCACCGTTAACGTTATATGTTTAAAAATGTGTAAAGAGGTATTTATGCTTTGTATATTTCGATTATATATTGATTTCAATCATTCCATTGGCTTTTATAAACAGTTGTTAATTTTAGAGATTACATAAACAAAATGCTTTGCATATAATGATTTCTTTTGTTATATCAAATGGTATTACCATAAGTTTAAACTATAATTTTACAATTTAAAAGTATTCACATTTGTATTTTTACAATTTAAAAGTATTCACATTTGTATTTCTATATTAGAAACATAAAATAAAAAGGAATGAAGTCAACTTTTGCTTTTCTCTAATTACGTTCCTAGCAACATGTATGTTTTAAACTAAACTATGTAACAACGTGTTTACTTTAATCTTACATGAAGCTTTATCACAACATGACTCCTGTGAAATCAGGGTGTTATACCATCACCTTATAAACAACCAGCTTAATGTACTTTGTAGAAATAGATCTAGTTATACCTAATCATGTCATGCGTTTGTTCATATGGATACAATAGAAGTTATCCATTACTTAACTTAACCCATTAAATAACAGACAACACCCCACATTTAAGATAAAAGTATGTCATAAATAGTGAAGACTGGTCATTGGTGTCACCTGTACAATGGCTGAAAGACTGAATACTCGTTGCTGTGAATGTGGACAACCATGCAAAAAAGATGTAGGCTTTGTAATATAATTGTACACCTTTTTGATCAGGAGCATTCTTGCATCGACCCGATGAGGTTGATGAAGGGTTCGATGAACCAGAGTATAAATTTTGTTTAAGGTGCACTTTGAACAAGAAACCATCACAATGACTGAACGACTGATGCTCGTTGCTCTGAATGTGGACAACCATGAAAAAAAATGTAGGTTTTGTTCTGTATCCTTAAAACTTTTTGGTGAGGAACATTCTTGTATCGAACCTGATGAGGTTGACGAAGGGTTTGATGAACCCAACTATCAATTTTGTTTAAGTTGTAGTCTTAACATGAAACCATCATTGAAAAAATTCCCCCGCCTTCCACCTCACTTTTCAAGACCATAACACAATATATAAACCTGGGTCCTTTGAAGGACCCTCCTTTACATTCATCACGGTCCTTTACTATGAACTTGCAATGTTGTGGAATTACAATTTCTTCTCCAGTAGAAATTAAAGAATGGCACTATTTCAACGCGTAAACTAGTGTACCCGATTTATTTTATATATATCATTTTAAATGTATATCTTATCATTTCAGGACGTGCAAGAATATTATACATAAAAGACATGGAAGCTTACTAGCAAAAACGTATCGCCAAAACTAGAAAACTTACCGTGAAGGGGAGCGATATTACCAATGCTCAAAACTAAATTATTTCTGCGGCAAATAAGCGACGCAAACAATTTGTCAAATCAGTAGTACCAATGAGCAAATGTTTAGAAGAAGTAAAGCGATCACAAAAACAAGACTCATTTAGTTATTCTGAAGAAGGGTCAAGAATGTGTTAAACGAGTGGATGATATGTACAGGAAGTCTGAAGATTGTATAAAGAACAAACGGTTTGGCTTCAGGCCTAATACTCAGATATCTGATTTATTGAATGCATTTAGTTCTATGGTTACAGAAGTAAAACCATACACGATCTGACAAAGGCATAATATCAACCTTAAAATATCAGTTGATAACAAAGACTAAAGTCTGGGGATGTTGTCGCCTTGATTATACTGGTCCTCGCTGATTTTTACAACAAAAGACTAAAGCGTGTAGATCGATCCACTAACAAGGTCAATGGCTACTGTGACATTAGTGGGAGCCCAGGCGAAGTATGCAGCATCGGTCCACATCCACCAAGGTCAATGGCTACTGTGACGTTAGTGGGGCCCAGGCGAAGTATGCAGCATCGGTCCACATTCAAACACTGTCAACATTATCTCCACAGTGAAAGGACTGACACAGACTAGGACGATCGACATGGGGCACCAGATTTCTACACTTGCTTGTCATGGTGGGGAGTTGTTTGCTGGGTGAAATGACAGACTGTGGGTCCACGACATCACCGGGAGGGTGCTAAGGGAAATTTGCCGGGTCACGAACGGTAAGACAATGTTCTCTGCTATCACCACTATTGGAGTCGATGTGAAAGGGGACATAGTATTCAATAGTGACGGTCATTATGGCCTCCTGTGTGGTACCCGGGGTTCTCCCGTGCAGACCTTGGTATTGATGGAGTCTGGGATGTGACTAATGACCATCGTGGTCAGGTGATGGTGGCTGGAAGTTGGTCACACAACGTCGTCGACGTGATCGAGGAGGGTCGGGTGGTGGGTGTGATCCTTGGCAAGGAAGATGGGATCGATGAAACAAGATGATTATGTAAAGACGGCGACCGGCGACGACTCATACGATAGTGGAGGGATTATTTAGATCTAATGATAAGTTATATTAATTAAAATATGCCCGGTTACTTAAAAACATATTGATATATTAAATATTGTTTTATATTTAATTTGAGCGTATTAGAAAAGACACGTACAGATTTACATATTTTAATGACGCGCCACGAGAGTTGGGTCCAAAAACTCCCAGAAAATGCAGACAAATATTTCAAAATAGTCAGCAGTCTGTCAAACATTTGTATAACTTGGCGTATTGTAAACTTAAACCGGTGCTAGTTACTTCCCTTGGTTTAGTTAAGTATATGAATTGAAAAATATCAGTGAAGAATAAACCGAACAAGGACTGATTTTGACCTGAATGTTTAACGGCTAGTGCGCTATTTATAACGATTATTTCGATGAGTAACTCAGTCTGTTGATGAATTGTCTGATCTGAATATAAAACAAATTTGATTTTAATTGATAAAACTTATCAGGGATCCCATTGTTTAGGTAAGATAGCATATGGTTCAGTGTCATAAATACTTTTTGTTTCTAATTAAAGTAATCTATTTCTTTGGCAACGTTTCTAGCAACAATATAAAGACTTCCCCAGCAAAAATGCAGAGTGTGTACTTTTAGTTTCTCAAAGTGTAATAATACATAAAGTAGTAATTGTAGTAGATTCCTTAATTGTGACTCCGCTGTCAAATCTACTCTAAATTGCCGTACATTTAACATTTCCGAACCGTGTGATGTTGATTGATAAAATTACACAATTATGTAAGCAGTAAACTGGACAAACAAGACGGACGCAGAAAATTAGATTTGGAGAACATTCATATAAAACCCATAACGCTCGTCGCTGAAAGAACTTCCATTTTCTTACTACTGGACATTCTGCAAAAAACATGTGAGCATTAAACCTTTCCAAAATTGTTTTCGATCAAAATGTTTCTAAAGATTTAAAGTTGCTGACAGGTACAGTGCTGAAATTGACAGGATTAAAAATCGTCAGAATCCATTTCTACACGGTCGAAATGACAATTTTCCTCAGGCGGGCAATATTTCTATGGATCCGAACATTGCCATCTTTAGTATTCTATCTTTACTCATACGCCGATCTCATGGAAATATATATATATAAAAAAAAATCTTCATCGGAGATTTAGGGAAAATGTTTCTATTTTAGTTCTGAACACACTTTATATTAGGTCTGGTATTTATGCCTTACTTTGTAGTTACAAATCTTGTTTTACAATGAGGCAGATAAAATGTATTAAAGTACTCATTCTTTATATAATGTTGCTTCCATCATTCAAAAGTACACTACTCAAGCTTTAAGACGGCATATTGATAAACGGTCTAGACACAAACGACATTTTATGAAAAACACATTGATTTAGACTAAGATAAAGAAACAAAGGAAACCAAACTCCATCAAAGATAGATAAAAATATGGTAATTTTACTGCTGCAAAAAAGAAACAACCGTTAAAGATAACATCGCTTCTCAAAGATGTGACGTCACCGCATAGACAATTCCAAAACCAATTACAGCTTTAAGAGTCGCGATCTCGACGATCCAATGACTCTTTTAAAGGTCCGAAATATCGCCTGGCAGATGAAATTGACCTTTTTTGCAAAGAAATAGCTGATACAATAAATCTTTTTGCCGAACTCTGGTCTAAGAGCGAAAACACGGATACAGAAGCACTCAATACTTAGAAAAAGTAACAAAAGATAATAAATCATCGCGTTATATTCTCCCACCCTTCTAGTTCAAAAGGTAAAACTGATTTGAACAACTTTGACAACGCGCAACAAACGATCACAATTTTGTCTTTTGTAGGTGTGTTATTTATTTGGGTTTTACGGCACGTAGGTGTGTAACCGTAGGTGTATAACCGTTTGTTGACATCTAATAATCTAAGGAAACTGTGTATTGTAGCATTGTGTGACTTATTAATGTCATCATCTTTCTTTAAATATCTTCATACTCAACAAACGACAAGGTGTTAGAACCTTCAATACTTTCCGCTTCTGATCTTTAAATCTTTTCGCCTTTGATGTTGTAGAGGTCTGTTTCTGATGTTCAAGATGAATAGTAAGTCTTAAAAAGTAAATATTTAATGTGCAAATGATCTTGACATTTTGCCATTATTTGAAGATAAATAGGGTTAATTGATACAGCTCAAACCATCATACCATAAATTATAACACAAACCACCAGGTTATGAACTCATTTATACGGGAATCTGTAGCCAAGGACATAGCAGCCAACATTACTCGTAAACGCGAATGACATAATATTAGGAGGTGGTCAAGCTGACATGTTTCCTTTTTTGAATAGACTGAAAAGGCAGCAGTTTCGCGTTGGAGTTGTTGTTTTTAATCAATGAACCAATCCTTGAGCAAGAGCCCGCAGTGTTGCGAATCTGTGAACATGGTTCTCGTCTCGTTGATCGAGATATAAATAAATATATATACACTCCAGATAAAATATCAATAAATATAATAAATATAAATCAGCGTATTAAACCTGGATGTTTGAAACGGCATACGTGCGTTTTATGGTATGGAAAACTGTGTAGTGTGGTAAACATGCGCTGATTCATCAGAGACTCATAGCGGATTACATGCGCTGATACATAGAACCATTATCGGATTACATGCGCTGATATATAGAAATCGTAGTAAATTAACTTTATTTTCTTTGCAGTTTTGTCGTCTTTGTTTGGAAACCGAAAGGTGTACTGGGAGGAGCATTCAAGTAAGAAGGTTCCACTGTCTTTTGATGGTGTGCCTTTCTTAATTGTAGGCAGTCAAATCCAAGAATGTTGTTTTGATCCTGACAGAAACAGAGCCAAAAAAGCAAAGCAAAAAAGAACAAGGTGGGTACATGTAGCTCATCTTGTTTGTTTTATTTTTATTTTTTTGCACAGTTGTTAGGTATTATATGCAGGCGTGCATGAAGGCAGTGATTTTGAATCCTTAAGGCATTGCTGGAATGTTGGCACTTTGTTGTGTTTTTTTTTAATGCATATGCGATATATATGCAATGCATATGACCTTGTGGGTGCAACTCCATTAGTTTTTTAAGGATGACTTTAAACCTTTGCACCCAGGTTAGATATGATGTGCAGTTCTAGTTTTATTTGTCTTATATCTTACTGTAATATTAAAGCTTTCATTTCTTATAAAGAATTACATCCACAGTATGCATGAGATTATAAAGGAATGTTAAAGCAACTTTGTGAATTTATTTTAAGGCTGACCATGAGTATTGTGACAAAATAAGACATCACGTGCAACATTCAAAGAAAATGGATTGCCCAGCGACAATATATGCAAGATCAGTGGTTCGTTTTCCAGAATACAGAGTAAGTACTACCAGTATGTTATGTTTGCCTCATTAATATCATTATTTTGTTTTTGTTATGGACAGAAAAAAGAACTATATTAAAAATGTGTATAAATTTTAAAACAATATAAATGATTTTCAGTTTTTGTCCTCAACGTTTTGTCCTAGCTAATATAAAAATAGAAGGAATGTTTGGTATCAGTTGCTTCCTTGATTTGTTATTAGCTCACCTGAGCACGAAGTGCTCAAGGTGAACTTTTGTGATGGCCCATTGTCCGTCGTCCATCGTCTGTGCGTCCGTCCGTCCGTGCGTCAACAATTTCTTTAAACAACTTCTCCCCTGAAACCGCTCATTGGATTTTGACCAAACTTCACAGGTATGATTCCAGGGTGGTCCCCTACCAAAGTTGTTCAAACCGTTCCAGTTCGTTGCTTAAGTAGGTCACGGGGTCAAAAACTAGGTTTTCAAAAGGCAATTTTCAAAAATCTTCTTGTCTGAAACGACAACGCCCAGAGCTTTCATATTTGGTATGTAGCATCATCTAGAGGTCTTCTACCAAAGTTGTTCAAATTATACCCCAGGGGTCAAAAGTGATCCCGCCCCGGGGGTCACAATTTTACATTGAATTATTTAAGGAAAAGTTCAAACTCCTTCCTCTCTTGGACCGCTAATGGGAATTTGACCAAACTCAACAGGAATGATCCCTGGGTGGTCCCCCTACCAAAATTATTCAAATTTGTTTGGTTGGTTGCATAAGTAGGTCACAGAGTCAAAAAATAGGTTTTAAAAATGCAATTTTCAAAAATCTTCTTGTCTAAAACTACAATGCCCAGAGCTTTCATATTAGGTATATAGCATCATCTAGAGGTCCTCTACCAAAGTTGTTTAAATTAATCTTGAAACTCTTCTTGTAACCAACGGTCACGGGGTCAAAAAATAGGTTTTCAAAAGGCAATTTTCAAAAATCTTTTTGTCTAAATCTACAATGCCCAGAGCTTTCATATTAGCATCATCTAGAGGTCCTCTACCAAAGTTGTTCAAATTAATCTTTAAAGTCTTGTAACAATCAACTAGAGCCTTGATATTTGGTGTACAACATTAGTGGTCCTCTGTTAATTGCTCCACTGTGACCTTTGACCTTTTCCTCAGGTGAGCGACCCATGGCCCCTTGGGCCAGCTTGTTTTTCCTTCACTGCCTTAACTATTATGTCTGAAAACAAAGAATGGTCAATTTGGTATTATCATTGTCAGATTGAAAATAACACTGAATGGGCTAGGCGAAAACGAAGGAAGGAACTCAAGGATGATCTGGCTAACCTACAGAAGGATGTGGTCATGGAACATCGGATTTATGTAAAATTGCCTGCTTCTGATGAGCACCTGAATCACCTCACAGGAGAAGTAAGTTCAAAACAAAAGATAATTAGCAGGGTTTATAATCAGATTGTCTATTAATATAAAAGTGATGAGTTTTAGGAAATTTGCTGTGCCTACTGCATCTGAGGTAATCTGCCTGTTCACGAACACACCATTATAACAATAGACCACATGATTATGCAAACTGATTATTTTGATAAAATATGAAATCTGGTTATTGCATGTGAATGAATTCTTCATATTGTAAAAGGAAAAGATTTTTTAAATTTGTTGACTATTTTTTAAAGTTTAGTCCTGATGATTACATGTGTATGTATTTTCAGTAGAAAATTTACATATACATGTATATATTAGTGTGAAAAAATAATTTGTCCTTTGTTCTCTGTTTTTAGTTAGGAGCTATGTCACATAATGTTGACCCAGTGGTGATCAACAAGATCCACAGTTTGACAGATACAGGGGTGAGAAACGTAGATGAAATGGCCAGACATATTAGGGAATTTTCAAAGGAAAACTTTCCAGGAGTGCCATCAACCAGTAACCGATATTTCCCTAACAAAAAGAGCCTACGAAACCATATGTATGCTGCAATGAATTTGTCTCAGTAAGTCATTATTTTATTTCCTCAATTTCTGATATTAAAATAAGCTAAAAAGTTAAATGGGAAATAATATGCACTTAACCAAGGTCAAGTGTCAAGGTCATTTCTGGGTCAGACTAGACCCCAGTACGAAGAGTTACCATATTTATGTTTCAGCCCTAAAGAGAACACTGACAGTTTTATTTTTGTACATCAGACTGCATGGCAACGTCGACTTATGGCTATGTACGGTAGTGAAATTTGTGTGTTGGATGCCACATACAATGTATGTAAGTGTGAAGTGACTCTCTTCTTTGTCTGTGTTCACACAAATGTTGGATACATCATTGTTGGCTGCTTTCTCCTGCCATCTGAAAGTGTGTCTGACATCAGTCGGGGACTGAGGATTTTAAGGCAGTGGAACGCATCCTGGAACCCACCCTTCTTCATGACAGACTACGATCAGAAAGAAATATCAGCCATAGAAACTGTATTCCCAGGTAAATGAGAAAATGGTATTATTAAGACATGATTTGTTTTATATATAACTATTGTCACTGACAAAATGTTCAATATTATTTATGACCTTTACTTACATGTTTACAAATGATTAAACTTTCCGGAGGTAATTACCTTCATATTTTGAAAAAAATAAATAAGAAATGAATAAATAAATATCAATGAGAGGAAGTGCAGTGCACCAGGACCATAACTCTTGCTCTTATAATTATTTGAGTTATTGCCCTTTGGGATTTTTATACTTGATTTTTGTCTGGACGATAAATCTAACAGTTTATTTGGTACAAACTTTAAACTTTATATGCAGATAGATATCAATGAGAGGAAGTGCAGTGCACAAGAACTAGAACTCCTGATCTGTTGAGTTTTGAGTTATATTGCCTTTTATAATTTTAATAACATTTCAGCTATGAGTAAGTATTTGTTTGTTTAGAATTCTTTTGAATTCTCCAATATCAATCAAAACTTCTAAACAAACTCTGCTCCACAATACATATGTTACAGTGACAAAAGCGTGTTGGGGAGCATCCATCGGTTCCGACGATACTCTTGTTTAGTATTAAGTGGTCCATACACATGTTTCTCGGGAGAGAGACATGCATTTATGTTTATACTAAAACCTATGACAAGATATGTATGTCCAAAACTAAATTGCATACAGATGCTGAATATGGATGTTATATGTTGAATGTATGAAGATAAATTATTAAAAAGTTGTGCATTATAAAGTTCTATCTTTTGATAAAGCTAGTTATTATCCATAATGCTCTGTGTCTTGTTTTACAGTGGCACCTTGAATCAAAGGTAAAGGCATGTCAGTCAAAAGTGTTGTTCTAACCATTATACTACTACATGTATACTAGTCTAGATCACTTATTTCACCTTCACCTAATACAGTGCACTTTCATTTGCTGCTTTTAGCTTAAAAATTTCAGAATAAATTCTGGAAATGTATTCATATTTTATATGTAGTTGCTTTGTATATATATATATATATATATATATATATATATATATATATATATATATATATATATATATATATATATATATATAGACATCTCTTCCATTTATATTACTCTTTGTTTTTGTCTCTTTTTTCCTCTTTTCAACTTTTGCTACATTTTCTGCTTCATCACCTTTTATAACTGGACAAGGGCTGTTCATTGGTGGTGGTTTTGGTGCTATAATGGGTAGTTATAGGTGAATAATTATTTAAACCATGTTAACCCTATTTTATATATTTATTACGTGACAATTCAAAATTGACGTAAATAACTGTATGCCATAATTTTTAAAGGTATATCTTTTGCTTTAAGATTAATTAAATTTTAATTTATTTCTAAGGTTGGCTCTAGAATTAGTAGCCAAAAGTTTTTAATTTGTGAAAATCTACCTCATTTTCAAATAATTTCAACAGAAAATAGAAATATATGCCACATTTTCAAATAATTTCTAGAAAAGCAGTAGCCATTGGCTATTTTGGCTACTAGCAATGCCAACATAGATTTCATACTGTTCATTTTATTTTCAAGTTGTTATTAAATTAACATATTTTAGCTCTCTGTTATCCATAGTGCATTGTCATTTGTTGTGGTTGGTTGCTGTCTATTGCCATCATCCTTCTGCTGCTTAAAATACTTTCATTTTTCCAGTCTACTGAATGAGATGGCAGCCAGACTTAAAGGTAGAAAAACCTTTGATGAAAGACTTCCCTGTCCTAAACATTGGGCATATTTTGATGAAACTTTACTGGAATGATGTCTTGCAGATACTGTACAAAAATATTGTAAATAGTTATGATCTGTTGGCTGCCAAAGTTAAAAAAAGAAATTTGTTTCTTTCCCATAACTGTTTAGCGGATTATGATAAAACTTTACAGTACCAATTGTTGAAGTTAAAATTGTTCTGAATAAGATGGCTCTTGGAGCTAAATTAGAAATAAGCTATGAAAACTTCTACCTAATGTGCAAGAAAAAATATGTTTCTTTCTGGTTACCCAACCGCCTCCCATATAAATATAAAACACTCTTGTTCTTCTCAAATGCGCTAGAAATACATATTTAAGCAATAATAGATGGTTTGTGTGCAGGAATGCTTCAAAAAATTGTATTATAAAAAAATCTTTGCCAAAACAATCCAACCAAATGACCCAAACGTTTTTGGGGGATGTAACCAGAAACAAATTTATTATTTTATAGGCCTTACCATTTGGTGGATTTTTATGAAAATTTGAGATCCTGTGCCAGAAATCTTCAAAACATTTTGGTTCTTTATGTATTCTTTCAGGTTACATTTACCAGAAAGCTGAGAACAAAGATCATTTATGATTTATTTTAATTTTTAAGGTAGCTTACTCATTTAATGAACATTGTTTTTGCAGAGTGCTTTACACTTTTATGCAATTTCCACCGTGAGCAGTCTTGGACTCGATGGCTGAAAACAGCTGCAAATGGGTTGCTGACCATCAGAGTAAGTTGCTTCATATCTAAGAAATCCTTTAGAATGTATCCTTGTTCAAAATGTCTTGGGTGCTTTTTTAACTTGACATGATTTGGAATATCTTAAATGAATCAATCTACATATATTTTCCCTCATATATTTTTAAAAAAATATATAGATAAATGGAGTCATGTGTTCATTGAATGCGAATCTTGTTTCGTTTTCATGTGTGATGGTTTATTATGACAGAAGATAATTGCCCAACTTTATTGCTATTTGGAAGGATGGGAGCCATTGCTAACGCAGAAGACGAAGCATCCTATCATGTCGCAGTTACAGCCCTCAAGAGTTCTCCATTGTGGCGCGAAAATGATCGGCTTCGTGTGTGGTTTGAAAGATATTGGTTATCTGCATCAAAGGTATATACATGTAAGTGTACATGTTTAAATTTGTTCAGAATTTCCCTTTGATAACATGTCCGAAACGGCCAGTTACTGGTTAACACAGACAAACATTGGCATACTAATATTTATATTAGAAAATCAATGGCTGAGAGCATTGCAATTTAAAAATGAACAATTATATCCTCATTTACCGTAGTGATTATATTTGTGGAGACAATATTTTGGCCAGGTTTGATGAACAGCCATACTGCTCAAGACACTTCCGGATTATGGCCCTTGACTTATGGAAAATAAGCAAAATTAGCAAGTTTGGCACCTATGTTCCTCCTTGACATATAATTTAAAGATTTCTTGATTAATTTTTGTTTTGGAAGAGATGGGTTCAATACCACAGGCAGGCTCTTGATAATGTGCGGATTTCAACTACAAATGGTTTGGAAAGGCAGAATCGAGATTTGAAGTCCAATTACCTTAGCCAGTACACTGAAGGAACATGGACTTCATTGGTAATAACTCTTGTGATCCGATTTCTGCCAGACAGTATTAGAAGGTAAACATGATATTAAAATAAAATATTTAAAGAACTGTTGGAATCCGCATGGAAACCGAAAATATTATTGCCTTTGGCTTAGTCAAAACTGGCAATTTTCAACATGTGTCTGCATAGCTCTTACACGTTTGACATACAGTCATGCAATTTCATTGTAATGTTAACTACCATGAATAATTATTGTTGTGCATGTATATTTGCTTGTGGGTTCCTTAAGTACTGGCAGTGTTATTGCCATTGAATTAGTCAAAATGATAATTTTAAATTTTGTGTTGTGTATTTCTATCAAAGTATTATAGTGACAGTTATTAAACATTACGGTTGTGTTAGTATGTCTGGGTGTCCATATGGGATTTCAAGATTGTTCAAAGTTTTCCCCTGGGGTCAAAATTGGCCTTGTCCCGAGGGTCACAAGTTTTACATATAGTTATATAGGAAAATCTTAAAAAATCTTCTTGTCAAAAAGTACAAGGCCAAAAGCTTTGATATATATGGTATGTAACATCATCTAGTGATCCCCTACAAAGATTGTTCAAATTATGCCCCTAGGCTGACTAAATTATTGTATGGCTTTGTATTTTGTATTGATTGACCTTTTATTCTTTGTCAATTTTTATGGACGTATTTTAATAACATTTAGTTATAGTTCTTGTTTTGTTTAATGGTTACTTTTTTCGGAAAATTAAAAGCAAAATTTTGTATAACTAGCATTTCAAATGATTGTAATATACAGTTAGTATTCTTTGTTCAGGTATCAGCAGAAAAACATCAGAAGCTTGAGTAGTGTTCGAACATATGCCACAAATGTTCCTGAGTTCCTGAAGGATCGACCACTATTGTTCCGTAACCATTGTACAAAGCGGATACCTTCTGCAGATGACATCCCATTTAATAACATAACTGAAATTACAAAAGAAACCTTCAAACTAACTAGCGAGGACCAGTCTAAAACTTACAATGTAGACCTTTTCTGGTTCATTACCATCATGTTCGATGTCCAGACTGGAAAAGGAACCACTTTCCTTGCAAACATATACTTTGTATTTTGATAAAAGTTCCAAGTCATGGCTGGGACACTTTGGAGACAGAATGCATGCATTCTCCATATGTCAATATAGATCATATTGACAATCAGCTATGATATAACACTCAACAATTTTCTGAAACCACCAATCATGTTCATGTGAGACAAAATTCAAATTGTACTAGAAGCACTGGGACTGTCCCTGTTGCAATGGGTTCAAGGTGCAAAATGCTTGCATCTTTCATTCATGGAATGCTGCACCTTGTATGCAACAGCAGTGACTATGAAACTTTGTTTCTGGATCTGCTGTCTCTTCATGCCAAAATAAGAGCCATGGTGCCTAAGGAGGCAGGACTTTTGAGGCGTCCATCAAAAAGAGGTAGAAAAACTTTTCATATGCAACATGGATTGCTGAAGACCAGAAGAAAATACAGGAAGCGACAGCCTAAACTGAATGCAGTAAAACATGGTAGGTCTTGTTTGAACTGTGCACAAATGTCAAGTATGATGAGTTGATGTGCAGTGCATATGTTTTGACCAAGGTCGGTTCAAGGTCAAGGTCATAGTTCAAGATTAAACATTTTTCGCCATGCTTTTGTGTCCACTCTATCTTTTGAACCCCTGGTGGGATTTACAAATAACTTTGCACAAATGTCAAGTATGATGAGTCAATGTGCAGTGCATACGTTTGACCAAGGTGGGTCAAGGTCATAATTGGGATATTCATCACTTCCTTTGATAACTCTAGCTTATTATTCCACCTTTCTGTACAAAAACGATTGTTTTCATCCAGTGACGTATGGGGGAGACATGACTGCTTTCGTTTCCGAAAGCACCTGTCTATTTCTTTGTCAAATTCCAAGATGCCTTATCTCTTTTTTCAGGTGGAGACTTACATTGTTAAACAAATACAGCAGCTTGTTGTTGAGACCTATGACCCAGAGTATGTTTATATTTTCACCTCGCATTTTTCTCTTGTAAAATACTTGTAAACTAACCATGGCCTGCTTAATATTAATGGCAATCAAATTCATTAGTTGCTATAAACAATGATAGTGACACTTCAGTTGGAAGTTGATGAATCTGGGCTGGATTTCTTGAAACAATCATTTTATAAGGGGATTAGCCTGTATGGGCAGTACAAAACATAAGTAAATAAGTAGCTCATCCTATTATTAACATTTCGAGAAATCGGCCCGGAAGTTATTGTAGATAATACAATTTTCATATAATATTTTCGTGACTAAGAAACTGCCAATTCTGTTTAATGTAGATTTTCATATTGATTGCAACTATGAAGAAAATATTGGTAATGAACATGTTCAGCGTATCTTTATATTGACATAATTGTTTACAAACTTAATTTTCTCATACTTGTTTTTCGATGTATCGGTTAAAAATCATGGGTTTGGGAGAACATTTATTTATTTATTTGGGCTTTACGGCACACCGACACTTAACAGGTCATATGGCGCCGAATACAAAAACAGGAAGGGGGAATATTACAAAAACTCTTTTCGGAATATCGCCTGTAAGTATGAAAATTGTGAAAAAAGCATGTACAATATAATAAGTAATCCTTGCTTTTATTTTGTGGGAATGAGGTTGTATGTTTGGGTTTCAGACTCAGTTTTATTGCCTGTATTGCATATAAACTTCCACTTCTGTCGCCTCATGTTCAGTACCAGAATAAGAACTTGCGGAGGATCGACTCTGATAAATGATGAAGCGTAAATATGCTAGACATATTTGTCTTGATCCATTGGGCCTTTACCGAGTTATTCCCTGTTAACTTGGGCAAAATATGAAGACTATCGTAAAGATAAATGCATATGTTCTTGCCATATTTGAATGCATTTTTTGAATATGACAAACATGACTAAGTATTCTGTGCTGTGAGGGTAATAATCACCTTTAGTGATAGTTCTAGTTTAAGTATTAAGCATAAATTTATACATGTCAGTAGGTGAAACAGAAAGTTAGAGCAGGATCTATCCATCTTAAGTATTGCCATACAACATGTATATCATCATAATTGAAACAAAAATGCTTAAGTACAGGACAACTTGTATGCTTCTAGTAGTGTTGCCCTTACTTTGAACATTATGGCTACATATAAATGTATGTATATTCAGTCTTTACCTGGACTACCTACTCCTTGTGCTAAGTAAGGAAGCCGTGGCCCTCCTTATGTCGAAAGTCCTTATTTTGCCGTACCATTCTGTGGACCAAGAGTGCCGGAAAACAGAAATGACTACCAAATCAATGCGATGATATGATGTACTGCTGACAATGTCTAATGTGCAGCAAACAGAAAAAAAGTGTTTACCATCATCTCATGAACTAAATTGTTAATGTATTCAAAGATTGATAGGGAACTTCTGTGTTGTGAGCAACACCAGTTACTTGTTTATATAGAAACTGTCTTTGTTACACAACCTGGAGGAGGAGATACAGGTCATACAGATAAACCATAACAGAGCTGTGCAGCTTAGAGGATTTAGCGGACAGCGGTGGGACAGACTCGAGCAATAGGAGTGTGGGGAGCCCTGTAGAGACAAATAGTCAAGGTGTGAATATGACGGACACTCCACAGAGTGTGATACAGCAAAATACTTTTCTTAAAACTTCAGCGACTTTGGGAAGATTACCACGCAGGTTGTGTCAAGAATTCAGCTTTTTTTAATGAAAATTTCAGATTTGTTTAAAATTAGTGGTTGAAGACATCATTGTTAAAATAAACACAAAATATGATAAAATATTTCGTTTGTTTTGTTTATATGCTCTCCCACGTGGAGGAAATAAAGGTATCTATCTAACTTTAAAAATTGCATACCAATTTGAAAACAACGAAAAAGTATAATGTATCATATTATGTATACATCTGCCTATTAAAAAGCTATTGGGCCGTCTTGACTCACCAAGTGGGTCGTCTTGGTTTTTGGCCTTCTTGACCCAGAATTGGTCAACAACGTGGCTCCAGAAATGCTCAACTAGTAAAAGGCTAGATCAGGCACTAGCTCCCTAACAATATATTCAACATACTGACACTTCCGTTGAACCTCAATGGAAAATCACACTCGGAGATGTTGCACAAATATGGCCAAAGAACGTAACTGTTCATTTATTTATTGTGTTTAAATTACACTTTACGTGTACCTTGCTGTTAAACGAAGAAACATCTCCGGAAATTCAAAAAGTGACTACTTTATTCATATCACAACACGAAAGCCATAATTAAACAACGTGCTTCTTCTGCTGCCAAAACCTAGAACGACTTAACTCGAAATTCGCAGTTACTTGTTAGAACCATGGTAAATGTTTGATAAAATACGAATGTATGAGCTAACCCTTAAATAAAACAGTTGTCAGTCAGTCATTTATTTTTGTAGTATTGTGTATACCTGCGGGCATTGTGATTCACCAAGGTGACTGTTTGATTGTTCAGCGCTTGTAAAAAAATAAAGATCTGATGTATCAGCGCATGTGATATTTTTGAACGGTAAGACTTCTTACCGGATACAAGACTGGGAACTTTCAAAAGATTACTAAGAAAGATTACTAGGGACTGGAGGCCAAAATGTCATATTAAAGCTATTACAAAAAATGTAGTATCATTGTAAAGGTCTTTAATTCATTAGTGAAGAATTAAATGAAAATATTTTCACCATTACCACGATTCCTTAGTGTCAACTAATGTATATGGTTTATACTAAACCGAATTTAACTTTATAAAATGCTCTTTAAAGAAAACATAAGTATGGCTCACTTAAACAACAAGCTTCATGGTTGCCTTAACCAGTTCTATTTGCAGACAGTTATCGAATACAATTTTTATTACAAATTTTAACTATTCATGAAACTTAACAAAAGTTTACCGTAAGTACCTCTTTCGGTCTCGTCCAAATCCACACTTCTCTCTTTCGCAAATTGCGTCGCCTACGCCTATTATTTTCTGATATCGGTATTAATTAAGGATAAAAGTAGTATTTATATTGTTGATCGCGTCTTTTTACCAGAGTCCAATGATTTCAACCTATGTTTTGACGTATGAATCGATAATGGGTATGCTTTTCCACGAGCCAATCGTGCAAGGTGTACATGACATACCGAAAAATGAACTATACCGAAAAATAATCTACACAGGTAGCACACTTTGTAAGAAAAAGTGGAGAACAGCAGATAAGGGACAGTTCTTTTATTAAAGGAGAGTGTAAAGAGGCATCAATACAGATTAATGGAAATTAATACTGATAAACTCAGATATAGAAAGCATTGAAAAGTATAGTTAATAATTTTCGAATAACTCGCAATTTAGAAAGGGAAAAATACACTGAACACAAAATAATAAATATCCATTAGTTCTTTGCCCGTTTGTAAACAACTGCTTCACTGTTGAGGTCGGATTCCTGATCCCGACACGGTTCCGGTTGAAACCGATGTTGGTATGATGGCTTCAATCAGGTTTCTGTATTCAGCACTGGAGGTTTGCAGATTGGATGTTGGCGGTTGCAGAACCGATGATGGTGCGATGGCTTCAAACAGGTTTCTGTATTCACCACTGGAGGTTTGCAGATTCAATGTTGGTGGTTGCAAAACCGATGATGGTGGCAGATTAGATGTTGGAGGTTGAACCGATGTTGTAGACGATCTTTTAAGCCCCGCCAACACTGATGATGTGGATGTTACTACTTTAGATGTGGTTGGCATAGATGAGAGTAGTACTCGCATATTTCCAGTGTTGCTTTTTACCAACTTCAACCTTAAGCTGTCGTTCTTCTTTGTAACTTTCAATGGTGGTTCATTCTCCTCATCACCCTCACCTATAAAAAGTCACTATTTACCTAATATGCAAGATCCTCTGTAAGATAATAAATACCATTATAATATCTTTTACTAACTAACATCGTAAACACGAAATATTCCGCAACAAAATCAATTCTACTTTCATAAAATTAAAGTAAAAATAGTCTTATCTAAGTATGTACATTAGTCGAGTGTTGTGTGCACACTGTTGATTTTACATATAATTATTTAATAATAACTCACCCTTGCTAACGGAATGGTTTTTCCCTTCTTCAACACAGGAGTTGCAATCTCCAACGACTCCTTGAAATCTGCTAACACCAAGCTTAGTGGTGTTGTGTTTTGTTGTTTTTTTTAATCGGACAGATGAACATAATGATTGTTACTATAACCATTGATAGTCATTTTATATCTGCCAAAACCAAACTCTTGGCTGACTCGGACGAGATGTCCGGTGGAATTATCAACCATTTTAAACATTGTGTTTGACATTTTAGGAACCTCGCTGGAAGGAGAATATAATTTTTGGTCATTGAAGCACTTATGTAGGATTCATGTCCCATACAATTACAATTGATATCAAAACATTACTTTTTATACTTCATAAAAAACACTTAATCAAGAAATGCTATCGATTTATTTTTTTACGACTTATAGAATTCAAAGTTTACCAATAACCCAATAGGGCTATTTCTAAAGATAAAATTATTATTTTAAATGTCATTTTTTGCACGCTTGATACCATTGCAAAAATTTAGTGCAATATTGAAGAGGTGAAATTAGAAAAGAAATTAAATAGTATTTTGCAATTATTTTAAATAAAGGTAAACTTAAACCACACCACAACCAATGTTGATCCCTCCTTTTTTACTACTGAGATCTGGCCACCACATGCACTGCATGTTTTTGGGGGCACCATTTAAGGATTTTATCAATTTCAGTTTCCCAGATCACGAATTTGTTCACTCTGACGTGGTCCTCTGTTACTCTATTCAACCGGATAATACATTCCAGCACTTCTTCAACAGCTTCCTCATCTCCATCAAAAATGTCGAAGACATCCTCGTCAAGACCATGCTCCGGTATGTTTGAGTTTCTGTCATCGTCACTTTGGCTAAAAGATGTTTGATAAAATGTATTATTGTTTTCAAAATATCCAAAATTAGTATCAACATTTATGGCAAGTTAATTTAGTTTATTTACTCTTAATCTTATTGTAAAATTGGTTTATTTTTTGGTGCCACAAAGTAAACCTAATAAAAAAAACATAACTGTGTGGGGTTCTTAATGATATTGCCTTGTACCAGTACACCATATTTTAAGTAGATATAAATTTGAATGTTTATTTCAAAAGGAAAATGACCTACGCTATAGAAATATCAAAGTCTGTAGGCTGGAAGGTAGGGTCATCAGGACCATAGTCAGGGTCCAAGTGGGATTCAATCTCACTGGATGACACGGTCTTCAACAAGAACCCTGTAAGTTAATAAGTTGCAAAATATTACATCTGTTTGTATTCAAGTGTATGTGTTGCTTGGAACAATTACCTTAACAAATGTTTATTTGAAAAATAATATTTATTTATTTTTTAAATAACATAATGAACATGCTACCACATAAAACAGATAGGAGACTAGATGGATAAGATTTTTTGTGTTATAGATGTATTATATGTCAACCATTACATGTGTTAGTTCATGAGCAAGTCACACAACAGCATTCAAATGACCTTTGGCCTAATATCAGACGTACTAAATAGCTAGGGTCTTATGTCAAGGAAAATATCAAGAAAAAAACCAATGCGGGTGATTAGCATGTTTAAGTTGAAGTTGTATCTTCTTCATGCCTCTGACAGGAGTTGTAAGATAAGCAGCTCTGAAACAAATAAATTATCAACATTTACAAAAGCAAACATGAGTAGCATTTTTTTCGACAAGAGAGTAATACTGTACATTTTAAATGACACTTTCATCAAAATCATCCTAATGGAACAGAGAACAGTGATTTCAGTCCAGAACTGAACCATAAACCGACACAAATGAAGATGTCATATCAAAGACTATGACATGGTAGTGGCATTCTGACAGAATTCTGAATTTTAATTCTCATTAATATAATTTAATATTGATATAATTTAATATTGATATAATTTAATATATTGATATAATTTAATACTGAATTCGTGAAGAAAATGAGTCATTTATTGTTGTGGCATTGTGAACCAAGGTGAATGTTTGATTGTTCAGCGCTTGTAAAAAAATAAAAGATCTGATATATCAGCGCATGTGATATTTTGGGACGATAAGACTTCTTGCCGGATATAGAAGTGGCTATAAACGCTATAAATTTAAAATGGTTACTTGTACTATGGTCTGGAGGCCAAAATTTCATATTAAAGCTGTTGCAACAAATTTGGTAGCATTGTAAAAGTCTTTAAATTTTGGAATTTATAAGTGAAGAATTACGGAATTTAAATGAAAAATAAAACGGTTATCACAATTACCGTGATTCCTAAATGTGTCTACCAACAATACTAGGGAAAGGGATGATCTCACCTTTCCAAAACGCATCGCAAGATGGCATCTCATTTGGATCTGATGGTAAATACACTAGGCAGGATCAAATCCCGAGCAGAGGGAGGTCGCTATGGCCAAAGCATAGAGGCCGCAGTCTTAGAATTAGATGTTTTTGCACATCTGGTCACTCAATATGGATCTCTGGCTCTTGGGTGTACAGCTGCCAGGCCAGTTGCTCCCTCAGTTTGCTAGAGGTCTTCCCAGTGCAGCGATATTTTTCAATTGAAAAGTATGAGATAAAAAAATGCACATATTTGAAAACTGATTTTTAGAAATCTTTGACAAGTTTTAAAAGCTTAAAATTTTTGTTCTCGGCCATTGTCTTAAAAAAATTTCGTTTGCAACTGTCTGCATGCAATGCAATACATAGTTCTTCCTCGTCGTATCTTAACTACGAGTACACTCTAAGCCATTTTGGCGAGAATTTGTTTTTCAATTTTTTAAACTGCCGTTACAGCCTTAGGATTGTTGGGGTTATCAACTACCTCATTTTCGTTTGTGATAGTTTTGCCGGTCGAATCCTGTCCAAAAACGGTGATTAGTCGCTGATCAGAAGACGGACGAAGTTTCTTTAAAGGAGGCATGGGATAAGCGTCTGAAAATGTAAACGGAAATGACTTGAGATCTATCTGGTTACCGGCATAGTATCGTACTGCCAATATAAACGGGAAACAAGTGCGCGTGACGTAGCGGTGTTCCAGACAATTTTTATCTCGTAGTAATTGCTGATAGACGATGTATTATTGATATGAAATTTTTCAGACGTTATGATTGCTAGTTTATCGGTTGCGTTTTTTAAGCGCAGATATATTAAAAGTATGCGTTTTTCTTGAAAAATATGCGCTAAAATCGCCCACCAAAAATTTCACTGGCAGTGTAGAGGCTGTCATATACACAGACAGTTCCTGGAATACCACTGAAATTAGAAACACAAATCCAGTGATTATTTAAAACATTTATTATCTGGACAAAAGGACCATTAGGAGTGTCAAGAAGGTGACAGGCATTATCTTCATTAAGGGCAATGTTCTGCAGACCATGGACAGCAAACTTCTGGCGTAGAAGGGCTTGGCCATGATTTATTTTACATCAGTAAGCCAGGAGTGGGAATCTGAAATTGGCGAAATCATGTTGTTAACATATGTGTCACAGATACAGACTGTCTAGAAACAGTAATTCTTTCACCCGTTCGCTTCTTTGGTGCTGTAGCCTTGACAATGAAGAATTCGGGCAAAGCATGCTTTCTGACAAGTCTTCCTGTTGACTGCCTGGCAGAGGGAAGAGGGTCACATGAAACAGTTTTGGAAGGCCCTTGGCTAGAGTGCTTGCTAAATGACTGTTCTGGAACTGGGTTTCTAAGAGAAGCAATCAAGGTAGGTGTAGAATCCTCAATGTAATCTGGTGCAGGTGACACCTCTGCCTTAATGGACATGGAAAGCATACTTACCTCAGAATGCATAGTGTTCATACTGACGGCCTCTACCGCAGAAGGTTTACGATAGGGTGGGACCTGGTCGTGTGGGACCTTGTCTTTAAGGACACTGCCATCGGCCACTTTTGCTAGTCTTACCCTTTGATGGTTGTCTATCTCTAGAATTTTGAAATATGTAAGTTATAATATCTGATTAGTTCATTTTCACATAGCAGCTGTAACTACTTAGTATAGTATATTAAATATGTCGGTAACATTTATATATGTGCAATATAGTATATCAGAATGTATTATCTGGGAGTATTAATCTTACATAATACTAAGGTGAATAGGATTTGCCTCTTAAATAGTGATTAACGCAGTAAATTCAACTATATTAGGCCCTATTTTATCAAATGTGGGATTTTTTCCTACATCAAATTGCACACTATTCATTTGACTATCATCATTTTACTTGCTTATAGTGTTCATCTGGTCCACTTACCAAATAACTGAAAACGTTTATTTGGGTTTTACGGCAAACCGACACTTAACAGGTCATAGGGCGCCGAATACAAAGAAGTTTAATGTGAATAGAAAATAATAAGCTAAAAACTAAACTATGTTAGAAAAATACAAAAAAAACTTATCAGGTTAATATAATTTGAACTACAATCGAAAAAAGGTTACTACATTAAACGGTTTCGTATTTTGTTCTTTACAGGCTTATTGGAACATGTCCTTAAAAGTGGGAACTAACAATAGAATGATACCTGTAAGGTCCAGTCCACTTTTGCGCAATTCTATCCCACTTCCTTCCAGTGTTCTTCATGTCACGTCGTAGGACTAAGTCTCCCTCCTTAACCTGAAACACCTTACATCCTTTGAACAGCTTCTTTTCATACTGTGTCTTCTGTTTTTCCTGAGAATTATTAATATTTTTAGGACCTCATCGTAAACAGCTGCTGCTTTTTCTCTAATGCTGCTTACGTAAGCTTCCTGTTCATCTTCAGTGATGGTTGGTGGTATGATGAAATCCTCTTCGTGTGGTGTGCCTTGTAGTTTTATGTTGTTGATCTCGTAAGGATGGCGGTGTAACATCAGAAAAAAGGTGTAAACTTGGTTGTGACCTGCTTTTGGGTCATCATGTTGTTAGCAACAGCCTCAAGTTGCTGGGCCCAGTCATCTTGTTTGTCGTTGATCAGTCTGCTCAGGCGTTCCTTTATGGTCTGGTTAGTTCGTTCAACAAGGCCGTTGGTCTGTGGATGATAAGATGAAGTTACAAGTCTTTGTATTTTGAATTCGGGAAGTTTCTCATTAAGATGATTTACAAATTCCTTTCCTCTGCCACTTAAAAGCTTCCTACAACAAAACATAGCACAATGTGTTATTAATGCAGCCATTTTGCTAATTCTTTGATATTGATAAGTAAAATGCATTACCTTTGTTGCAACTTATTTAATACTAATTATGTGTACATTTATTTGGATCTTTCTTCAAGTCTGAATATTTATTTGTATTAAATACATAATAGCATGTGTGATTGATGGTTTCATGGGTATTATTTCTGGCATTACTTTTATTGTAATCTTCAGCCAAGACAAAACTTCACCTTTGCATAAATGGTTTGAAACAATAAACTGTCAAATTGATGTTTAACCTATTTGTAATCTATTTTGAATCTATAGAATCTAAATTTGTAATCTATAGAGACTTACAGTTTTTATAAACATTGAATCCGGCATACACACTGTTACATTTTCTCATCAACATGTATCTCTTAATGACAAATTGGTCACCGCAAATTGTGCTTACTGTTGTAATTACCCAAATTTAAAAAATATATATATTCCCTCTTTCTTATAGTTCCATGATATCTAGTATGTGTTGGTTGATTGTGAAACCCAAAATACGAAAATAAGTATTTGTATTTGGGGTTTTACGGCACACCGACACTTGATAGGTCATACGGCGTCGAATTCGTTTAAGTTAAACGAGAATAGAATAAAATCAGGTTAAAACTATAATATGTGAGTAAAAATAATATTCTATCGGGTTTAAAAAGTCAATTATAAGTAAGAGCAGGTTAACATTAAACAGTTAAAATGTATAACGTAAGCATAATGGACAGTATAAAAATTTATACAAAAATACAAATTCTGTTTGAGGGGTTAAGTGTAGGACATTAACAAGCAGATTTCATTCAGACCTTAAAGTACATTTTATTTGCCTTTTAGGGTATTAAGTATGGCATAATTTCTACATTAACCACCTTTAAGCAGGCCCTATTATTAAACTGTATAAAGAGGTAATGGTACAACCAAAGATCTATGCAACAACCCAATTTGCTTCACAAACAAAGACACTTGTATTAAAACTTCTAGACTCTTGCAGTCAAGAGTCACAAAATTGTTTCTGACACACATACATTTGAAATTGCACTTATGTGAAGTACGTGGGATTTTCTTTAAGTTTTAGTGTTTGTGGCTCTAAAATGAAATCCTTGTCAATCTCAGGAATGCCTGACACAAAATATTTATTTGTGCAGAACAGCGCTTAATTTCAATCAGGCCCTCGCCATGACAGGCACAGGTTCTAACACCATCGGGCGATGCCACAAAGACGGGAAATGTGGTGTCGATAACAAGGCCACACTTACGTAAAACAAACTGTTCATGTTCTTCAGAAGCCACATCAAAGTACAGTTCTTTTGGCCTTCCTTTCATTTCTCAAACCATAACTTGCATGTTCAATATTGCCTTAGTCCCTTTCACAATAGCGCATCACATTTGCTACACCCCTAGTCGGTTCTGTGCTATTCTTAAGAGTCTTAATGTCGTGCACTAAGGAGGCTGTTATCCTTAAATCTTTGCCTTTTCCAAAGTACAGTTCAACCTGTAGGTTTCAACCTGTACGTGTTCCTTGCCAGGAACCACTGACAATCAATCAATCAAACAATTTTATTACAGTGTATCGACACAGACCACATTTGGTCGAAGTATTTAAATGTCAATGACATGTACGAACTGTTTAGGACAGTGTCGGATTCTAAACTTAATTGCTTCTTGAACGAGAGTAGTATTCTTAATATTTTTTAAATTATATTTTAAACTATTTACCAACCGTTACACGTTTTCTTTAACCGTTTAATATATCCCCTACTTTCGATTGTAGTTTACATTATTTTAACCTGATAACCTGACATAGTTTAGTTTTTACCTGATTATTCTCTATTCACATTAAACTTGTTTGTATTCGGCGCCGTATGACTGTTAAGTGTCGGTGTGCCGTAAAAGCCAAATAAACTTTCGGCTTGTGCTCTGTTCAGTTTTTCTAGGTTGCCTGCCTGTACGAGTGTAACCTTGAAGTCCTCTAACAGGTTTTCACATTCTTTCATCCGTTTGTCTGATTTTTAGACCGTTTAATATATTAACCTATTTTCAATTATAGTTCACATTATTTTAACCTTATATATTTTTCTATATTTTGCTAGCATGGTTTGGTTTTTGCCTGGTTCTCTATTCACATTAAACTTCTTTGTATTCGGCGCCATCACTGTGCTATAAAAACACAATTTACAAATACATTGTACTGCAGTATAGCCTGTAATAGGCTACATTTCATTATCATGTAGAGGACATTACAACAGTTAAACACTTAAGAAAAACAATCACACCAAAGCTTTACTAGATCTTTTTTGTTACTAGGACTTAAAAGAGAAATAACACATATTGGGGGTTAGAAAACTGAAATTCTAATAAAGTTTGTATTCACTTAGTTGGTATATTAAGTTCCATTATATTAAATATCATTCCTAACTTGCAGTTTAAAACTGCAAAATGACACATTTGATGAATAAATGCTGCTTATCTACAGAAAAATACTCTTCTTGTCAAATATCTACTTAAAGTCTGACGACTGACATGTCATCTCAGTGTGTCGTGTAGCAATGAAGACAACAGTTCACTTCCAGCCTATGAGGAATCAGTCACTGGTGTTTCATCACAAACAGAAGGATTATGTGAGTCAATTGTTGCTTTGATATAAATGGCAAAGCAAAGTCTCTGTAGAAAACAACTAATTGTCTAAGCAAATTTGTCTTGAAAGGCAAATCCGGGGTAATTCTCTCAACAAACAAATCTTTCTTTGTGAAAACAACAAACTCACAAAACTTGTAACCAGTAACTAAAAGAGTTGTCCTTGCATTTGAGCATAATATGAATGGTTTTTGTTCAGGGTTATAGCACCGGTAGCATCTTTCTGTAAATAGAAGTTTTATTTTATCACATGCTTCAGAGATGGTATAGTTTCCTGCAAAAAAATGGACATTTTCAACAATACCACTCTCATCAATTTGTAAAATATTTAAGCATCGGGAGTTGCACCAATAAATGAAAAATCACTGTTCTAAACAAACCCATATGTATAAATTTCTGAAGATATTTGTCTTTTGTGTCTTTTCCATGGCGTTTTCCATAATCCAGTGACTGTATTTTGCTAGTCAAGTTTCTGAATATTATGTATTTTAGTGTTGCTATTTTTTTAAAGTAAGTTATATTAATAGGTTTGTTGTTTAGTTCTTCTTTTTTCATTGTGTAACATATCTGGCCCCCCTCTCATGTCATTTGTGCTATTTGACTTGTGAACAGCCTCTACTGTCTTCACACCTTTCAGTCTCCACCTCCTCAATGTTTATTTGTTCATTTTCTCAAATGTAGTTTTGCAGGACACAACATGCTGAAATAACAATTGGTATTTTATGCTGTAACAGCATAACCAAATGTTTCATTCTCCTGAATTTACATTTCAGCAGGCCAATCGCTCTTTCCACACTGGACCTAGCTTTTCCATGTGCCGAGTTAATTTTTTTCTGCTGCTGTGTCAGGTGTCCATTGCCTCTATAAGGGGTGAGAATACCTGCAGACAATGGATAGGCAGTATGTGGTACCTGTCGGGAAGCCTTTGCAGTTTGTCAGGCACTCTACTGTTTCTGTATACCCGAGCATCATGGACAGACCCTGGCCAGCCTGTGTAAACATCCAAAACGTTCAGGTAACTGTCACTTACCACCTGCAGCACTACGCTGGATGAGCCCTTTCTGTTAATAAAGAAACCCCTGTGCTCATTCACTGGGGCAGGGATTGCTATGTGAGTATCATCTATGGCACCCACTACTCTAGGTATGCTGTTGGCTTGATAAAATCCATCCTCCAGAATGTGTAACTCCTGTTCTGTTGTTGGGAACTTGATGTGTTCTCTCATCAGTTTTACCAGAGCATGGAAGTCCCTATAACCGTCAGATGAAGGGTTCCTATAAAAGAAATAATAAATAAAACTATGATATGTTATTCAAACAGCATGTAGTTTTTGTGAGAAAATGTTGAAACAGCAGTCTAGTTCCATCTTGACGAAGATAATGGTACTACTCGCTACTTTCGAAGCGAAAATGGGGAATTTTAATTAAGAAATGGACCATTTAAAAACATCAGCATTGACGAGGGATATAAAAACATCACACGGGCTGCGCCCGTTACCAAGGAAGACTAATCGATTACGACTTCTTCACGCGTATACACAGTTATTACCCCTGGAGGATCTGGAAACATACATGTAGTTGTATAAGATAAGATATCAAGTGAACCTAGAGTGTATTTTTTGTACTGTGTAAATGTTATGTCATTTTATATATTACATGTATATAAACTGGGTTTGAGAATAGCTTTATTAACACGTGCAAGAACAATGCTCGGTTCCTTAATTGTACCAGTTGTTTAAATAAAACCATACATCCAACTCCCAGAAACGTATTCATGTAATTTAAGCCACGTAGACTTAAAATGTCTAGACAGTAACTAAATGATGACGTACGATTAATTGTTTAATTTACACTTCTAACAGTAATGTAACTAGACACAGACTATACAGTATTTAGTCAGATAATTATCATTGAGTGTTCGTGGTTAATTTTATGTTATGTTATTTAAGGGTGTTTTTTTTAAATGGCCGTCATTATGCGTATATATATATATATATATATATATATATATATATATTTATATATATTTATATATATAAATATATATATATACAGCGAACATATATAACGACATATCAATGAATGTATCATTGTTCAAAAAGTGATTATTTCGGAGTGATCAGGAGACTTAGTCAATGAACTTTTTGTGGCTGTGGAAAGCGTTTTTTATGTATATTCCGTCAATTATTTTGAATGTGAAAAAGTTAGAAAAATCACCAGTTATGTTTTTTATAGCGTAAAATGTTGATGCAAACTTTTTTATTAAGATAGCATATTTTGACTTATTAACCCTACCTAAATTTGACTATACGCTATTTAGTCACTTGACGATTTTAAATATTAGCTCAGTTTTAAAAAGTGACTATTTGTGAGCGGCCACGGGCCAGCTCGATCGACTATTTGTGGCTGTTAAAGCACTTTTTTTAAAGCAACTTCATAACATTTTCGTTGAGGTCATGTAAATGTTTAGCAAGTAAATACGGTAAAATTGTAAGTACATTATTTTAACTGATTCAAAAGGTATAGTTTGATCAATGAACCTACTGAAATTTGACCATACGCTATTTAGTCATTTGACTAGTTGTCACCGTTTTTGCGTTATTTATGCACATTTCTTATTAGATTTTGGTCTCAAACCAACGAAGTGACCTTTTTCTAATGCAAAAGAACATTTTTATTTATTTATTGATTCATTCATTCATCCATCTATCTATTTATTTATTTATAATAAATATTTTTTATGATAAATGAAAACATGAAGCCTTTGCCTATAGAACTAACTACCTGAAATCGAGTATACGCTGTTTAGTCATTTGACTATTTGTCACCGTTTTTGCGTTATTTATGCACATTTCTGTTTAGATTTCGGTCTTAAACCTGCGAAATGACTATGCTACTACAAAAGAACATTTACAATAAATGGAACCTTTGCCTATATAACAGCATTTTAGCTTAGGATTAAACAGTGACTATTTGTGAGCGGCCACGGGCCAGCTCGGTCGACTTTTTGTGGCTGTTAAAGCACTATTTGCGATTAACTTCATAACATTTTTGCTGAGGTCATGTAAATGTTTATCAAGTAAATACGGTAAAATTGTAAGTACATTCTTTTAACTGATCCAAAAGGCATAGTTTGACCAATGAACCGACTGAAATGTGACTATACGCTATTTAGTCATTTGACAATTCGTGACTATTTGTCACCGTTTTGCGCTATTTATACACATTTCTGATTAGATTTCGGTCACAAACCAACAAAATGACCTTTTCCTAATGCAAAAGAATATTTACAATAAATGAAAACAAGGAACACATGCCTATAAAACAGGCTGTAATAGACTATACGCTGTTTAGTCATTCGACTATTTGTGACTATTTGCTGTTTAGTCATACCGGTTTATCAGCGCATGAAGTTAAATGCGAAATGATGTATCAGCGCATGTGTTGGAAACTTTTTCGGCCATCTTGAAATTTACAAATACATGTCGGCAAATATATAAATGGTTTCATGAACACGTTGACGGGAAGTTGCATCACATTATGTCTTGAAGTTAGTCTCTAAACATTTAACCGTATGTGAGAATGAATACGCCGATAAACAGAGCTCGTCTGCGCACGCTCAGAACTTGGGTTTGCGCGGAGTTACATTTCAAGTGGCGTTCACATGTGCGGTGAAATCATTGTACAACGGCCTTATGTGATGACTTATGTGATGTTTGTGGATGCTTACAGAAGGAATCGTGTACATGCGAACCACCATTCATGTAAATGTGAGCCCCTTTTTGCATATTTTACATCCTGATAAGACCGTACTATTATGACAGAAGTCTGTTATGAGGAGTTGTTATGTTGGCCACCGTTTCAAGTTTTTGCAATATTTTGATGTTCATTCTTTTATGTACATTTCATTCTTTGATAGTTTAAATTAAAGGACACTCTGTATTAACATAGAAAACTTACAGTGTGATTAATATGGAGGCTTGATAAAACGCACTTTTGTTGACAACCCATGCCGTGATGCCTCCCCATGTCATGGCTATTTTCATTCCCTGCTTGCTTATTGTCGGGCATGTACTGCTTGATATAACTTATTTCTGTATACAGCACTTGATTAGCAAATGATAAATTAAACAAATAAAATTAAGATATCGCTGTAAAATGCCTACATTTCAAGCAATAATATTTAGTATATATTTAATATAAGTTGGTAGTAGTGGCTTCCGTCCAAACGCTCGGTGCTAAGAGGACAGCATTACGCCTGACTCGTCGGTGTCAGTATAATGGACCGGCCGGTTTCAGTTCCTGGGCACCTCATAAGGTCATGTGCTGTAATGATAGAAATGTCGCTGTACAGTATCGTCAAAAATGCCGGCTAATCCCATCCCTTCCCTCAAAGAAGAGTGATCCAGAGATGAAAGGGAAGTGGAAACAGCTGACTGGGCGTTCTGATGCGAAAAAACTATGATCTTATCGACAGTAGAGTCTGCTCCATTCACTTTGTTGATGGTAAACCTACTGCAGAGAATCCAATGTCATCTATCAACATGGAATATGAAGGTTTGTTGAACTTGTATAGTTCTAGTTCTTTCAGACACCGTGCAACTCTCAATAACTGAGCGTTACAGCACAGGGCCACTTATGAGTGTGGCTGGGGACTAAACCCTTCCTGTCCATTTTACTAACACTGACGAGACAGTTGTAATGCTGTCACATAAATCCTGAGCGTAAGTTGGGAAGCCATTACCTCTTATTTTAAAGTCTTTGGTATGACCCAGCTGACACTTGAACCCACCACATTCTCCTCCTCAAACCAATGCTCTATCCAACTGAGCTTTGCGGGTGGTTTTCGATATGCAAATGTGTTACATTGTTATATGTTACATATGTAAAATATTATATTGTATTAAATATGTGTCTATCTATAAAAGATGAGCATGTTCAGTTTGAATAAGGCCAAAAACAAAAAAGTCTGTGTTTAGGGGAACGGCCTGAAAAAAAGTTAGGTAGGGTAGGTACCAAGTTTTTTTTTATTATTATTTTAAGGAAATTGCGAATGTATGTTGCGGTTGAAAGGTTGCTGCTATTAAACACCATGTCCAATGCTTCAGTTCATGAATCACTGTGCTCATCTGTTTTTTTCTCAATATGTCCTAATAGATAGGAATTTAAGTCAAGGTCACATACGGATATACTATTATGTTATTGTGGAGCTGCCGGTATAAACTGACAATCAAGACTAGATCAATATGTGTGTAAAATATAACATTAGCATTTATGTTATCATAAAACATAAATTTCAGGTTGCTGTAGATGAAAGGATCCGTTCAGAATGCCATTGCATGAAGACCTTAGTATTGCACAGATATACAAATATTGACAGCTCCTTTTAGGACACAAATTGGGATAATGCTTAGTAAAACATGTGAATACTTTTGATTAATAGCAAGACAGACAAAATGTGATGAGTTCATATAGTGTTATATTATATGGAACCCTTTAGATGCCCACAATAAATTTACATTACAAATGTAATACCTGTCTGTTGTTTCAAACAATAATTACACATTCTGAGAATTGAACTTTACATTTAATTGTTTAACTTTAATCTTAGCTTTCTGGTGTCCAGAATTAACATTTTCCCCCATTTTTTACACATGTGCAACCAGTGTAGATCCAGATCAAAGGATATTAAAACAGACCATCTGAAAATGTACAAATCTATTAATTTACACATTTATACAGTAGTATCTTTACTAAAATGACCTTTCAACCAAATGTCTCTTTTGCCATTGAAGTATTTTTGACCTATAAAACGAGAGAGTGCCCAATTGTCTTCAGACAGTGAAATTTTTGGTTGACGAATTTTTTAACAGAACAGTTTTATCCATACATCCTTAAATTCACCTTTAAATATTTAGAATATAATCATTCACCTTTAAATTTTTAGAATAAAAAAATCTAACTTAAAAAAATTCTAGACTTAATATCGCATTGCATTGCTGTCCAGTTGAAATGTCATTAACCCCACCCACCTTCTTTTGATGATACCGAGATCTCCATCATCCCTTCCTGATGGCATCGCATGGTGAATTCAAGTTTATTAAAACTTTTCTCGCCGTCTATAACTTTAAACATCCGAATCTCTTCCCCATGCTGGCACTTCTTTCGGAAAATATGCAGAATCACCGCTGCCATAATTTGCACATGGACCAGACGCTCATTATTCTAGTATCAGGTAAAGCGCCTGATCGATGCAGATCGTTAATTTGCGCGAGTTTTCTCCCTTTGACTAAAATGTATACCTCTTGGTATTCGCGGACGGTTTTGAATAAAAAATCACTTTGAAAAAAAAAAACTCTAGGGTCGGCGGCTTTCCTTAGGTAGGGTCGGGTTCCCCGAAACACAGATATTTTTTTTTAGGCCTAAGTTGCTAGTTGAAAAAAAAACACAATCTGTATATCGTCACATTTATAGTCATATTTTTTTAGAAAATGCATTATGCCCGTTTAAATTGAGATAAAAATGCACCCCTTAAATTACACACCTAAAAAGGAATATGAATTAATATTTTCATTTTAATCCATAAATACAATTTATTACAGGTGCAGAGAAGAGAGTTCATCGGATGAAGTTGTTTGAGGCAACTAAGCCTAGTCCAACATACCAGACGTCAAGGAAATCAAGAGTCACAATTGAAGATACAAAGACACGTCCAGTTCATTGCAACTCCGGTGACAGAAGACCCTGGAGACGAAATTCTACACAAGGAAAGTCCCTCTTTGACCTGGCCTGTAGAATTGTATGTTCTTTTCCTGAGTGTTATGAAGCATTGTGCACATATGTGTGCAGAAAGTTTGAAACTCAACAAGAAAACATAAAGCTTAAGGCTCTGTCTCAGAGCTACGCAATTATTTGCAGTTTGAAGAAATTCTGAGAAACAATAATGTGAACGTTAACACGAGGGTGCCAACGTTGAGTTTGTTTAACAAACTGCATAATCTTATAGCTCCATATGTCAATCGGCGTTGGACAGGTGCTAAGTCAGCTCTGAAAACCTTAAGAAATTACAATCATCATACGAAGTTTGGGCCTACTAGAAAATTAGGATCACAAGTTGAACTTTTGATGGTGTTAATGAAATTACGACTCGGACTTCTTAATAAGGACCTGGCAAAAAGATTTAAAATATCAGAGACATTGTTTTCAAGGATATTTCTTGCATGGCTTCGTGCTGCAAGTGTGGTCCTGCGGCCAATGGTGTTTTTCAGCAAGGAAGAGGAATTGATGTCATCTATGCCACAGCGGTTTAAGTCGCTTCCGTGCCTCCACTCAATAATTGACTGCACGGAATTATTTATAACACCACAACACATTGAAATTGTTAGTAGAGTGTGCCCCGAATATCCAAATAATGTTTGCATCGGAGGCCTACCTAGGCCGAATAAGTGATAAGGCTTTGACAATCGACTGGATATCTAGATGTTGTGCCTCCTGACTTTATGGTTATGGCGGACAAAGGTTTCAATATTGCTAGTGAGTGTGCTGACAGAGGCATCAAACTTTATGTTCCACCTGGACGGAGGGGTCAATCTCAAATGTCTTCTGATATTGTTCTTGTCAGTAAAATTATTGCAAAACACCAAAATTCTCATTGATCAAGTGATCAGGCGTCTGAAATCATTTAGAATCCTAGCAAATGAATTGCAGATTAAAATGATTGCACATGTTGATGATATTGTGACAGTTTGTGCTGCTTTCTGTAACATGAAGGTACCCATGTACAAGTATGAAACAAAATAACGAGGTTAAATATAAGAATGCATGTGTTGTAGTAACATTTGAATATTGTGCTGTTGATAAATTATAGCCATGACAGTGGAAGTTGTATCTTATCCTGAATGCTTCACATTTTAACAATTTGTATCAGTGCACAGCTGTGTAAACACTTGATGTTTGGGTTTTTTTTTTAAAAAAAAACATTTGCCTTTATATCCCAGATTTGTGAAATGTCATCATTTGTTATTGAAAATTTTTAAGCCTAATCTGCTTTTTGATTGCTTTTCTTGTAAATCATACAGCTATTCAAGGTATTGTCATCGCACAATTGACTGCTTCTTTCCCGACAATACAAAAGACCTTCAAGAGAACCAGACAAACATGGTTGTCATTAGTCATTCATTATCTTATGTATTTCAATAAAAGCTTGTAACAGAAACCTTGCAAGCATAAGATCATTATAGTTAAGTCAATTTCACAAATACCCCAATAACTGACTTGAATTCTAAAATATTAACCTAATATATGGAATTGATTTTTTTCCAAAAATAATACACCAAATGTAAAAAGAAAACATGCTTTTGTTGATTCTCTGAGAAATTGTATGACTTTAAAGGATTCATCAAAAGACTAAAGTTCAGAAGAGACGAGACACCAATTTCTTACAAAAATTCCATCATCACATTTTACCAGCTGAAAATAAAACTAGTGTAAAGCAAGTTTGTTTCTTTTTGCAAACATCAGTTGATATTGTTTTAACTACATTGTTTGTTTGGTTTTAAAGATAAAAGCATGTTCAGTCTGGAACTTCAGCAAAACTTAAAACAAAAGTAAATAAAATGTTGAGAAATTTAGGAGAAAAAAACAACATTTCATATCAAGATGAATGTCATAAATTGTTTTTCCTAAGAAAAAAATCACTACAGGTTTTGTGATGATAAGGGTGAATACTAAGCAGGGACTTAGCTTGCTACCGCAAGTAGCTTTGAAAATGTTTATGTGTAGTTTTGAGGCTTATGTTAGAAAACTAGTCAACGCATGTAGTAAAACATGAACTTTATTATAACAAAATAACATTATTAGTTGTAGACAAAAAACAAAAAGATTGGTGAATACCATCACTACTAACTGAAAAGGGAGAAATGTTCAGAAACAACAATCATCAGGCGTGTGCCTAGGCTTAAGCACATGCATAACCCAGGCCTAAAAATGGCCCTCAGAAGAGGGGCAAGATACTTATGACTCTAGTAACTTAATTTTAATATAATAAAAATTCTTGTATTTGTCTAAATTGAGTCTTTAACTTCACCAAAATCATACATCTGGAAAGTGTCTAAATTGCATTTCAGCATATGATTGTATTTTCTGCGGATGAGCTGGCCCCCAGAGCACCAAAGCACATGGTGCGTACGATAAAAACCGGCCTAGGAATCTCACTGATCGTCATAGAAATTCATCCTAGTTGTCATGTTATAACCATTCCTTACTTAAAATAACACTATAGTGAATAACAAGAAATAGGTGAACATAATTACCATTATTGCCATGTACACAACACATTTGATAAGTCTGAACCTAGTTATAATATATCGGTAATCTAGGGAAAATAGTTCGAAATGATTAGAAACAACTGGCGCCACAAACATCGCTGCCATCTTCATTGATTATAGTCACCAAATCATTACCACCATCATTTTGTCATGAATAGAAACTACAGTAGTGAGATAATTTACATATGTTGAAGCACTGCTAGATATAGGCTCAAAGCACACAATAAATCTAATCTAGGTTATGTATTTGTATTTGGGTTTTTACGGCACACCGACACTTAACAGGTCATACGGCGCCGAATACAACAAAGTTTAATGTGAAAAGAGCATAATCAGGTTAAAACTAAACTATGTAACATACAGAAAAATATTTTTAAAAAACAATCGGGTTAAAATAATGTGAATTACAATTGAAAATAGGTCAATATATTAAACGGTTAAAAATGTATAACGTTTGCTAATAAAAACAGTTTAAAACTTATTAAGAATACTAATCTCGTTCAAGAAGCAAACAAGTTTAAAATACGTCACTGTCTTAAACAGTTCGTACATGTTATCGGCATTAAAATACTTCGACCGAACATGGTCTGTGTCTTAATCTAGGTTAAACCATGCAAAAGTACTATAGTTGACTAGTATAGTAGTGTATTAGACACACACAAGCATCTGAACATGGTTAAACTTGAACCGACCATAAAAGTACTTTTAACAATCTCAAAAACAAGATCACATTGTGGTGAGACAGTCCACTTTCAACTGCCTCCCAGGTCTGCCAAAATATTACGCATTCATTCTAGCTAGTCAACCTATCATTTGATATCACAATGTTTCAAAGCATACAGATAATGAGTACACAATGTAAGAAACCAATACAACCTTTGTTAACTGTGCATCCGATACATGTTGTTACGTAGCACATTTTTATAAACTGGTAAATAAGTCACCTAGTAAAATTGATACAGACCTGTAATATGTGTATTATTACCCAGAGCAACACAGCAGAGCATGGTTTAAGTATCTCAATTTCTGAGCTGCAGAACATTTTTTCCCATCAGTCGTATATTTATGTCAATAACAAGGTCTCTTTGACTAGTTTATACATGCACTTTGAGCATGCCCATTTGTCAATCTTTCCCACGGATTCGTCCGTAACCTCCGCAACAGTATAGTGAATCCACAAACGTCACAACAGACTGGTCATAACTGTGCTCGGGTAATCTAACCCACATTCAAAACATAAAAGGATTGGTGTTTCCAAACATTTTTGGACATACTCCTTTGGACCACAAATCTGGGAGATGACTTCATTGGCATGTGAGGTACAGTTTGGGCTGTCTTCCATGCTGTTTGCCATTATTGATGGTAATATGTGTTCTGTCCAAAACCATGTTAACTTTTATTCCACCTCTTTCCAAAGATTCCCTTTAAATGGAATTCTGATAGCCATGTGTCCATGGTATGTGTAAACGAATAAGTCACAATATTGTCGGTTAGCGATTGCCATTTGTCCCTGAACTTGGTTATAATAGCAATGATTGCTTGAAAGTACCAACTGTCCATTGTTTTCTTCAACGTAAAGTACATTGTCAATGGTTGGTTGGTTTGTTTTTGTTGTTTTTTGTCTTTGATTGTTTCAGGACATTTTATTCACAAAGTCCTTCCCTGCAAAACAGACAGCTTGTCTCCAGATCTACACCTGCAGCCAAGGATGGTCTGTTTTTATGTATCTGCAGCCCGGTACTATTTGATTTGAACTTTTTATGGGTCTTTTTCATTTCTCTGCTGTATTCTTTGCAAATCCCTCTAATGACAGTGTGCCGTAAAACCCAAATAAATAAATAAATCTAACGACAGTCCATGCCTCATCGCCTTATTTTTTTCCTATCGGATCTTTGCCAAGTATAGTATCAAAAAGTTTTGTAGAGTCGGCCATGGGATCATTTTGTAATGTAACTGCACGATTGGAATGGCTTGCTGATATTCTACCTTTTCTTTGATTGTGACAGTCGCCAGACTGTGACTGATTAAAAGTTTGTATTTTTATTAAGTTAATTTGAATTTCATCTCGCCGAATTTTCTTCAGAGCAAGTTCTTTTGTATAACAGCCTTGCACACTGTCTATGATGTTTTGTGGAAGATTAAGATTTTCCTTCTGTATCATTGTTCCTTCATACATTAAACAAAAACATGCATCAGGCACTTCAGATTTCACAATCTCATTTTTTTTTCTGGTTGAGTCAAAATCTTTCAGATCTTTTTAGTGATAGGTGTGAAGGCATTGTTTAACATATTTGTTCCTTTTCAATGGACTAGTGAACTTTTCAGGTAGTGACCTTTTCTCCAAAGAACATGTTTGGCCTTCATGGGCATGAATGTTGGCTTCCCCTTTCGTACATTCCATGTTGATTATTGTCTTTACACATATCCATACATTGAAACTTGCAATGTTTGTTGCCTGGGATGGGGGTGACCTTAGCTTTTAACAGACACTGATTAGTGTTCTCGCTGATGTCGTGGTAGAACATTTCTTTTATCCATCCGCATTCAAAGTATCTATGTTTTGCCAAGTTTATACTCCCCGATCAGCTTGTGGATTATGTTGAATTGTCCACATCCCTCAATACAGCGAGCAATGTCTGATATATATATGGCAGGCCACATCTGCATACCTGTAACAGGAAGGTCATTTTCTCAAATAACACTGATAAATATTAGCCTAATATACATTATGAAATCTTACTGCAAATCCACATGTTCGCACTGTTCTTGCCAAACTTCAAAGTTTATATGACACTAACGAAATCTCCTTCTGTTGGCTTCCTAGTCGTGTAGGCATCCGAGGAAACAAGGATGCAGACAAGAGTGCAAAATCTTCCTCAGCCCTCAATGAGACAGATCTTTGCATCCCACACACTGATTTTAAATCATTAACCGATATATTTTAACCAAGTGGCAAACAAGTTGGGACAGCATTTTTTGTAACAAATTACACGAAATTAAGCCTAACGTCGGTGCCAATGTCTCTGCTTGCAGAGAAAGTAGACGAAAAGACGTAGCTCTTTATCCGCTATCACAATGGACATACTAGATTAACTCATTCATATCGTTTAAAAGTAGAAGTTCAACCTCTACGTGTTCCTTGCCAGGAACCACTGACAGTCAATCATATTTTATTACAGATCGACACAGACCACATGAGGTCGAAGTAAGATCGACACAGACCACATTAGGTCGAAGTATTTTAATGTCAATAACTTGTACGAACTGTTAAGGACAGTGTCGGATTCTAAACTTGTTTCCTCTTGAAGGGGATTAGCATTCTTAGTAATAAATAACTGTTTATAGACCGGACCTGGTAGCGCAATCGGTAGAGCGTCTGCTCCAGGTACGGGAGGCCCCGGGTTCGATCCCGGGCCGCGACATACCAAAGTCGTAAAAAATGGTAGTGGTATAGCTCCCTTGCTAACGCTCAAGCAAATATAAGGGTAGTTCCACGACTGGTTGGCCCGGTGTCAGGATAATGTGACTGGGTGTGGTATAATGCCAGGTGTTCACGGCATGCTATTCACAGCGAAGGCAGCACTATATCTGCTTCAAGTGGACACCGTCTCCAGATAACTGAAATACTGTTGGTGGGACGATAAACCCAACAAACACCAAACATAACAATTTTATATCGGAGTCCTAGCCTATTTCCCACGTATTATTACTACTACAAGCACTTCGTATATAACTTGATATCTATGACAAGCAGATTTAAACATTATTTTTAAAGTAACATATCATTAAGCATTTGAATAAATTCTATCAAAAGTTACTGCATAATAAGTACACACAAATATATAACTCAGATCATAAAACAGCAAATAAGGCAGTGTTACTTGACACAATTTAATCACAAAAAAAAAAGAAATATATTGTTATTAAATATTTAATACAGGGAACATGCAATTTGGAAGAATAAAAGGTAAAAAATTGTTGAATAATCAGAATTGTAACAAAACAACTGTAACAACTACAGATATGATTTTACACCACCCCAAATAAGTTATATATTCAGAAAAACCTACTCATTTGAATGTATAAATGATAAAGTCCAGAGTTAAGTATCAATGTATGGGCTTTCCATTAATTTACAATGACAAATCATACACTGTATACATGTATATACTACATGTATTAATACTCATATTACAAAGACTGAGCAATCTCAAGTCTGTTCTCTTCTCCATCTTGTCTTTGCTGATGTCTGGTGCCTCCATCTGCAGGTGTGTCACCTATCCTCATCCGTTTCCAACTGTGAATCCTGTGCATTCCCTGATTCATTTTGCAGAATGTAATTGTGCAGAAGACAGCATGCACAAATGACAACAGGAATTTCTGACTCCAGATACATATCCAGGAATTAAAGTCTGCTAAGCTTGGATTTTAGTAAACCTATTGCCCTTTCCACATCAACGCGGGTTGATGAGTGTGCCCTGTTGAATTTCTTTTCCACCACTGTTAAATGTCCATTATCCCTAAATGGCACAAGCAAGCTCTTCGATAAAGGGTATGCCGAGTCTCCTAACAAGTGGAATTCAGCTGATAGGTCCTCTAACCTCTGTGACTATTTCTATACACCCGTGCATCATGCACCGACACTGGCCAACCAGCATAAATGTCCATGACACGTAGATTGCTGTCACATAACACTTGCAAATCATGCTTGAAAATCCCATTCTATTGATGTAGGATGCCCTGTGGTCTGATCTGTGGTGCTAGAATTGGGCTATGCGTCTCATCGATGGCATCAACAACACCTGGCATACCACAACGATGTCTAAAACCTTCTGCGATGGTCTGCATTTCTTCCCTTGTCTCAGGGAATCGGACAAATTTTTCCATCATTGAGACAATGGGATGGCACATTTGCATTACTGTCAGGTGGAGTGTCGCTGAAAGTAAATGTCATTAAAACTAAAACATAAGAAGCAAGTGGCAGGATTTAATAACTTTGAGAACAAAATCATGTCCATTTTTTGTTAAGTGTATGTGTTTAAGGCATTATTGTATATTATTTCAGCAACCAAGAAGAATGGCATATTTTTGACATGATAAAACATCTAAAGGTGGTGTTCTGCGGACTAAGAAATTTAATGTTTCAGCTCAAAAGAATGATGAACAAGAAAAATAACCTTTAAACTATCGCAATCTGAGTTTTTGACTTGACATTTTGCCTGTGCAGGTCATCTGCGAGAAGCTAAGACAATTTTAATCAGTTATTTAAACTGACATATTTACAAAACAAAAGCACCATATGAATCTCATTGCAGGCGGTGTAAGAAATCTTGGCATTGCATTTGCATACCTTTACTGCAATGAAACACATAGAAATTGATGATCTCCACAATTTCCTTCCAAAAAGTTTGCTATACATACTTTGATACAGATTAAGAGAAAGGAAAAAATGCCTTTAAATGCTATTGATCAAATAAGAATTTCCAAATCAATTGAAAGCAGCATTTTTGTTAAAAACCATGGGAAAGAGAATCAAAATACAGAATACTAATAAATGAATGGCAAACAGTTATCTTTACTTATGCCAAATCTGTCTGCTACACTTCTGTAACATTCTGTGGTGCCTAGTATCCACAGGGTACATATAAGTTCAATTAGTTACTACTCGATCAATTTGCATCGTGCGGTTGAATGTAAGATGATGTATCAGCGCACGTGTACGAAACTTTGTCGGCCATCTTGAAATTTTATCTTGTAACTTTACAAAACAACATAGTCGGCTAAAATATGAACGATTAAAGCAACACGTTGGCAGGAAGTTACATAAGATTATGACTTTAAGTTGATCTTAAAGCCTCGAACGACTCTTAAGAAAAATTCTCGGTTATTTGTTTTCGTTGGTAGTGTAGTAAACCTTGTATGAAAAGCGAATAATGCTGAATGTCTTATTATTCAGTGCTTGTAAAAATTGATTATTCAGCGCTTGTTATAAGAAAATCTTTGATATATCAGCGCATGTGATATTTCAGACTGGTATAACGTCTAAATAATTACTAGTTATTAACGTAAAATGATTATTTACACCCATATATTTTACATTTGGGATATTTGAAGCAACATTTAAGGGGGTACATCAACTAAAATTGACAAAAATAGATAGGACAATATTAAACAACTTGTATTCACCTATATATGATATAATGATTGAGCATTACATTGTCCGTTGCCATGGAAACGGCGGCCATATTGGATTTGACTGAGCTCTCTTGAATTACTGCGCATGTTTTTATAATGTTTTCTGCAAACAGATCAGAGAAGTCAAACTACGATATCGTCCAAAGTTTTATGGCTCAGAATATCATTGGAGGACAATTTAGGATTAGACCGTCTCCAGATAACTGAAATACTGTTGGTGAGACGATAAACCCAATAGAGGAATTTCCGATTACGCAATAATCGGAAGTCGGCCATCTTGGAGGCACTTGCGCAATAACGCTTCCGCATGGATACAGCACATTGCACAAATACAATACCACAGCTGTCAATTCAATGAATTGGTAAACATCCTACGGCAAAATGGTGATTAAATGTGCTGTTTTGGGCTGTTCAAACAGGAAAGATCGTGAAAAGGACTTTCAATACTATAGATTGCCTGCAATTGTCAGAAATCAGGGCGAAGAGTGTGAGAAACTGTCTAGCGAGCGGAGACGTGAATGGTTGGCTAACATGAACCAGTGCTTTAAAAACAAAAACTTGGATAACGTGAGGATTTGTTCAGAGCATTTTGTCAGTGGTATGTACAGACAATAATTATTGTAAGAATCGTATCAGATAAACGTTTTTACGGACTGTATTACTAGATTGTTTTCAAACTAAAGCGAAGCTTCACTAGCCAACCAAAGTTATTGTTTTACACAGAAGCATACCAGAACTCCATTCGATTTATCACAAAGAAATTCTACTTATGTTATTTATTTTTCTAATTGAAGGAAAGAAGGCAGATCTGTATGACAGAAACAACCCAGACTGGTGTCCCACTCTGCGTCTTGGAGGATCCAACCCTGAACCAGTTGTCTCAACACCACTGCACAGTGCCACACCACATGTAGATCGGTATAAGCGAGTCCAGGAGAGGTCCAAGCGTAAACGCCTTGAGCTAATACAGAACGATGAAGAAAGCACATTTGAATCAAGTGATTCAGGATGTGAAGGTGTTGCTTCTCAAACAGACATGGATGGTATCTTCATTTATTCAATGGACTGTGAAATTCGAAGATTGCGCGAAGAGAACTTAAAGTTGAAAAAGGACAATGTTGTTCGTTTGTCAAAGGAAGACTTTGAAGGCAATTGCGAGAAAGTGAAGCATCTTACAGGCCTATCCACATTTGCCTTACTTATGACACTGTTTAGTTACCTAGAACCACATTTACAGCCTTCAGGTGTGCTTGACCAGTTCAGAATGATGATTTTAACACTAATGAGACTAAGACTTAATTTGGCTGTGTTATTTTTATCATATGAGTTTCAGGATATTCAGCAGTGTTATTGACACAATGTTTGCTAGAATGAAACCATTCATACACTGGCCTGAAAGAGAAACACTGAATTTGTTGTTGGCAACCTAGTGTAAAATTTTCCAACAAGTTCTGGAAGAACTGCAGCATACATGATGTCTTTTGCGCTGGCACAAATATCTTGTTCCACAATTCAATGTTGAACATGATAGCTTCAACATGCAGGTCATTTGCTGTCCACACAACAAAGTATCCGACTTCATGTTTTGAAACACCAAGTTGTGTTTGGACTTGATATTGATACTTGTGTTCAGGTTTGAGTTCAAGCTCGCCATCTCTTCTCTGTAAGCAGTCAACAGTGTCCTCATTAATATCTTCGTAGCGAGCATTGAATGGGCACTTAACCTCAACACATGCCGGTCCACAGCAGTCACAAATAAATATTCCATCAGGTGAAGCACCAATGAAAGGAACATCCTGGCTGATCACAAATCCACTGTTCTGTAGCCGGCTGTTTTCATGCAATGGCCCTATCTCCTCCATGAACTTTTGTAGAGCATCCTTCTCATGGTCACATCCCCATTTCATTGCATTTGTCTGAATACATTTCTCGCCTGGGTAGCATATTTCCTTAATCAAACTCTGGGATGGTGAAGCTTTATTTGTTGAGCTGACTGCTTTCGCCTTTGACGCTGTAACCCTTCCTGCTCTAAACCTTTGCCACAATTTTGACTGTGCCTGACCTCTTGTCTCTTCTTCAACATTATCGGCTTGCTGTTTGGAACAGTCCACACTGATACCGGCACATTTGTCAGTAAGTTCTTTATAGTTCATGTCATCACATTTGACATCTCTCAAATTGGTTAATACCATTGGGTATTCCTTTAGGTCTGGTTTTGGCACATACTTATCAGCATATGGCTCTACAATCGAGAGCAGTGCTGGTTTTGAAGTCAGTTTGTTCAGTTTTCCACAAAACATCTGGAAATCCTCACTTGTAGCTTCAGGGACTACTCGCTTCCTTGCAGACACGGCACCTGGTGTGACACAGACAGGAGTCGCAGAAATAGCAGCTTCTATCCTGCTGTCCAACTGCTTCTTTGCCGTTTTTGCAGACATGAAGCTGATCTCCCTCACTTCCTTGTATTCAATTGACTTACAAGCTGAAGGCAACAACCAGTAGGCTTTCTCCTCTGTCACTGTTTTAGAGTCTCTGATTTTAACTACAGCTTCTATGTAGAATAGAAGAGCTGCTATATGGCTGCATGCTTCACCAAGGCCTGCCATACAGTTGCAATGGGCTGCAACTATCTTTCCATCCCTCTTGCCGATAATCTATGGCCGTAAAGGTTTCTCTCGCATCCTCTGTGAATGCAGAACCTGAAGTAATATAAATATTTCACGTTAACACCAGTGTTGCATTGGCATTGAAAAGCATTGGCTGTATCTATTGTTCCGTGTGTAAGCAGTCGAATGCGTCTGTCATTCAGCATGTAAAACTCATTTTTAAACAATAAATATTAAATGAATAAACAAAAATAGCTATCTAAACAGCTTATCAGAGATGGTTATGGACATAAGCAGAATGATTGAATTAAAACTAAAACAACGAGGTATAATATCATGGTTATCAATATTTTAAAACACAATCCTACCTTAGCTGTCACTACCAGATGATCCCCCTGTACTGTTCCTGCTGTGTCTCTGACCCATCCGCAAACAAACTGGTTGTACGCCTCCAGAGACTTGTATGATTTTAAATCATCTGCACTGTACGCACTTGGAGTGAACAAAAGGTAATTAACGATATCTGGATAAATCACCGACGGAAAAATGTCAACATTCTTAGCCCATGCAAAGTTTGCCTCATACGGGTCACATCCTCCAATGATCATCAATTTTGCTTCGTATCGCTTTCTTTCTTCAATTGTAAGTCCATCTTTATAAGATAATGATTCAGTTTGTTTAGCAAGACGTTTTTCCATAACTATTAGCGTAATAAACGTAGTTGAAATCTATTAATCTGAATTTTAAAAATCAATCTCTTATCTATTTCCGTTGTACTGAGCGAGTGCCTCCAAGATGGCCGACAAGGCGGTGTTAGGGTAAAAATCACCCTCCGGTGAAATTACTCTATAAACAAACAATTTAGGATTAGAGGGGACTTATGTGATCGGCATCCAATTAAGTATGCATGATCAGAGCATCAGATATTCTGCTAGTTCTGACTGACAATTAAGACTGTTAAAACATGCCCTTGGAGTTATCTACAACTTCATAAAATAGTATTAGTCTCTGGGAACGCAGATGTCACTGCATTTCTCTTAAGCTCCAGTTTTAGACGTATTCCTATTGATTCCATAACAGCTGGCGATCTGACAAAGTCATCGTCAAGAAGATGTCTCTTACATAGTCTCGATGTCTTGGACGGAACCCACGTAACAATATTTCCTCATTTTTTCCAACAAGCCCCTACGGCATCAGTCCACTTTTTCTGCCCAGAGATGTTCAATCTCTTGGGAAAACTCAAATAACTAAAATTTCACGTTTCGATATTAAAATATCAATTAAGGGCCGCATTGGAACTGGCGAAAATATAAGAAAATTGAAAAATGACTGTTTACTGATCGGAACAAATCGATAACCGATCGCAAACAAAATACTCTAACGGAATTCTGCTCACTCAAAGTCAAAGCTTTCCGACCTAGTTCGCTGAATTATTCAAAAGGAGTTATCCGCTGCCCTGATCTTTCTGGTCTCTCTGAGGAGGAGATCCTGACAGACCTCACACCACAAGGTGTGAGTGGTGTCCGCAGGATCTTCACCAAAGGAGAATGTCGAATTCCTTCAGACACACTAGCTCTAACATTCAACAATTCAAAACTCCCATCCACAATCAAATTTGGTTATGTGATCGTCAAAGTTGAAGTTAACATCGCTAATCCATTAGGTTGCTTTTACTGTAAGAGATTTGGTCATCATGAGCCAAAATGCACAAATAATATCAACTGCAGACGATGATGTGAACCAGCCAACTTCCCAAACTTTGAGTGTCAAACTGGGCCAAAATGTGCAAATTGCTCTGGACTTCACGAAAGTAGGTCCAGAGAATGCCCAACATGGAAATTTGAGAAAGAGGTGTTTAAAATTTCAGTACACTCTTAATGTCTCATTTCCTGAGGCACGTAAGTAAGCTAAAGAGAAACTTGCTCCTCATTCTTCAAAACAACTAAACGCTGCCGTTACAAAATATCACACTTCGACAGTTCGACGCAGTATGACACTCCATCAGGTGACCAAGTTTCTGACAAAATCATCATTTCAACCAAGTTTAAAAATACAGTCTTCTGAAAAGAAAAAAAAACTACAAGTAAAACTACTACTGCATCTAAACCACCATCTTCTATCCAATCTTCCCAACCATCCTCTACACAAACTTCAAAGGCACAAAAAAAACAGCCGCAAAGGCAAAAACTTCTTCAAACGAAGCAACTAGTCCTTCAATTTGTACCTCTTTTGTCAGTCTTTTGTTTCCACAGTAAAGTGACCATCTCCACAATAATCGTGCCGTATGACCTATTAAGTGTCGGTGTGCCGTAAAACCCAAATAAATAAATAAATAAATAATCGTGCCGTGTAGCCGACACACATTCAGCTACATCACTTGATCTTAGAGACAAGTTGTGGTACACTTCATATAGGTCCCCAGGTACTGCTTCTTCTGCAGGACATGGTAATCTAAGGGTAGATCCTTGACTGGATGGACCGGTGTCAGGATAATGTGACTGAGTGTGGTATCATGCCGCGGTATGCTATAAGCAGTGAAGGCAACACTTTATCTGCTTCAAGTGGACACTGTCTACAGAAAACGGTATATTGATATTGCTATATGAAATGACATACAAGACAAAAATGACATTAAATGAGTTTTAAAAACAGACAGCTTAGGCCTAAATGGTAACCGTTTTAGGATATCACTTACCCTTTTGGTGATCTAGGGTATAGCCAAAAATGGGCGCGCAGACACCTGTATAGGAAATGCACGTCTATGCCGAAATGGTAAGAGACAGCTCAAAAGTAAAACTAAGCACACTTGGTTTAGCATAGGAACAACAATTGGGACATATGTCTGGGAAAACAAATCAGCGAAAAATACAGAAAATCGATGACCGGGGACCTTAACATTTTGGGTCAAAACAACTTTCCTTCAAACCTTTACCCAAACTATATCCCATGGGAGTTATTTTGGGTGCGGAGAACAAATCCGGTGTCTTTTTTTATATCACTTAGCCTCTAGGGTATGGCCGAAAATAGGCGCGGACACCTGTTCTGGAAATTGGTGTCTATGCCGAAATGGTAAGAGATAGCTCAAAAGTAACACAGGATTTGTGCTCCGCACACTTGGTTTAGCCTAGAAACAAGTTTCGACATTTGTCTGCGGAAAAAAAATCGGGGGAAATTGCAAAAAATCGATGACCGCGGACCTTAAGATTTTAGCCAATTTTGGGTCAGAACAACTTTCCTCCAAACCTTCACCAAAAGTATGTCCCAGGGCGTTATTTATGGTGCGGAGTACGAATCTGGTGTCCGTTTTTTGGATATCACTTAGCCGTTTGGAGATCTAGGGTATGGCCGAAAATAGGCACGGGCACCTGTTCTGGAAATTGGTGTCTTTGCCGAAATGGTAAGAGATAGCTCAAAAGTAACACAGGATTCGTGCTCGGCACACTAGGTTTAGCCTAGGAACAACAGTTGAAACATATGTCTGGAAAAAAATCAGTGAAAAATGTAGAAAATCGATGAACGCTGACCTTAAGATTTGGCTAATTTTGTGTTAAAACTTTCCTCCAAACCTTCACCCAAACTATGTCCAAGGGGGGTATTTTGGGTGCGAAGCACGAATCTGTTGTCCGTTTTTTATATCATTTACCTTTTTGCAGATCTAGGGTATGATCAAAAACGGGCGCAGACACCTGTTCTGGAGATGGGCCTCTATGCCAAAATGGTAAGAGACAGCTCAAAAGTGGATTCATGCTCAGCGCACTTGGTTTAGCCTAGAAACAACAGCTGAGACAACTGTCCAAAAAAGCAAAAAATCGAATATCATTTGAAAGAAATTTTTAAGCAAAATGGTTCCTGTAAAGTTGACAGTTTTGGAGAACAATGAAAACATAAAAAATAGCAAATAACACTTAAATCTCCTTAAATCAATATCCAAAAAAGAGCGTCCTGTCAAAGCTAGTCTCCCTGTACTTGGAAGTAATAGGCATGTCTTCTCTTGAGCCTAATATTAAAGATTTCTTAACTAAATGTGGTATCCTTACAAGCTTCTTATAATATGCTTAGTCTTTGTTTGAATGGACGTTTAATTTCCACTCAATAATACACATTCTGGACTGGTTCCTAAGTGATGGTATTTGCAGCTCACTACTAACTCAATGTTCTAAACTTTAAAACCTAGGTGCAGTTTTTTAACATTCCTGTGGTATATCCTATGGACTGCCAACACATTACTTTTACCCCATTTAGTCGCTTTTGTTTCCTTTGTGGAGTATTGTAATGATGTTGTCTGTCTTAGTCGAATCTTTTAGCTTGCAAACAGCACCAGAGACTGAGCTGGTTATTCTGCCGTTGCGGAATTCTGTCCACTTTTTACATGCTTTCTGTCCCTTTGTTAAAGTTTCTATAATTTGCATTCTTCTTCAGAACAGTTTAGGTTATTGATGTAGGAGACAAAATGTTCTCTGCATTCATCCGAGTCTAGTGCTGCATTATCACTACAGAACATGTTCACAGATACAGACTGTAGTTGTGGAATTGATTCGGTGTCTTTACAGATGGTACTTATGTGGCTTTAGCATCACGTAATAAAAGAGCAGAAGTTGGTGAATCTCTTAGTTTTTGACAGAAAGAAACAGTAAGAACCAAATTTCTACAGGCCTTACACCATGCAGATTTGACTTCATTTCTTTCAGGAAATGGTGTTCTGTTGGTGTTAGATGGACCTATCTTGACCTTCTTAAAAACCATTGTTTTCCTAGGTTTGGAACTATTCTTCCTTTTTCGAGACTAGTTCCACTTATCAAGTGTCGGTGTGCCGTAAAACCCAATACAAAATACTTTTCTTGCCACTCTCTCATGTTTCTTTCCATACTCTGTAAATTGATTGGAAAAGGATGAATACAGCATCTGCTGGAGAAATCCATCAGGGGGTGTGGTATCTTTTCTTTTACGTATTTTAAAAAAAAAAAAAAACAAGGATGCCAATCGTTTTTTCTTAACCTGTTTCCATTCCGAGTTATTCTTTGTTTTGAGTAAGGTCCGCTAGTCCGCAGCAGTCTCCTTCGCTGAAAGATTCAAAACACCTAAGTACGTTAAAGTAAAATAACAAACATGTAATTATACATTGTAGATAAGTCTCGGGTTCCATTTTCTGGTTAATTATTAATAGATGGGTTTGTTTGTTTTTTATTTTATCAAGGTTACTTATGTATTTTTAAATTTAAACTGAATCTCAGTTCATTTGAAGTATAGCACAGACACAATTAGTTATTTTGGTTATGTCTACTTAAAATTGTAGAGGAATACCACAGAAAAATGTCTAAAATTTGCTGAATGGTAGGAAAATAATAAAAGTACTATGTGCTATCATTTATTGACATATGTGAAAGTGAAAATATTTTATATGATTAAATTTAACAGCTAGTTTAAGCTCTTTCTGAGAACAGTTTGTTTCTTACACTTAATTAAAGGTGGTATATGTTGCAGTCTGGATGAATAAAAAAAGTTCTCTTCTGCATTCGAATAATACCTTTTAAGATTTGTACTGTCGAACAGTTGTTTTCAATTGAACTTAAGTATAAGTTTAATTGCGAACTTCCCAGAATAGTAGTAACATAGGCACAATATTAGCAAACTGTCGGATACCACATTAAAACCACATTTCACATGGCGTTTGATAGACTCTGAAATTTAAGGGTCGGGGTCCCCTCAAAATATTCAAGGGTCAAATGTGCATCACTTCATAAAGGGGGCACATACATGTATATATGTTACTGATGAACACATTTTGTATAAAATTTGCCTTGATGGGAATTATTTATACTGTTGATAGTTTTTTTAGCTTATCTGGGACAAGTAAATAAACAGAATATTGCTTAAAAGTTAATTAATTTTCAGCATTTTAATTATAACAATAAAATGAAACAAACATAACAACTAACATTATTACAAACTTCCCCACTTATTTCCTTTAGAAATTGAATTGCTTTCATCTGCAAACCATTGTCCTTATCTTAAATAAGATAAGCAAACATTGAAATAAATAGCATAGCAAATTAGAACCTGAAAACATTTGAAAGTATATGAAATAATAATACACAAAACATAATGAATAAAATACATAGAACTGGAAATTCAGTAAATATAAACAAAAATGTCATATACACAGAAGAAAAGTTCTCCCATTTTAGTTGATTGGAACAACAAACTCGTTGAAATTTATAAGTACAGCACACAGAGTCACGAGTTTGTCCACTACTGGAATTTCTCACCCTCTGAAAACACATAATCAATTGGTAGTGTGCTTTGGAGTATAGTGTACTTGTTTCTGAGAATTCCAATTACTCGTTCCACGTGAATTCTTAATCTTGCATTTTTTTATTGTTGACTCAAGTTCAACAGGATTTAATTGTGACTTGCCTTTTGTAAAAGCAGGAATTTTAGCCTCTGCTCCCATTGTACCAACATTATCCTTAATGTCAAAACCACGATCTGCCTGAAGTATAATGTCCCCTGGTAATATCTTCCTCAAAAATCCACAGTGTTCAGTGAGGAATTTATCCCATGTTCCGCCACCCGATGCCTCCGAGATGAATGATATCACCCCCTGTGGAGTGACGCCAATGAGGACTTCCGTAGTACTGTGATGTTTATTGTGACCAAGTTTGAGCCCGGGCTTTCAACTCAGAGGGGCGCTCAATAAAGATTTCAAAACGATCAATAATTACAAAGACCTTTAGTCCAAAAGCATTCCTAAAGACCATAGGCATTGTCATCCTTAGCTCCCTTCACTGCGGTCAATAAATAAATCCCTTCACTCTGTAAAACATAACATGAAGAACCTGCAGGAAGTTTCTGGACACAGTTGTTGTGGAGACTCTGAATCGTTGTGCCAGGTCGTGGACATGAAGGTCTAGCCCCAGCTTCATCAGTGTCATTGATGAACTTCTGTAACTTGTTCAGTTTGTTCCTTTTTGAGTCCCCAAGCGAGGAGCCTATCAGTAAAAATACACCCATCAAAACAACAAAACTTTGCAGTCCTCTATAAAAGTTAACACGATTATCATTTCCATTAAACGACTGTTCCGTCATGTCAAGCAGGTTAAGCTTCTCCTTCGGCTTGCTGTTTTCCACAGTTAGCCTATTTAACTCATGATTAACCTTCTGAGACATTTTCACATACGATAATCTCAGTGACCCTTTGGTGCTCTAACTTTCCAAGTAGCACAAAACGACATGGTACTTTCGGTGATGACTGATTCTGCTTCACATGATGACGACAAGCCATGCGGAGGAGGTAATGCTGCCAGTTCTATTAAGGAAGTTGCACAGTCAATATCGGCCTTCTTCTGCTTCCGTTCTAAGGTTCTGTTTTTTCTAACTGTTGAAAGAGAGGCTGTATTGATTCACAGATGGTTCCCAGTCTACATTGGTGGTGTCATACATTTCTGAAGGTTTACCTAAAACAATACATGTCTGTTAATGAATAAAAACTTTATATAATTGAATGTACAAAATTTAATTTACTTTGAACATTATGAATAAGATATCCTTTAACGACTCATCTGGAAGTACAAAACTCATGTCTTCCAATGTGTAATCTTGCAGGAACACCATCATGGATGGGACCCATGATCTCTTGCTTCTGAATCAGATGCTCTACCAACTTAACTAACTTGGCCACAAATCAGGGGTGAGCTACAACCTCTTCTGTCCCTCCTACATAATTTCCCATTCATCTTAACAGTTACTAACAACATTTTCAATGGAAAAAGAATCCACGTAAATATATGTGAAATGGTCGAACTTTAATATTAAAATCGATCCCTATATATATAGTCTACTATACCAACATTTTAACATGCGGCCTTCAATCAGTTGGATAAGAATGACAAGTTACTCACTGGCCTATAATTCGAAAGTACCAACTCTAGTCCAGTTTTTTAAGAAGAGGTTTAACACTTGCCGCCTGTATCTATCCGCAGACACCCTGCTGAAGTGACGAATTAACAAGTGCTGTGATATTTGATAGAAGGTCATTCAAATAGGCTTTCAGAATGTTTGTAGGAAGCGTATCAAGTTCACGGGATTTTGTGTTTAGGTCGCTAATAAGTTTGCCTACTTCCTATTGGGTAAGTTCCTGGAACTTATCGATACAAGGTACATCTTTGTGTTCTGGTTGATATTTTGGATAGTCTTTTACTCATGAAAAAATCAGCAAAGTCTTTTGCTAGTTGAGTATCTGCTACATCATCGGGTAATGGATTTTACTCACAATACTTTCTTTTATTATGCAGGCACACAGTTTTGGAATGTACAAAAACTGATGTGCAAGCCTATTACTTTATATAAAGAAATGTTATTTCTATACTGGTGTTACATTCTAAAAGGTGCAAAGAAAGAGCAATGATGTAATAACATTAAAATGTACTCATACAACTGCTTAGCTGATATGTTGAAATTTTACAAGAAACATTTACAATATATATTGCCATATTTAAAAACCACAGGCAGTGTTATTTCAGGGTACAATACAAAGCAGGTTACTTAGCAAAACTTAAACAGAGCAATGATACTGTCATGCTGCCATAAGAAGCTCCAGCTATATTGTAAAACTGGCATAATGAACCCTAATTAATTTATTTTTTAAGTTACATTTGTAACACTCAATGTGGCAATAATTGAGATCAACAAAATCTTTTTACAAAGACAAAAATATTCTGTTCAATAACATAATAAAGCCAGTATGTAGTTGCTATAGCACAAATACAGTTAGGTCAATAACATTTGAAGTATGTTGATGTTGTTTGTGGTCCATGAAAGGTACTGAAATTGCAACAAATATGCAACTATAAATAACTAGTAGACCTTTATAACTGCTTAAATTGTTTGACCAGGAAACTATTTTACCTGCTGCAGTCTACAGGCTTGCTACATATAAATGAATGACCTGCAAATAAGCTACCAGAGGTTATCTTGGTTTGCAGCTTTTTAACCTAAGGAAAACTATTGCAAAAAAAATTATTGTCATATGTAAAGCTTAGTCTGGACTAAGTGCACGGCACAATTTTACACTATTGGGCTATAGTCTAATTGTAATAATCCTAGCTATTAGCAAACAACAAAAGTACTAGATTTGTAAATGAAACTGTTTTCTTGTAGTTTTGTCCTTTTTTAGAAATATAAAAAGACTGAAAAAACTTAACCTGAAGTTAAACTCTCTTGAATATTGGTACAGCTGTTGGTTGACGTATAAGTTCATCCAGTATCCAACTGGCTGCCCTTGTAGGTTCTGTGTTTCTGGCTGATAAGTCATAAAACTGTTTCCATGTACCAACATGGTTGTCTTTCTGGGATTGACAAAATGTTTCCTTGAAGAGGATTCCAGGATTCTGCAGACCTTCCCTTAAAATGCATAAAAGTCCAACCATCAAATGTTGAAATTTTATCATGTAGCAGTTGAGTTATTTTAACTATGTCGGCTGTATTATTCTTTAACAAAGACTTTACATCAAACATCAAATAAAGAACTTCAACTTTTGGCAAAAGTTTTAACAAGTCATCATATGTTTCCACGTCATTAGCTCCTATTGTTTTTGAAATGACACTAAATGCTGCTTCAACATTCTCATGTGTATGGCCAACATAAAGGAAAGACAGATGAACCTGAAAAAGTGACACTTTAGACTTAATGTTACGGAACTGGCACATTTCAAGCTTAATTTTTAAAACATTTTTAAAGTGTCCAAACTGTAAGCTGACTCATGAAACTGGTTTTAGCTTGTTCGACTGAAAGTGTTCTCTACAGAAATCATATTATCTATATTCATGTTATCTAGTTGTCTTTATCGTGGTACAATATCATTTAAAAAACGTTAATCAAGTTTTATGAAAAGACAAACATTAAGTCAAACATTTTTGTTGAATGCAGAGATGAAGTATTTCTTTACCAGGTTTCTTCAACTTGAAAATAGATTAAGATTTTTTATAAAAATTATATTAAAGTAAAACTGTTGTAACATACCTCATTGAAAATTCTTTTCTCCACCAATTACTGACAGAAAAGCAACATTATTTTGTTTTTATTTTCCCTTCAGAAGTTGTCAGTCTGCAGGTATACAATTTTAGGGAGGGTGTTGCCCTGAAAAGCAAAAATGTAAATCAAGTATAAGTATAAATAGTAATAATATATGGACAATCTTCCATACTACTAGCCTTGAGTGACCAGTTTCGATGCCCATAAGAAATAGATTGCTCCTCTCCTCTCCTTATTCATGTTTGTTGACCGTGACCTGATTCGACGCCTCTGATTGGATGCCTTATTATAGCTTATTAACATGTGTTGAATTGTGTACTTGGAGTAAAATGTACTTACATTATCAACCAGTGACAGCAAACACGATCTGGAAGGTATCAACACACATGTTTTCATGTTTTCATGTTTTATTATTCGGATACTATAAACATCTTAATGCAACTTTTACCGTAACATTTACAAACATTTACTCTTTATTTACTCTTCATCAACACAGTGATGACATAAGAATTCATCCCCCTTCTAACAACCCTCACAGGGGTACAGAAAATTAGGTGTACCCAATGTCTACACTTTGTGCACTGCACCCACTTAACAAAGATGAGGGAGCTACTCTTCCGTAATTCCACTGGGGAGAACATATTGCAAACACAGTTCACTTCTTCGCAGGAGTCCTCAAGAGAACCATCACTGTCTTCATGTACTGCTGTTGTGGGCTTGGCCTTAGCTGTTCCAGTAGTTCCAGTTGGAGGTTCAAATATGCTCTTCTGTGACTTGGGTGCCATGGCATTCTCATGCTGTTGGATTTGGTTAATGATACTGTCTTCAACTGTGCTGAGGACTCATCGTTTTTTAGTTGCTAGTTTCTTTGTTGTGACTGTTGTTGCTTTTTCAGCTAAGAACTGGGAAGTTTCTATAGACACAGACTGCTTTTCAGATGTTTCAGGACATGTCTCCTGCTGTAGTGCTGCCGAAGGCTTAAAGTTGGACGGATCGATAGCGCTAGGGTTGAATGGGAAAATTCCAGTCTTGCGGAATGATGCATGTAAGTTACCAGGTGACAGAGCCTTCAAATAAGCAGAGCGAGCAAGTGAGCACACATTACACCTGGTAATACTCTGCCCGCAGTGCTCCCTCATGAACTTTTGACTAATGGCATTATAGATTCTCTCAAATGGCCCAAAACAACCGACATCGAGGGGCTGCAATACATGGCTAGTGTGTGCCGGAAGTATGAACAGAATGAGGTGTTGCGTCTTAGCCCAGTCGATCAAACCCAGGTTGATGTGAGATTTGTGGCCATCGTACATTAAAAGCACAGGTTTTTTGGAGCGCTCTGGGAGGTATTTCAGAAGATGTTGTTCCAGGTATCTCCGGAACACAATGTTGTTACTCTAGCCAGACTCCGTTACAGTTCCGTCAGCCCCAGGGCTTTCACCTTCTAAGAGATCTGGTCGCATCCTTACCCCGGGAAACACAAAATATGATGGTAGACTGTGGCCTAGTGCATTACCACACTCTTACAGTCACGAGTGACCTTGATGCTGAGGCAGTTTTTGAACCACTGGGTTAACACCTGTAGACGAGTCGAAATGGGCCAACACTGATGAATAGACCGGATATCGCTTGGTAACTTCAATTTCTGACAGTAGGTCACTCTCCTTTGTCGTGATTCTGGGGAATTCAGTCAGTTTGCTTTTCAAATTATGTTCTATCATTTCAGGTGCTCCGTATCTCTTATCCAGCCTTTTTTACACATATTGAAGTCCCTGCCTCGGATCATGAATGTGTGCTGTTCTTATGCTTACAGCATGCCCCTTTGACTGTGGTAGAAGCCATTTAATCAATAGATCTTATTCTTCTGAGCACGACACTGTCAGATCTTTCATAACATTTGTGAAACATTCCTTCCATGCAACATACTCTGTTGGTGTGTCTCGAAATAAATACAGTCTTTCGAATAACAAGTCTTTTTTTATCAAAAACTTAGAAAGTTCAGTGGCCAATGATGTTGGTACATGTGTTTCATGATCATATAAATGGTGTGTTTGTGCGATATTTTCAACATACCGTTCTGTCCTGTCAAAAGCATTTTCACAATCCTTAGGAAATGTTGCATCACCATTTGCACCTTTTTCTAACAGTTCTACAGTTTCCACACTTTGTCCAATCATAATGGCCCTTTGTCGGTCTAGTTCCCCTAATTCAGTTTGCACTGCATCGACTTGGTCTTCTATAATGACATTCTGCTCAAGAAGTGTTGCTTCTCTTTGGCGTAATTCCATCTCTCTCTTTGACAAAAGAAGACGTTGTCTAGACAAATCAGCCCTTGCTCGGGCACTTGATGAACTCGATGTGGTTGATCTCACAGAGCGTAAATCATGGTCGTGGTCCATGACGACTGTCACTTTAGGCGAGGCCATCTTGATGGTGGATGACCCAGGTTTTTCACTGTATTGTGGCACGGGAGAAAGACGAAGAATATGTGACAAATAATTCTTAAACAAAAATAAATGAAAAGAGGAAATCATGCCATCCTATGTTAATTGCGTTGACCAGGTAAAAGCACGTGGCACGAAAACATATTACAAAATGTTCATGACAAGAATAATTGGCCAAGAAGGCGACGTACAAAAGAATGATTATGATATGCAAAATATACAAGAAAAATGCAAATGAAATCGACATTTAACGTACCCTATGGACCACCATGGCTCGTTAAAAGCAAAGTTGGATAAGCCCGTTTCTGAAGGCGTTATGTGCGCGACAACCGTAAAGGGGACAAAACTCCCCTTTTTTAACTAAAGAGTATCTGGCAATACGAAGCGCGACAACTTATACGCTACAAGATATGTGCAATTGATGAGTAGTCTCCCTTACATATGAAGCAAATAATTAATTCACATTCAGTTACAGAACAGTGATAGTAAAATACGTTTATAACCGATACTAGTAGTAATGTAACGAGGTAAACAAATATGGCGTCGAAACAGGGCAGCGTTAAAACGGGGCACTCGACGATAGTAAAAATCATAGCTTAAGCTATCTCTTTTCTTTGTTAAAATATATTATTTCTCATGGGAGGCATTAGCAAAGTCAGAGATTTATTACTGAAGCCTTTATTCGTCAATATTATCGCAGAAGACTACGTCAAAACTGAAAATACAGAAATGACATATCTTGAGTATAAAGAAATGGCGGGAAATCGAGCCATTCCAGGCACAGCATTTCAAAGGCTAAAAAACATTCAAAAACAGTGACAAATGCAATATGATGAATACGCACTGGTGATACATAGTAAATGCAAATGATCTCTATCAATAATGTCAAAAATCGCATTTAATTACCTCTCTGGGGGCTTCTTTTCGCAGCATGCATGCATCGGAAATGCCTCGCAACAGAAAACTTATCAAAAATTAGAAAATTGAGACATCAATAGTAAAAATGAAACATAAATGTATACAGTGAAAATGACCTTCATTTACATTACAAATATACAAAGGCATGTTGTCTTAATTGTGAAACGTCTTAAAAAAGGCTAACAAATGAATTGAGTATGGCTCCTTGACCGGGATGAACCCCTTATGGACGAATAGTGCTCAAACGTTCGCAACTAATCATATGACCTATTAAGTGTCGGTGTGCCGTAAAACCTAAATAAATAAATGAATGTCTCTCAGGTAATGGCTACAAACTATAACTAGGCTTCAGACTCGCACAACAACACTAATTTGTGCACGGGACGATCTAAAATGATTGGTACACGCTTGTGCTTACCCACGTTGTCCAAGTCAGATGCGGCAACAGCAACCTTAACCTTTCTTGCCAAGCCGTCTTCATCAATAGTAGTGTCGACCACTCTGCATAACCGACACTGGTTTCTTGGCAAACTGTCATCCTTAAGCAACACTTCATCGCCAACAGTCATATTTCGCTTTGGTGAGAACCATTTGCTTCTAGATCACACATGAATGCTACAGGTTCCTTCCTGAACCTGCACAAAACTCCAACCAACTTGTTAGTAAGATCAGGACCTTGAAGTGAGTGTTGATTCAACCTGTGTCCCTGGCACACAGCACTGCAATCAAACACTACACGTATCTTATCTGGCTTCTGGGGGTGGTATACACCATGATGCGGAAGGTACCACACTGGGCCTTCTGCTTTCTTCTCTAGGACTCGTTATGCGTAACCATTCTTAATCAAGCTGTTCATGAAGTCAAAGTAATGACTGCGAAATGTAGCTCCCGCGAAAAGGCGCTTACGGAGTGATTCTAACCGACTTTAGGCCCTACCCCGATTGTTAGGCAATACTGGGTTACCCATGTTTGAAAGGCAGTGGCATCTTGTATCTGTAATCAGAGAAGAAAATGTGCTTTGTCAACATAGAGAGAAACTGTCTGTCTTCTTGAGACATCTGGGTATCATCAGATTCGGGTTCCTTGAAGTCTAATTCCAGCAAATGCAGGACGTCATTGCTCACGACTTCCTTCACAGAAGTTCTCAGAGAAAAAAGGACGGAATTGGTGCAAGTATTTCGCTGAGTCGCAAGAGCAGAAGGAACCTCGCAAGCAAGTATATGATGACTAAGACCAATATTGTCCTTATCTGACTCACTTTGCTGAACCACACCAACAATGCTCCATCCAAGATCAGTTCTCTGACCGAAAGGACCTTGGTCAGCTGATGAAATCACCTCTTTGGGCAACAAACAAAGCCTGTGGGCAATCGTAGCCAATCAACAAACCAATCTCATAATCCTGTAAATCAATAAGTTTGGAACCAAGCTCTTCCAAATGGGACCAAGCTCTCCCAGTCTCTGGTGTAGGTATATGAGACCTGTTGGCAGGCATTATATTTATATGTACGCATTCGGCAACTTAATTCTCTTGCAGCTGTTGTAGCCACGCACAAGCAATCCATTAACCCTTTCACTAGCCACGACTATCTCCTCAGCCGACATTGACGAAAGTGACAATCTCACAGATGTGCCTGATACCCCAAGAGCCTTGCAGGTATCCTGAAAAATGAAAGTGGTATCTGATTGTGTATCTAAAAGTGCATATACCAATCTTTCATTTTCTGGGTTCAGGTAATGTGAAACATACACCGGAACAATAGCCGAACACTTACTCACCAAGCACGAAGTGCAAGAAGTACTCATTGAAACCACTGGCGCAGAAACAACCGCTTTTATATCGGTTTTAGGCTTCAATTTATCTCCATGCAAGCAAGTAGGGTGAACTTTAGAACAAACAACGCATGACAGTCTTTGCTTGCATTTTTAGAGACATAACCTGTACAAAAAACAACCAAAACCCATTTTTATTAATGAAGTCCTTTCTCTCTTCCATGGACCTTTCGAGAAAGGGTTTGCACTCGTCGAGGCCATGTTGCCCTTGACAAAACACACATGCTTCAGACTTAAAAGTTGAAAACGGCTTATAACGGTTCCCACCTTCCTGAGAAGAAGAAAGAAACGTCCTAGGATGAGGACGAGAGACAGCTGGACGCGTCGTCTTTGAATGATTCAAACTGGAGAGTGACTGGTTTTCACTTCCATGCTTATCTCTCAGAGAGAGAACCGATGTGACTGGATCTGATGCAACTTTAGCTTTCTTGGCGATAAAGTCAACAAAGTGGCTGAAAGGTGGAAACTCCTTATGCGTCTCCTTGTGAGAAGCAACAATCCTGTTCCACCGAACAACATCCCAATCTGGCAACTTGCTAAGCATCTTGCGGTTTTCTTGACAGTCATCAAGAATTCTCAGACTTGAAATTGACTGCATTACCATCAGACACTGTTTGAGAAAATCACTGAACTTGACCAAGCCAATGGCATCCCTTGATTGTATACTTGGCCACTTGTCGAGCCTTTCACTGAAGGCAGAGGACACCAGAAATGGGTCACCGTATCTCCTTCAACAGGGTTCTGGCCTCTTCGTATGCCTTGTTGGAAGGTACCAGGAAATAGTCCTCAATAACTGGCCTGACCGTACCGCCCAAGCATCTCTTTAAGTAGTGCAAACGCTCACTTAGTGGAATGTTTTTCTGATCTATCAGAAGATTAAATGCTGACTTCCATGCTGGGTATTGGATTGGATCACCATTAAAGACATTCGGCTCTGGTGGCGGTAAACGGTTCGAACTAATTTGATCCACTAAATATTTGGCAAAGTCAGCCCAACCTTGATTGACAGATGGAGGTTGAAGGACACCAACAGGGTCAGTACCACTCGAAGGCTCAGCAGATGCAGCTACAGGCGCAAAAGGAGGCGCAAAGGGACTAAGAGGTGAGTGAACAGAAGTAGCAACAGCATGGGGGATACCCAGAGGAAAGTACAGGTTCGACATGGGAAACAAGTATTTGTGAACTTGGCAACGAAGTTGACCCCTTTTCAGGAACAGAAGTGACAACAGCAGGAACTCTTACGGCATCAGCATTTGGTTCCTGGACGGTAGGTGGTGATTGTTGACCCATTACAAAGTCTTGGACATAGTTCCTAACATTAATTTGTGGCAACCGTTCTAAATTTGAGACTGCATTAGTTTCCACAGCTTCCATACCTTCAGCCCTGACTGTAGCCATTGCTAACAATTTCATTGTCTCTATAGGTCAGCTCGTCTTTGGGCTTCTAGCTCAATAAACTTTAACTTAACTCTTAGACTTGCAGCTTCCGCTGCTATAGATGCCTTTACAGAACTGGGACGGGGGAGAAAGAGTGCTTGCTTGATTTAGATGACTGATTTGAGCCTTGCTCAATATCAAGAGACCTAATAATTTCTGACAAGTTAGCAAGATTTTTGGTGCATTCTTCTTCTAGAGATTCATACTTACTTCGGAGGACCACAACCTCAGCCTCCTCAAGTGCGCCTGTAATGTCTGTCAAGTTATCAAAATGGGATACTAACCTTTCTCTGGAACTTCTCAACTCTTCACAATTATTGCTGTCTGCAAACAGAGTTAAACAATTACTCAGCTGTTTTCTCCATTTACGTTCACAGTCCCTAAACTTGCCACTCAAGACATTAAGGTGCCATTCCTTACCGCGTTCTGTTAAAGGACGCTCGCGAAACCTTGGCGCTTCACTCATCTCATCTGGTTCTACAATACTACATGTACCTAAAGTTTCAACCACATTCTGCTCATCTTGAGCACTACTACAGCTTACATCTCCTGCCATTTTAGACCTAATTGAGCCAACTCAAATCAAAAGGAAAAAATAAAAATAAAAAAATAATAGAAAGGTCAGGCCCCACACTTTTAAATGTCACCAGCAACAATCGTAATTTATAATGGTTAAAAAGGGCCACATTGTTTTTGTGGTTCGGGTTCCTTTTACATCAGATTAGAAATAATAACTTTTCATTGCTTGTTTTAGTATAATGTCTAGTTTTATTATTTTCACTTTCGATAAAGATATTTGCTCTTGAAGCATATTAAAACCTAATATTAACCCCCGTTGCTTTGTACATCTATACATATTTTTGCCAACGACTTATATCTTGCAGATCTTTCCACCTATGACTTACTAGGATATAATAACAATTTTAGACCAAATACACAAACATTTACTTTCTTGGCAATCTGAAAATCATTTCTATATCTCTCCTGTGCTGTGGCTGTTTCTAAGTCTATCAATGAGCATGTCTGGAGCTGACTCTTGTGCTCGTAGCTGAACTAGAATCTGACGTGTTTGTCTCCCAATTCACACTCCGGGCGATATACGAGGTCAAACCTACTGACGAGCTGTCGTCGTAAATGGTGTTCCAGAATGCACGAACAAACTGTAGTAAATAGTGCGTAAAATAACTTAGTCTGGAAAACATTGTACTTGACAATCTTTAATCTTTAATGCTTTGTTAGTAATAAGGTTCTGCGTCTTCAATAAAATTCGACATTAATAAGCATCGCTGAGTGTTGTGAATTGTTACTTTGTATTTACAATATTGTTCATCCTGGTTGAACTCCCATGGAAAAGCCGATCCTAGTCAATCATAAATCGAAATATAACTCAGCCAAAAAATAATTGACCTTTTCGAAATTCGTGAACCGAGTTCTGGGAATAAGTAGGTCAGGGGGGTGCGCGTCTCATATTGAGTCATAAATGACAGCTGAATCTACATGTAAACACAACATTTCCCGTAATTTTTCGACAACATACACTTGAAATAGACTTGTACTAATGTGAAGAAAATTTGTAAATCTTTGCAGTCATATATATTTCAAATTATCAAGGCTTCCCCTTTACTCCATATATACACGTTTTAATGCATTGTGCGGCCGGTGTAGATCCAGATCTGCTGACACGTTGGTGCTGTCTAATCTTGATCTACACTGGTTGCATCTTGTACAGAAATAACCTAATGGATCAAAAGGAAATGGATGTTCAAGCTAATCTGGTTTTACACAGTTCACACACGCGATAAAACCCATACATATGGATTAAAGGGTTATTATTAGTAATTAAATTTTTGGTCACCCCAGCCATACATGAAATGTTTGCATACAGTGACAGTTTAACAGTTGTTGTTTACATTTAATGATATAATTTCATTTTATATTTATACAGATATGCCTTCCACTGTCATTCAGGGAAATCATGCAGATGACAAATGGAGACCTGAATACTGTACTAAGACATATTAGCCGGTCAATTAAAGAAAAGAGGAATCATAAAGTAACATGGCTAGCCAATCAACTTGGAATCCCTACAACACAAACTAGAGTGATCCATTTTTACAGACATTAATGGACATAACACATACAGTGAAGGATGGATAAAGGATTTGAATAAAGTTGATGTTTTGAAATTCATCCGTGTTAAATGCAGTCGAAATACAATACAAGTTGTGGAATCAGTTAATTTTGAACATTTTGATTTTGATTTATATAATTGCTCTTCCAGTACATAAACATATATTGAATCTTATTATTTATAAACATAAAACAGTAACGAAATTTTTGCCGGCAGAAAAGAATAATTTTGTTAATTTTATCTCTGCAAAATTACCAGCTCCCTTAGCCTTCCTAATATATTGTGATAAACTGAACTTTTATTTTCTATGTAGATTGATCTTGAAATATGCAAGAGAACAAATATTGGCACTAATAAAAAAAAATTCAATTATTTTTCCTTTGTCATTGTGTTGTAAGACAGTAATCGATTCAATCTGTTCCGCATTTCTAAGCAGTTCAACATTTTAACTATCAGAAATTACAATATGACCTTTATCTAAGCTAACAAGTGGAGATTAGGTCGAGCTGTGTGCAGTCTTCCAGTGTACTAGACTGCAAAACAGAATACATGTTTGTGATTAAACATAAACATTATTTGTGTTGCATAATTTTGCATGCAGGCAGGTGGCATACAAACAGACTCCATCTCCAATGTTCACTAGTAAGAGTCCCCGGAGTTTTTTAGTCAACCACAAATGATATCAGATTACTCAACGGATACATAAATATAAACTTTTTTTTTCTTCAACAACAAACGGAATTTTTTATCACAGAGTTTCACGTAAACAATGAACTTTATTTGAAATAAAAATAACTTTAAAAAAGAGGGCTTTCTGGTTGGTTTTTGCCTGTTGTGTGGGGTGGGGGCTATGTAAAGAAATAAGCTTACCAGGCATAGTCTTTCTTTTGTTTGTCATCTTGGGGCCTTTCTTATTGCTGGTTTATGGGAAAATATACTTGGCACTTCAGACATTTTTTCCTTGACTTGGCGGGGTGGGGGCGGTCTTCAAAATGACATAATTTGTAAGATAATTTGAATTTTGCCTGGAACCAAAGGCTGAATGACAACCACGCAGATCTGAGCTTTTTATCGTCAGGAATCTTGTAAAAATTGCATCTTGCACCTCGAGATCTCTCATGGTTACAACCTTCAGTACAACAGAAATCGTTCTGTCCCATAGCAAAATAAAATCAATGGCGATAGTCGGTGCTTACGACAGGCAATTTTTTTGTGACAGGGGTTTTGAAATAGAATCTGATCCAGGATTTTGCTTGACGCAGTTCTTTTATAAAGTATCAGTCGCGAGAAATAAACACATACAAATACTTACTTTTCTATTATACTTTTTTCTAACAATGCTCACACTCAAATTTTCGGCAAATTGCCCTTTTCAGTAGTTGAACACTAATATTGTTGTCTGCTTTTGCGTAACAGCAAAAACACCCTGGTTGTACTTTGGGTGATTTTTTTAATATGGCTCCGTCCATGAATGTTTGCAAATATGTAAAGAGAGCAATTGTTTGTGGGTGTGAGCGTTTTTAGAAGAAAATATTACTACAGTTCCCAATGGAACAATTTACAACATTTATAATTTCCATTATAGTTTGTTTCTTTCCTTAACAATAATAAATAATTCCTTGTCGGGTTGGGAATAAGGTATTATATATTTGTATATATATATTTCGTTTTATAGACAAATGTGTTATCTATGATGCAAAAAGCCGCATGAAATTCATTTAATTTACATTTAACATTAGATTCTTTCTTATTTTCTTTTTTGAAACAGTTTATGTATCAATGAACTTATGTTTCTAAAAGCAAAATGCCTTTACTCAGTCAATGACTGTATTCCTTTATAAATATTGATATAATGTATTGAATAAATAAATATTCCAACATATATTCCTAATACTGGAAGTAACTTGTTAATTTTTTCAAATATAACGAGTTTATATTACGGTTTACATGTACATTGTTATATTTGTTACCAAGTTTACAAAAATATTCGGAAACCAAATCATCCGACCCCAGTGGTTTTGTTAATAAGCACTCATGGCGTTGCATGCACTCCCACCTCGCCACCCCCAACTGCGAGGGATGTCACCCCAGGTTAACACCTATCTCTAGCCTGTTGTAGATTGTTATCAGTACAGTTTCCGGCCAATAGCAATGTGTTTAAAAACACTTCAAAGTGAGAAGTTACGAGAGTGTAGATGAAGAAGAATTTAAAAATGGTTAAGGTATGGTGAATTCAAATGATTCTGTTTTATGTTTGCAAGTATATTTTAACTTCAGTCATAGACATGTATTGAATGTCTACTTCATTAATAAATACCACAGTGCATTCAATATGCCTTGCTTTTATTCACTTAATTCAAATGATCTCTTTAATTGCACGAAGATAGCATGTAAAATGTCTTCATTTGTAATGGGGGAGGTGATGGAGGGAAACTCCTCAGCCCCGCACCGCCTGGGTTCGAGCCCCGGTCAGGGCGAGAACCTTCATGTGGGGAGGTTGTCCAGCATAACTGAGGTGCGCCGGTGTTTCTGACCAGACGTAAGTCTGGGGTCTTCCTTCAACCAATAATAAGCTTAACGTCGCCGATATGACTATAATTGTGTCGGTTTAATGTAACACACACACGCACACACACACACACACACACACACACACACGCACGCACACTCATACACGCACACACACACACACACACGCACACACACACACGCACACACACACACGCACGCACGCACACTCATACACGCACACACACACACACGCACACGCATACACGCACACACACACATACACACACACACGCACACATACACACACACACGCACACGCATACACACACATACACACACACACCTACACACACACATACACACACACGCACACACACACACACACACGCACGCACACTCATACACGCACACACACACGCACACACACGCACACACACGCACGCACGCACACTCATACACGCACACACACACGCACACACACACACACGCACGCACACTCATACACGCACACACACGCACACACACGCACGCACGCACACTCATACACGCACACACACACACACACACACACACACATACATGCACACACACACATACATGCACACATACACACACACGAGCAACAACAATAAAACAAACAAATCATTTGTAATAGTTTTCTGGTTATATTTGGTAAAGTTAAAAGCATAGTTTGGCTTGGTAGGGTTGATGACAGTAACAAGTTGATTAAACTTTAAAGTGAAATCCACTTATTAAATATCAATGCTATATCCATTTTAGTCTTCATTTAGAAACTTTGGTTTAAATGAGATGGGGTTATTTGAATCAATAACGTGTTGTTGTTTTTCTTAATTTTGAACAATTAAATTTCTTAAATACACTAGTATTATTTAATATTCATAGTAATTTTAACAGAATGAGGTTAAATATTTTTGTTGCTAAAATGACCCAGGTTATTAAATTGTTTACAGGTGCGTGGACAACTTTGATTAAAGTCGGGTAAATTGGCATCTATTGTCTAAGTGTCAATTAACATCCATAAGTGTCAGCAGTTAATCAGACCCCCTGTAACAGGTCCACAATTGACATAGTTTGGGGGCAGAAGTGAATTTCAGTTATAGACCAGGTGTTGGGGTGAATTTCATGACATGTAGATACGAATGTCATTTAAACCAGCAAATCAATACACTGGCAGGATGTTGGTAGTTAGCAACTTTGGCTGGCGTTTGTAGTTACCTTTATAAAATGCTAAAACATTTTCCCTAAATAAATAACACATACTTTTAACTTGCATTAGATCGCTTATGAGTCAACTGACCATGATTTGACTACCTTATACATACGTAATAACAACTAAAATAATAATCAGGGATTGTCAAGTCTAGTCTTAAGATATGTTTCATATAAGGCACAAGTTATAATGGTACATTTAAACTTTGTTTATATTTTTAAAATGGTTTAGACAATCAAAGGTCCTTGAAAAATTTCAACTGGCCAGTTTTTATTGGGTATTGACCGTGATGGTTAACTTACAAGTTAAAACCAGTGGCAACTTTGTCATATATTCTTATTCATGATCACAACAATGTTACTTGTGCAGTGTGGCGGTCGTAAAAAATCTGCCCGTGCATGTAATCTATGTTGTCATTTAACTCATCCTATAAGGATTGTTACTTGTATTTCCTTTGATGGACATTGGACTTTGGTTCTTCAATTCCATCTTCATATGAACAGGATGCTACAACCATTTATTCATTGCCGGTCAAATCTGGTAAAATGTTACAGGTAGTTTTATATAAACTTGCCGAACTTTATTCTAAATGTTTGTCAATCGTTAGCATGTCAGATAGAGTATTTTTAAGTTTATTACAATCAATTTGGCTGATATACAGCTGTCTTGAATCTGCAAAAATTGCAGAATATTTTATTTCCGAAAGAATAATACATAGGTACATGTATTTTAGCTCAGGGGTGGATCCAGAAAATTGGGGGTGGGGGGTATGAATCAAGATCCATTCAACTTGCAGTTAAGACAATATATATACACAGTAATATACTTTGACCTAAGCAGTCAACAGACAAAATTTACTTTAAAAGCTTAGTATTTTTAATCTTACATGTATGTATTTTCACAACTTTACTCTTTTACCTGGTTGGTGGGGGTTGCATCCCCCATCCATCCCCATCCCCACACCCACCCCACACCCCCTGAATCCATCTCTGTTTTAGCTACGATATCCAAGACAAAAACAGTATGTTTACTTAAGTTTCATTTGATTTACCCTTGGACTTTTAACGGCATAAATATGAGTTATTATTAAAATTTGTTTGTGTTTTCATGAAATACAAACCAATTATCGAGTTAAAGTTTTGTTTTATTGACAACAGACAAGTATTTTCTATAATGTTGTAAATATGCAAACACATACAACACATCAAACAATTCAATAATGACGCTCTGCATAATAACATTCACAACAAACTAAAAACAACACAACTGCACAAAAACCTTTTAACAAACAACAAAAAATACAATAAATATACCTTTAACATATAATACCTAAATAAACTATACAGTGATACTTAAAATAAATCGTGATGCAACATATTTGTTGCATGTGGAGATGTTGAAATGCATATATTGTAATGACTTAATATACATAAATTATTTTATATGGGTAACAAAAGACTATTCTAACTAGTTTGTTGTTTGTTTGTTTATTTTTCGGTTGTTGCTGTGGGGTTGTTGTTGTTGTTATTTTTTCATAATTATTTTTTATATATTTCACTTCCTTTTGAATTCCTCTTTATAGTGCAATACATGTAATAATTTGGCCTAATTGCATTCTAATTGAAATCTTCTACATGGTTAATGCAAACGTTGTGTATAGTCAAAAAAACTTTTTGCACATCTTAAGTTATATTTAGGGGTTTTTTTATGGCCTAACTATACTGATTTAAAGATATAACTATTATCCATTTGGGATAGGATGGGATGGGATGAGATTAGTCGGCATTTTTGCCGATACTGTGCAGCGACATTTCTATCATTATAGCACAGGGGCACTTATGAGGTGCCCAGGGGCTGAACCCGGTCGGTCCATTATACTGAAACCGACGAGTCAGGCGTAATGCTGTCTCCTTAGCCCCGAGCGTTGGAGGGAAGCCACTACTACCAACTTTAAAGTCCTTGGTTTGACCCGGCCGGGGTTCGAACCTGCGACGTCCCGATCCGCAAGCCGACGCTCTATCACCTGAGCTATTGCGGCCGGTACTTTTCCATTTGGAAGTTTCTGTTATATCAAACTGTTTACTACTGAACCCAATTGTTTCTTCCTTGGAATATACATTATGACACAATTTAAATTAAAGGCCTATTCTATCTACAAAGAGGCAATAAAAGTACTATTTAATTAATATTAGAAAATAACTTAATGATACATAAGAAACAATGTTTTGTTATAATGTAAATTAAGAAATTAGTCATTATCTTCACTAGGAAAAAATCACCGTCTCCTGTAAAAATATATTAAAAACTACTAAGAATAGTCTTTCCGTTGTTAAACAACATTAAATGAATGGTGAGTTAATAACGAAAGGTAATTTAATTTGTGTGCGGCGGTTTCTTTAAAACATAACAGCAAATGAACGAGTGTGTTGGTCTACAGCATCTAACAGAAATATAAGTAATACGAAGAAAATTCCTTCTATTTATTGGAACTTTTCTTATTAAATACTCAAATTGTCTAAAAAAGCATATGTTAAATATTTAATTGATTTCATGTTAAAGCAGCCGCGGTTTAGTTGCTACACATAATGGGCTTGCGTTAATTCTCAATAATAAGTAGCAACATGAGTTGTTACAAGTTTCTTTACTTGTAGACGTTAGTCTTAATACTGAATGAAATATTCGTATGAAATATATAATATATCAATATAACAATGGCACGAAGTTAAAAACGAAATGTATTTATATAGAATCCATTTCGCTTATTCCTACTAGGAATGCAATAATGCCTCTTTTAGAGCAATCAGAACATATAGTCCAATAATTTACAAATACCGTATTGCCTTTAATGGATAACAATAAATAATACCTAGTATATGTGTATGGGTAGCCGAATTTCTATATATACAAGGTTTCTATTGACACTAATCAACTTTTTAATTTTTTAATCTGGTCATAAAGACGATAAATATATTATATATCGAAAATTATTATACACACATCACGCCTTAAACTTTTTCTAAATACACTATTTTTAGTATATACATATATAGATTAAGGTGGATGTACACTCATGCGATCTGTGATATCCACATAGAAACAGTTTATCAGTTTACGGGGATGACTTTTATTATGATATATTTTAAAATAGTTTCATGTGCGGTCTACTGTTTTTCGAAAGTTGTTGTCGTTTTTTGTTATGGCGTATTTTGATATATTTTCACGTGCGATATTCTCTATGCGATGTGTGATATCCACGAAGTGATAGTTTGCAAAACACACTAAATAGTAAAAGCGTTTAATTGTTCGACCTTATCAGGGAAAATCAGGTTTAAAAAAAACACACAGAAACTTACGTTTAAAGACATTTTTGTTTCATTTTTCAGATGAATTTTTTCAGAGAAATGGTCGAGGCGAGTACTACTTGAAGTTAAGCTTGCACTGCAACTTAAAAGGAGTGATAATGTTTTGTGAAACGACGAGCGTTTTCTTGTCAAATGTCATATACACAGTTAAATGGCAAATATATGACTAAATCTGTAAACGATATCTTTTAAAATTGCGTATGCAACGTGATGGAATCTTTCCTTTCTGTTGGCTTAGTTTCGTTTGTTTTCATGGCCGTCCGGAACTTATCCGCAAAACTTGCAATGGCGGCAAACAAATTATCGGACTGAGGACTCACGGGTTCACCGAAACGTTTCTACAAAAGGACAAAATTGTTAGTGATTCTATATGCAGGATACAAAAGGACATGATTGTTAATGAATGATAAATGTGTAATAAAAATGAGTGACACAATAATAACAATAAACAACAATGATTATTACATGAGCTATAAATAGACGCAACACAATTGGTCACACCCCCAAAATAGTCGAGTCAATATAGATATTGACCCGCTTTCGCTAATATTAACTGGTCTATTAATAGAATGCGAAATTTTTATCAGTACTATGCGCGCGCATCTACAAAACTTCCTTAGAATTGTATGCATTGTGAGATACTCGTCCCAGACGAACAATATTCGCGAAGTAAACAATGTAAACTTTTTTCTTGCATTTAAGTTTAGATAATAATTTAAGAAATAAAAAAAATATTATTAACTATTTATAGTTCATGTAATAAAACAGTTATTTTCTTATAAGCTGGGAAATATGCTGCTGATAGTGACCGCAAAAATCGTTATTTATCGCCTCAGTCAATAACGATTTTTTGGTCAATATCACAGCATATTTTCCAGCTAATTAGTAAATAATTGTATAATATGCTAGGAAAGGGATATGTTGTTATTAAATCGTGGGGATGAATTAAACAAAAAAGAAGCAAGTTTCGGTTAATAAATATATTAATGATCAAAATTTAGATACTTAGATTTATTATGTTAGATATCATTCTTAGGGTGCTTCTTCAATTATCGGAATCAGTGTTAGAATTAGTCGTAAATTGGGACGCCCTGGCGCAGTGCTAAAGTCGCCAACGTGTAACTCCTCCCACTGCTTAGCGCCCAGCAACACCCGCCCCCCACCACCCCACCCCACCCCAACCGCGTGTGTTCGAGTCCAGTTTGGGGCGAAGGACTTAATGTGGGAAGGTCTTGCAGCTGACATGCGGTGTGCCGGTGGTGTTCCCCCAGACATATGTCTGGGGTCTTCCTCCACCATAACAGCTGGATGTCGCTATAATAATCATAATTAATCGCTGCGATGTATCTCAAAAACAAACAGTCTAAAATTCGGCATCTGTTTTAAAAGTGTGTATGTATGGCTTCGATGACGTTGGAAAGTATATTTCAACAACAGAATATAGAAAAAGATATTTCAACGTATACGTAATACACGAAACTTACCAGTATGGAACGGTACTTGGTTTGCAAATCGGAACATTGGCGCTCTAATATGTCGAGCTTCATTTCATATTCAATGGTCAGATTCTGATAAAAAAAAAAGTACAAAAATGTAATTTATTATTTCTTATCGTGAACAATTGATAAATTTGTAAAACAGAAACGCGTGGTACAAAATAATGTGTTCATAATTAATAATTATTCGGCTAATCTCTATAACAGATGGAGGGGTTGTCCAAGAAATGCGAAATCTGCTTATAGAATGCTCGCACGAAACCTGGTTTCTAATTCCTCCACTGCAACATTCAACACTTAATTCTGAATACATTTATTAAATATAAAACATTTCATAATATACTTTAACACTGCAGCGCTTTTCCGCTACCGTTCCAAAGAAATACGAAAGAAACTTGAAGTTTTATTTGCCAACATGTTTTCAGATTCATTGCCAAGTTGTACAACAGTTATAGTTTGACATGGTATTTGTGAGTTAATTTCTGTGCGCGAAATGTATCGTTTTAAATTGTATATTGTATGTGGTCAAAATTTTAATCTTTAATATTAAAAATAACCGTTTTAACCATACATGTATGATTGTAATATGTGAAAATACTGTCCTTTGAAAGAAAATGTTGTCTTAAGGTTAGAACAATCAATAGTGTCACGACGGTGTTGAAATATATATGCATATTTAACTTCAACATCCTCTGAATTTGTGGGGGTGTGTATACGTCATGGTTGTATGCCAATCTTTATAAATCAAACCCACCGACTTTTTATGTAAATTAAATCAAACAAATAGCTTACTCTCTGCGTGATAAAATTCTTCGTATTTTAGCCACGCCCAAAAAGTCAAGAAGCAAAACAACAAGAAAATAGTTCCTCATTTATAGTTCTTTAAATGTCACTATAACAGAATGTTAAAAAGATCAACTGTTCGAATTCACAATAATATGTAATGTGTTTGCTAACAAATAAAATATATAACGTTTAACTAAGAGCCTATGCTGTGAAAGTGTTTTACAAACACGACTGCAGTATGACATAATTTTGACGCCATGGTTACGTTAATTTATGAAACGTGTACGTAGTAAAATAAGCTCCGCCCACCTAACAATTCAGGAATTCAAGCGCACTGTCAATCTTACGTTGTAGTTAATCGAGACTTGAACGTACTCTTTATGTATAGTTCATTGCAGCGGTCAACATTGGAAATGTAAATATATGAAAGTGACGCAGCAATTTAAATAAATATAAGTGCGGGTTGTGTGGTTATTTTTATCATGTACCTAGCTGAACTCATCTCTCTTAAATTAAACGAAGAAGCAAAATACTTAGCAGACGACTTAAAACATTACGTCAGAGCAATCAGAACCCCTTGGATAATTCACGAATCATCTCTCGAATGTATGTAGGTAGTCGGATCACATCGGCCATTTCCCTAAATGGGACTTATTTTGTAACAGACGTCAAAACAAAGATGGCAGCTCGGATGACAGCTCACTATAGTACGATGCCAGTTAAATTTCAATTTGTGTCTGCTTCAAATTTAAATCATCCAAGTTTAATTAACAAAGCGCTGCAAACAAAACAGCTGTCAAACGACACCATTGTTTATGTTTTGTGCGAACTTCATTTTAGGCATATTCTTTTAACTTCCGGCGAACAAAACGATCGTCATTTCTTTAAGTATCATTGCACCAGATACATCCGAGGGATGATTGTCCCGAGGACGGAATTACCCGACGAGTTCCGATTGACTTCAGTGATGACACTTACCTGAGCATCTTGCTGAAACTTGCAGTCTTGTCTTGTAGCGTTTGGTGTTTTGGCTTTTAGTGTTTTCAGGTTGCGTTTTGTCTTGTTCAGATCTGCTTTTAACACTGAAAATGAAAATGCACCGAGTTGAAGACTTGTACATTTGGATCCCCGCTTTTCGTTACGAAGGGACTTTACTACAGGTATTCAAATTTCACAGAGTTGAATCCCTTGTGGGTAGATATTTGGTATAAAAATACTCAGGCTGTAGATTTGTTATGTTTCTCTTTCAACGTTTTAAATACTTACAATGTTTTACCATGAACATAAAATTATGAATTATACAATAAGACATGAATAAGTCAACGTACATTAGCTATGATAAGCTAAACTGTGATAAGAATTGGAAAATAAAAATGATTTTAAATATCTTTAATAACAACAAGGTTTTGCAATGTTTTGATGGTTTCTTATTATGCAGTATTGGTTTTCACTGTTTTCTTGTATTTCTTATAAAAAATGTTTGAAAATAGGATCAAAGGTAGGAAATGGAAGACGGGGCACCCGAGGCGTGGTTGTACAGTTCCTGATTTGTAACTACTCTGACTGCTTAGCCTCTCACCGCGTGGGTTCGAGTCCTATTCGGGGCGTAGGACTTGTCTGGAGTCTTCCTCGAACAAAAAGCTGGACGGTGCTATATTGATCTTGAGTGGTCGCTGCAATGTATTTCCAAATTCGAAAACAAAAAGAAAAAAGAAAATGGCAGTTCTCCATTAGACATCCACACTCCTCCCATGAACGTTGTCTCCCAAAGATGGACAGAAATGTTGAAAGTCTATTAAATTCAAATCAGATAACATAACCATGTACTGTAGATAACACCTACCATCTATCTCTGCGGCCACTGATTTGACTGACACTTGGTCACATTTTCGGACCACCTGAACAGTCTCCGGCCACTGGAGGAGTCCTGGATCCGCGGACCTGAGCTGATCCACAAGGAAATTTACCATCATGTAGCCGCTATCCTTCCCACGCATATCTAGAACCTAGTAACGACATGCAGATATAGAGTCATTATATTAAATATCTTCTAGTAAAATATCTGGACCCAAAATTGCAGGTTGTCACCTAGATTATTTCTTAAACGTGGAATCCGATAGTTTGCCTGTATAAAATGAATTTCTTAACTCTCTCTTGGACCGGACCTGGTAGCGCAATCGGTAGAGTGTCGGCACCAGGAACGGGAGGCCCGGGCTTCGATCCCGGACCACGACATAGTCGTTAAAAAGGTAACAGTCTAGCTCCCTTGCTAACGCTTAAGCAAATATAAGGGTAATTCCTCGACTAGTTGGCTCGGTGTAAGGATAATGTGACTGGGTGTGGTATCATGCCAGGTGTTCACGGCAGCACTATACTCGTATCTGCTTCAAGTGGACTCCGTCTCCAGATAACTGTTTGGTGGGACGATAAACCCAATAAACAAATAAACATAACTCTGTTTTGGTGAATTTCGGCTTTATAACTGCAGACGGACATACCTCAGTTTTACAAAAACGGTTTTGAGCATTACATGACTTGTTCGAGATTACAAATAGTGAAAAAAAATTCTAAATTGATTTTTTCCAGATCTGAAAATAAGCGCAATGGCGATTTCTGCTTAAAAAAAAAGTTACCGCCCTCAAAATTACCCGAATTATTATATAACGTGACCCCGAATAATTGTTTTTGCTACATCGCACTGACAAAACTATGGGCATATTGGCGAGGTCCAGTTAATTATCGGTGGAAAAAGACCCCATACATATCTAGGTAGAACCACTGACGCACCGTAGCTAAGCTTGAGAATCTCTCTACATATCCACATAAAAGTTCTCGCACCGACCGGGATTTGAACCCACGCGGTGAAGGACTGACAAGTTGCAAGTCAGCAACTATAACCGCTCGGCCACGGGCGCCCCACTAAAATATCATTCCAACAGGCAATAATTCCACATTTCAAAAATAAGTGGTCAGGTAGTAACTTAGTTTAAAATTTGATGACTGTGCAGCATGGCTTCAATAGAAAAATAACATGTCTTCATGACAAGTAGCGTGTTAGGTTACACTTTTCACATTGATGTAGGACATCAATAGACAACATTTCGCGGGATCTTTTCAAGTTATAATTATTGATATGGATTACTGAGACAAATCATGTCCAAATTGTCAGATACTGACTCATAATAAAGTCAAATAAATAAATACATAGCAAAAATTAGTTTGAGCCAACTTTCAAGTAAGATATTTATTGGCAAATTAGTTCATGTTTTTTTTTTTGTTTCTTGTTGTTTTGTTCTCTTTTTTGTTGCATCGTGCCGGCAAAATTATAATCATATTAGTGACGCCCTGCTCATCATTAATGGAGGAAGACCCAGGGCATTTAGATAGAACCACTATAGAGATTGATGGAGGAAGACCCAGGGCATTTAGATAGAACCACTAAAGAGATTGATGGAGGAAGACCCAGTGCATTTAGACAGAACCACTATAGAGATTGATGGAGGAAGACCCAGGGCATTTAGATAGAACCACTATAGAGATTAATGGAGGAAGACCCAGGGCATTTAGATAGAACCACTATAGAGATTAATGGAGGAAGACCCAGGGCATTTAGATAGAACCACTATAGAGATTGATGGAGGAAGACCCAGGGCATTTAGATAGAACCACTATAGAGATTAATAGAGGAAGACTGAGGGCATTTAGATAGAACCACTATAGAGATTGATGGAGGAAGACCCAGGGCATTTAGATAGAACCACTATAGAGATTAATGGAGGAAGACCCAGGGCATTTAGATAGAACCACTATAGAGATTGATGGAGGAAGAGCCAGAGCATTTAGATAGAACCACTATAGAGATTGATGGAGGAAGACCCAGTGCATTTAGATAGAACCATTATAGAGATTGATGGAGGAAGACCCAGGGCATTTAGATAGAACCACTAGAGATTGATGGAGGAAGAGCCAGGGCACCTAGATAGAACCACTATAGAGATTGATGGAGGAAGACCTAGGGCATCTAGATAGAACCACTATAGAGATTGATGGAGGAAGACCCAGTGCATTTAGATAGAACCACTATAGAGATTGATGGAGGAAGAGCCAGGGCATCTAGATAGAACCACTATAGAGATTGATAGAGGAAGACCCAGGGCATCTAGATAGAACCACTATAGAGATTGATGGAGGAAGACCCAGGGCATCTAGATAGAACCACTATAGAGATTGATGGAGGAAGACCCAGTGCATTTAGATAGAACCACTATAGAGATTGATGGAGGAAGACCCAGGGCATCTAGATAGAACCACTATAGAGATTGATGGAGGAAGACCCAGTGCATTTAGATAGAACCACTATAGAGATTAATGGAGGAAGACCCAGGGCATTTAGATAGAACCACTATAGAGATTGATGGAGGAAGACCCAGGGCATTTAGATAGAACCACTATAGAGATTAATAGAGGAAGACTGAGGGCATTTAGATAGAACCACTATAGAGATTGATGGAGGAAGACCCAGGGCATTTAGATAGAACCACTATAGAGATTAATGGAGGAAGACCCAGGGCATTTAGATAGAACCACTATAGAGATTGATGGAGGAAGAGCCAGAGCATTTAGATAGAACCACTATAGAGATTGATGGAGGAAGACCCAGTGCATTTAGATAGAACCATTATAGAGATTGATGGAGGAAGACCCAGGGCATTTAGATAGAACCACTATAGAGATTGATGGAGGAAGAGCCAGGGCATCTAGATAGAACCAATATAGAGATTGATGGAGGAAGAGCCAGAGCATTTAGATAGAACCACTATTGAGATTGATGGAGGAAGACCCAGTGCATTTAGATAGAACCATTTTGGAGATTGATGGAGGAAGACCCAGGGCATTTAGATAGAACCACTAGAGATTGATGGAGGAAGAGCCAGGGCACCTAGATAGAACCACTATAGAGATTGATGGAGGAAGACCTAGGGCATCTAGATAGAACCACTATAGAGATTGATGGAGGAAGACCCAGTGCATTTAGATAGAACCACTATAGAGATTGATGGAGGAAGAGCCAGGGCATCTAGATAGAACCACTATAGAGATTGATAGAGGAAGACCCAGGGCATCTAGATAGAACCACTATAGAGATTGATGGAGGAAGACCCAGGGCATCTAGATAGAACCACTATAGAGATTGATGGGGGAAGACCCAGGGCATTTAGATAGAACCACTATAGAGATTGATGGAGGAAGACCCAGGGCATCTAGATAGAACCACTATAGAGATTGATGGAGGAAGACCCAGTGCATTTAGATAGAACCACTATAGAGATTGATGGAGGAAGAGCCAGGGCATCTAGATAGAACCACTATAGAGATTGATAGAGGAAGACCCAGGGCATCTAGATAGAACCACTATAGAGATTGATGGAGGAAGACCCAGGGCATCTAGATAGAACCACTATAGAGATTGATGGAGGAAGACCCAGGGCATTTAGATAGAACCACTATAGAGATTGATGGAGGAAGAGCCAGGGCATCTAGATAGAACCACTATAGAGATTGATCGAGGAAGACCCAGGGCATCTAGATAGAACCACTATAGAGATTGATGGAGGAAGACCCAGAGCATCTAGATAGAACCACTATAGAGATTGATGGAGGAAGACCCAAGGCATTTAGATAGAACCACTATAGCGATTGTAGAAACAGTCAGATTTGACAGAATATGAGACTTTAACATGCCCACTTAATTTCACTTTAATTGAATGAAATAAGACCGAGTTAATGTGCTGGAGAAATTTCTTTAAAATAAGAAAATAAAAAAAAATAGATTTCTTTGTATGAAGTATATAAAAAAAAACCTACACACAAAGGAGATAACTAACATATTTATTTATTTATTTATTTATTTATTTATTTATTTATTTATTTATTTATTTATTTATTTTTATTTATTTATTTATTTATTTATTTATTTATTTTTTTGGGTTTTACGGCACACCGACACTTAATAGGTCATACGGCGCCGAATACAAAGAAGTTAAATGTAAATAGGGAACAATCAGGTAAAAACCAAACCATGTTAGTAAAATATAGAAAAATATAAAAAAATCTATAAGGTTAAAATAATGTGAACTATAACTGAAAATAGGTTGATATATTAAACGGTTGCTAAATAAACAGTTTAAAATAAGAATATTAATCTCGTTCAAGAAGCAAACAAGTTTAGAATCCGACACTGTCCTAAACAGTTCGTACATGTTATTGACATAAAAATACTGCGACCGAATGTGGTCTGTGTTGATACACTGTAACAAAATATGGTTGACTCTCAGTGGTTCCTGGCAAGGAACACATACAGGCTGAACTTCTCTTTTTAAAAAATATAAATGAAATAATATATAAATGAGACGAACCTTGTCCAGGGATGTGATGAGGAAGCCCTGTGAAACGTTCCTCTCGGACCAATGTCTGTTAAGATGGTTTCCAATTGCCAGGATATACTCGAGGACGAGCACCAACATCTGGCTATTGAGTAACTCGTCACAGGCACTATTCACTTGTTCAACCAGCTAAAACGAAGTGCGTTATATTTGTTAAAAAAATGGATGTATTCAGTCTTTCCACAATTAGTTTTTCTAGACATCAGGGCGCCTTCGAGCATTCGTAGGGCCTGGAAATGTATATAGATTATGCCATCGCAAGCCCCTTACCGCAGAAAAAGGAGTAACTCCAAACAACATTAAGTGACGAGCACCATCTATCTGTTTAACAAATCGTCACAAGAAATATTTATTCGGTCCTCCAGCTAAACAAAATTTGTGTTAAGCTTATTAATTAAATGTCTGTAACCGATGGTCTTAACTAAATGACACTGCACATAGAGCGGCAAGCACCAACATATGTCTGTCCCAGAGCTCGTCCCAGGCACCAGTGACTTTGTCCAAAATCTCAAGCAAAGTGCATAACATTTGTTAAATGGAATGGATGTGACGTATCTTTATACAAATTGATTAAATGATAATGCAAGGACGGGCACCACCATCTGACCGCCCAACTACTCGCCACTGGATGTATTTACTTGGTTCAGTACTTCAACAAATTGTTTTAACTTTATAGAAAAATACACATAGATTTTACATTGCACACGTAACGACGAACACAAACATATGACTTCTTAAGAGCTCGTCACAGACCGCGTGATAACTGATATAACACAGCCAAATAAAATGTATAATTGACTGATAATGTAAGGACGAGCACTTTTATCTATGTGTTTATAAGCTCGTCACAGGTTACCTGTCCACCAATTGTAGATAAATAAATGAAACTGATGATAAAGCTTCGGGAAACAATTTTGACGGATAATGTAAGAACGAGCACTAACATCTGAGAGTTTAGAAATTCGACCCACGCCGCGTTTACTTTATCCACGAACTGGAGATAGACAGGCTTATACTAAGCAAATATATAATAAAACAGATAAAACATGAAAAATAAATAATATGGTAAAAGTGTTGCCATGGTTACCTGTACGGCACTCTCGTACTGCCAGGGGAAGTCCCAGAGAGTGAGGCAGACGTCTATGCGGACACTAAGGCAGGGAATCTCACACAGCTCCAGCATGAACTGGTCTATAGGATGGAGTTCATGGCGTCGGTCTATGTACGCTTTGTACATGTCGATCTCGTCCTCCGTAGGTTGGTACCTGTCCATGAAAAATGTGGCGAGATGTGACATGTGTTAAGTAATGTGTTGTAATGTGTAGTTGCGTAATGTTATTGGTATGTATATGTAAATATAAATAGTTATGTGTTATATGTGTTGTTTTGTGTAGTCATGTTTTTTTAATGTGGTTATGTATGTGTATGCACAGTTCTGTTTTGTAATAATAGTTAGGTAAAGTCGTGTGTAGCTATGTGTGGGAATTGCCTATATTCGATTTTAAAACAAGCTCTCTTAAGCCGTATACAATTAATATTTCTCGACAATTTGCTTCCTAAATTTAAACATCCCTCGTGTGACCACTACCTAAGCAAGTAAAAAGTGAATTACATATATTAAACAAGTAGTAAATCATTGGTTAATACGCTTGCCAAATGATAAAACTACAGCTGCTTGAGTCATAGGGCTCTTTGCGTCGCTGGTTCTATCTACGTCCTTGCCTTAGGTCTTCGTCTAACAATCAAAGTTGGACCTCACAAGTAAAGATCTTGTTGGATAAAGCATGAAACAAATCTACTTGTGGTGTGCCCAAAACCACCTGGGAGGTCGAAGAAAACATTGTTCAGGTCTGCCTCAGTAGACATGAAGGTTTTTTTACCTCACCCCTGACGACAGATGGAGAGCTGCCATTATTGCGGCCAATGCTTACACAGGACACCAAGGACAGAAGAAATAGTTGGAGAGCTATCAATGTTGGAGCCAAGACTTAACCAGACTACCAAAGACAGAAATAGATGGAGAGCTGCCATTATTGGAGCCAAGACTTAAACAGAACACCAAGGACAGAAATAGATGGAGAGCTGCAATGGTTTGAGCAAAGGCTCAACAGGACTGCGGCCTCAACGGCGATATATATTTATATTTAAAAGCATATATGTTTTTAATATACGCACATTAAACAAAGATATTGCCTAATGCTATTCTCCATTTACGTTACACTTAGTGCTGCCCATACCGTTGTATCACCATACCTTCTGATGGTGGAGAGTTTCTCCGCCGGGAAGCTATCATCCTCTGTGACACTGTTGAGTACGTCTATTAACCGCCTGGTATCGTTCCTCAGTCCCGACATGAAGATTCCGAGGTTCTGTGCCCGCTTCCCGTCTATCAATAGCTGTTTCCCAGTCGTCGACTTCTGACCTGGAACCAGACAATAGGGTTAGCATTGGGAATTGGGATATCAGGTGACGTATTCATTCGTATTTTTCTGACTTTAACTAAGAAATGTCATTAAATTTGGAAAAATCCTAAGAAATTTCTTAGATAGGTTTTATGAATGAAGTTTAAGTAAATTTCTAATATCTAAGAACATAAATCATAATTTAGGATTTTCTTTTAGTTTAAGCAAGAAAAAGTAATTATTTATTTTAAGGTGGATTCAAGGATGGATCCCCAGTCTGCCTCCACCTAGGATGGGGATAATAAAAGTTTGTTGTTTTTTTTAAAAAATAACCAACATTTTTACGAATACGACCCCATTAATACAAAACCGTAAACACAACAAAATTAAGATTAAAAATTTAAGATCGACATTTTTTACTTTTTTTCTTTAAAAGTTACATTGATTAAATAATATTGTTTTTGTTCGTTTGTTTTTTTAAATACATCGACCAATTATGAACATTAAAGCGACCTCCAGCTATTTTGGTGGAGGTAGACCCCGGACAAAGACCCCAGCCAAATGTCTGGGTAGAACCACCGGCGTACCGCAGATCAGCTGGAAGACCTTTTCACGTTAAGTCTTAAGCCCCTATCGGGACTCGAACCCAGAGAGATGTTAAGCAATCAGAGTAGTTACAGATCGGCCACTCTACCACTACCGCACAGTGGCCCCTAATGATGAAATAATTTTTCCTCTTACTATTTATTAAGACGTAAACATGCAGTCCTTAAAAGTGTTAATGTCTGTTTCGATTGGACGCTCAAAAGCGTAATATCGGTTTTCTTGCTAATTCTCTATTATACAACAGTACACATTCAACGTTCACTTTTGTCCATGGAAACGTCATCATTCGTTTCAGTACTCTGTTTGATCATATGATGGTCATCATTATCATCATCAACAACAACAACTATAAAATCAACATCTTAATCATCATTATCATATTTAGAAAACAACAACAGCAGCGATAAAAACATCTTCATCAACAACAAAGTCAACGAAGACATTCCGACACAAATACCAACCTGCAGTTGTCGGTTGTTGGATCTCTTTTAGCGAAAACTGTTCCTCAAGCAGACGTATGTTCAAATATGGTGTCATGTCGTGAGGTTTCTCCCAAATAGACTGAGGAATCTGAAAATAGCAATGATTGCGCTGTTTTAAATGTGTTGCTAGGAAACGGATTGAGTTTGAAACACGACCGGTGCGGTAACTTTCATGTAGAGTGTGTAGAGTGGTATCCATTTATCTGAGAACTCTCTCCGTTTATACCATCTGGACGCCTCCAAGAGAAGCTTCATTGTGCCTTTGCTACATGTATGTAAAAACCAAATGCCAAAAGCAGCCATCTCGTCTTAACAATGCAAAGTTAAGTATTTTACACAGTTTCAGAGAGAATTTATTGTTTAATGACATTTATCCCAGTCATTTGTTTTGTTTTATAGATATAACGCACCAACACAATTGGCCGATCGATAAAGCAGGTTTACCCACGCCCACGACAGGTCATGGGTCAACCCTGACAAACATGAGACTGTCAAATGCGCGAAAATTGGTTATAAACACAAGTTCGTGCAGTTGTGACGATGATGCAGTGTATATAAAGGAAAAACAGTATAGCAGTATGCTAAAAGTCATGCCACTAACATGCTTTTCACATTGCAGGACAAAATAACCAAAATCAGGAAATACACACAAAACTCTTTGAGAAAGGATTCATACACTGTTTCAAATACAATTCTACGCAAAACAAACATTCAAATCATATAAAAGGATGATAAAGCACATGCTATTACAGATTCTCAATTCTTCAGAGCTTACAAATGTAAGTAAGTGTCAATGAATTGCGCTTTTGGGCCAGTCGGGTCCTAGAGAAGCCTTCGATCGGTCAGGTATGGAAAAAAAACGCGGCTGATCTCAGACAAATATGCACACTACAGGTCGGATTGAAGATTTTTCGCCCTGAAATATTCTCACAACCACGCGGTAAGTTAATATCTTAAGGCATCCATGTTTTTCAAATTCAAACCTTTTTATTGTTTGATCATTCCAAGTTTCACAGTTTGTTTTTTACTCACGAGAGGGCGCGGTGTTTTGCTCCAGTGCACTTGCTTCAGTTTGCCTCTCACTGACTGTCGTTCAAACGGCGATGGCGGTGGCGGTCCCGGGGAGCTCGGGATGGGAGGCGGCGCTGGCGGCGCTTAAAAAGACAAAGAATGGGTAAAGGTCACACTCTCATTTTTAAGGCGTTAAAGGGGAAGTCCCGAGTTGCTCGGGATGTGAGACTGTGCAGGGGCGCCTAAAACAACGATTTGGTAAAAATCAAACTGTCGTGCTTAAGGAAATGGCAGGTTGGGTCCGATTTGCGCAGAGCAGAAGGCGATCCGTCTTAAATATGCAAAGAATGGATTGAAGTCTAATTCTTGTTCTTAAGGCAATGGCGGTCGGTCGATGTGCAAGAATATGAAGAGTAATTGGTGGTGCTGGAAACGTAAGTCATACAGTAAAACATGGGTGATAACAGTGTTATTTTTATTTACATCTCTACTCTGGAAGGGTTCCTTAGGTTGCTGAAATTGTCATTGAATGTGTTAAGTCATACTTCTTATCAGAACTGTGCTTACATTGACATTATGCGTATGAACTTACAGAAAGTCACCGCAATTTTCACAAAATGAACAGCTATGTTCACAGCCGACTTTCAAAATTACCGCTGTCTTATCCTATTTACTTAAAGGGTGTATCCGACAGTTTGGTCACACATTTCTCAAATAACCAAATAGGTCATTGTTACCTGAAAAGGTTATGCAAAATGGGGTTATTACTGTCCTAGATCTGTGTGAACAGTGAAGCATAGATCGAAATACGTCATTGCAAACAGGCATCTCCGATCTGAGCTATCTGCAAAGGTAGCTATTTTTTAAAACTTAGAAAACTAAGTGATAGCTTACTTTTGAGATCTCGTTATATTGCCATCCAGGAAATTAACCCTGACGTCAATATTCGTTTTAGCGAGATCGCTTTCGTGCTAATTTATATTTAATGATTTGGAAAGAATTAACTTTTAAGACAATCGAGGTAGTATTTAAACCCGTTTTTACATGGACAAATGTATGAGTTTATGCAGAAAGAATGCCCAAGTTCCCCAAAGCAGTGGTAAGATAGTGTTACATGTATTTGATATAGGAAAACTGTCGGATACCAAATTAATTACGAAAAAACTACCTTTTTTGTTCAGAAATTGGCGGCAAGGTCAAGATTATGCTCATCCTAAAGTTCTGACTTCCAGAATTCCTCCTAATACATATTGTTATAATTTCAAAAATCTATAAATATTAAGGTCATGTAATGTTATAATGAAATGTTGTTAAACACACTGTGGGTTAATACTAAGCACACACAATTTGAGATTGATAAATTCTCAACCTAGAAAGGATTCTGCAAGAGTTTTCACGCCGATTTATACATGTAGCACTATTTCAATAAAAAAGGGGAAGGTTTAAAATTCTGTGTACCTGATGGCGTAACGTGGAACCCGTTGAACACTTCCGGCTGCTTTGATACGGGGCCTGATGGCGCAGGTGGCGGAGGTTTTGTCTTTGAGCTCTTTATCGGCTTATGTTCATCCTTCTTTTCATTTACATAAATATTTGTCTCAAAATTAGCCTGTATCTGTTTTACCTGCTTTTGCACACTAGTCGCATTGTCAGTTTTACTAGGCGCTGTATTTGCCGCTTCAACTTTTTCCTGTGGTGATCTTAACTCCAGCGTAGTTGTGTCCCTAATGTTTACTCTTTTGAGTTTCGGAATTTCTGTCACTTTTGGCATGACGTCAACAGCTCCTGGGCCCGGTTTGATTGCCCTTTGATAGTCACCTGTTGTTGGAGATGCATTTTGTTCATTTTGAGATGTAGTAGATGTGTTATAATATTCACCAAGCTCAATGGCTTTCTTATACGCGCCGGATTCCCGATCCTCAGTTGGGATTAACACATTGTTATAAACGCCAGATTCTGCCCGCTTTTCACTATTAGTAGGTCGGATCACTCGTTTATAAACACCAGAACTATTTTTATCCTCAGTCCTTTGCCCAATGTCCGCCCCTGGAGAGGTCTTGCCTGGTGGGTTGCCGGTTTGGTGCCCGGCATTTTTGCGCGGGGAGCCTGGCGGGGAATAGTCAGGTTCCGGGATAAATTCATAAAGAGGCTGACCACCATTGGCACCGGTTTCGGGTTCTGTACCGTGTTTTCCTGTCGAGATATAACACATTGTAATGATGTTTTATTTTACGAAACATATGCTATCATTACACAAATTATATTTATAAGTTTTCTTAGTTTCATGAAGACTTAAATTTAATGAAGGTGTTCGTACTGCTGTTTTATATCCATTTATTTATTCAATTTTTTTCTTATCTGGACTTTTGCTAAAAAATCGAGTATGACACATATGTCATTAAGGGTCCAAAGTATTTTTTCTTCTATTTTAATAAAATAAAATATCCCTTTAATTAATACAGTAGTAAAAAAACTAGTGCCTTTATTTATATTTGCTAAATAAACACGATATCTTATGGTATTACAAGAACTCCTAAAAGATGGTCACCTGTTTTTCACACTGAAGAAGTGTATTTAGGCCAACTCAGTATCAAAATATAGGACAGTGGCTACTGGAAACATCACTAAGTTAGAAAACAAAAAGTGAACAAATAAAAAGAATGACGATATCTAAATCAATTTTAAATTATTGGGGTTTCATACCTTTAAACACCGGAGGACGAGGTCGGTTCTTGGTCGGAGATTCTAGAACCGGATTTTCCTTCGTGACAACACTTAGACAAATGTCACGTGACCTAGATGAAAGAAATAACCGATTGTATGAAAGCAACAACTGAAACAGAAGTAGTTGAAGTAGTAGTAATAGTAGTAGCAGTATTAGTTTTAGTAGCAGAAGTAGAAGAAGTCGTAGTAGTAGTAGTTGTTGTAAATGAAGTAGTAGTAGTAATAGAAGTAGTAGAAGTAGTAGCAGTAGTTGTAGTTGAAGTAGTAGTAGAAGTAGTATGAGTATATGCAGTAGCAGTAGAAGTACTAGTAGAAGAAGAAGCAGTAGTAGCTGTTGTACTAGAAGTAGCAGTAGAAGGAGTAGGAGTGGTATTATTAAAATAATAGCAGTTGTAGTAGTATAAATAGTAGAAGCAGAAGAAATAAATACTTAGCTGCAACTACTACTATTACTCCTACTACTCCTACTACTACTACTACTATCGTTATTTTATTTTATTGTTATTAATATTATTATTATTATTATTATTATTATTATTATTATTATTATTATTATTATTATTATTATTATTATTATTACTACTACTACTGCTACTACTACTACTACTACTACTACTACTATTACTACTACTACTACTACTATTACTACTACTACTACTACTACTACTACTACTACTACTACTACAAACTACTACTACTACTACCACAACTACTACTACTACTACTACTACTACTACTACTACTACTACTACTACTACTACCACTACTTTTGTTATTATTATAATTATTATTATCATCATCATCATATCATCACCATAATCATCCACAACATCATTACAATAATAGAACCTAAGATATTGTAAATATTAACCAGAAACCAGAAAACTACCTACTTGCTCTGTGGAGTTCTTGACACGTCGTTTAATACTTCATCTAACTCATTGACTGCCTGCAAGGCCAACAGAAAATTTTATCATGTGAGTTTCAACATATTTAAAAATTACATATTTATCAAGGCAAAACATAACGTAGAAACCGAACAAGAAATAACAGCACAGATTAACAGTAATATTCATTGGAGGGCCTCAGTAAGTTACATCTTTCATCAGTAGGTAAGATTGACTTTTAATACAAATATTCATTTTTGTTTCCATTTCTCTGTATCACATCGACACAATCGTGGTCATATTAGCAATGGCGTACATTGGTGAAATGGAAATTGTCTCCCTTAGTAGAAGATAATATCTGAGGTATTCCAAACAGTAGGTAGGTCCTTATAGTTGAAATTCTTGGACTTTATCGCCTGTTCTTTTGTAGATATTGCAATTAAAACAGTGTTTCTTACTTTTGCATAAATATAAGCTTCAAATCCATTTAAATACTTGTAGAGATTTGTTATTTAAAACTAAAACAGAAAATAGAAGTGTTTGTTGATGATAGTTAACCTGGGTATCACAAGAAAGGCAGGTAAGTCAACATACACCCCATAGAGCACAAGCATAAAAACCGAGTAAAACAAATAAACGGACCTACTTGCATTTAGGATTTATTCAGGGGAGACTATTCATTTATGTCTCTCATTCTCAGCTAATTATTAGTGAAACAAGACCCTACACAAGTATCTGCGTACCACGACCGCTGCACCACAGGTCAGCTGGAAAACTGGATCACGTTAATGCTTTTCTCCCGCTCACCGAGACTTGAACCCAGGCAGTGAGAGACGAGCAGTCAGTGGAGTTACAAGTTTGTGACCTAAAAATCAGTCACGGGCCTCCCCAAACATAAATGAAAATATGGAAATAAACTGTCATTAAAACAGACCAGTAGGACAATACAATACGAATCAATTGGCTAATTGTTTTAATTTACCAGTAATTAATAATAAATGTTACCGAGCGATACAACAAAAGGGACCCGAATAACAATACAACACAAATCAAATGGCTGTTAAATGGTTTCGGTGTGCTTGTAAATTAGCTTAACATGTTACAGGGCGCTTCAATAAAAGGAACCAGTCGGACAATGCAATACGAATCAATTAACTGTTTAATGGTTTTGCTTGCTAGTTATGTTTGTTTGTTGGGTTAATTGTCCCACCAACAGTATTCCAGTTATCTGGAAACGATCTCAACTTGAAGCAGATACAGTGCTGCCTTCACTGTGCATAGCATGCCGTGAACACCGTGCATGATATCACACCCAGTCACATTATCCTTACACCGGGCCATCCTTTTGTGGAGATACCGTTATATTTGCTTGAGCGTTAGCAAGGGAGCTATACCACTACCATTTTTAACGACTGTGGTATGTTGCGGCCCGGGATCGAACCCGGGGCCTCCCGCACCTGGAACCGAGCTTTGCCTGTTTGCCTGTCCAATGACTGTTTAATGGTTTTAAAATGTTACAGGACGATCTAATAAACTAGACAAATGTGACAATACACTACGAATCAGAGGTCCGTAAAATCGTTTTGATTTTCTAGTGAAATAGCACAAAATGTTACAGGGCTCTAAATAATAATCAGTCGCGCAAAAAAAAATACGTTGTAAACTACGAGAGCAGGATAACGCGTACCATTTCCAGAGCTTTCCATAATTCAAGCGTACCATTTTCAGAGCTTTCCATAATTTTAGCGTACTATTTCCAGAGCTTTCCATAATTTTAGCGTACTATTTCCAGAGCTTTCCATAATTTTAGCGTAACATTTTCAGAGCTTTCCATAAGTTTAGCGTACTATTTCCAGAGCTTTCCATAATTTTAGCGTACTATTTCCAGAGCTTTTCATAATTTTAGCGTAACATTTTCAGAGCTTTCCATAAGTTTAGCGTACCATTTTCAGAGCTTTCCATAATTTAAGCGTACCATTTCCAGACCATTCCATCATTTTAGCGTACTATTTTCAGAAGAAGCATTTTCGTTAACTTTCTTCAATAAATTAAACCTAAACATGTAAAAGATATCAAGTAATAATATAAGAATAGAAAAAGTTGCCAATTCCCTTCGAAATACGTATCAATATTGGTAGAGTAAAAACAGAAACATCTTTCAAACGCGTGGAATAAGTCATTGGTCAAAGCAAAAATAATTCCGTGACTAAAGTGTTCTTACCTTACTGAAGATGAAGATGTAACAGCACATAATACGCATTTAAAATTTGTATATGCAGTCTTACACACATACATCCAAGAACAAACAACGTTGAAACAAATAGTTTTAAAACACTTAAAATGATTGCCCACAATATTCCACAAATCATACAAAATCCGATCTACGGTGCGAAAAAGTATCGTTTGAAACTTTGACACTTTAATCACACACTGCCAAATCAGTGCATCATCCGAAAACAATACTTAAGTCTAAAGGGTATTTTTAATTGAATTGCACAAAAACTATTACAAATTTATGAAATTTAAACATTTAAAAAAATCATGTTGTCCTTCTTTAGCGATTTGAAATCTAACAAAATGTTTCCTTTAACGCCCCACCAACCGCGATGTACAGATAAAAACACACATCGTGCTTTGCTTTTTCTCTTCCTTCCCTTTTTTCTATCTAATTCCTAAGGAACCAAAACAACGTATCATTATCAGGAGGAAAAAAGTTTCGGCCCCTCTCTCCCATCTTGACATACATGTATAATGTTTTAAGGCCTTTTTGTCGTCTGCTTGCAAAAGGAATGCAATGTTTGTACTACTTGACCATTTTTTTTCAAGGTTTAATCACGATTTACCCCGACCTTGTTTGTTTTTCTGTTGTTGTTGTTTTTCAATACATTGCGGCGACCAATTATGGTCACTATAGCAACGCTCAGCTATTTTGGTTGAGGAAGTCGTCAGATAGATGTCAAGATAGAACCGCAGATAAGCTGGAAAATATTTTCACACGAATTCCTTCGACCCGAACGGGACTCGAATCATGGTCTGGTTATGAACCCTAAATGGTTTGATCATTTCCGTTCATTTTCGTTACGACCTTAATTTTCAAGAGACGAAGAAATCAAGCATTTCTGTTTGCATTTTCATCAGCGAGGAGAAATATATAAATGGTGGTGTTAAACAGCGGTTCCTTTCCTTTAAAAACACATTTGAATACACTTTTAAGATAAGAAAAGTTTTGTTTAGAATTAAAGCTAAGACATGGCGCCAAAAATAAAGCACACAGACGTCGACAATTCGGATATCTTTACATGCTAAACATGTTTTGCAAAGCCATTACTTCCCACGGTAGACTACAGTCAGCGGTTCATACCCAGGTAGCGGCAGTCGGGAATTCTATGCCGTCATTCCCCGTTTTAACACAAAAAAAAAACAACACTTAAAACTGTTGTTCAAGAAACAAAAAGTCACCACGCCCAACAATTTGTCTAAGTTTGTACAAGTATCTTGTCTGTAAGCCTGTTGCATGAGCTGTGTTAGTGCGATGAAAGATAAACCCGGCAAAGAATATTGGTATAACGGTTGCAGTTCCTACCTCGAGTCCCTCCAGAAGTTCCTGGCTGTTTGCCGAACTGCTGGAACCAACTGAATGGTTCTGATTATAGTAGGGTGCATCCTCGTCGTCATCGTCCAATGGGATAGCCGGTAATGGTACGCCTGTTTTTGATTGGACGAATTTAGATTTTGAAATCATTTTATTGGTCTTCGATGAAATATTCAAAGTGATTATCGGGAAATTTTTCTTTCAGTGCGTTCTCCGAAAAAGGTCAATGGTGATACCAAGAAATTACTTTAAAATGAATAAAAAGGTTTTAAGTAAGGATGTAATATCACAGCTAGTCTGAAAACTGAGTTTCTTTCTTGCTTAATAGGAATATCTCCCTAAAGGGTTTTAAAAAGTATTCATAGCAGCAAACTTTGCATATTAATTTTAATGACGTAAAAGAGAATATTTGCACAGGGGAGTGACAAAACTTTGCCGCAAATCTTTTAAAAGATATGTCTTGTTATTATTATTTTTTCATCAAAACACCTACGTCCATCACACACCTGGTATCATTTAAAAATGTTCCTTGTTATCATTCTATTTCACACAACATGTGCATGTGTCTTATAACCTTTGTGTACGTACCCTCACGTCCTTGGATGTCTGGTGAGGTTTTTGACATTTCCAGAAGGAGGAAAGTGGCGCGTTTCCTCTGACTCGCCTGTTGAAATGCCTGCAACACATAGTTTTGAGGTTATAATATTAATATTTTTCCATGATTGTATAATCATCTTCCATACTTTTTAACTTGTCAAACTATGAAAATTTAGATAACTCAGGAAATGAAAGACGAATTGCTATTTAAGTGTTAAATGTGTCTTATTCGAATGATATAAATGCCACACTCTAACTGAGTATAGCCTGAAGAAAAAAGCAGATAAAAGATTAGAAATGACCTGTATTTTGTACATTCTCATACATTCTTAAGCTGGCATTAGCTATGGTCACGAGTAAATGTTAGTTTAACATGACAGTTGGTGCCAACAATATTTAAAACAAATATTACCATATAAAGCGTCAGTTCAGATGCATTATACAATCTTGTATATACCGGACCTGGTCGCAAAATTGGTAAACAGTCGGCCCTTAATACGGATGCCCCGACATACCAAAGTCGTTAACATGGGCGAGGTGTATCCGCCTTGCTAACACTCAAGCAAATATAAGTGTAGTTCCGTGACTGGTTGACCCGGTGTGACGATAATGTGACAGGGTGTGGTATCATGCCAAGTGCTCATGGCATGCTATACACAGTGAAGGCATCACTATTGCTGCTTTAAGTGGACACCGTCTTAAAATAACTGAAATACTGTTGAAGGTACGATAAACTCAACCAGCAAACCATACTGAATAAATATCATTGAATACAATTCTTACCTGAATCCATCGGTCTCGCTCAACCTCCACATTAAGACCCTTTTCACTTAAAACTCGAAAGCTGAAAAAAGATGTGTGTAAGATCTTAATCAACCAATCCATTTAAAGTATGTTAGTGGAAAATGCTACTTGACGCACGATTGTTTTATATATTTCCATCTTTAACAGTACCAAATGTTATGGCCGGGGCCTTGTTTCGGTCAATTTTGTTGAAGGTGGTATCGGACATTTTTTCTCCATTAAATACACGTAAGCCTGGATTGGGGAAATTGGGACATAATTTCTCCAAAAGGTTAAACCTAAGTCAATCAAAAGAAGATTTTGAACACTATCTAAATTGTAACATTGTAGAAATCGTGAACTAAATCACGTTTCATGCCTATTATTGCTTGAACTATCAATGAGCATGATTGTGATTTCTGCTAAAAATAGCCATCGACGTCAGAGCAGATAACACGAATGATTATATAAGGTTACGGGTCACGTGGTTTTCTTAGTTTAAAAAATAAGCTAACTGTGCAGCGTGGCTTAGATAGGAAATACCTAGCTTCATACACTGTTTTGTGGAACTGTCCCAATTCCGTCGTTTGAACTATGCACTTACATACACCACGACATTATATTTCATTTGGGGAGGTTTTCCAGCTGACCTGCGGTGCGCCGGTGGTTCTACGCAGACTTAAGTCTGGGATCTTGCTCCACTAATAATTATCTGGACATCGCCAGTATTACCATAATTGTATCGGTGCGATGTAATAAAAAAAACTGAACATTATATATCCTGCAGATAAGATACTTACCTATAAGATCTATCTCTAACAGACACAGTGAATCCACTCGAGCCATTTTTGCTGAAGTTTGTACAATTCTCCCAAAGCTGCACAAGATTAAGTGCCACCTGCCGGAAAAGAAGGCATACTGGTTACCGATTAATGACAACATTAATTTTTTAATTATCGAAAATAATTTGTAATTTTAATAACAAACACATTTTTCACATTAAGTATATTCTTGTTTTAGATATCACACATCATTAATTGTTAAAAACTTCATTTTTAGATAACACAAATCATTAATTGTTAAGAAGTTGACTTTTAGATAACACAAATCATTAATTGTTAAAACGTTGATTTTTAGATAACACAAATCATTAATTGTTAAAAAGTTGGTTTTTAGATAACACAAATCGTTAATTGTTAAGAAGTTGGTTTTTAGATAACACAAATCATTAATTGTTAAGAAGTTGATTTTTAGATAACAAATCATTAATTGATTAAAAGTTGATTTTTAGATAACACAAATCATTAATTGTTAAGAAGTTGTTGTTGTTGTTGTTGTTTTCAAACTACGCTAATAAAAATCCGCGGTGATGAGGGTGTTTTTGCAAAACATGCTCTAATCCGAAAGCTGATATAAGACGACGATTAAAATATGTCAGCTGTTGTGTGTTTATGACTTGCATCTTATTAAGGACAGTATTATAGAAATTCATATTGATTATTACATAAATTTGTCTAATTGTTTCGGTACATTAAGGTGATCATGCCGTTTGGAAGACTCTCTTTATACCTCCAAGCAAAAATATTTTCAAAAGAAAACATTTTCTACCATAAGTCCGGGATTAGTACAGTTTCCTGACTGAGGCGCTGCTCAACTTCCTAAAAGATCGGTGTTGTTTTATATATATATATCTGTTTCAAGATCGCAATTTCAGCTGCTGTTTAGTTGTTGTTGTTGTTGTTGTTTTGCTTTGTTTTTAATTTATGTTTTGATTATTTTGTAAAAATATCAAATGTCCAAACAAAATCGGATTTTCTTCTATCTATTGTACTATTTTACTGGTCAGGGTCTTTTTGGTGTGTTGTTGTTGTTGTTGTTGTGTTGTTGTTGTTGTTGTTGTTGTTGTTGTTGTTGTTTTGTGGAACTCGTAAAAGTGAACACAAATTGGCGGACAATCCAAATTGTGGAAAATGGTGTTTGTGTCAAGGCAAAGGAAAAACGTGTGCGAAGGGAAATAACTCTATCAGTATGAATTGTATCCCTTGTTAGGACTCTAGTTTTTCTTTAGAAAAGCTATTCAACGTTATAGACGCTAAACCTTTTGACCCACCACTTAAGCAAAAAATAAATAAATAAAAATAAATAAATATAATAATAATAATAATAATAATAATAATAATAATAATAATAATAATAACAATATGCCTGTTTCTCAGGCTGTATTAAGTTTAAATTGTGACGACGTATATCTTGTTAAAAGTTTGTACAATTTAGATTTGACAAAAAGGTGGGGCTTTCAAATAGTCATACATTACTTAAGTTGGTATCTGACAATTTAGACCAGAAATATTTTCAGTAAACATCTCAACAAACTGTTGTTACCTTAACACAAAATGCTGTTTATTGATGCCCTACACATGTCTGAAAAATGTACAACAACGCCACAATTCTCATTACAAACATGTATTCCTATCTGTGCCACGCTGCACAGTTAGCTATTTTAATCTAAGACAACCACGTGACCACCTATGTTTTAGCTCATTCACGTCATCCGCTTTGATGTCTATTTTTAGCAGAAATCCTTATCGTTCGTATTTATAGATTTGAAAAGAACAAACATTTTAAGTGTTGAGTAACGACTTTAACTTCCCCGAATTGAGAAAATCGTCAAAGCTTAGACTAAAGTATGATGTTTTTCTACAGACCTTATGCACAAATACCTCAGACAAAAGTCAGATATTGTTACATATATTAGATATAGGCAAACTGTTGAATACCACCTTTAAGTATTAACTTGGGTGGTTTAATACCCGCACCGATCGAAAACAAAAGGCGATTGAGCAAAACTATTTACTGAATATTGCTCCAAGAAGTTTCTGCCTAAGTACTGGTTCTACCTAGGAAACCGACCAACTGGACAACACCGACCAACTGGACAAAACCGACCAACTGGACGACACCGACCAACTGGACAACACCGACCAACTAGACAACACCGACCAACTGGACAACACCGACCAACTGGACAACACCGACCAACTGGACAACACCGACCAACAAGACATCACCGACCAACTGGACAACACCGACCAACTGGAAAACACCGACCAACTGGACAACACCGACCTACTGGACAACACCGACCAACTAGACAACACCGACCAACTGGACAACACCGACCAACTAGACATCACCGACCAACTGGACAACACCGACTAACTAGACATCACCGACCAACAGGACAACACCGACCAACTAGACAACACCGACTAACTGGACAACACCGACCAACTGGACATCACCGACCAACTGGACAACACCGACCAACTAGACATCACCGACCAACTAGACAACACCGACCAACTGGACAACACCGACCAACTGGACAACACCGACCAACTGGACAACACCGACCAACAAGACATCACCGACCAACTGGACAACACCGACCAACTGGAAAACACCGACCAACTGGACAACACCGACCTACTGGACAACACCGACCAACTAGACAACACCGACCAACTGGACAACACCGACCAACTGGACAACACCGACCAACGGGACGACACCGACCAACTGGAAAACACCGACCAACTAGACATCACCGACCAACTAGACAACACCGACCAACTGGACAACACCGACCAACTGGACAACACCGACCAACTGGACAACACCGACCAACTGGACGACACCGACCAACTGGACAACACCGACCAACTGGACAACACCGACCAACTAGACAACACCGACCAACTGGACAACACCGACCAACTGGACAACACCGACCAACGGGACGACACCGACCAACTGGACAACACCGACCAACTAGACAACACCGACCAACTAGACAACACCGACCAACTTGACAACACCGACCAACTGGACAACACCGACCAACTGGACAACACCGACCAACGGGACGACACCGACCAACTGGAAAACACCGACCAACTAGACATCACCGACCAACTAGACAACACCGACCAACTGGACAACACCGACCAACTGGACAACACCGACCAACTGGACAACACCGACCAACTGGACGACACCGACCAACTGGACAACACCGACCAACTGGACAACACCGACCAACTAGACAACACCGACCAACTGGACAACACCGACCAACTGGACAACACCGACCAACGGGACGACACCGACCAACTGGACAACACCGACCAACTAGACAACACCGACCAAATGGACAACACTGACCAACTAGACATCACCGACCAACTGGACAACACCGACCAACTGGACAACACTGACCAACTGGACAACACCGACCAACTAGACAACACCGACCAACTGGATAACACCGACCAACTGGACAACACCGACCAACTAGACAAACCCGACCAACTAGACAACACCGACCAACTAGACATCACCGACCAACTGGACAACACCGACCAACTGGACAACACCGACCAACTAGACAAACCCGACCAACTAGACAACACCGACCAACTAGACATCACCGACCAACTGGACAACACCGACCAACTGGACAACACCGACCAACTGGACAACACCGACCAACTGGACGACACCGACCAACTGGACAACACCGACCAACTGGACAACACCGACCAACGGGACGACACCGACCAACTGGACAACACCGACCAACTAGACAACACCGACCAACTGGACGACACCGACCAACTGGACAACACCGACCAACTGGACAACACCGACCAACTAGACAACACCGACCAACTGGACAACACCGACCAACTGGACAACACCGACCAACTAGACATCACCGACCAACTGGACGACCAACCGCCAAAATGACGACGGACTTTACCGTTCCCATGTTTGTTTAACAACCAACAAAATATAACCTTATTGATGTATATCATATCACGTGCATGATGCTGTATTGTCATCTACATCTTTGATATGTATACTTACGTTTGTCACTGTACAATTGGAACATAATAAAGCACGTTTAAGCGCAAGCATTGTTAACAATGATATATTTATCAGTCAAGGGCTTAGTCAAAGTTCAAGTGCAAAAATGCTGTATCTTTCATATTCTTTAATCATGGCTAACATGTGATTACTACAACTTGTGTAAATCAGTAATGATTCATTGGCCAGGAATTTGTTATATTAAACCGCATCGACACACGGGGAAATATACGTGTTAACATAAAAGAAGCTACGAAACCCAACTCTTTTAGGAAAATAATTACACGTAATATGCACTGTTTAGTAAATGAACACATTTTTTTGCAAACACTGATAACTGCACTCTTTGCTTTTGATTTGAATGTGATAACCGAATTTCCTTTAGATGCAATTGTACGTAAAAAAAAGAAGTTTGTGTTGTTATATAAAAAAGTTTTATCACATCGGACCCAGGTCTTTGTAATTTTGGATCTCAGATTATAGGGACAAATGCATTAATTTCATCTTTACTACAAACGTTTGTTATAGATAGTATCCGACAGTTTGGACCAAAATATTTTTCCTCAAATAACCTAATTAGTCATTGTTACCTCAAAAGATCTGGCAAAATGCTGCTCATTGATGCCCTAGATCAGTGTGACCAGTTAAACATAAATCCCCACTCCTCATTGCAGACAGGTATTTCCTATCTGAGCCACGCTGCAGAGAAAGCCTTTTTTAACTAAGAAAACCACGTGACAACTCACGTTTGAGATTACGTTATACCGTCATCTGGGTTATCCGCTCTGACGTCGGTATCTATTTTTAGCAGAGGTCACTATTCTGCATATTTATAGATTTGGAATTATTGAACTTTAAGAGTGTTTTATCGCGATTTGTACCATCTAACAAGGTAGGCCATGTACAAAACCTTCTTTAATTTAAATGCTGTATGAGTTTATGCAGAAATTATGCCATAATTCCCAAAGCAGTGGTAAGGTATCGTTACGTGAATTTGATATAGGCAAACTGTCGGATACCACCTTTAAAATGGTAGTTTTAGTCTAGTAAAAATCTGGTTTGGTTTGCCTTTTAGATATATTGCAGCGATGAATAATTTGTATAACTTTCTTTGATTCGACACACAATAATGTAATTTTTATGTCCACATACTTTACGATTATATTACACCATCACCTGTGAAGTTCTACTTTTGTTTTCGTGTTTTTCTGCATATCAAATATCTTTCTTGTTGATGCCTACGTTTTCTACAAACAGAATACTATCATTCACTGGACAATTGCTGTTTTGGCATCACACAGCAATTCTAGCTGATACCGACGTTTTAGATATACATAATACTTTTAGTCACTGGACTGTTGCTGTTCTTTGGCATCACACAGCATATTTATGGTATATTAGCAATTTTTTGCCCATCTTTCCACCTGAGGTTATAAATAAAAAAAGTTACCTCATCTCCTGGCCTGTAGTATGAAAATTCCCCCGGGCAAACCTGCAATCGCCGTCTGTAAGATAAATACGTATAGAGATCAGAACAGGAGACAAGCCCCGCCCCTCCGTCTGGCATCCGCAACATAAACAAATAAGAAAAAAATCAGTGAAATGTTACGAAAGATGTTCTTTTTGAATTCATATCGGATCTTTCAAAAACGACTTCTTTGTAGAAATAAATAACACAAATTTTCTTCGTTTGTATTGTTCCGAAATAGTGCAAAAATGCTAGATTAGATATAATATGACGTAAAAATAGCGATAAAATGGTTGGGAATGAAGTCCAAAATAACCAGAAATATAAGGTTTTAGAGTAACCCATAGCTTGCTAGATTTATTATTGTACATTACAAAAGCTTCGTAATTGCCTTACAATAACATGCAGGGGTTGCAAGAAATATGTTTGAAGACTCAGTAGCAAAAAGTGTTGATTCTAATCAGACATTCTCCCCCTGACCCCCCTCCACCCCCCCCCCCTACCCCACTCCCCCCCCTCCCCCTCTCCCCCCCCCCCCCAAAAAAAACAACAACAAACAAACAAAAAAAAACCCTGATTGATCTGGATCTATATTATTAGCATAAACCTTATAAGTATGTGCTTAGCAATTAACGTGTCAATGTATTTTTCTTGATTCAGGTTTGTTTATTTGTACACACAGAGAAAAAATATGATTAATCAGAGTATATTAAATTTAACATTTTTTTACGCTGATATCTATTTTTAGCAGAAATTCTCCGTTGTGATTATTTATAGACCGGAATGATGAATATACAGAAGATCTGTTTCAGGACATGACAGCAGATAATACGCCTTAACTCTCCAAAAACAATGGTAAGATATTTTTACCTTCATTTGAAGTAGGCAAACTGTCGGATACCACCTTTAAATTTATTGAAAGATTGAATGTGATCTTCTCTAGCTTCCGGTGTAATTACGTTGGTGAATGTGTTGATTTGTAGATATCCAAAGGTGTTTGTTTTTTTCTAACTTTCAACTTAACTGTTGTTAACTGAAGATCCCGCGAAAATATTGTTCATAGGTGTCATCTATGTGAGAAATACGGCATGGCACCCACGTGTCATTACAAATATGTATTTCCAATCCATGCCACTCCGCACAGTTAGCTATTTTTAAACTAAGAAAACCACGTGACCATTTAAATTTCAGATTACTTTAAATGATCAACCGCAATCAGCTCTGACGTCGATATTGATATTAGCTGAAATTTTCTAGGTGTTATTTTTCATTATTTGTATTGTTTAACAACTGATGTAAAGTTATTAATTGTCTTTAGTTAAACTTAAGTGCAAGTTTTTACAGCAATTATGAAAAAGAATAGGGGTAAAATATTATTACATGTATTGGATTTACATGTATGCAAACTATCGGATACCATATTTAAACTATCTCTGATGCTTGTTTACACCTCTTGAGAGCAGTACCTCTTATATGGAATGCATTTGTATTGGGACGATAGTGTAACTGGCAAAACAGGAAAATCGCAGCTGTTCTGTGATACCTTTTTCAGAGAAAAGAACTGAGTATTCCGTTTTTTAACATTGCAGCTTACAACAATAATGTGTATTTTGCAATAATAAAAATGTAGTGTAGCTGGCAATTATAGGAATTCGCAGCTGTTTGGCGGAGTATTGTTTAACAAAAGAAACCGAGTATACCGATTCAAGCAATGCAGACAAACTGTAGATACAGATGTAGCAGAGAACAAGGAAAACAAACAAATTAGCAAATAGTCTACTTCCCATCAGAGTTATGATTCATTACTGTCAAAGATCTGTGTTATTAATCGGCAGTGTAAGAGTGAGTTTAGTTCCCAGGATAGTCATCTTCTTGTTTAAAGCACATGCTCTCTACGGCGCTTAGATGTCTCAAATCCTAGCTCTTTCTTGTTCTTAACTGAGCAAGAGGTATATCTTCCTGTTGACCCGTGTGTCAATATTGTGAATGTATGCGAGCACGTGTGTGCGTATGCGCCTGGTGGCATAATTTTGTACTTGTAACATATCAATTATAATAATGACGACGTCCAGCGTTAATACCTGGATGAAAGCCCAAATCACTCTCAGGGTAGAACCATCTGCACCACAGGTCAGCTGAAAGACAACCCGACTGGAATGTTCTCGCCCTGGCCAGTTCTAGAACCCATGGTGCTGAGGAGCGTATTTGTATGTGCATTAATACGTATCACAGACAGCTATGGTGCTGAGGAGCGTATTTGTATGTGCATTAATACGTATCACAGACAGCTATGGTGCTGAGGAGCGTATTTGTATGTGCATTAATACGTATCACAGACAGCTATAGTGCTGAAGAGCATATTTGTATGTGCATTAATACGTATCACAGACAGCTATGGTGCTGAGGAGCGTATTTGTATGTGCATTAATACGTATCACAGACAGCTATGGTGCTGAGGAGCGTATTTGTATGTGCATTAATACGTATCACAGACAGATATGGTGCTGAGGAGCGTATTTGTATGTGCATTAATACGTATCACAGACAGCTATGGTGCTGAGGAGCGTATTTGTATGTGCATTAATACGTATCACAGACAGCTATGGTGCTGAGGAGCGTATTTGTATGTGCATTAATACGTATCACAGACAGCTATGGTGCTGAGGAGCGTATTTGTATGTGCATTAATACGTATCACAGACAGCTATGGTGCTGAGGAGCGTATTTGTATGTGCATTAATACGTATCACAGACAGCTATGGTGCTGAGGAGCGTATTTGTATGTGCATTAATACGTATCACAGACAGCTATGGTGCTGAGGAGCGTATTTGTATGTGCATTAATACGTATCACAGACAGCTATGGTGCTGAGGAGCGTATTTGTATGTGCATTAATACGTATCACAGACAGCTATGGTGCTGAGGAGCGTATTTGTATGTCCATTAATACGTATCACAGACAGCTATAGTGCTGAGTAGCGTATTTGTATGTCCATTAATACGTATCACAGACAGCTATAGTGCTGAGGAGCATATTTGTATGTGCATTAATACGTATCACAGACAGCTATAGTGCTGAGGAGCATATTTGTATGTGCATTAATACGTATCACAGACAGCTATAGTGCTGAGGAGCGTATTTGTATGTGCATTAATACGTATCACAGACAGCTATAGTGCTGAAGAGCATATTTGTATGTGCATTAATACGTATCACAGACAGCTATGGTGCTGAGGAGCATATTTGTATGTGCATTAATACGTATCACAGACAGCTATAGTGCTGAAGAGCGTATTTGTATGTGCATTAATACGTATCACAGACAGCTATAGTGCTGAGGAGCGTATTTGTATGTGCATTAATACGTATCACAGACAGCTATAGTGCTGAGGAGCATATTTGTATGTGCATTAATACGTATCACAGACAGCTATAGTGCTGAGGAGCGTATTTGTATGTGCATTAATACGTATCACAGACAGCTATAGTGCTGAAGAGCATATTTGTATGTGCATTAATACGTATCACAGACAGCTATGGTGCTGAGTTGCGTATTTGTATGTGCATTAATACGTATCACAGACAGCTATGGTGCTGAGGAGCGTATTTGTATGTGCATTAATACGTATCACAGACAGCTATAGTGCTGAAGAGCATATTTGTATGTGCATTAATACGTATCACAGACAGCTATGGTGCTGAGGAGCGTATTTGTATGTGCATTAATACGTATCACAGACAGCTATAGTGCTGAGGAGCGTATTTGTATGTGCATTAATACGTATCACAGACAGAACGTTCAACCCTTCTCACCTTGACCATGTAGGTATCTTCGTGTTACCCTTCTTATCCAGGAAACCTTCTCGGATCACTTGCCTCATCGTTCCCAGCTTCCCAATGACTCCATTGTTGACGCGGGACTCCACACCTGAGGAGACAATTAGTTCAAAAGTAAATAAGAAAGACAAAGGATGCTAGACACCCCAGGAGTAGAAGACAGCATGTTCTTCAATTAAAATAATAGGTATGCTGGAAAAGAGACTACCTGATGATTTGCTATCTTCTTTGTTGTCTGCTACATCTTTTTTATTGCCAGCCGCCCCTGTTATTCTTAGCATACTTGGTTCTTTTCGTGCTAGAAGATCTCGCCAAGCAGCTGCGAATTTATGTTATTGCCTGCTGCATTAGTGTTCCCCTCCATAGATTTATTTTATAAGAAGCACTGCTCTCCAAAGCGGCACCAATACTCTGAGAAGTATAGATGATTAGGCCTTTATTTACATTCAAAATTATTTCTAGTGATCGGTTTGTATCTACATCATTAACTTAATTTTACTCTGTTTTATTTAAAACATATCTGATTTAAGTACTCGAAATATCTAGATCTACAGAGTTTATACTTGCATGTTCCTTTGTATTTGCTACTTCAACAAAGGTAAATACACTATTTATATTTGAAATAATATATTTTATATCATTAAACCACCAACATATGTTAAAACTAATGTTTGATTTCCGGTATTGGTTTCAGTCATGACCCCTGCACAGCAACACCTCTGGGCAGCAACAGTTTCCTATACCTTCTCCAAATTTTGTTGCGATGAGGTATTTTATTCTTTTTTCGGCCATAAAGATACGGTCAAGGGCATGGGTAAAGTATATTAACTGCAGGTAAAGGGCAAAAATATACTTAATTTGTACTTCTTAATTGTTTATACTACCTCGTGTTAAAATGTAAAATTAGTAAAAAAAAACAATTCTACATAAGAAGTTTTACACAGAAGACTGTCCAAAACAATTGCGATTGACTGCCCACCCCGACCCCTTTGGTCCGACTTCAATCCAGAATTACCGAAACACATCAAATGCATAACGGGTTATGTTGAAAATTGTGTGAAAATATTGTTTCAGTCGCAGTATGTACAAAACTACATAAACACAATTAAGTAAGATTCAATGGCGCAGTGGAAGATCATTACACGAGGTTCCGTGTTTAAATTTTTGAAAAACTAGACATTTTTGTCCTCTTTCTTTTCCCTGACTAGCGTGTAACTAGTTTTGACAAACAGCATTAAGAACAAAACAATTTAATAAATAACTTTTAATTAACTTATTATGTAAACAGGTTTAACTACCGTTTTCCTCCGCAGTGTTGTCGGATCCTAAGATCATTCCAAGCAGACGACATATTGTGTATTTCTCTTCTGCAGTATCGGCGTCAAACTCTAGCGTTTTGTTGTTACGGAAACGTATCACGATGTGCAGGTTTTCCTGAAAGACAATTACATATAAATTAGAGGTGGTATCTAACAGTTTGGACCAAAATTTATTTTCTCAAATAACCAAATAAATCATAGTTGTCTAAAAAAGGTCCTGCAAAATGATGTTTATTGATGTCCTAGACCTGTGTGAACAGTCAAACCCAAATCACCACTCGTCATTGCAAACGGTAATTCCTATCCGGGCCACGCTGCAGAGATAGCTATTGGTCAACTTAGAAAACCACGTGGCTATTTACTTTTTATTTTACGATTAAAGAAGGTATCTGAGAGTCTTCCTATATCAAATACATTTAACATTATAACTATACCCATGTCTGGGGGTATTTGTGCATAATTTTAGCAGACATTCATTAATCTAAGCAAAGACGAGTGTGCGAACTACCTCTACGGTAAGACAGTCCAATTCATTAAATGTCGCTCTAAATGTTCGCTCTTTTAAATCTATAAATAAGCACGATTAATAAGTTGTTGTTTTTTATCTGAAAAGGTCACGAGAAAGGTTGTTTATTGATGGCCTGCATCTATGTGAAAATAAAAGCACACTCTCTACTCGTCATCACAAATACGTATTTCTTATCTCGGCCACGCAGCACAGTTAACATTATCAAAAGAACGGACACCACTTGACCATTTGCTTTTGCGATGACAGTGTATAATCATCCGGGTAATCAGCTATGTTACGTTGATATCTATTTTTAACGGAAATCCTCGTCGTGTGTGTTTTAATGATTTGAAAAAATGAACAGTTGGAGACATGAAACATCGTGTCAGATTCGACTTTACTGTGACGAAAGTATAGTTTTAAGAAGAGCTTATGCCAAAATTCCAGCAAACAAATATTTGTTTTGGTGTATTTTATATATTTAATTTAAGCAATCTGTCAGATAACAACTTATTTCCTTCAAGAATATCACTGAGCACTTATCACTGAACCCATGAGTTGCGCCAGTCGGAATTCCGTCCTCGGGACAATCATCCCTTGGATGTATCTAGTACAATGATACTTAAAGAAATCACGATCGTTTTGTTCGCCGGAAGTCGAAAGAATATGCATAAAATGTAGCTCGCACGAAACATAAACAATGACGTAGTTTGACAGTTGTTTTGTTTGCTGTGCTTTGTAAATTAAATTTGGATTGATTTAAATTTGAACCAGTCACAAATTGAAGTTTAACTGGTATCGTACTATAGTGAGCTGTTATCCGAGCTGCCATCTTTGTTTTGACCTTCTGTCACAAAATTAGTCCTATTTAGGCAAATGGCCGAGGTTATCCGACTACCTACATACATCCGAGAGATGATTCGTGAATCATCCGAGGTGTTCCGATTGGAGTTGCGCTAATAATGTTTTGTTTGTTTACAAAAATGTTGGAAAATGGTGGCGAAGAGATAATGTGGCCTCGATGGACCTTAACTGCAAAACGGTTGAGAGTACACAAAAAATAGGTTGTTGTTTGTGATTGCTAGGAGGAGAGAAATAAATACGAAGATGGAGGAGAAGAAATAGAAATAAATAGGAAAACTACTAAGTCGATTACGACGACGTTGATGGTGACGATGAGGAGGAGGAGGACTGTTTAAAATATTTAATTACCTCGGAATCATATTGTCCGATTGTTTCAAAATGGTGTGTCTTTCCTATTTTCCCACGCTCGATCAGGCAAATGCGGCTACTGGCAAAGTCGATCTGCAAGAAAAAAACAATAACACTTAACCCAAAAATTAGCATGTCATATAGTTTGTTTTGTGTTTAAAATCTACAAAATCATGGTCATTATGACAACAGATCGCAAATTATTACTGATAGAAGACATAAGCCTATCCTGTATCATCATCGGACACCCACAACCGATCCATTCCGTAACTCTCCATTCATCGCCCGTGGGATATTTAGTTCGTTTTTCGCCGTTTCTGGCAATGATATTTCATTGTTCGCTTCATAATCCGATGAAGATTTCAGTCTAATGATAAAGCTCGTTTTTTCATTTTTTTTTTCGACAGACTTGTCAAAATGGCGACGTCATTGTTATAGATCTAGTCTCCACGTTGAAGAGTATGGTTTTTGTAAGCAGTATTATGATTATTTAATTCTTGTTCTATTCAGTCCGGTAAAACGACAGAAAATGTACCAATTAACTCACGATCGACGAATGTAGTAAAAAGAAATAGCGTGGGTATCTGACGATGATCCGGTATGGGCAAACCCCACATGAAGATTATTGCATATGAGAAACCGCTCAGGCTTTGCGACGAGAGCTCTGTAAACACCCCAGCCGGTGCCTTTTGTTACGACCGTTCCATGGCTGGTTAGGGTCCCTTATATATATACACTGTAAGGGACCCTAACCATATATATATTTATATAGTATTTACCACAATAAAGTTGATTGGAGTTTGATTCATACCCCCCCCCCCTTCACCCCCATATATTATATATATATATTGGATCCGCCCTTGCGGGTTAGCTCTTTCTGTTGAATGACTCATCACAGATATATTCGTTCTAACTTTGGCATTTGGCTTACATTTAAATACGCTTGTTCTGTGCCTTTCATTTTAGTATATGTTGCAATTCACATGTGGGTTTGTTATATTTCATTATTCAACAGCTCGACCAGTGACATACTTATTCCATTTTACATAACTATACATGCTCTATACGTGTAATGATAATTTGCAAAGTCACTTAAGGCATCTTTAAGCGCGAGGGTTTGCTGAAATTTGATTCTGTCCTTGCCACCCCCAATGTGAACAAAAGCGACAAATGAGAAGACACGCTGCTTGTATTTCATATTGGTAGTTTCTTTATGTCGTGTCAGCATATAATATCTTCTGCATTATTTCACAACTTAGTAGCTGTAAGGGACTGAACCCGGCCGGTCATTTATACTGACACCGACGAGACAGGCGTAATGCTAGACCCTTAGCCACGAGCGTTAGGAAGGAAGCCACTACTACCAACTTTAAAGTCTTTGGTTTGACCCGGCCGGGGTTTAAACCCACGACCTCCCGATCCGCAAGCCGACGCTTTACCAATTGAGCTATTGCGGCCGGTGTCATTTAGTAGCTGTACTGCCTAGTCCGATGCAAAGCATGTCAAACTAAACGTGTATATTTAAACTTAATACGGTAAGGTATTCGTCGATACAATTTAGATACTGAATATATAAAAGAGGAAGAAAAAGACAAAAATGTAACAAGAACCAAAAATATAAAAAAAATGCTTAACTTTTTTTAGGATTCGAATCATGGAGATATTATATGGAGTCCAGTCTTTGCTGACTGCGCAACTGACGCTTGGTACATGAATATTTTATGAAGATTAATTGTACATTGGGACCGGAAGAACGTTCACATTCAAATGTTAACATAGGCTATGCTGTGGTTTTGAAAATTTTCAATCTGCTCTTCTCAGTTTGTTTAGATTTAAGTCGGGCCAAACAAGGGGTCAGTCACTATTGCTTTGGTCAGTCTTATGCGCCAAATACTTACTAATTTTAACAGGTGTGTAACCATTAAATGCTATAAACTTGTGAAATGGAAATTGTCTCCCTTGTTAGTAAATATCCGAGGTATTCCAAACCGTAGGTAGGCCCTTTTAGTTGGAATTCTTGGACTTTATCGCCTGTTCTTTTGTATTGCAATTACAAACAGTGAAATTTCTTTCTTTTAGATAAATAAAAGCTTTACAATCCATATAAATGCTTATAAAGATATGTTATTTAAAATAGAAAATGGACATGTTTGTTGATGATGGTTAACCTGGATATCACAAGAAAGGCAGAAAAGTCAACATACACTCCGTAGAGCACAAGCATAAAAACCGAGTGAAACAAATGAAAGGACCTACTTAGGTTATATAGGGATTATTCTGGGGAGACTATTAATTAATGTATCTCATTGTTGTTGTTTCTCTGTAGATATAATGACTTTAAACCTTTAAAAGCGGCCGAGACATATTGTTTTGTGTTTTGTTCATTTTTTTATATCGAACCGACACTATAATGTTCATATTGACGTCATCCACCTACATGTAATTATTGGCGAAGGAAGGTGTATGGGTAGAACCACCGGCACACCGCATGTCAACTGAAAGTTCTCGCCCCGACCGAGACTCGAACTCAAGAGGTGATGGGCTGATAAGTTAAAAGTCGGCGACTCTAACCTCTCGGCCGAGGGCGCCCCGCGCAGACGACACTTTATGCACTATAAAGTCATATTCGTGATTTAAAAAAAACGAGCATGAATTTAATCAATAAACCAGGGTGGAGTGGACAATACTAGATTATTTGCATGCGAAATTAAATTAATGACGAGCCAGAGATTCAAACCAAGGTCCCCGTGGCCCGGAGTCCCGCATAAGACCACTGGGCCACCCTTTCTCCTTGTACGCATACTCAAAACATATTTGAAGTTTACCTGGAAAATGGACCGTTTGCCGGATTTGGTATAGATGCCAAAATTGTGGGCGGAGTCTAGTGTAAATATATCGCCCATGGTTCTGTGTGGCTGCTACTGTCTTAGACAGACAGGGTTATTCGGTTTGGTATGTTATCTCACATCGTCACAAGAATGCCTGAAATAAAAATAGCAGATCTTGAATTTTCATTGTAAATAAAGAATTGGAATATATGCATTGGCATCCTTGTCACGTCTTGTGTTGAATTATCGTAAAAACCCCACGTATGACCACAGATAAATAACTCTGTTTTAATTTTCGTCCAAAAGTCTTTTCAAAATATGGGAAAAACGTTAGAGAACCACACAAAATATGATCAGAGACATTTAAGATATTTATATTTCTATAATTTTGATAAATCCGTTTGGGCGAAAAATCAAAAACTAGTTCTCTGTCTCTTGTGATAAAGAAAGGACAGATATATTACGACCTGTGCAGAGTACGTAATCATATCATTGAAATAAAATAACATGACTGTGACTAAAAAGAAGGTTTTCAATTTTTAATCATTTTAAAAAATAAACATTTCCATTTGAGGTCAGAATGTCTATATTTAATTTAGCAATATGCAGAAGTTTAGCCATGTCGTGCATATTTCTAAATTTTATATAAGAATCGTGCAAACTAAACAATTGACAACCATTTGACATATTTCAACCACGACACCTTTTCTAGAAAATTCAGCAAATGTGTAAGCCTATACATATTTGCCACATTTCATGTATCGAAAAGAGAAGATGCATTCAATTGTCGAGCAAACTATTACATGAATACTGGTTCTACTCAGGATGTTGACAGTTATGAGGGATTAATATAAGTTTTAGAATTGTAGATAGATCTACAATCAACAAAATTGTTTCTACTAAACTATTTTACACAAGAGAGCGCAGTATGGCATCCGAAAAGAAAAATAAAAACAACAAAAAAGCACACACGCACGCAGGCACGCAAGCGCGCACGCGCGCACGCACACACACACACACACACACACACACAAACACAAACACACACACACACACCTCACCATAAAAAAAAGAAAAACTACATTTAAAGAGTCCACAATAAAAAAACAAATGAATAGTCGTATAAAAAATAGTCCCCGGAGTAATCACAGCGAATCTAATGGAAAAATGAGAAATAAATTACAAGTACACAAATGATAGACATAAACATGTACATTACTCATTTTCGAACGCGATCTTGTATCATCAGAACAGCAAACCCGATTAAACATTTATTAAAATTATTTGTTTATATTTCTTATGCATCACGCGAAAATTGAAAGATTTAAAATATTTCACATTTACGTCATAAACTAACAGTGATCGAGAAATAGACTCTCATTAACAAACTTAATTTAAAACAAACAAATACAAATGAAAAACAAACAAAATTACCGGCAATACGTTATATCCTCCTTAGAAAGATAATTCAACGAAATCATATTATATAATGATATACTTGTATATATTAATAAAGGTATTAATTATGGAACATCATTAAAAAATATTAAACATAAACAAGACAAGAATGGACGGAAATAACTACACTTATGTTTACTGTTGTAACTCTATGCTCGTGACCATACACATACCATATATGGTAGTCGTAATGGCTTATTCAAGGTTGTCTATTTTCACATGAGATGATTTCTAATTAACGATGAAATATTTTTGTCGTAGAACAAATGTTGTTCAAGTTACAGATACGATTTAATTAAGCGGATAGCTAAAGGAGCTCTCTAAGGTTTGGGTCAAAAATGATGTTTGGGGTGGAGTGGGGTGGAGTGGGGGTGGAGTGGTGGTGGAGTGGTTGTTGGGTGAGCTGGGTGGTGGTTGGGGTTGGAATGGTGGTGGTTGGGGTCGGGTGGGTTGTGGTTGTGGCTGGGTAGGGGTTTGTGGGGTGGAGTGGGGGTGGAATGGGGTAGAGTGGTTGTTGGGTGAGGTGGGTGGTGGTTGGGGTTGGGTGGATGGTGGTTGGGGTCAGGTTGGGGTTTGTGGGGTGGGGTGGTTGGTGGTTTGGGTGGTCAGGGGTAGGTGGGATGGGGTGGAGTGGGGTGGAGTGGGGGAGGGTAATGTAGGGTGGAGTGGGGGTTTAGTACGGTGGGGGTTGGGGTGAGGGTAATTTAACTTTGGTATTATGCCGAAAGTATATAATCATATCAGATGAAGATAACACATATGACAAGAAAATGTGAGACGTTCATGTCCAAGATACAGTAAAAATAAGTGATAATAGCGTTTTTATTTGTAAAAATTAAATATCTCTCTTCATCGAATTTTCGGCCCTTCAGTCTTTTTTATTTTTTTTTATTTTTAGAGAAATTTACTCTGGCTTATTATATTCGTATCTAATCTTTAGCAATTCACTTAAAGGTGGCATCGGATAGTTTACCTACACCAAATTTTACATGTAAAAATAGTTTTCCACAGTTTCTGTGAATTTAAATACTACCTATTCGTGCGACAGTAAACATTGCGAAAGATAACTCTAAATGTTCATTCTTTTCAAATCTAGAAATAAGCACGAAAAAAAATAGCTACCGACGTCAGCGCGGACTGCCCGGATGATGATATAACGCGGTCTAAAAAGTAAGTTATCACGTGGTTTTCTTAGTTTTAAAAATAGCCATCTCCTCAGCGTGGCTCAGATAGGAAAGGAAATGCATGTAATGACGACTGGGATGTAATGCTTCATTTTTCACACATAACTATCAATGAACAGTTTTTACAGGAGCTTTGCAGGCAGAAATTAACTATTTCTAGATTTTTTTACAAGCGAACGACAACTCACCTCATACTTTAACACGACTATCCCCATGTGTTAAGCAAACGAATGACAACTCATCTCATACTTTGACACGCCTATTTCCATGTGTTAAGCAAACGAACGACAACTCACCTCATACTTTGACACGCCTATCTCCATGTGTTAAGCAAACGAACGACAACTCACCTCATACTTTGACACGCCTATCTCCATGTGTTAAGCAAACGAACGACAACTCACGTCATCCTTTAACAAGCCTATCTCCATGTGTTTAGCAAAAGAATGACAACTCATCTCATACTTTAACAGGTCTATCTTTATTTATTAAGCAAACGAACGACAACTCACGTCATCCTTTAACAGGCCTATCTACGTGTGTTAAGGAAACTAACGACAACTGACCTTATTCTTTAACAAGCTTATCTTCCTGTGTCCATTCAATTGGATGTTATCATTTTATCTGAGCAATAAATTTCCCACGAAAAAAAAAATCAACATGGTCGATAAATTAATTAATTAATCTGAACTATCTGATAAATGGGATTGAATTTAATCAGTTGGTGTGATTTAATTTAACCAAACTCATCAATGTTAACCTTGCTGGTACAACATTCAGATTTATTACTATATATTTTCTTCCCTGTTGTTAAACTTGACGCGGGGAACATGTTACAAAAAGTCAAAAACAAAGAAGGGATGTTCAATTGGAAGTACATGCGTAACAAAACAACATAATATAATCAATGATGCAACAAGTGGCATTCAATGCATTCAAGTGACCATAGCGAAGATCATGCTATTGTAGATCGAGATTTGTGACACTGTAAAACTGTTCGCGATTTTAATGTTATAAAATTATTTATTTCGAACAGTTAAACATTCTTTAGACTTAAATGTTAAAATAAAATTATAAAGGTAATAACATTAAAAAGAACAATACCAAAACTGCTACAGATGTATAATCCTTACTAAATCATCAATACTAAGACAGCGTTTATAAAGCTACTGTTGTTGTCGTCGTCTCGTTGTCGTTGTCGTATATTTTAAACAGTGGAGATTTCCGCAAAGTTTAAACTTGGAATCTGATGGAAAACATTCTCTTTCTTCGACAAAAAATAAAATGACAGAATAGTTTTATACACTTGTGTTCCTAAAAGAAACCAGAATAATGAGGTTACTCCATATACACGTGTTTGTAGACAGTCGGTGTAAATCGTCTGCTTTCGAGTTCTAAAAATAGCTATCGATGATGTATATGCGCAATATATATGCGCAATGCAAAGATAGGATTTACTAAAATTATGTTTCTTCTGCGAACTTCAATAAATATCTAGGACAGCAACAAACATTAAGCATGGTATGTGTTGTTTGCTTTTGAAAATACATTGCAGGGACCAATTATGATCATTAAAGCAATGTCCAGCTTTTTGGTAGAGGGAGACCCCAGGTAATGTCTGGGTAGAACTACCGGCGCTCCGCAAGTCAGCAGGAAGACCTTCCCATATTAAGTCCTCCGCCCCGAACGGGACTCGGACCCACGCGGTGAAAGGAGTTACATTTCGACATCTCTACCACTAAGCCACGGGCGCCCCTAATAAGCATGGACTTTCAGGTTGACGCTATTGTTGTAATGTTGTTGTCGTTGTTGTTGTGTTGTTGTTGTGTTGTTGTTTCGTTGTCTACGCTTTTATAACTGACTCAAAGTGTCGGATTTCACCTCTAGGTAAACCATAAGTTAATACGACTGAGTGGTCGTTGCTGGAAAATCAAAACGGGAACAAAACAATATCAAGCCACTTAAACTAGTAACAAGTTCTTCTTCTCACGGGATTTTAACATAGGGACATTTAATTAATCAAGATTCACCATTAGTGGTAGAGACAAAGAATTGGGAAAACCACTGGTGTTATGAATAATGTTCTCTGTTAAGTGTAGTGAATCACGTTGTTTATAATTTTGAAAACGTTGCCGACCGTTAAGACAAAAGTTTTATCTTACAAACAACCATATACAGATTTGTTACGTGAAAAGATCCTGCGACATGTAAAGACAATTCATCATACTGTCATGAAGATAGAGAAAAAAATGAATAGGGAGGTAACTTTAAAATTAGAGGGAAACTTTTTAATCTTAAATATACTGCAGTTGTGCTATAGACTCTTTGAATAATTTCTTTGGTATACAAACCAGGCGCGTAGCTGACTGTACGCTGAATACACAGCTGCTGAAACATTGTCTCAAAAGAATGAAGGCAATAAAAAGCTTACGCTAGTAAGGTGTATATTTATTGCGATCAACTAGTACCCATTTTTTGCACCATGAAAAATATGTTAAAATAGATTAGGTATATTTTTTTTGTTGTTTTTTTTTGTTTTTGTTATAACCAAAAAAGTGACTCTTGTGTTTAAGTAGCTTCTGCATTGGAACCAATAAAGAGTGTCATAATTAACAACAATTCTTGTTTTCATATGTACATGTTTGTAACATAATATTTTACTTAAAATCTAGTTACATCTTCATACCGAGACCGCACCCACCCCACCCCTATTCCTCACAAGCCACGACCAACAACATTGTCCGAGGGCCTGGACCCCGCTAGCAGCCATGCATACACAACATATGTCTTACTACGCCCCTGCAAGCAAATGTAACAACTGACATAAAAACACTTCTAACACGTGTCTTTAAAATGTATATAGTATTATATTTTAACTTAAAATACCTGATGTTTATACTTAAAATAAACATTACTAACAAATGCAGGATGACGCTGGTTGGCAAAGATAGGGGGACACTGTAACAACTGATCAAGGCGTGCGTGTGTGTGTGTGTTGTTTGTTTTCTTGTCAAGACATATCCCTTCATTGTGTTAGAGAACAGTTTATTGCATTCCTCCATGAATTGCACTTCCTGGGACGATGAAGGATTGTTTTCTATTATCGTTATATACATGGCAGCCACATTATTAAAATCATTTTATCGACGTCCAGTTTTTTTATACAAAAAGATCCCAGACAAATGTCTAAATAGAACAACCGGCGCACCGAATGTCGGCTGGTTAACCTCAACGCATTTAGTCCGTCGCTCGACCAAGACTCGAACCAGAGGCCGTGAAATCAGAGGAGTTAAAAGCTGGCGACTCTTTAAGTCGGTTGCCTGTGTGAAACACCCACCCTGCTGTTTTAGCCTCTGAACAATTGAAATAATCGCAGAAATAATGTAAACACAATATCTGGACACTGAACACAGGTCTGGTACAAACCTTTTATTGGAATGTATCGTGTCTGACAACAAGATTTCGGTCAGTCAAAGTCTTAAATAGCGACAGGTGTTTCAATTTATCAGTAAAATATTGCCAACAAACTTTGGAAGAAGAATGTGCGTTTTGTAGTTTTAATGCAATCAACTTGTATTTTATAATAATATACAGCCTATCATGACGCTGCAACCCCTCTTAACCGGCGACAACCTGCTGTATGCGACCACTTCAAAACCGGTAAAGCAAATATTCTATAACTGACACCAAATAACAACAAACTATTTTCTGCACCCGGCCATTGCTTCTCATTTATAGGACAGAACCTTATACACCAAGCTTAATTTACAATATCTTTTGTTGATTTTCGCTGCACTTTTTTAACAAGGAGTATAAAAAAATACCATACTGATCCAATCTAAAAACAACAACGTCGTGTATCATATCCCAGAAAATACGGTATAATAATTAATAAGTTGCATATTATTATTTATCCAATTCGATATATGGTTAATAAACTTGGATGTGTATATGTCAGTGTGCTGTTAGTTAATTTGATGCAATTAATCTGTAGTTTTATTTTTAAATACGATCTACTGCTAACACAGTTTTTGCAGTATTTCGACCCTTATGTATTGAAGAGTGTACATTGTTGTGATTTGGTTGACTCCATGAATATTTTCATTCGAAACACCTCGGCCATTTCTACTAAACAGACTCAAGGTGATACCGGAAATAGCCGAGTAGTTACGAATGACATATAATCGTCTCACTGGGAAAATATAACAACGCATTTACCGAAAATATTTGATTTATGAGCCTTACCAGTGTAATCATCCGTTTCATACCGATTTGAATAAAAACATACAAAAAGTCCATTGATGCATAGCCGGCAATCAACGACAATAAAACAACAAAGGGTTAAGATTAAATGTAAGCTAGTATGGTAAAGTAAGACATCCTGCGAAAGCACGTCGCAGTCCGTGCCGGCAATGATTATGCGTAACATGTGTATTGATCAAAGTTGCAGAAATATAAGTACTTCAAACCAACCTCACTGCTGAGTTTACTCTTTAGCGAGACGCGATTTAAGAGGCTTGTGCGGTTAAGCAAGCTGTTGCTGTGGCTGGTGTACAGATGGGTGACCCTTTGCGTTCGCCGGCCTGCTTCTGGTTCACATTTGGTGGCAGCGGTGGTGATAGTCAACTGCCGGACTAGAGATGTTTGCCCACGGAACTTCCCAGGCCCAGTCTCGGGACGAGACTTCTCGGGCGGGCTTAGTTGTGTAACGGCCGCATTGGCAGAAATATAACCGCTTGAAACCAGACTCGCTGCTGGGTTAACTCTTAAGCGATGCGATTTAAGTGGCTTCCAAAGTTGTGCGGTTAAGCAAGCTGTTACTGTGGCTGGTGTATTGATAGGTGACCGAGAGCGCCGGCCTGCGTTACACGTTCAAGTGAACGTTTCGGGTTTCGCCAGAACGGCATAATATTTTTAATAAACCTTATGTGCATTTATCGCAAGTATGCACTAAGATCGGTCGATAAAAATATATGACAAGGAAATGCCCTGACATTGGTAAAAATGAAATCCAATTTCACCGACAAAATAAAGCGTTAGTAACGTTTTACTCTATTTGAGTTTGTATTTCATTCTCGTTAGAAGTCTACAATAAATTTTTAAACTTCCGGCCGAATTTTTTTATTTACACTCGCCTTTCACCTTCCGGCATATGGCGAATAAGGTAACATGTTTTATCCTTTATCTCAGCGTTAGAATCAAAATTAGACTATGTTAAGACAATGCAATACAATCCAATACAATACACAATAATAGATATTTATAATTTCAATAATGTGAATGTTACAAGAGACGTTGCTAGTTCAGCATAAAATAGCAGATATTAATCATTCAGCTTCCATCCAAAGATGGTTGATCTGGATAAACCCTATTCGCATAAGCCAAATCAATACGTGCTTAAAGATGTATCCGACAGTTTGGACCAATTTTGTTTCCTCAAATTACCAAACAATTTATTGCTACTTGAAAATGTCTTGAAATACGCTGTTTATTCATGTCCTAGATTTATATGAACAGTGGAGCATAAATCCCAACTCGTCATTGCAAACAGTTATTTCCCAACCGAGCCACGCTGCACAGCTATTTTCAAACTAAGCAAACAAGCTGACCTCTGTAAGTTTCGAGATAGTTACATTATCACCGGGGAAATCAGCTCTGACGTCGATATCTAATTTTAGCTGCAACCCGCAGATCATACTTATTTATAGATTTGAAAAGAATGTGCATGCGATTTATTTCACAATTTAAACTGTCTCAAAATTAGGGTAATGCTTTAAATTACAGACGTTGCTTAAACTAACTATAACTTTATGCTGCAGTTATGAAAAAAATCCCCAGGACAAAAGTAAGAGATCATCTACTCACATGAACGTTCTCTCCTCGACAACTTTTTGGCCGCTTTTCGAATCAACGCGGTAGTAGCTGAGGAGTTTCAATAGGTAAATAAGAAAAGGTCCTATCAAAATTTCCACAGATATTTTAATTTTATCTACCTGTAGACAAAGGCAAACAAGGTAAATGTTAATGTGACAAAAAACACAGAGACGAGACATAACACACAAAATAAAAAAATAAAAACATTAGTTACCGCCTTTGAACGGTCAGTCGGCAAAAGGGCTTCCCACTTCCTGAATGTTTTTCTATCAAACAAACAGTATAAATAAAAAATATCCCGTCAAAGTGAAACAACTAACATTAAGCACCTGCATCGGAAGTTACAACAGATATAATGAACTTATGTACATACATAATAACTTGTAATAAAATAAGCTATCAACATATGTACAGTATGTACAGTAGATAAAAGCCTCGGCAACATAAAAATTCCAAATAAGAGCTCTAGTTTTAAATAAAGCAATACAAGCGCTGACATATTTTAAGAACAATATAATGACGTCATACAATACCATGACGTCATATGCCAAAAGTGTCAAAAGTGAAATGTAACAAATACGGAAATGTAACAAATACGGAAGATATCATAGAATTTTAGAAATCAAAACAAATCAACAAAATAAAACTTAGTATTGTTAAGAGTTAATACGTTTAAAAAACATATCATAAAAGCCGAGATTTAATCAATAGGTAAATAAGAAATGGTCCTATCAAAACTCTAACAGATATTTGAATTTTATCTACCAGTAGACAAAGGCAAACAAGGTAAATGCAAATGTGAAAAAAACCACAGAGACGAGACAAAACACACATAAAGAAAAACCATCAGTTACCGCCTTGGAACGGTCAGTCGGCAAAAGGGCCAACTGGGGTGCTTAAACCTGGTTTGTGGAGCGCTCCAACCTCGCAAGTCATCGAACCTAACGCTCGGCCACGAACGCCCCATTTTGAATATAAACGATATAAAATATGTTCCAAAAGCATTCAAAGCCTCTACCCACGGGTGTCAGATATTGTTATATATTGTTTATTTCTTTTTAAATCGAAACATGTTTATTAATTTGAGTCTTTTGTGTGCGATACATTTGCGGTCATTATTGCGACGTCAAATTTCATCGGTGAAGAAAGTCCCCACATAACTGTCAAGAAAGAACGTCCGAAGCACTGCAAGACAGCTTGTAGACCTCTTGGCTTGAAAAGTTTTCACCGGACCGGAACTAACAAAAAACGCATTTAGTAGCTAAGGCGTAGTCTGCCGCTGTATAACCGCCTAGACACAGGTGGACATTCGAAATATGAATGCAAAGGCCATAAGCACTATACAAAGGAAATAAAAGAGATGGAACTTTTTGCATGTGTTATAAAACTAGTCAACCCAAACATTTCAATTATATAAAAATGCAGAATAAAAGTAATTATAAAATGCCATGTCAATATTTGCAAAACAGAACAAAAAGTCAAATTGTGATTTGTTTTATCTTTCTAGTATAAATTGCAAGTTTAAATGCCCCCAGAATATAAGCAGGATTTTTAAACATTAAGTTTGAAATCACAACCCGTTCCTTGTCTCACAAAGGGTGATTGAGCATGTAATGTTAGAGGCTTGAATGGCTGATTGTAATTTCATACACATGCCGAGGAACCTCTTTTGTTAATCGAAACAGGAAGAGTATAACTTCACTCAGCTCTTACGTGAGTTAATGAAATAATGCACTTGTGTCAACCTGTTTAACAGCATGTTTATATTAACAGACAGAAAGACAGACAGATGGATAGACAGCCATATGGAAGAACGGATATAGAGACAGACAGGCGGACGGAAGAGTGGACAGACAGACTGATAGAAGACATATGGATGGGCGGATAGATAGACAGGAGGACAGAAAGAAAGAACGAAAGAAAGATGGATGGATGGATCGATGGATGGATGGATGGGTACACAGACAGGCGAAAACAAAGGCCGACAGACAGTTTTATAATATTATTCAACATTATTTAAATAGTCAGTATATTTGAATAGTTCTTTTCTGTAACCCTGTGTGTCAGTGTTTGCCTTAGCAAGAGTCGCACTTCTTTCTACACTCATATAATACCTCTTTTGTTATCCAAACAGGAAGATTATTTCGAAGATTATTTCTAACCGGATCGCTCATTATTATAAATGATCCAACTTTGTCATGCCTTTGTAGCATTCTTCTACCCGATATGAATGCTGGCATATGTATATAGCCGTTAAAATATTAATACTGAACAAAATCTTAAATATCATTTTGTTGCTGCTCATGTTTTATGAATGCAGGTGACGCGAAGACAAAATTTGCTAATGCTTCATTGCGCCGCTCTTGAGAGGGGTGCCTCTAATGGAATGCATTATTTTTATGGGGACGATAGTGTAGCAGTCAATAACACGATGTCTGAGGTGTTCCGTGAGACACTTTTCAGAGAAAAGAACCAAGTGTTCATTTTGTAACAGGGCAGTTTGCAACAATAAAGTGTAGCTTGCAGTTATAAAAAAGTAGCATAAAAATGAAGCAGTTTGGCGAAATTTAGTTTACGAAAGAAACCGAGTATATCGATGTTAGAAATGCAGCTTTTTAAAAACAGATGTAGCAGAAAACAAAGTAGCAAAAATACTTCACTTCCCATCAGAGTTATGGCTCGTAACTGCCAAATGTTTACGTAATTAACGAACAGAGTAAGAGAGTGTTTAGTTCCCAGGATAGTCATCTTTTTGTTTAAAGCACCTGCTCTCTACTGCGCCTTGGATGTCTCACATCCTGGCTCTTTTTGTAGTTCATTTGTTCGCACGGCGAAATGCGCTTATACAGCAAACATGTCAATAGAGTGAGATTCAATCATTAAATTAACATTTATATTAAAGGTTCAGACAAGACATCTGTGAAATATGTATTTCACCAACGCGTTTTGTGAATTGTTGCACGAAGTCAAGTGAAACTGACTGTTTTATAGAGATAAAATGCCGTTAGTTGTTTCAACATAAAAGAAAGTCAACTGCTTTTCACGCGCATGGCAGTATGCATGTATGTTGTTTTGACACTAGCCATGTAAACAGGTATTTCCTGTCATAGCCACGTTGCATAGACAGTTATTTTTAAACAGAAAAACACATGACAACTTACTTTTGACGTATTATCGCCAGCCGGGTATTCCGCTCTGACATAAATATCTATTTTAGCAGAAACCACAATCGGGCATTTTTATAGCTTAGGAAAGAATGAACCTTTAGAGTGGCTTTTTGCAATTAGAACTGTAAAACAATTTAGTGTTTTAAATCGTTTTTAGGGACACTTATTTATGAGTTCATGCAGATATTATGCCCAAATTACCCAAATCTGTTGTAGGATATTGTATTTGTATTTGGTATAACCAAACTGTCGGATACCGCTTTTATATTCTTTGCGATAACTTTAAGGGTGGATGTTATGATCAATTACCTCATAACCATAGTAACTGTATGTAGATACCGGCTACATAGCATAACATCAGATCATACATCAGAGTCAGCGAAATGGTAGAAATTAGCCACCGTACATCAAAAAGAGTGAAGTTGGCATTACGGAGCAACATATGTGCCATGTGTGTCGATGAACATGTGTAATTTAATTTTTGATGCTTACAAATACAAAAAAAAAATAAAAAAAATATGCCTTTAAATTAGTCTGGAACGAGAGACACAAAGCACAAAAGGTTTACGCATGGTATTGGGATTTGAGTAATTGTTGGTCACTTAAAATGAAACAAGATCGAGTAATTAAACTTGCAGACGAACTTTAGGCAAAAACTGAGGCCATCTCCCGCTTAGATTGGTATTATCATAACATGCAATATTACCAACTGAGCCTTTTAAAATATGGACACCTTTTCATTTACATGTAAGAAGGTGGCTAAGTTATTATTAAAATAAAGCTTAACAAGAGATAAATGAATAATACGATGTACATATAAAAATAAATATAAAAATCTTTAGTTGTGTTTGTTACTTAAGTTTATCATCCAGCCAGTTATCTGGGGACGGGGTCAACTCGAAGAAGATAAAATGCTGCCTTCACTGTTCATAGCATGCCGTGAACACCTGGCATGATACCGCACCCAGTCACATTATCCTGAAACGTGTCAATCAGTCGTGGAACTACACTTATACTTGCTTGAGCAAGGGAGCTATACCAATACTATTTTAACGATTTTGATATGTCGAGGCCCAGGATCAAACCAGGGGCCTTCCGTACCTGGAGCCAACGCTTCACCGATTGCTCCACAAAAAACATCAGTTTAAGTCAGAGACAATACTCTTTATTCTTATTGGCTGGATTCAAATAAAATTTTAAATCTGACCAATCAGATGCTTTAGATTTGTCTCGGGGGACTCAATCTCAAAGTTTTATCATATTTACCCTAGGTCCGGTCTTTAGTTTTGTATCCTTATCTAGTCAATTCTTAGGATGAAAAAGTACAGAGAGTAATTTGTGTTTCGCTACGATGACCCAAAAATATGATGATGCATGACTACAAAGATTATAGACTACAAGCTCAATATTTTTTTAGCAAAAGGTATCATTTTTTTCGTGTAAGAATGCATATTAATGCTATTGTGACTCGTTAGAGCTGTTAGTCGTTAATTTAATGCTATTGCTCGGGTAGTTTGTTTTGTTATTGTTGTTGTTGCATTTGTTGTTCTTGTTGTTGCTTTTGTTGTTGTTTGTTGTTGTTCTTGTTTTATTCTTGTTGTTGTCGTCAGCTTTTTTTTATTTTATTGATACATTGACATTTCAAATTTTTCAGACTGTAACTAATCTTAAAACTGTATGCAACTAAATGTAGCATTTGATTATGCTAGCTTCCCTAATAAAACATGAAACAAAGTTAGTTTTCATTACTATAAAGTCACAGACTTTTTATTATAAATGTTTCCATGGTTCCCGACTGCACTTTATATAAATATTGAAAATTAATCCAGCGTCATCTGTCCAAAGTCTTTGGTGTAGGCATGTATTGATTACTTTTAATAAAGCATACCAACGTTTTTTCTTGCACATTCTTAAAAAAATAGAAAACACGATTTTTCCACTCGAAGCATCTCGGTTATTTTACTTTAAGTTCAATGCATGTAGTTATAATACCTGACTACTACCTGAGAGTATGGATGAGTAATTACACAAAATAAATATGATTTTTCATTGGTAAAAACATAGCCCTTTCTCTACGCATGAAATTAACATTGTATTGAACAATTATATATCTTTTTAACAACATTTCGGTAATTTCTTTAGCTGTTTCAAATTGCTTTTAAGTTTTTCAAGTATGAAGTTACAACACCCCTTTAACCCAGGGCCTTTGAAGCACGACTTGATCCAGCTTCGGCAAATAGTGTAGATCCAGAGCTGGGAGTTTTTTTTATCAGGATCTGCCTGGTATCTGGTGGTATTGTTTATGTTGTTGTTGCTGCTGTTGTAGTTTATGGTGGTACTGTTGTTTTTGTTGATATTGTTGTTGGTGATGTTATTGATGTTGTTGATGGTGGTGGTGATGCTGTTGTTGCTGTTGTTGATGATAATTTTGGTGGTGGTGCTGCTGCTGTTGCTACATATGTTGTTGATGATGTTGTGGTGGTTGTGCTGTTGCTGCTGTCGTTGTTGATGATGCTGGTGGTGGTGCTGCTGCTGCTGTTGTTGCTTTGGCGATACTATGGCTTTCAGAGTCTTCTTTAATAGTTTAGTCCCGCACTCAATAATTAAGTCATAATCTTTAATTGCTTATTAACGTTATTTATCATGCATATCAAAATCAATTTAAATTACGAAAATGTATATATTAGCTTAACAAGCAAATACAAAGTAAAGGCACCTACCTAGGATGTGTAAACATATCCTTCACATATCCTTTTGAGGATTGCGAATCTTGCAAATCATATTTGCTATCTTTTTACGTCCCATATAAATTCCCCTTCACACACACCAAAAAAAAAACAGTTAAAAATAAACCCCTCTAATACTGTCGAAGTGAATACGCAAGATATGTGATACTGAAAACTGACTTGTTCAACGTGCTCTGTTTGCTTCGTGTCAACCGATTAAAGGCTATACCTGCTAGTGTCGTAGAATGTAGGGTTGGTTACAACTCTACCCTGCTACACATTGAATAAAACCTCCATCAAAAAGAATAGATTCAGATCAGACGATAACCCACTGACTTAGTCGCGGGAAGAGGCTGACGGAATAATCAGAATCTGTCTTACCTAAGACTGAAATTTGTATAACAAATCTTATAGTCATCTTTATTTGTTTTAATAACGACCGCAGGCAAAATATAAGATTAAGTACGGACAAAATACAGCAGAAGACGGGTTAATGGAAGGAAGTAAAGCAGTTTGGCGTTACTATTTAAAATTAAATAAACCCATATACGTTAAATGTGTAGAGGGAAACTCCCATGACGAGTAATACTATTGTATGAACAAAGAAGGTCGAAACATTGAGAAAGAAACGAACAATGACCACGCGAATTATATTTGTCATCGTGGAGACAGTTGGTGATGGATGGTGATGATGATGATGAGGAGGAGATTGATGTCATTATAAGAAAGATAACGGTGATAATGACGATGATGATGAGGCTGATGAAGGTGATTATGATGATGATGATGATGATGATGATGATGATGATGATGATGATGATGATGATTGTGATGATTGTGATGGTGGTGATGATGATGATGATGATGATGATGATGATGATGATGATGATGATGATGATGATGATGATGATTGTGATGGTGGTGGTTATGGTGATGATGGTGATGATGATGATGCTTCTGCTGCTGCTTCTGCTGATGATGATGATGATGGTGATGATGTTAATGATGATGATGATGGATGATGATGATGATGATGATGATGATGATGATGATGATGATGATGATGATGATATTGGTGGTTGTTGTTAGTTTAAAGATGAAGAGGAGTCAGCAGAGGAGGGTGATGTCTCTTCTGATATCAATATCGGTCGGTATAACTTTTGTTTTGTAAACATACAGTATAGAACATAACTTTTAAATCAAGACAATTATCCGAAAATCGAATAATTATTGGGCGTGTCCAATTAAAGATAATGTATAGAAATTACGTGTATCTCTTTTATCGTCCGTGCCTTACAAAGATGTATCGTCCAGTTAATTAGTATGCCTAAAACAACACAGTGTCTCGCAGGTATGTCGCAGCTGTGGTGATAATTATGTTGCCGTGTTGTTAACGCGTTATATTTTGTTGTTGAAGGTTAAATTGATGGCGTCGTCGTGGTCGTGGTGATAGTGTTATAGTCCTGGTGTTTTACGTGGTGGTGGCGGAGGTGGTTGCAATTGTTGCTGTTGTGCTTGTAGTGGCAATTCTGGAAATAATAATGAGACTAATCTTCGCTGGTGCCTTTGTGACGGTCATTTCGGCTTGTTTCTGTTGTTGTTGCTGCTGCTGTTTCGGCATATGTTGTCGCCGTCGCCGCAGCTGCTGCTGCTGCTAATGCATGTTTTAACATACAAATATGGCCTACAATAAACCCCTGAGGTTAAAATGTATAATACATGTATGCTATACTTGCCTTTGCAATGACCTCGGGGTTTGTATGCTCTCACGTTTCTTATTCATTTAAGAGTTTAACTGCTGCATAGTAAAGATAGTGTAACGCTGCACCTCCAAATTGAAATTTATTAAAATCGTGACTAAAATGCTTCAGAAATTGGGGGGCTGGATATTCAGACGAAAACCATGGTGTGACGTTAGATTATATTTTGCAGCATCAACCAAAATAATATTTAGGACATTTTGGGCAATTCTGAAATAAATTGTGTAGCTATCAACAGCTCGGTGAATTTAATAAAGCACAGTAAGCAGAAAAAAATCAAAGAGCTCAGGTGCGCTGTTTGGGCTGTGTCGTAAACTGACTTTAAAATTAACAACTACCTCTAACATCCAGGATACAACTTACTACAGATCTGAATCTAAAATTTCTCTCCAAACACGTACGGTAGCTTTGAACCACCAATTTCGGCCCTTTCCTCTGGTCAATGAGTAATATTCCTACGTACTGTTCATTCGTAAATCTAATCTGCATTTAAGTATATCTGAATAACACAATATAATAAACTTCCAGTTTAAACACACACCAGTCTCCTCAGACATACATATTTGTTCTTTACACGCACTATTTCTTCCCAGGCATGAATAACTGACCGCGAGTAGTCAAGGTCATGCAGGGTCAATCCTGTATGCTTCTGAAATCCAGCTCTCTCATAACTCTGGACGGTGTTGCTTGCGACACCACCCAAACATGGGAAAATCAGTCGTGTGGAGTTTGTAAACAGTTAATTACATATCTGGGATAGTTTGAGCTAAACCATTCAAATAACACGATTAGTTACCTTGTTTCATGCTATAAGTTGTTTCCAAACGGTGCACAGTAGCGAAAAAAATCCTGTCCTTATGAGGATATTATATTTGGTGTTTTCTTATTTCTAAACAGTTAATTACATAGTTGGGATAGTTTGATAAAAAACAATCTAATAACATGTTTTGTTGCCTTGTTTAATGCTATAATTTCTTTCCAAACGATACTTATTAGAAAATAAAACCTCTCCTAAAGAGGATATAACATTATAATTGGATAAAATAAGACTTTAAATGTCTATTTTAGAGGAAGAAATATCTATAAATTCAAAACTGGATGGAGAATTTTCTTAAAATTTGGCATACAGGTCTCCATTAAATTATACAACACCTTAATTTCCAAAGTATATTTTCTATTGCCCTTGCTTTACCCTTAGGGGCTGTCGTTCAAATGGCCTTTTACAACGTCATACCACCGTGCTTTCAGCAAAACTATTTACCAACAGATATAATGAAAATAAATCTATTCACATGTCGAAAATGCACTTAGCCTGAGGCGAAAGTGTTGTCAACAGCCATTTAATAGTGATCATAGAAATTAAGGTGAAGAGAAAACCTCCGATGGTGGTGGCATTTTTGTTTTACATGTTTGCATGTTGATGTTGCTTACATTTTATTACACACAAAGACAAGTTTGTCATGGTAAATAAATACCAGTATCTGTTAAATGAAAATGAGTGTGGGGATTTTTTACCGCCAGATGTTTAATATGAAATTAACACTAGGTGGACGTAATCAAATTATCTGTAGCCATTGTTGTGTGTCTTAACTAAATTAAACCATAATTAAGCGGAAGCAATTTGTTTACCTTAAGTTCTCAAAATTGTTGTTTTCTGTGACTGATGACTGTATGTGATTGTTGATGTTGTTGTTGCTGTTGCTGCTGATGATGCTTCTATTGTTGTTGTCGTCGTCGTTTTTTTGTTGTTGTTGTTGTTGTTGCAAACTACGACCTACCTGTATTGCTGGTAGCAACATGACGTAGATCGATCGTTTGCAAAGCAACACGTTTATTGTGTAAAGAAAAAGTAGATTTAACGGCAAGTGTAAATTGAATATTTTTAAGAATTCTAGATAAAGTGCCTAATCGATTTTTCGCCTTTGATCACCAAGATGAAGGTGACGGAAGTATCGGTTATAGGATCGATATTTTGCTGGAGATGACATTTTCACCAATCAGGGTTCAAATTTTAGCGGCTGGATGTACATTGACATTATACTTTCCAAAGCTGTCAGGGCCTAGATTTGAATGAACATGAGATTGAGTTTGGAGGATTTTAAGACGCCATTACGCATTCGGAACACCTCGACTACTTTACGAAAAGAGCCAAAGATGATGCGAATTGACCTGTATGTTTGGGATCCGCGTGCAGCCTAATTATTAGATCAATAAAAACGGCAAGCTATGATATAACATCTTCCCCCGCCTATATAGTTTGGCGTCGCTGGTCAGAATTGTGGTCAATTAAAAAAATCGAAACAAACTTTCAGATATTCAAGTTTCTTTAATTGTGCTAATGTCCCAAACGGGAATAAATTAAGTTCATTTTTGCTTTTGAAAATACATTATGGCATGTCTTAGGACTGAGCAGAGGTTTGTGGTAAAAATGTAAATATTATACCTACAATAAATTTTACAATGCCTTTGCGTTTAAATGTATGTGTTTTTTATTATCTGTGTTTTGCCATTGGCATTTTTTATATTTCACATACATGTACTTACAAACATTTTATGATTAAAAAAGAAATAACGTCGATTTACCTTGATCTAAAAAATTGTGTAAAAAATCATTACATAATAAATGAATAATAAAATCAATGAACTCATTATAAATGCAGTTAGGTACAATGTTAGTAACCTAATGTCAATGAACTTATTGAAAAAAAATATTATAAACTAATGACGGGAAAAGAAAACGCAGGACTGTGTACCATTTCATCTTAAAACGCGATAAAACATGTCAAGTATCACCTGCACGTAAAGGAAATAATATACTGTGTCCAAAAACGAAGGAAAGGAATGGTAGTAAACACATTTTGTACAAAATAGGCATGTTAATTGCTTTAATGAATGTGTAGGATGACGTCACAAAAGGTACGTGACGAATAGATGTTTCCTTCGTTAACTTAAGTCCGAGATTTACCGTGTGTGCACTAATAATATTAACAATAATATATATTATTATTATTATTATTTATTATTTTTATTATTATTATTATTATTATTATTATTATTATTATTATTATTATTATTACTATTTAGTAGTAGTAGTAGTAGTAGTAGTAGTAGTAGTAGTAGTAGTAGTAGTAGTAGTAGTAGTAGTAGCAGCAGCAGTAGTACTAGTAGTAGAAGCAGAAGTAGCAGTAGAAGTAATTCACCACATTTATAAAACACTCTTATCATATGTACATCTATGTTCAAAAGTGGGTAACAACAGAATTCATTTGTATGTTACAGACATAAGGATTATGTCCTGTAATATAATAAAATGAAATAAAAAATATATAAAAGTAAGGCCACCTACCTTATAACTTTAGTATTTAGCGAAATAAATCCATCTTGTTAGTTCTGTAAAAAACACACCTGCACCGATACAGGCACGCTGAAACTGTTAACTTTCTAGCCAGTAAGGACACCCTTTGTATCGATAGCTGTTATTAAAGTCCTATACACAGATAGAACTCTCTTTAAATCTCGTACATCGGTCCTTATGGCCGTATATATCACGTCTGTCACTTTTTTCTCTGTTTACTATGAAGGCAAGCAAACAACTGCTTCTTGCCTTATCAGACGAGTCGAAGTTGTAATGGCGTTTAGATGGTCATAAATTGAACATTTCACCAGTAGTTGCCCAAGGGATGTACGCGTACTTGTTGAGCCTTCAATACATGCCCATCCGTCAAAGTATCATCCCCATCCCCACTTTATCCCTCTTCTGTCCATCCCGCGCTCGTTGTGATTTTAGGTTTTATTTACCAATCTCTGTGGTCCAGTGGTTAAGACGTTGGACGTCAGATCGGGGTGTTCGGAGTTTCGACCTACGCCCGACAACGAGAGGTTAGTCTTTGGGGAAGACTATTTACTGGTTCTACCCAGGGAAAGGAGAGTCGATGGGGATTTATATAAGCTGACATTAATTAAACTGTATATATCCTATATATTTTTACTTTGTGTGCTATCTTATAGAAAATGCACCATTTTATATTCAATAACATAAAGGAACATAATATCACAACGGTCATATCATGACACAGACATGTATATTAATGGTATCTTTCCATCAACGAACCTTCCCGTTTCCTCCCCTGGCTTATCCAGTCTTTCTATCCATAACCACCTCTTTTTATTTCCTCGTTTTTTTAATCGAAGAACAGTGTTACAAATGGTTAATTCTTGACTCAACTTGTGTTCGTTAATCAAAACATAGTTTACTATGCAGTGAATGCATAGACTGAATGTATTTATTTAGCATAGCTTTTGTTGAACAAAACTACTGGTAGATTTAAAGGTGGGATTCGAAAGTTGGTCTATATATAATATCTCTGTGTGAGGTATTTGTGCATAATTTCTGTATATAAACACCATACTTTAGGCTAAGCTTTGGCGATTTCCTAAAGTAGCTCAATTTTGGGGCAGTAAAAATCGTTAATGAACACTTAAAATGTTTGTTCGTTTCAAATCTATAAATAAGAACGATTTGGAATTTCTGCTAAAAATAGACATTGACGTCACAGTGGATGACGCGGATAAGCTAAACCATTAGTGGTCACGTGATTTTCTTAGCAAAAAAAAGAAAGAATATGCGTTAACTCGTGTTTTTAGTAAAATAAAGACGATTTTGAATACTACCTTCATAGATATCAACATCAGAGCGAATTACCCGGTTGATGATATAACGTGATCACAACAGTAAGTGGTCACGTGGTTTTCTTAGATTAAAAATAGCTTACTCTGCAGCGTGGCTCAGATAGGAAATACGTGTTTAATATGACGAGTGAGGAGACATTTGGTTGTTTGGTTGTTTGTTTGTTTATTGGGTTTATCGTCCCACCAACAGTATTTCAGTTATCTGGAGAAGGTGTCCACTTGAAGCAGATATAGTGCTGCCTTCACTGTGTATAGCATGCTGTCAACACCTGGCATGATACCACACCCAGTCACATTATCCTGACACCGGGCCAACCAGTCGTGGAACTACCCTTATATTTGCTTGAGCGTAAGCAAGGGAGCTACACCACTACCATTTTAACGACTTTGGTATGTCGCGGCCCGGGATCGAACCCGGGACCTCCCGTACCTGGAGCCGACACTCTACCGATTGCGCTTCCATGTCCGGTTTTTTGGCTGTTTGAGAAAACTAAACTGTCGTCCAAATTGTCCGATATGTACTGATGATGTTTATTGTTTGGATAAATGTATTTAATATTAAAATTTTACTCCTATATAACAAATTATGATAAACGAATCTGCCTATTGTGGTCAAAAATATGAGCACTCATCTATCTTAAATCATGAAAACATGCAGATTTTAAAAGTGAATTAAAAATGATTGAAATGACAAATGGGTAAAGTAACATGTTTTTAGAAAGATGTGCATGAACGCATTGAAAATAAAATAGTAAGAAAGCAAACATGCAATAATAGGTAAAAATTCACGTTTGGGACAAATTCAATTCCATCACAAAGTGTTTTATTTCTCTCAATCGTTAAAAACCTAGTTAACGTTTGGAATAGATATTGTTTTTATGTCTGTTTGTTTGTGTCTGTGTGTTGGTGGTGTTTGTTTGTTTGTTTAATTTATCAACAATTTGCAGTGTACACTGTACATTATGGTGTTTTCGTTGTTGTTTTCAATATAAGACAGACGGACAGTGCTGGCTGGCTACGGTTTAAATAACTACATGTTAGTTAATGCTGCATGAATGGTTGCATATATATACAGTGTATACATTAAGTAGAGATTTAGGATTTGGCGAAATTATGTTTGTTAGTTCACCAACACAGTTATGGTCATATTGGCGCCGTCCAGCTGTTATAGGTGGGGAAAGACCGCGTACTATGACTGGGTAGAACCACCGGTAAACCGCAGGTCAGCTTGAACCCCTTCTGAGTTCTGTCATGAGGCCCAACAGTAACTTTAATTGTAGTACTGAGAACTGTTGTTGTTGTGTGTGTGTGCGTGCGTGCGAGTGTGTATTTTAATTATTGAGCATTTAGCAGTGCATGCACTATTGCTATATCAATATAGCTAAAAGATAGTATAAAAATATCGGCTCCAGGTACGGGAGGCCCGGGTTCGATCCCGGGCCGCGACATACCAAAGTCGTTAAAAATGGTAGTGGTATAGCTCCCTTGCTTACGCTCAAGCAAATATAAAGGTAGTTCCACGACTGGTTGGCCCGGTGTCAGGATAATGTGACTGGGTGTGATATGCCTGGTGTTCATGGCATGCTATATACAGTGCAGGCAGCACTATATCTGCTTCAAGTGGACACCGTCTTCAGATAACAGAAATACTGTTGGTGGGACGATAAACCCAATAAACAAACAAATAATAAAAGATAGTATCCACTAGTTTGTCTATATTTTATACAGGTTACAAAAACTTTCCCCTGTTTCTGCATAATTGCTGAATAGTCTTATACTTAAGTTTAAGTAAGGTTGTTTGCCTCAGTTATAGGAGATTACATGTCGTGAATTGAGTCACTTTAAATGTCCATTCTTTACAAATCTAGAAATAAGTATGATGGGGATTTCGGCTAAAATAGATATCTACGTCACCGCTGAATGTCCGGGTGATAATTTAACGTGATTTCAAAAGTTAGTGGCTACGTTGTTTTCTCAAGTTAAAAAAATAGCTATCTGTGCAGTGTGTCTCGGATAGGAAATGCGTTTTTTTGTAATGACAAGGGGACTGTATGCTTTAATTTGCACATAAATGTAGGACATTAATATAAAACATTTTATGAATAAATTCCGGTAACAATAACTGATGTAGTTGGATTACAGGAAAAAAATGTCCCAAAGTGTCGGACACCTTAAATGTTTGAGCCAGAGACAGGCCTAAACTAATAACCGGTAACATATGTCTCCAGCTTGCCAGTAAGGAGAACAGTAACAAAACGATAGATTTCAGTCACTTTTCTATTTTTATGTTATGACATTGCATTGACACATTATTGGAATTTTAGTGAATAAACAGTTTGTAACTTTCTTGAATGAATTTGTTCAAACAATAAAGGTGGTATCCAACCGTTTGCCTAAATCAAATCCATGTAACAATACCTTACCCTTGCTTCGGGGGAATTAGGGCATAATTTATGCACAAACTCATACTTCAGCATAAGTAAAGACAGTTTTGAACACTGCCTATAGTGTTAGACAGTAGAACTCGCCATAAACACACTAAAGTTCAGTCATTCCAAATCTATAAACAAAGCACGATAGTGATCTCTGTAAAAATAGATATAGACGTCAGAGTGGATTGCCCGGATGACGATATAACGTTATCTCAAAAGTACCGTGGTTTTCTTAGTTTAAAAATAGCTTTCTCTGCAGCGTGGTTTAGATAGGAAATACATGTTTGCAATGAAGGGTGGGGAATTACGTTTTACTGTTCACACTGATATCAATGAGAAGCAGTTTTCAATGACTTATTTTGGTTATTTGAGAATAAATAGTTTGATCCAAATTTCTGGATACCATCTTTAACGTAACGGTCGGGGTAGCTGGGATATGTTTTTACTATACAGTTATCAAGCGAGATCTACGGTGCGGTCCCAGGGCCTTGTATCACGTGTATTTGATATACAGACAAGAGCTTCGACAACCTTATCTGTAAAATTTAAACTGACATTTCTTGTGCGATGTTTGTCGTTTTATAGCAAGCTAAATTAAGAAACGCTGAGTACATGTCACCTTTCATATCAGCCGTTATGGATCGTGATCCATATACCCGGAAGTAAGGCGCAGTAAAAATTTAAAGTTGGTACGTAATCACGTTGGCCTAGTTAAAAATCAATATTATCCAAAACTGACAGGGTAATTTATCTCCGAACAACATGTATGTGGTTTTATCTATTAATTCATTCATACACTAATTCACTCATACCTCTTCCTTGTCATCATCATCTTCATCATCTTCTGTCATCAACTTCGCCATTGTCGTGGTCGTGGTCATCATCATCATCATCATCATCATTATTATTGTCGTGGTCGTGGTCGTGGTCGTCGTCGTCATCATAATCATCATCATCATCATCATCATCATCATCATCATCATCATCATTGTCGTGGTCGTGGTCGTCGTCATCATCATCATCATCATCATCATCATCATCATCATCATCATCATCATTATTATCATCATCAACACCATCATCATCATCATCATCATCATCATCAAAACAGCAACAACAACAACATCACCACCACCACCACCTCCACTGCCATCATCATCACCACCATGACCATCTTCATCATCATCAAAACCGCCGCCATCACCATCATTATCAGTACCATCATCACCCAGTGACCGTAAACGACCAGAACATACGAAAACGAAAAAAAACACACACTGTACAATGAGATTATTCCATCATATTGAAATTTGGACCCAGATTAAATGGGGTACAAACGTGGAATTTTAAAGCAAGAAAACAGACGAAAAATCCCGAGACAAGACAATCCGCAAGAAGAGAAACGTCAATAGGTAAGCCTTCGTAAGCTCATTCGGCATAAAGAGCTTTCGAGTCACAAATGTGTTGAAAAAATACATAAACACTCTTTTATTTACAGATTACATTGTTCAATAAAGTAAATAAATGAATGCCAGATTGCTATGTATTCACAGCATATGTCAGTTCTACATTATCCAAATTTATTATAATATATAATTATAATGTCGGGTCGTCAAATATGAAGCTCATAGCATGAACCGAATCTTTCATATAAAAGGCATGACTACATGACAGAAAATTAAGAGTTTTAGTATAACGTAAATGAAAAACATCGCACTTTTTTTACCGCCATTTAATTTATATCGTCGTATTTTGCAAACAGCAAATTGTGCAAGAAGCAACATATATAAAGGGATCTAAGTACGTAAAGATTACTTTATTTAATAGTTTGAGTTGTTTCCCTTTGGCATTGTGCGTCATTAGATTTCTTAAAATCGAGCGCGCTACACTAAATAAAAGTTAAAAAACCAAAAACAATTTATTTTGGGCAACGAACAAATTAAAAAGAAAACTTAATACCCTTTCAAGAAATTTAATAAATATCTGAGAATTTTTTTTTCTGGAATTGTACAAAGGACGGGATATATTTAGAGGTAAGTAGACTTTTTGCTACAAAATTGTGTAGTTGGATCTTTTGAGTAAAATAGAAATTCTACTTCGAAATTTAATTATTAATTTATATTGGTGTATGAAAGTTATCAGTTTTTTAATTTAAATTCAAACAGAATGTGTTATACTTATTTTTATGCGAAAATAAGTAAATGTTTTCATTTTGAGGTTTAGCCAATCGTTCGCGCTGTTACAAACAGGCTTGATAGTGCCTGCATGTGGATACGTTTGACCAATGAAAACAAGTTTTAAACCCGCGTAAGTCAAAGCGTTACGTCCTCTGAAGGTGATTGACCATAAGAAATCGTCCGTTTTTGTTATTATGTGACACTTCTTACCTGGAATACCTTAATCATCATACTTTGAAAACATTTTTGTTTTAAATTCTGCATCTTTTAACCTTGTTCTGCAAACCTGTCATTCAGCGTTCGTGTGCAAAGAAGATCACTGTGCTGACATTTCCAAACACTGAGGTAGGTAGCGTTCGCAATGTGACAGTTCACGACCATGCATAGCCAGTGTTATTGTGGATTTTTGCCCAGTTATTTGCATTTGAAGACTGTATGTCATATATCGTGGACCTACATTTTGGTCATTATTGATCTGTCGTTATTTGTTGTTACCCTGTTAGCACAGAAAAAGGATGCCTGCATGGGTTTCGAACCCATCATTTGGAAAGTGACATTCCTGTCACTAGCTGTTATGTTGTCTAGGCGAATTCTTTACGGGTGGTATAAGATAGTTATCTGAATCCTGTTTTGGGGAATTTCAGCTTTATATGATATTAGTTTCTTCCAAAAATAGGTATCGCTGTCAGAGCAGGTAATGATGATAAAACATGATCTCAAAAGCAAGGGATCATGTGGTTTTCATAGATTAAATATAGCTAACTGTGCAGCATGGCTCAGTTAACGTGTGTGTAATGCCAAGTGGAGGCATGCTTTACTGTTCACAAAGATGTAGAATACCCATAAACAGCAACTGGCCACAATAGCTCAATTGGTAAAGCGTCGGCTTGAGGATCGGGACGTCGCGGGTTCAAACCCTGGCCGACTCTAACCAAAGACTTTAAAGTTGGTAGTAGTGGCTTCCCTTCTAATACTAAGGGCTAAGGGGACAGCATTACGCTTGTTAGTATAATGGCCAGTCTTAGTTCCTGGGCATCTTATAAGTGCCCCTGTGCTATAATCATGGAAATGTTGCTACACAGTGTCAGCAAAAATGCCGGCAAATCCCAATCCCAATAAACAGCATTCAGATTGATTTGATTTTTGAGAGAAAAAATTAATGGTCCAAACTGTTGGATGCCATCTTCAGGCGTACACAACATTAAATGTATTTGCAGTGTTTTTGTCGGATATGCTTACCTTGATGCTTTGTTAACTCTTCTGGACTGGTTGGAGCAGTTTCATTTATGTGCCGACCACCATAAAACATTGTTTGAACTCTGGATTCATTTCAATTTGACATCTTAACGTAATGAGTCAGCCTTGAGACAAAGAAATCTGAAAAGAACATACAGACTTAAAATAAATATGTGTGTGTAATATTAGTGAGAATAAACATCAACATTGTAACTCCCCAGCTTTACATGGCCAGTTAAGACACATTCATTTGACCAGTACTCCTAGCTGACCTTTTCTATACTGGTTGTTCTGCCCAGATTATATATATATATATATATATATATATATATATATATATATATATATATATATATAGTTTATGTACTTAAATGTCTTCTTTTTGGCAGATGATGGCTATTTGTTAGTTAGTTTGGTGTCTTTTTTTCACTATTCAGTGACCTGCCACATTGCACATTTTTGCATTAACAACCATGATTTTTTTTAGAAATTTTCAAATGATTCCTGTATTTAAGAATTTCTGCATTGACGAATATGAAAAGTTACGTTCTTAATATGTCTACACTTAAATAATTTCTACAGCTTTTGGCGGTGTATTTGGGGGATTGGTTGGGGTTTAGAATCAGACACTAGGTACATAACAGCAAAATAAACTTAAGGGTGATTTGCTTCCCTTGTAGATAAATACCATAAGAATTCTATTATTTTTTAACAGTTGAACTGGTGTCAAAATAATTTGATTGAAAGACTTACACTGGCCAGAGTTGTGTTGCTTTAGCAACATTTTTTATAAATTAAAATGTAGACAAGAATGTAAGGTAAGATTAAAATGTATACAAATAGATGTAAAAAGTGCTGTTGCCATAGGAATGTATAAGATTGTGCTACTGAAACCTTATTAAGCTTATTACATTTTTTTTCCCAGCCTCATTTAGGTGTTATAAGTAATCAAATTATTTTATTTATCATAATTATAAATTTATGCAAGAAAGCAGGCCTCATAGGAGTTAACCATTCCTTTTTTTATTTGGTACTGACTGTTCTATTTTATTAACCAATGCGAATAATAATGTTACTATTATTGTTTGTTAGAATGCCATTTTGTTACTTATGTCACATTAGTAGGTCAATCAGAACAAATCATATCTCCCAAAGTGAAAATTAGAAAGAAAATGGCTGAGGCAATACAATCGTCATAATACCTCATTTTGAGTATGGAACTCGTCACTCATGTAAGCCTCAATAAAAATGAGCCAAGGAAAGAAAACAACAATCATAATAATTTTTGCCAATCAAATTTACTTTGTGCACTTGTTGGTAAATTTTCTTGCACCTGTTGGTATGTCTATGGACACATTTATTTACCTTTTTCTTTAGTGCAAATGGCACAAAAAGGCATCATATGGAGATCTGTTATTGGATATATTTACTGATTTAATTGCCGTGTCATTTACAAGCATTTCATTCTGACTTGTCATTCAAAACGTTCCCTGTATTGGTCAGGAAAGGAGCAAAACACTTGAAATAGGGTTGGTATTGATCTAAAGAACTTTATGGCTAGCAATCCTATGACAGTTAAAAAGTATATATTATGGGGATATTAAGCACAAGTGGTGAATGGCTTGCATCTTTTTTAGAACAATAATGTTGCTTTTAGAACATGCATTTTACTGATTTTAAGGTTTACATAGCCCAAGTTGGTGGCTTTTTGCGGAACACTTAGAGTTTTATTGATGCTTGTTATTTATTGGCTATAAATGAGACAGATCTTTTTTTTCTTCAAAAATATGTTATTTATTACATTTGTTAAAGATTCTTTAAAATCTTGAGATAGAGAGAACACTAATTTTGCAGTCATGCATACAATCTTAGTGTAGGAATGCATTTGGCTGTGTGCCAAGGTGAGGTTTGTGAAAGCCATCAAAAATGCCTGTTTTTGTGCTTCAACTTGTTGCTTGTCCGTATACTGGCAAGTAAATAAGGATATTCAAGATCAGAGTACTTGCTCTTGTTTTTATGGTTTGTCGAAATCACTTGGCAGGTTTAGAAACTTGTGAATATTTGCAGTTAAGTTTATGTGAATAATGAATGAATAAAGCAGCACTTATTTGGCATATATGTGAATATGATGCACATATTTTTTGAAAACGATGAATACTTTTTTTATTTGTCAATTAAATCTTTATAAACCACTGTAGACCAGTCGTAAGTGGCCGCAATTTAGTTTTAGTATAGTGGGGCTATCTGCCATAATGCGGGAAGGTCTTCCAGCTGACCTCTGGTGCCGGTGGTCCTACCCAGACATTTGTCTGGGGTCTTCCTCCACCAAAACAGCTGGATGTTGCTATACTGATCATATTTGGTTGCTGCAATGTATCTCGAAAACAAAAAACTAAACAAAAATATTAGCATTCAAAACAGGCCTGGCTGGTACTGAAATTTTCCATTGTTATAAGGTGAAATAATGTTCATGAACAGATTAGTGGTATACTAGGGTATTGGGAATGCTAAAGGGGTTAATCCTTCACTTTCTAAATGATCCATTGCCAAAGCAGTATTTATAAGTAGTAAGATTTAAAAAATCAATTTTCTGATATAAATTCAAAGTCGTGACTTTTTTAACTGAACCTGTTCACGAAAGGGTGGAAAAAAACGCCTGTCTTAGTCATCTACTTACAGTGTCGTGCAAGGGTGCTTGGACATATTGGTGGCGGCGGTTCAACGGCAAACAGAGCAAATCCTGATCAGACAGTTCCCAGAAGCCAAAGTTGTGTTAATATGTTTTAATAGCAAAATACCTTTCCTGCTATAAAATATGCATTTGTTATTTATAACTAATTAGTGACTGTCAAAAAAGAATCGTTGTTTTTTCCCTATAAGGCCGCAAGTACACAGTACTTAACCACACATGCATAGCCTCGTAGTCATTGTTAAATTTTTGTGTGCGGTGAATTCTAAGGGTTAATGATATAAATGCAATCCCTCTGTGGGAAGGAATCCTGATAATCTACATGTTAAAAGACACTGTTGTTTTTATGTTGTTGAAAAAATACCCAAGATACGAAAATTTACACTGTAACAACTGAGAGGTATTTGTGACTGAGTGTTATGACTTGACAACTGGCGATCGATAGATCCAGTTTAACCATGCCTTCAACATGCCATGGGTAAATTCTGACAAAGATAGAGACATTCAAATGTGTGGAATTTAAAGATATGCTTAATTGCATGCAATTTTGTCATTAGAAAGGGACATAATGTTTAGGTAGCATTGCCCAATTTCTTCATCTTGATGGACTTCTCCCTGAGCCATAATTTTAAGAAAAAAACAAACATTTCAGAATCTGCACTCTGCACTTTTCGTGACTATTCGTTATTAAAAACAAAATTCCCATGCATAAATACCTTCCAACTATGTAAAACAACTATAAGAAATGCTCAATACCATTCATACATTTGTCAGAGTTGTCAAACATATAAGTGGTCATGTGCATATGAATCAGGCTTTCTGATTGGTCAGGTCCCAGGGAATGGTTAATTTGAAGCATAGCTGACAATCGTTTTAACGGATTGGCTAAAGTAGACAACTTGTAAGGCCTCTGCCCCTTAACAATGGGTGTTCGATTCTTGGTTGTGGTGAGTTTTTTCCTGACAGGAGGTTTTCCTGCTTACCGGTGCTGCTGGTTGTTACAAGACATTATTATTTGATCTTCCTTCATCCATGGTATCTGTATGTCTTCATAAACAACAGATTTATTACGATGCGAAGGATTTATAATAGTTGATTGAGAAAAGCTTTGTCAAAGAACAACTGACAGGGGTCATATTCAAAAAGAATCATAGTAATTTTTGCTGACATAAACTTACATCCTGATATGTTTTCTCACATGTAAGGAAATGTATAATTGTTTTGCATAAGCAGTTATGAAGGTAGTTCTACAACACTCTTGGGCTCATGCCAGGAAAGTTTGACTGGGTTTGGTATCATGCTGGGAGTTTAAGGCATGTTATTCACAGTGAACGCAGCATTGTGGAAGCCTCTTGAAATGACTGAAATACTGTTGCTGGGACAATAAACCAAACATTTCATTTGTTAGCATTTGGAAATGCTAAAGTGAAAATTTCCATTACATTTGTAAGCATTTAAAAATACTGAGGTGAAGCTTCCAATTTCATTTGTAAACATTTAGAAACACTGAATTGAAAATGTCCATATCATTTGTACACATTTAGAAAAACTGAAATAAAACTTCCACATTTCATTTATAAGCATTCAGATTCTTTGTGACATATTTTGCTTATGTATGAATAAAAATGTAACTTTGTCATAGTTTATTTTTTACAAAGTTGTCTTTTAACTGCTTTTTGTACATTTATCAGGCTTAGGCAAATAGTTTAGATCAAGATCAGCCAGCTTCCTGCTAGGCGCTGTCTGATCAGGACATACAATATTTGCTGCTCAGTCTCTGTGTTTATAAGTATCTCAGCACTGACATGTAACATATATTATATTAAAGGTAAAAAGCAGAGAATAAAGCACGGGTTTTTAACAAAAATTTAGCAAGCTATGGGTAATATGTCTAGAAACAACATCTCTGAATATTGCCAAGAGCCGACTAGTAACTCCTGACTGCTCGCCTCTCACCATGTGGGTTCCCATCATGTTCGGGCGATGGACTTAATGTGGGAAGGTATTCTATATGGTATGCAGTGCACTGGTGGTTCTACCAAGATATTTGTCTAGAGTTTTCCTCCACGAAATATCTGGACATCTCTATAATGAAAATAATTGTGTTGTGCAATGTACTTCTAAAAACAACAACAACAACAAAAACCAGCTTAAAAAATAACAAAAATAGCATATATCCTTGACAGATTTAAGCTGTCGATAGAACATTTCAGGTGAAAATGTATCTTTTAAAGTGTTCTTGTTGGCTTAGAACAAAACAGTTTTGTTAAAAAAAATTATAATTAAAGTTTATATAAAGCTGTAGGATTTTAATAGATTTTTATTGAAATAGCTTTTCAAATGACTTTACCACTAAACCAAGACAGACCTTTAAAGTTTGTGAAAACAGCTTTGTATGTGCTCATATCTCCTATAAATAGCCTTGACTTTGTATGTGTGTGGGTAAGCCTACAGATGTACTGCTGTTTAATGACTGTAGTCTGTACTCTGTTTATGTGTTTACTTGTCTATTGAGCAAAGATAGTTTCAAAATTAGCTGTGAGCCCTGCTTTGTTTGGCTGTTGTTCTGCTTTGCCATGACTATTGATGCATATATGACTCAGCCCTATCAGTTGTGTATACATCAGATAGTTCACATTAACTCTGCCTGCTAAGTAGGTATTGATCAGACTTTGGCAAATAATGTAGGAATGTATCACACAGCTTCTATTGGCAACTGTATGATCAGGATCTGCACTCTTTGCTGCTGTTTCAGTCAATTAAAATGTTATGTAAGTGTAAAGTTGTAAGAAAAAAAGTTTGAATTTTGTTTGGATTGTTAGGAAATACAGCAGGTAAAGGGGTTAGAACATAGAGATAGTTCACCGAAAGGACCTGTGGGCATAGCAATCTAGTCTTCCACTTGGCTTGTCAACAGTCAAAAGCTTCTAATAAGCTTAGCACAGGGTTCAGTGTACATGAATATAATAATGTAGCAATGGAAGCATGTAGCTAGCTAGCATTCACCTGGGACCAGGTTTATACATGCTTTTTTTAAAGTGTATTATATTGAATGAAGTCTGAACAATGGTCTTTTATTAACCTTTTGTAGGGCATTTTGCTTATAGCCCTGAATTCTTTGATATCATCTTGTTACATCTGCAATCATAGATGTCTAAGACATGCTAGGGAATTGGCAGCAAATAGCCAAAATCAGACAGCACATCGGGATCTGACTACACACTTTTGGCCTAAGCCTTACAAAGTCCATCCTACCTCCACTTCCCTGCCCATGTTAGGCCATATGCTGGTTGGCATTCTCTTGAGATGCTTGAACCATCGGAGCTGGTTTCGTCTCAGAACAACAAGTTTCGAACCATCGAAGCTGGTTTTGTCACCGGACATCAAGATAGAGCCATTGGAGTTGGTTTCGTCTCAGGACATCAAGTCCGAGCCATTGGAGTTGGTTTCGTCTCAGGACATCAAGTATCTGTGGGTTTAAATATCATACTCATTGCAGGGACCTGTGGCTGAGCAGTCACAGACTTGTAACTCCTCAGCTCGTCACTGTGTTCGAGTCCCGGTCAGAATGAGATCTCATCATGTGGTGGGGTTTTCAATTTTTCAGTTGACCTGCAGTGTGCCAGTGGTTCTACCCAGACATATCTGGAGTCTTCCTCCTCCAATATTAGCTGTCAAAGCCAATATGACAATAAAATTGTATCTTAAGTGATTTAAAAAAAAACATTATCATTGATTCACCACATATTTTCATGTCCTGACAAAAGCCATGAGAGGTGATGACTTGGTAATGTAAAACATATTTGAAGATATTAAGAGAACATAATGAAACTTTGACTAGAAGAGTGGCAAAAGGGGATGGGGCCTTGTTTGTCTTATTGCTCATAAACTAGGTCAGACCAGTAATCAACTCTAAACCTGCTAGGCACACATTGATCAGACTTAAGCTAGAAGTTTTTATTAAGATCAATCAGTTCTTCAGAAGGAGCTGTCTGATCAAGATCTACATTATTTGCTGCAGTGTGTTGTATCATTTGTATCATAGTTGATGCCAAGTTGGTTTTGTGTTTGTGAATCAACAGAAGTAGCATGATAAGGGTTAAAGACTGGCTTTTAAGCCCATCAGGTTGAAAGGGGAATGAGGGAGAAGAGCATTTAGAAAACTGATCTGCCTCAATAACATTGCTCAGTGCTAGCCAGATAGTTCAGGTTCAGATCAGCCAACTCCTGCTACAGCCATGTGACCAGGATCTCCACTACTGGCTGCTAAATCTAAAGCATTTATTTTGTATATTCTGCAGCAACAAATGATGAGTGAATAACTTGGTATTTGTATGGGTTGCTAACAGAATATAGCAGGAAATGGGCAAAGATACAAGAAAAGGTTTTAGGGGGGTGGGGTGGAGAGGGGGAAAGGGGTTAGATGGTAAAAACATGTGGCATGCTGAAATGCTGTGTGATAAAATGAATGAAGGCTAAGAGAATAGAACAGACATGCTACAAAGACTGGCTGTACAGGCCAACCCTCATCATGCTGCAAATAATTACCAAGTAATGTACAATCTAAGATATTTGAAAATTAAATAGGATCTATACAGTGGTAACAAGACATTGATATAGTAACCAGAAGCACATACCTTTATCAAACAGCTACCAGACTAGCTGACTGATCGGGATCTAAGCTATTTACCTTAGCCTGGTCAGCCCATGTAAAGCAGGTTCAGAGCTGATGCCTGAACTGAATATCATTAACAAACCACTTTTGAATGGCTAGAAAGAAGAAATTGTTTTCTAAGGTTTCGCAGTACAAAGGAAAACCTCAGACTGCACAGAAACTGCACATCTATTCAAATTTGAATCTCGGATATTTTTTCTCCCTTTTTTTGTGACAGCTGACTCAAACCTGTTTTGATTAATGGTGCACTGGATTGTTTTTATCTTGCAGGTTGTGCAATTTTGATTCTTCTTTTTGTGGAAGAAGGTTGTAGAAACCTTAAAAATGTTAAATACATTGACACACAGCTTCATCAGAAACAGTTTCTGTTAAATTTCTAATCTAGTTGCTGGACTAGTTTAGAACATTTAAAATATCTGAGAAGTTAGTTTTGTTTTTGAAATCTGTCTCGGCAACACCTGTAAGGTCATTATAAAAACATCCAGCTATGTTAGTAAAGGAAGACCCCAGACAGTAACTAAAGGCTCATACCAGGTCAGATGGAAGACCTTCTCTCATCAAGTCCTTATCCTTGACTTCTCGCCTCCCACCACATTAGTTAGAGTCCAGGTTAGTGCAAAGAACCTAATGAGGAAGCTGGGCTGCAGCTGGACAGTGGTTCTACCCAGACATTTGCCTGGGGTCTTCCTCCACCAAAATTGCTGTACCAGACCTGGTAATGCAATCAGTAGAGTGTCGGCTCTAGGTACAGGGTTCGGTCCTGGGCAGCGACATACCAAAGTTGTAAAAAATGGTAGTGCTATAGCTCCCTTGCGAACGCTGAAGCAAATATAAGGGTCGTTCCACAACTGATTGGACCGGGTGTCGGGATAATGTGACTGGGTGTGGGTGGTATCATGCCAGGTGTTGACGGCATGGTATACACAAAGAAGGCATCACTATATCTGGTGGACACCATCTCCAGAAATCTGAAACACAGTTGGTGAGACGATAAACCCAGTTAACAAACTAAATGGTTGTAATTATGTTGCTGTGATGATTTCCTGAAAACAAAACAAAAAACATTTAACCTCTTTGTTGATGATCCCGTGCTTGATAAATTTTTTGTAATATGTTTGAATTCTCATTGAACCTTGACATATTTTTATTTTGAAAGTATTAAAATATTACATATTATCATCATATACTGGCTAAGCTTTAAAGCTGTCTTGATGTGCCACTTTTTTTCTACCGCTAAGTTTTGATACTCTGTAGACAAAGTGTGAATATATTACTTCAAACTTCATACAACCTCACATTTTGTCAGTGGACAAGTTTGATAACCGTATAACCTGTACGCTGTCAAATTTTGAGAACAGCTTATTTTGATTACCTGCACACTTTCTCATTTTGTCTAACATTATTTTCATACACAATTTTCTAACAGTTTAAAATCTCAACACTTTTGATATAAAGACTGGTAGCTTGCAAGTAAAATATTCAGCAAACTGGGGATGATGGCCGCTTTTGACTGACAGCCAGTCTATTTTTAACCCTTAGCCTGCCTCTTCATTGATTAAGGCAAGACCTGGGCAAATGGTGTAGATCCAGATCAGGCAACTTTTGCTGATCTGTATCTGCATAATTTGCTGTTAAGTCTCTTAATTCTCTAGCCCCATGTTATGTTTCATACATGTGGTTACAAGAAAATAATGATTAACTGGTATGGACTAATAAACAGATAGTAGCAGGATAGGGGTTTTAGATTTCAATACTCCCTGCAGTTGGCAGGTATAGCCTACTGCTTGCACATGAGGAATGTTCTCATGGGAGATGTGATGTAGTGAGGGCACAGAAATTATTCAGCCAGCCCTTCATCTGCTGAAATTGTTAACAAACCATACCAACTTCTTAGTTATTGGCAAGCATGACATGATCAGTTGATAGGTAAACTAAATAGTGACCATCCAGATAAGTAAGCTGTTGCTGGGAAGTTGAATGATCTGTATCTTCGCTTTTTGCAAAATGATACACATTCTCGCTACAGGATAAGAATTAAATGTATACAGGACTGGCTTGACCGAAAATTCTCCAGTCTTTGTGTGAGACAGTTAAGGGAGGTCATGTGTTTTTAATTATAAAATGTTTGTCAGTTCTTGTATTTTGTATAATACTTTTTTATAGTAGACAAGATTTTTTTTTATTTATAGATATGACAGGTAGTATGAATGATATGGCTTATGATACTGACTTGTCATTATTAAGCTAGTTTGTTTACAATTAAGGGAAGCTGTAATGTGTTAGCATGCACCTTTTTGGTTTGCAAAGACAATCAATCATGGGGCAATAGACCCATGAAAACGGCTGACCTTCCATTGAACAACCATTCAGACACCAAGACAAACATAATATAGAATATAACTATATTGTTACAGGAGATGGGCAATTTCAAAGTCACTTAATTCAGGCTGGTTCTAACTTTTTGGCCTTTCAGGAAACTTTATGGCCATCGAAGCGCCTATAAACAACTAACTACTAGACATATAGACTTAACATCAATTGAACATAGCTTTTTAGACAAGTAGGTCTGGGGTATTTCAATGTTATTTAGGTTCGAAATTGTTAACCTAATGGCAATTAACATTTTAGCAAATAGAAACACAGACTGGTTTAAACTTTTTTTGAAATCCATTATATCCTAAAATGTAACCCTGGCTCTGCCACTGTTGTTATAATAACCCAAACTAAATGCTTAGTTTTTTGCCGACAATTTTATGCAAAGCTTACACAATGTACTGATAGAAGCATGGGAGTAGAGAGTGAAGATCCTGATCAGACAGCTCCCAACTAGAGTATGCTGATCAGGAGCTACAGGATTGGCTTAAGCCAGACTGCTTAATACTTAGCAGGTTAAGAGCCAAACACGCAGAAAAACACAGGCAGCTTTTTTTCCCCACTTCTTGGGGTGTTCACTGTTCTGAATATACACTTTGGGAGGGCCTGGTATGTTTCATCATGCCAAGAGCCGTTTTGTTTCCAAACCCATTTCCCAGTCTATGGAATCTGTCTGCCAAGTCTGTCTCACAACAATGGATCCCATCAGCTCTGGGGTCCTTTTGTGTTCTGGGCTGCCCAGAGTCTGTCACAGAAGTACTTGAATTCTATAAATGGGGAATCCTATGAATTGACAATCCTATGAATTTAGAATCCTATAAAATGATAATCCTCTATATTGAGAATCCTATAAATGTGCAGTCCTATAAATTGAGAATCTGATGAATAGACAATCCTATAAATTGAGAATCCTATAAATTGAGAATCTTTTAAATTGAGAGTCCTATGAATTATGAATCCTATGAATACATATATCCTTAAGGTGGCTCTTGTCTTCTGCACTGCACAAGGGATTCAGATAAGCAATTTTAAAGCATAAAGTTAGATGATCACTCATCTTGTTGCTTGCTGAGCACAACTTGATCAAGCTCATACATATAATCCAGATCCTGATCAGCCAGCATCTTCTAGGGGCTGTCTGAATCCAATCATGTTCTGCACTGTTTACTGCTTAGTCTCGTTATTACAAATGATAAAGGCAATCAGTGACTAATGCAGCAGCAGAGATGCTCCCTATCTATTCTGATTAAAAAATAGCTGTGTCATGATTTCATATGAACCTGTTGTGATCTTGGTGAGATATTTAGTCAAGATTTCATATGAACCTGTTATGATCTTGGTGAGATATTTAGTCAGGATTTCATATGAACCTGTTATTTATTATCTTGGTGAAATATTTAGTCATAATTTCAAATAAAACCTGTTATGATCTTGGTGAGATATATAGTCATGATTTCAAATAAAACCTGTTATGATCTTGGTGAGATATATAGTCATGATTTCAAATAAAACCTGTTATGATCTTGGTGAGATATTTAGTCATAATTTCAAATAAAACCTGTTATGATCTTGGTGAGATATTTAGTCATGATTTTATATAAACCTGTTATGATCTTGGTGAGATATTTAGTCTTGATCTCAGATAAACCTGTTATGATCTTGGTGAGATGTTTAGTCATGATTTCATATGAACCTGTAATGATCTTGGTAAGATATTTAGTCTACTAATTCTGGCATCTATGGGTTGCACTTCCATGCAACTGGCTAACTCATTTTCCATATTCATCATTTCACTATTGATTTCCCTCCAAAAGCAATCGTAACCTGTCTAGAAACTGTCTGTGACTAAATTATCAGAGATGAGCGTGCACATCATTCCAGCTTTTTAATTCCAGACTTGTTTTCTCCTCTGTCTTGATCTAGACAATATCCCATTCAAAAGAAGGGTGGATCAAAGTAATATTATTGTTTTCTTTGTTTCCTTACTGTCATCTATCTTTTTTTCATTCCCTTTCCCTTGTCTTAGAGTGAAATTGTTTAGACTTGATAGATTGCCTTTATTGCTTTACTGTATAAAAGTTACTGATATGAATGTTGTGTATATATTCCAAATACTGTCTGGCTTCCACTTGAAAGAAATCTGTAGGCTGTCAATGTCTTTGAGATATCAGAATATTATCGTAATGGTTTTCAACACTCACTCTGCTAAGTTTTTAGCATTATGCCTTAATAACTCTGCCTTGAAAGCCCCGGGTTCGATCCCAGGCTGTGACATACGGCCATTAAAGGTGGACGTGATAAAGCTGATGCTCAAGTAAATATTCAAGTAGTTCCACAACAGGTCACCCGTTGTCTGGATGATAACTTGCTAGGGTTTTTTACCAAAATATAGAAGGTATCATTTACAGGCCCTTTCCCCTCAGAAAATAAGCCAAGTTTTCTAGAGATGGTCTTGTAATAAATATACAACATGTTTGAAAATTAAGAAGTTAAACATTCACATCCTTTCCCTTTTTTTAATTAAACTCCACAAAATTTTTCCCTTCTCAAAGTTCCCAGGCCCCATCCCCTTTTTTCAGAAAAAAGCAACAACCCAGCTTGCTGTGGTATCATGCCAAGTGTTCACAGCATGCTATACACAGTGAAGGCACTACTATCTGCTTCAGTTGGGACGGTGCCTTCCAAAAACTGAAAAACTGTTGGTGGGACAATAAACCCACCAAAACAAACAATAATATCTGCATGTTATTGATTTTATTTTTTCTTGAGTACATTGCAGTGATACAACTACTGTCATTTTAAATACATCCTGCTATGGAGGAAGGCACTAGATATATATCGTATTGTTCAAATGTTCAGAGCTGATCAGCTGGACTTGAATCCATATGTTGATGTGCTAATTGGTCTTGGGATTTACAAATCAACAACCCAGCGTGCTCAGCCTAAGACCTAAAAGAAACAAAACCAAAATATTTTGAACACTGCTCTCGCCAGGGAAAAAAAATCAGGAATACAGGCCCAGGAATACCCTCAGCACTAAATGCTCATCATCAGTGGCGCTATTAATGAATCTGGTTAAGGTGTTGTTGTTTTTTTCCTTGTTTTTTTTTTTTTTCCTTCATAATCTTTAACCTTTGACCTCCTTTTTTCCTGCTTCTCCTGTCCATTGTGGCAGCATCCCTGTGTGTTGTGTTGTAGAGACAGATGTCAAGATCAATACTGCCTCTTACCCTACTGAGCAGGACTTGATAATTGATCATGCTAAGGCATAAAGTGTTGATCCAGATCAGGCATCTCCAGCTGGGAGCTGTCTGATCAGGATCTTACTATATGCCGCTGAGCCTGTATCAAAATGATTATTCTACTTACGCATGGCATTGTTAGCCAATAACCTAGCATTGGTGACTGACAGATGTAGCATGATAAGGGTTTCAAGAATTGCAGCCTTTGTAGCCAATCAACCTCTCTTCCTGGTCACTTTATTATCTGCCAGAAAAATACTGGGGGATGGACACCACCTGCTGTGTGTTGTTAGTTGTCACAAAGAAGAGTCCTTCTGCTGTGAAGCTGGCAAAGTTTTGAAACATTATTATGTAAAAGATGGGTTTTTGGCATTGTAGCTGTGTTATTGCAGTTTTGACCTACTTTATTTCAAAGGGGTGTCCTGGCCTTGTGGTAAAGCCGCCAGCTTGTAACACCTGACTGCGTAGTCTGTCACTGCATGGGCTTAATGTGGGGAGGTCTTCCAGCTGACCTGTGGTGCGCCAGTGGTTCTATCCAGAATTTGTCTGGGGACATCCTTCACCAAAAAAGCTGAACATCGTTATGACTATAATATGTGTTGTGGGCTAGTCCTTTGTGACAGCTTCCAGGGTTATGAGAAAGCGGTGGGTTAGGTGCAGACAAAACCCATCCTGGATGTAATCCCTTCTGTTAATATTGGCATAGGAAGGCAAAATCCCTTCTCGAAATCCTTCTCTTGTATTTCCAAGATGGACGTATCTTTCCTGTTAAAGGTGGTATTCAACAATGTGCCTGTATTAATTTAAGGTCATGTAACATTACCTTACCACTGCTTTGGGGAATGGGGTACAGTGGTGAAATGGAAATTGTCTCCCTTGTTAGTTAATATCCGAGTTATTCCAAACCATAGGTAGGTCCTTTTAGTTGGAATACGTAGACTTTATCACCTGTTCTTTTGTAGATATTGCAATTACAAACAGTAAAATTTCTTACTTTTGCATAAATATAAGCTTAAAATCCATTTAAATACTTACAGTGATAAGTTATTTAAAATGGATAATGGAAGTGTTTGTTGATGATGGTTAACCTGTGTATCACAAGGAAGGCAGAAAAGTCAACATAGAAAAGAGCACAAGCATAAAAATGGAGTAAAATAAATGAATAGACCTACTTGCATTTAGCGATTATTCAGGGGAGAGTATTTATCAATGTCTCCCATTACGGCATAATTTATGCATAAACTCATGCTTAAGTATACTTAAAGACGGTTTTGAACACTGACTTTATTGTTAGACAAGTACAAACCGCAATAAAAAAAACACTATTAAGTTCAATCATTCCACGGATGGCAATATAACATAATCTCAAAAGTGAGTTGTCACATGGTTTTCTTATTTAAAAATAGCTATCCCTGCAGCATTACTCAGATAGGAAATACCTGTTTGCAATGAAGAATGAGGATTTATGTTTCATTGTTCACACTGATCAAGGACATCAATCAGCAGCAGTTTTCAAGTAACAATGACTTATTTGGTTATTTGAGAAAAAATATTTGAAGTCCATACTGTTGGATACCACTTTTGATTGGCAAAGGTGGACAGATTTTGTCCTACATTTATTGAGCTGTCTTTTAAAACTTTTGAAGGAAATGACAACAAAAAGAATGAAAACACGTATTTGCTCAGCAGGTTGTATCTTTTTGAAGTTAAAGTCATATTAAATATAAAAAAGGCACCTCTTTACCATTCAAATGTCTTTTGATTCTAAAGGTCACATTTGGCAGGGTCAAATTTAACAAAGCTGAAAGTGGACAAAGAATGTTTTTGAGACATGCATTGTGTCTCAAAAGGTGTATTTAATACGCATCAGATAACATGATGTGTGTCATGAAGTATAGATTCACATGCTGAATATTTATTGTCATCTCCAGTGTTTATGCTTTGGTCGATATCTAGTACAGACCATTCACATTGCAAGCTTAAAAAAACTAGTTTTAGCTGGTGAAAATTGGTGGTGAATTGTAACTTTGAATAATTTAGCTTGTTTTTTCTAATGTTACTTTTTTAAAATATCTCTAAAAAATGTTCAGTTCATAAAAAAATCATAGGTATGTTAATTAAGCTGTATCAGCTTAGCTGTACACATGATTATGTAAAATAAGCAAATTTATGGATTTATTTAATAAAGTAAACTAAATGACATAAGCATAATAATGAAGAATACATCCATGTCTCGGCAGTTATATTTGTTTACATTTATCTCTTCAACCTCCAACTGCATGGATTTCTAAAAGTCGTTACTCAAGTATGGTGGATAAATGACTTCCTCCAATCTCTTGGTTGATAAAAAGCTAATAATATCCCATATGATGTAATTCCTGAAACAAAACTTCCAAAGGTTTTATGAACAATCATTGATTGATGAACAATTATCAATTTGTTTTAATCATAAAACATCAGTTAATCACCATCTATGTTAAGTTTGATGTCTTGTATCTTGTTAATGTTTTCAAAAGGCAGAAAGGGTTGTATAAACAGCACAGACTTTATCTTAGAAAACCACATTGTTTGTATAAATCACATTTTTTGTGTTTGAAACCATGCCTGGCAAAACACTTACATTATATAAACACAATTATTATCATTATGACAACATATATCTATTATCGATGGAGGAAGTCACAGTGAATTATTGGTGGATGAAGACCCAAGACAAATGTCTGGAAGACACTGGTTGTCTAGAACAACCGGCACCTGCAGGTCAGCTGGAAGACCTTCCCACATGAAGCTTCCACCCCAATTGGGACATGACAATATCTCAAATTTTGGCAGACAGTACAAATCGAAGAATTGCCCTAAATGTTCATTATTTCCAAAGCTTTTCACAAGATATATGACACCAATAAACAACATTTTGCAGGATCTTTTCAAGTACCTATAATTTATATAGTTGTTTGAGGATAAAAATTGTCCTTTTAAAGCTGCCTGAGACCTGTGATACCTTGTAAAAGCATGAAGTTTATGTTGAATAATTCTGCATAGCCTTTTGTGAATGTTTACATATTAATGTTTCTTTGAATAGGAAATAAAGAAAAGGTCCTCTGAGAATAACCACATATATTAAAATTTGATCTACCACTAGACAAAGGCATATATAACAGAGTAAATCAAATTAATTGAAATTTATTTCAAAATAGATTTCCAATGTCATGAAATTGACATTAAACTTCTCGATTCTATACAAGGTTTATAAGCTTGAAGCCTTTGAAAGAAAATGTCTTCCTAGTGTGTACATACATGTCTCAAACCACCTCTCTTCCTAGTGTGTACATACATGTCTCAAACCACCTCTCTTCCTAGTGTGTACATTCATGTCTCAAACCACCTTTCTTTCTACTGTGTACATACATGTCTCAAACCACCTCTCTTCCTAGTGTGTACATACATGTCTCAAACCACCTCTCTTCCTAGTGTGTACATACATGTCTCAAACCACCACTTCCTAGTGTGTACATACATGTCTCAAACCACCTCTTCCTAGTGTGTACATACATGTCTCAAACCACCTCTCTTCCTAGTGTGTACATACATGTCTCAAACCACCTCCCTTCCTAGTGTGTACATACATGTCTCAAACCACCTCTCTTCCTAGTGTGTACATACAAACCACCTCTTAACTCTTAACCTGCTAAGCATTGAGTTGATCAGGCTTAAGCATAAGGTGAAGGTCTAGATCAGTCAGCTCTCAGTTCCAACAGTCTAATCAGTATCTAAACTTTCTGCATATTGTTGCTAGAAAATATCTTAAAATTTGGTATACATTATTATGAATTTATTAGCATGGTAAGGGTTGAACATTTATGGGTTTTCAACTGTCAGATTTTTGAGTCAAACCAGTGGTGTAAACAGGCTATCTTTCAGTACTTCATTACACACGACCAGGTCAGGCACAAAAACCTACCCCACCCCCACTCCCCCCTTTCATTACCTGCTCATAGCTGTACCTTTCAACTCGTGTTTACCTATGAATGGCTTTTCACAAAGCTCAGAATGAAAACTAAACCTTCTTTCTACAATGTCACTAATAGAACCGCGTCTTAAACCAGCTTAAATTCAGAAACAAATCCTAAAAGGGTGACGGTGTCATTGTTAACGTTTTTATGCCCAGGTAAAATTATCGAATTTGATGAACACTGTACAGTGTAGTTTAAATATTTATATGCCTTGGTTGAATATTATATCCATTGCGTGGGATGGTATTCTAAGGAAATAGTTAACAGTGACATTAACTTGTTTATTCATATATACACACATATACAAGTATTAGTTTCTGTAAAATGATAGATTATTTTAAATGATAGATTATTTTTAAGTTATGAAAGCAAATCTGTAACTTGTATACACAGGAACCATATTCTATATATTCCATACATTATATATAATATTATATATGATATTATTATATTTATGTCTTTGTTTTTACAACCTTTTCAAGCCATTAACCCTGGGTCAGTAGCAGGTGCCAAATAGGTAGAGTCACTATCTCCTTGCCCTTAGCACGTGGGTACAAGTCCTAGAGGGCGCCTGTGGGCTAGCGGGTAACAAGATTTTTTATATGGGGAGATTTTTCAGCTCATCTGCACTGCCATATCATTTTTATCAGGCATAAGTCCATGGTCTTCCTTCACTTATAATAAATGTCTTAATATGACCTGATGCTGTGTAACTAGAAAAAAACAACAAACAAAAAACACACACAAAAAGTCACAGCCAGTTCAAAAACTTGCATGTGAGGTGTTTCTTTAGTTGACCTGTGTTGTGCCAACTATTCTTGGTTCTAAATTACTGTTGTTTTATTTATGTTTTGTTGAACACAACTTTTAAGCTTGAGGTTTTGGAGGTAAAAAGAAAAAAAAATTCTTGATTTCCTAAAAATATTCAGAATCAATCTAAGAGGGTCTTCATGGTGACATGTGGGTTGCCAGTGGTTCTTCCCAGATACTTGTCTGGAACACTTCCTCTACAAAAGATAGCCAGGTTACGCCCATAAATATTGTGTTTATTGTGGGTTATTGTCATGAGAAATAGATCCAAAGAAAACAATCAGGATGAATGAGCTTAAGTCACCTTGTTATATCGAAGCATGGCTCAGACAAAACCACTAGAGTACACAACTTTTAATATACTATGGACTCTAAAGGAGGAAGAAGTGAAGAAATACATCACCACAAGCTTTCTGATGAATGGGAATAAAGTACAATCGTTCAGTAAGCCAGTAGCTGATCAAATTATTTGTTTCCCCCAATGCTTATTCGCTCAATTTAAAATTTCCTGCTTGTTTTATTTGAACTATGCCAGTTAATTATTTTGTTAATGGCCATACTAGTTCGACATCAACTGTGTTATTGAATATTTAGTATAAAACTATTTTTAGATAATTGCGTGGGAAACATGTTTAGGTTTATTTTCATTTCTCTCAAGACTCCTTTGTCCACCTCCTTGGTATAAACATAATCCGGTTGTGATTATCTATATAGCATTGCATCATCTTTTTTTTTTTTTACCTTATATAGAAAGAGTGGTTTAAAGGCACTCTCCCCCCCTCGAAAAATAATTATAGTTTTTCCCCCTAAAAATGAAAATTCCCTTCTGATAAAATTCAATATTTCATTACTGAAATGCAGACATTACTGAAATGCAGAAATAAGATGTATTGCTGTGGATCAGTGCAGTAGTAGCTTGAGTGAATTGGACTATGATAATCTTGTGGAGGGGTTCAAAAACAAGAAAACGTAGAGAGATTAATGACAACAAATAAAAAGTTAAACATGCACATTTTCCACTTCTCAAAGATCCCAGGCACAATCCCCTTTTTCAGAAAACAAACGCTAATAATGAAAAGTCTCTGCAAAGAACTATCTTATGCTTAGTCTGTGGCTTTGAACCAATGACTGTGGAATCATAAGTCACAGTGCCTTAATGCAAGTCATCATGAATTCCAGCTGACTATGTACCAGTATAAGCATTGTTTTTTTTTTATTGAACCATGTAGTTGATGTTCCATTGATGTACAAAAACATCATTATAAATGGGGCGTTTTGGAAGTAATTAGCCCATCATTCATAAACTTGCATGGGTAGAGTTTTATAGAATTTTAGAATAATTTTATTCCTTCCCTCTTTTCTTTTCAGTCATATACATACACACACACATGTCAGCCTCATCATAAATCTGTCATAACTTCTGTTGTTTCTTGGAAAATAACTTCAGGATTATTGTAACAATATGAAATATGTACCAGTTCTGGTAGGAATTAGAATGTTCATGTGGGGAGGTCTTCCTGCTGAGCTGTGGTGCGCTGGTGGTTCTACCCAGACATATAACATAAAACTGGGGTCTTTTTCAACCAATAATTAGCCAGACGTTATAAAAATGACCGAAATTGTGTTTGTTCAATGTAACAAAAAGCAAAACAAAATGATGTAGCTGCTGATAGCACATTAATTTTTTGCTTCAAGATTTCTGTATCTTCTCAACTCAAACCCTGATCAGCAGGAATTGATCAAGCATTGGCAAATAGTGTAGATTCAGAATGGCCAGTTTCTGCTGGGACTTGTCTAATCAGGATCAGCACTATTTATTGCTGGGTCTTAGTACCGGTACATTTACAAACCTTTGCATAAAGTTCATGCACAGATAACTAACAAATAATTATAGTTTATTAGTATATGTGGCAAAATAAAGGGTAACATAATGAAATAAGTAGTTGCTGATAACAACATGTTTTCTCAAGCTTTCTTACTGTATGTACTTGAAGTAGGGCAGATTCTGTTTCTAGAAGGGCCATGTTTATGACAGCTTCCCAACAGAAACACCAGCTGCTCTTAGTGTGTTTATTACACTGGCCCTGCCACTACTGGCAGATGTGGTGGTTCTGATAATCCTGTCAAACTATTGAATGGTGAATATTTTCAGTTTATAAAAACATTAGCTGAGGCTAATTTGGGGGCATCTTCTAATCAAGGTTTAAAAACATATTTCATGATAAGTGATTTCAAATGATAATGGTTTAATAAGAGCTACTTTTAGGTAGATTTACCCTCTGCAACTTTTGCACAACTGATAATGTTTTCTGGAAAATCTTCTTTTTTTCCCCAGTTCCATCACAGTACATGAAGCTTTCCTTCAAACAGAAGGAAGGAAGGTCATATCCTCACTTCCCTAACTTTGAAACAAGCACTGCCAACATTATTTGTTTGATTATTTTCCCCCAAAATGCTTCCATCAATATTTTTTTTAATTAAGACAAAAAAACAAACAATGAATTTCAAGTTGCTGTTTCTCCCCAAACCAAATTCAAATGTCTTCTTGTCCTAGCACATTTAAAACCGCATTTAATATATTTTTTTTAAATGTTTGTCTGTACCGTATTGTAATGTCTAACTGTGCAAATTATAGTGAAGGAACTGCTGCAAGCAATTTGTAAAACAACACCCTGGCAAATGCATGGGAACCGACAGAATAACAAACTTCTTTGAATTGAAGGAATGTTCGCCAACATTTTTTAAAACTTTAAAGCAGCCCAGACACCGTTCAGGTTCTAATTTTACTCATCACTCGTTAGTCAGTTAATGCTTAGACTGACTAAAACATCGGACCTGGTAGCACAATCGGTAGAGCGTCGGCTCCAGGTACAGGAGGCCTTGGGTTCGATCCCGGGCTGCAACATACCAAAGTCGTTAAAAATGGTAGTGGTATAGCTCCCTTGCTAAAGTTCAAGCAAATATAAGGGTAGTTCCACGACTGGTTGGCCCGGTGTCAGGATAATGTGACTGGGGTGTAGTATCATGCCAGGTGTTCACGGCATGCTATACACATTGAAGGCAGCACTTTATTCTCTGAAATTGGGCTCCCTCTCCAAATAACTGAAAAAGTGTTGGTGGGATAAAAAAACACAATAAACGAACAATTATAATGAGTACCTGCAATAAAGGGTTTGGTTGAGAATTTTGGGATATATGGCAACATAAAGTACTTCTCTTAGCTGCAGTGTTTTCTGTCTTCTGTAGGACACAACCTTCCACCTAGTTATAATCATCAATGTTTCTGCTGTGTCAGTAGCCTCCAGCTTGGTTAATTCAACTTTATCTTTTGAGAAATAATTGATTTATTGGTTTTGTTTTATTAGATAAAGGACTTTATCAGTTAAAACCTGGCATTATCATCATTGTCTCTAATGCTCCTAATACTCCGACATTACAGATGTAATTAGAGGTTGCACTAGCTAGCAAGATTGATAGATTTGTGTTGCTAAATTTCTTGTTTTAATTTTGAAGCCCATTACAGTGACACAGTCATTTTAGCGAAGTATAGCTATGTTGACGTAGGAAGAGGGGTACCCAAGACTGAGCGGTTCGAGTCACTTAAACTCTTCTTCTCAGTCCTGGTCGGCGTAGGAACTTCCATGTGGGGAGGTTCTCCAGCCAACCTGCAGTGCGCCGGTGGTTCTACCCAGACAAATCTTGGGTCTTCCTCCTGCAAAAATTAGCTGGACATCAGCGATGATGACTTTAAATGTGTGTGCGATGTAATAAAAAAAATTGTTTAGGAAGACGCTAGACAACTCTCTGAGTTTCTCATAGAACCAAAGGCCCACGCGCAGATCAAAAGCAGGATTCATTGTGGGTCTAAGCCGTCAGTGGAGTTACAAGTCGATGACTTTCCACTCAGCCAGGGACTCCCCATAGATTTCTTTTAATGACATAAAAGTAAAGTTGGCTAGGATGTGATCAGAAAATTGTGAGAAAAAATGAAAGTTATTTATTATCTGGCCCAGCTAGTGAAGTAGATAGAGTGTCTGTTTCTGGAGGAGTTATAAGTCGGTGACTCTTCCTTTCAGGCAGGGGCTCCACCTAGATTTCTTACTGGGGATAAATGATATAGAAGTAAAGTTGGGTATAATATGATCAGAAAATTGTGGAAAAAGAAGTTATTTGTTATCTAGCCCTGCTAGTGAAGTAGATAGTGGCTGTTTTTGACGGCCCCAGGTTTGTTCCCAACTCGTGGCATACCAGCTATAAAAGTCGTAAAACGTTCGTGGTAAAGCTCCGTTGCTTACGTGCAATAAAAGAAAAAGGGCAGTCCTGATCTTCTGATGGTTGATCTGCTATCAGGATAATGTGTTTTTTTGCGGCATGTTGCCTACAGTGAAGGCAACGCTATATCTGCTTCATGTAAACACCAACACTGAACAGCTGAAAAATTGTTGTAAGACTATTATAAACAAAAGTTACAGTTTGTATTTTAAGAATTTAATCAAAAATAATAAAAATGTTAAGTTTTTACTGGTTTTACAGTATATATACATAATTGAGCATAATAAATAGTTGAAATCATTAGGATGACATAATACTGAAATCATCAGCATGGCATAATTAAAAGTTCAAATCATCAGCATGACATAATGGTTATTTTAAAATCATCAGCATAACATAATCCATAGTTTAAATTATCAACACAACATAATTGTTGAAAATATCAACATACATAATCCATACTTGAAATCATCAGCATGACAATTATTAAAATTATCAGCATGACATAATTGATAGTTGAATCATCAGCATAATATAATTGATAGTTGAAATCATCTCCACAACATAATAATTATTTGAAATCTTCAACATAGGCATTGTTCTCCTTCCCTTTCTCTGCCTTGTACTAAATCACCTTGGCCTTCATTGTTAGACAAGCATACCCTTATTGTTATGACAGTGAACATCATTAAGCCAAGACCCAGACTAACTTAACATCAGGTTTTGTAGTTTTTGTGATTTTATTATTTGAAATAGTGAATTAGTGATCGTGACCATTTTAAGTTAAACCCCAACCTTGCATGAAATTGTGAGGTTAAGGCAAATAGCATAAATCTAAATTACCCCAAAGAGCAGTAGATAGAATAAAAGTATTGGTCTTGTTGCTGTTTTCCCAGGCTTTTATCTGTTTCTTGTTAAACTTCAAACCTGCCCTGATTAGTTTTGTCTCATACCGCAGTTGACTGGTTTAGCAATAGCAAATACTAGAAAACAGAAACTTCAAAAATACATAAACAGAAAAACAACATCTCAAACCATAGTTCGTTTTTCCATTGGACTCCTTTGTCCTCAGCTCTGAAGCCAGCTTAGAGTGAATTGATGATATAGGCAAACAGTGTAGTTCTAGATCAGCTAGCATTCACAAGGAGCTGTCTCATCAGACTGTGCACTTTTTGCTTCAGTCTGTCTGATCAAGACCTAAAATATTTGCTTCATTGTCACAACTATCTTTATGTTCAGTTTGACTTTGCCTGTATATACATGATAATAATGATTATTGTATTGGTTATTTACAATTGTAACTAGCTATGATTTATTTTCAAAACACTTTCATATCACCTAAAATCAAGCGACAGTTCTGGGGTTCAGATTATGTATCGAGGATTGCGTCCTCTGTAGGAATTTGTCTATTTACAGCAGTGTAAGGTTTGGGGACCATTAAACTTGCCCTGTGTACACTCTGTGTTTGTGTAGCTGGTGGTGAGTGGGGGGGTTGGGGGCTTAACTGGTTCATTACACACACCAGCCATGACCTTCACATTGCTACCTCTGTAAAGCAGGTCACGCCACTGAAGTTCGAGTGTAGTTAGTATAAATATAGACTAGACAATCTGTAGTTACTGGCCGGGGGTCAAAAAATAAGTCAAAAATACTGATACAGAACACATTGCGTTTTAACAGATTTGATGTTAAAATGAAGGGCCATGTTGTCTTTGTTTTTAATTGGGATTTTGTTTTTTTATTTATTTATTTTAAAGTACTCTGAAACATCTTGCAGTAGAATAAAAAGTAAGGTGATATTAAAAGCGCACGCCTAATTGAATTATTAGAAGAACAATCAATTAGACATTTTAAGCTCTTATGTTGTTGTTTTATTTTCACTCAGTTTGAGAGAGAGAGGAGGGGGGGAGGGGGAGGGGAGAGACAGAGAATGTGTGTGAGAGAGAAAAGGAGAGGGGAGGGGATGGGGAGGGGGAGAGAGAGAGAATGAGTGTGAGAGAGAATGGGTGAGGCTTGAGGTTCACTGTTTTAATCATTTGCTTGGAAATGCAGTAACAAAACTTAATAAAAAAAAAAAAAGTATAAATATATATATATAGCTTGTTACACTTGTCTTTTAACGATTTGGTAACCATAACATAAAAGGGTTGTCATGACTTGTTACAAAATGTCCTTGGATGAGGATACAAACATAATGCTAAAGAAATAAATCATCACATGAAAATGACGGTACAAGTTTTAATAAGATTGTGTTTAACAATGACTCATTGTTTGAGTTTTTGTTTGTGAACCATAATAGCCCCCCTTAAGAGTATAGTTATGTCTAAGTGTCCATGCCCGGTTAAAGAACCCACTCTACAATGAATGTTGCAAAACAATTTAGTTAAACCTTACCATGCTTCAACTTAAAAAGAAAAAAATGTGATTTTCTTGTTTATCGGCTCACAAGATCATGGATGTACAGATAACAAGAGGTCATTTAAAAAACTAAGTAGCAGCAAATGATGAAGATACTGATCAGATAGATGTCAAATAGAGAGGATGATGATCTGGATCTACACTTTGTGCCTTGGACTTGATTATTTAGCACTTTGCAGCTAAGTGTGTTGATGTGGCTGAGTGTATTATGTATGGGGTGATTGCTGGGCAAAAACAGATATATTTCCCTTTATGTAAGTCAGCTATTATAATTTTAACCAAGTGTTAACCCTGCAGAAGTTATTTTCAAAATAACCCAGGGTTAGAGTCTATTTCTGTATAACATTTTTGACATGAAATCTGCCTGTACTTGATAAGGATGTTGAAACAAGCAAACTTTCCTAAGAAATGAAATGAGCATAAACTAGCAAATGCATTTAAAAACCAGTGGACTTGAATAACAGTGGGGAGATCGTCCAGCAGAATTGTGGTTGCCGGTGGTTCTACACAGACTTGTGTCTGGGGTTCCTCCACCAATAATTAGCCGTACCTCACTAATTTGACCATAGTAGATGTGGTGCGATAAGACAAAACACAAACTAGCAAACTGACTTTAGGATGACCATGAGATGAACTATTTGTCTCTGGACTTGTCAATGAACGGCACTGTCTCAGTGGTTCTACCTTCATACACCATGAATGAGCTGGACATTGTAAATACGGCCATAAGTTAGTCGGTACATGTAAATATGGCCATAAGTTAGTCGGTACATGTAAATATGGCCATTAGTAAGTCGGTACATGTAAATATGGCCATTAGTAAGTCGGTACATGTAAATATGGCCATAAGTTAGTCGGTACATGTAAATATGGCCATAAGTTAGTCGGTACATGTAAATATGGCCATAAGTTAGTCGGTACATGTAAATATGGCCATAAGTTAGTCGGTACATGTAAATATGGCCATTAGTAAGTCGGTACATGTAAATATGGCCATTAGTAAGTCCGTACATGTAAATATGGCCATAAGTTAGTCGGTACATGTAAATATGGCCATAAGTTAGTCGGTACATGTAAATATGGCCATAAGTTTGTCAGTACATGTAAATATGGCCATAAGTTAGTCGGTACATGTAAATATGGCCATAAGTTAGTCGGTACATGTAAATATGGCCATTAGTAAGTCGGTACATGTAAATATGGCCATTAGTAAGTCCGTACATGTAAATATGGCCATAAGTTAGTCGGTACATGTAAATATGGCCATAAGTAAGTCAGTACATGTAAATATGGCCATAAGTTAGTCGGTACATGTAAATATGGCCATAAGTTAGTCGGTACATGTAAATATGGCCATAAGTTAGTCGGTACATGTAAATATGGCCATAAGTTAGTCGGTACATGTAAATATGGCCATAAGTTTGTCAGTACATGTAAATATGGCCATAAGTTAGTCGGTACATGTAAATATGGCCATAAGTTAGTCGGTACATGTAAATATGGCCATAAGTTTGTCAGTACATGTAAATATGGCCATAAGTTAGTCGGTACATGTAAATATGGCCATAAGTTAGTCGGTACATGTAAATATGGCCATAAGTTAGTCGGTACATGTAAATATGGCCATAAGTTTGTCAGTACAGTGATTAAAAAAATCCAGAGCATGCTGGCTTAGCAGAGTCGCTGACTTTTAACTCATCAACGCCTGACTGCATGGGTTTAAGTCATGATCAGGGTGAGAATTTCCATCCGGGGAGGTTTTCCCGCAAACTTGCAGTGTGCTGGTGGTTCTACCCAGACATAAGTCTGGCATCTTCAACTATCAATAACTAGCTGTACGTTGCCAATATGACCATAATTATGTTGGTGCATTCTAGACAAAAATCAAAGCAAAACTTTTAGCACCTCACTGCAGAGGTTTGAATCCCAGTGGTGGTGAAAATTTTTATATGTCCTGATCTGCAGTGTAGCGGTAGTTCTACTTGGACACTATTGATCAGCTGACATGGTCAATATGGCCGTGATTATGTTGTGAGATGGAACCAAAATACTAAACATAACATTTCAACACCTCAGGACCTTGATTTGAGTCCCAGTTGAGGCGAATGAATACTTTCATGTCACCAGACCTGGTAGTGCAATCAGCAGAGTGTCGGCTCCAGGTATAGGAGAAACCCCCCTCCCCCCCAAAAAAAATCCCTTACCAATGCTCAAGCAAATATAAGGGAGTTCCAAGACTGGTTGGCCCGGTGTCAGGATAATGTGACTGGGTGTGGTATGCCAGGTGTTCACGGCATGCTATACACTGAAGGCAGCTCTATATCTGCTTTAAGTGGACATTGTCTCCATATAACTGAAATACTGTTGGTGGGACGATAAACTCAGTAAACAAACAAACAAACAAACTTTCATGTCTTTCAGCTGTCCTATGGTGGACAGCTGTCCATGAATTTGTCAGTGGTTCCCTAACCATGAACGTCTGGACATCACTTAAATGACCAGAATTGTTTCACTGTGATGTACCAAAAACGATGAAAAGACACTCATGAAAATTTAAGTGCGAACAGCTGAGGTGACAGTAATTATGGTGGCAAAAGTAATTTGTGGTGGCTTTAAAATCAAAATGAGAAGATAAACTTGGTTGACCATACACAGAAATTCTTCTATTTCAAAGAAACTTCTAGATTTCCCAGGACTCCTGGCACTTACAGTCTTCCCTTCACACACATGCTTTCCAAAAATATCCAAGGCCACTTTAGCCATTTCCAAATAGTTGTGGGCTGTGATGTTAGGTTTGCTCTATGTGAGGAGGAAAGTCTGCCAAGGCAGACACTAATTGCTGTTAACAGAACTTACTAAGTAACTTGGTTTTCACCTTTCTAGATGTAAACATGTTTTTTTGGTTTATGTTTCTTGCCTGTTACCAAAACCCAAAGTACACTTAAATTGTTTTTCTTTTGCTGCTTAAAGAGATCAAATATTAAGAAAATAATAATGACAATATAAAAGCATATAGCAGTACTTTCATGTGGCAAGGGCTTTCAGCATGACAATTTTCTTGGGAAAGCTTTCATTTGTCCATTTGTAGCTAGACATTATGAACATAATAGTGTATGCTTAACATTGTTTCATAGGAAATAGTAAATAGAAAAAAATGGTTATTCTTCTTATTTTGTTTCTTTTTTTTTTTTTCCAAACTTTTTATTTTGCTCAATTTTTCAAAGAAAAAAGGTGGAGCTGTTGTCATGACCATCGGGTTCGGTGTTGGTAGATCCTGTTAAAGGTGGAATCGGACAGTTTGCTTATAATAAATACACGTACCTGAATCTAACCACCGCTTTGTGGAATTTGGTCATACTTTAGTCATTATAAAGAGGATTTTGAACACTGGCTTTATTCTTAGACAGTACTAATAGGAACAAATACTCTAAATGTTTAGTCATTCCAACTCTATAAAAAGTGTGAGAGTTGTCTCTGCTAAAAATAGATATTGAGCAGATTACATAGATGACTATAAAAAGTAAGTTGTCACATGGTTTTCTAAGTTTAAAAATAGCTTTCTCCGTAGCGTGGCGCGGATAGGAAACTTATGTTTCCAATGACAAGTGGGGATTTATTCTTGACTGTTCACACATATCTTTTGCATCAATGAACAGCATTTTGCCAGACCTTTTCAGGTACCAATGACTTTTGGTTATTTGAGAAAATTTTGTGGACCAAACTGTCAGATATTCACTTTAAACTTGAAATACTTCATTACAATTAAAAGGGGAACCCATTTCAAAAGGGCAAGTAACTTCTGATTTAATTTGAATTGAGTTATGCCCCTTTTCAACTTTGAAATTTCATAAACTACCCAGTACTGAATTTAGAGACAGCTGTTGTTTTTATGCTCTTTACATCATGTTGTTATATCATTTAACTTATGTTTGTCTTCTCTTTTCAGGTGGCTTGTTTAAATATTGTGTAAGTGTGATGGAATAACTATTCTCCCTTCAATAAAAGGCAATAATAACAGTAAGTACAAATCTTCATTAATCCTTTCACTCATAGTTCATCTATAATTTTGAAAATGCACTTTACTTTGTTTGTTTTTCTTTAAAAGAGATAAAAGGATTTTTTATAAATGTATGTTCAACTTGAAATAATAAATTTAAGGCTGAACCAGTCTTCACATAAACCTTTATAGTCGTCATTCAGATTCTGCTAATGATTGTGAATGGTTTTGTTAAGGCGTAAACTGGCACATACATGCAGGAAATGGCTAATTTACGCTGTAAGCATAGCAGGTTAAAGCATTGCTATAGGTACAGGAGGTCTTGTGTTCGAACCCTGATAGACATTTATGAAGTAAGACAGTGGTGCAGCTCTTTTCTTAACATTTAGCTTATAATGGTAATTTAATAGTTTGTTGGCCTGGTGTCAAGATGATATTAGAGAAATATCATATGGACAGGATTGTTTTTCTTAACTTGCCCCTTCAAACGTCTGGCATTTGGCGAATCTATGGGGTAACATGTGAGCAGCTGTCACAGTTTAGGCAGCACTTTATTAAACATTCATTAAGATGATACTGCCTTTGAATAACTAACAGATTGTTGATGAGACAAAAGTCCTCCAAAACTTGCTTTGTTGCTCCATTTTCTAAGCTGTTAACTTCTTTTCTGCCAAGTGAATACAACAGTTATTGCCAATTTTTCTTGCTTTCACATGGTCGTTATTTTCACAGCCAAGTGTTATTTGTTCTCATGCAGATATTATGGCTATTTATAATGTAAAGATGATAGTGTAATATGTGAGTTAACACCTAACCTACTAAGGACAAAAATTGAACAGGTTAAGGCAAATAGTATAGATCCAGGACAGCCAGCTCTTGATAAGAGCCACGTGATTATGATTAAAACACAGCTCTAGGAGGACCAACCGGAACGAGAAGTGCAATCAGTAGGGCGTCATCTCCAGATACAGGAGGCCCCGGGTTCGATCCCGGGCCGCAACATACCAAAGTCATTAAAAATGGTAGTGGTATATATAGCTCCCTTGCAAACGCTCATGCAAATATAAGGGTAGTTCCACGACTGGTTGTTCCGGTGTCTGGATAATGTGACTGGGTGTGGTATATCATGCCAGGTGTTCACAGAATGCTATACACAGTGAAGGCAGCACTATATCTGCTTCAAGTAGACATAATCGCCAGATAACAAAAATACTACTTTTGGGATGGTAAGCCCAATAAGCAAACACTATTTGATGCTTAATCTTTAGAAATATCTGTATAGTTGCCATCAGGAAAATGCAGTTAAAACATATCTAAGACTATGTAGTTTTGGTTTTTAACAAATATAACAGAAAATGGTTCATCAAGTTATAAAATAGTGATGTGTTTAATTGATTTCAATGTAAGTTTTTTTTTTTTTATATAATTGTTCTCATATTAGAAAAAAGTTCATTATTTGCCATATTACATTGGTGCTCGGTTCCAGGTACGGGAGGCCCCGGGTTCGATCCCGGGCCGCAACATACCAAAGTCATTAAAAATGGTAGTGGTATATATAGCTCCTTTGCTAACGCTCATGCAAATATAAGGGTAGTTCCACGACTGGTTGGTCCGGTGTCTGGATAATGTAACTGGGTGTGGTATATCATGCCAGTTGTTCACAGAATGCTATACACAGTGAAGGCAGCACTATATCTGCTTCAAGTGGACACCGTCGCCAGATAACAGAAATACTACTTTTGGGATGGTAAGCCCAATAAGCAAACACTATTTGATGCTTAATCTTAAGAAATATCTGTATAGTTGCCATCAGGAAAATGCAGTTAAAAAACATATCTAAGACTAAGTAGTTTTGGTTTTTAACAAATATTGCAGAAAATCGTTCATCAAGTTATAAAATAGTGATGTGTTTAATTGATTTCAATGTAAGTTTTTTTTTAATAAATGTTCTCATATTAGAAAAAAGTTCATTATTTGCCATATTACATTGGTGCTCGGCTCTAGGTACGGGAGGCCCCGGGTTCGATCCCAGGCCGCGACATACCACAGTCGTTAAAAATGGTAGTGGTATAGCTTCCTTGCTAACGCTCAAGCAAATATAAGGGTAGTTCCACAACTGGTTGGTCTGGTGTCTGGATAATGTGACTGGGTGTGGTATATCATGCCAGGTGTTCACAGAATGCTATACACAGTGAAGGCAGCACTATATCTGCTTCAAGTGGACACCGTCTCCAGATAACTGAAATACTGTTGGTGGGACGATAAACCCAATAAACAAACAAACATTGGTGCTATAACCTTGAAGGCAAACAGCTTGCCCTGACAAGGGTATTGTGTTCTCAGAGCTAGAAGGCTAGAACAGGTTTCTCAATGAAGTATAATTATTTAGCAGTTTTGGTCAATAGCTACATGTAAAATTAACTGTTAGCTGGCTCAACACCAATTGTTGAAGCTTACGCATGTAGTGACTGATCAGGATCTGCATTGTTTGCTGCTCAGGCGGTATTGATATATATTGTTACTTATATGTTTTTTGTTGTTATTGTTATTGTTTTTGTTGTTGCGTTACACCAGCACAATTATTGGCGACGTGCTGGAGCGCAACGCCTATATATAGAACGCTCACTGAAATTTGCACATGGGGAAAGTTTGTTTTGCAACCTTACCCGATAAAATATGGGTCGTAATTTGGTAAACAGAGTTCTTATTATTTTATTTATTTATTTTTGTAGTTATTTGTGTGTCTCTGTATCTTTCAAAATGACAAAAATACCGTATCGACAATAATTATTTGTGTAATCTGAGACTGCTGCACGTGTACAATTTCTGCTTGTGCACTTTAGTTTTATAGTTAATATACATTTTTAGCAACTTTTTTTTCTACATATGTAACATCTTGAAAAACGTATTAAATGTTGTCGGGTTTTGCTTTTTATTTTGTTTTAAACCAATCTATGGTCTTAGGAATATGTGTTATACATACTTTTTCTCGAGATTTATAGTATACTAAAAACTTGTAAATAAAAACCATTACTTTTCAAATATGACTGATTTCCTCTTTCACTTTTTGTGTCGCCTTTGATGCATCCCATCAACAACTTTTCTTGTGTTTATATTGGTGACATCCAAATAATTATTCATGGTGGCAGAGCCCAGACTTCTGTCTGGGAAGAACCACTGCTTATGTGTATGAAGTTAAAAGAAGTTTGCCATAGACAACCGTGAACCCGTATAAAACAAATGTTTAACTGTCATGACATTTTAGAGCAGAATAGGTTTTTACTATAGCATGACAGCTTGTCTTGTTTCCCTGTTTGGTGCATAAAAAGACATATACAAATATAGCTTTAGAAATGGGACAACATTATTGTATACAGTGTGTATAGTGAAACTTAAGCCCCGCAAAAAGTATTAACTGTCATGGTATCAGCTACTGCATGTTCCAAGTTCTGTCTAAAACATTACTTAACATCATAGCTACTAAACTATATTGTGACTATACCTCTGTATCATATTTTGGTGAATCCTTTGACTTGGTTGATAGAGTTTTTGCCTTACATACTCCTCATCCACTTAGTGCTTAGGTTTGAACCCCAGGCCCACTTGCTGCAACATTTCTCAGTTGAGATTTTGCCCAAGTTCAAACTTAGACTCTTAGTATACTACTTACCGGGACAAAATGTTTCAGTTCCAATGTGTTATACCACCATTTACCTAGCCAGGTTAAGGTATGGATAGATTACAGCCACGACCCAAAGATATAAATAACTACAGAGCAGTTAAAACTTGAACTTGAGCATAATCTGGGGCGTCCATGGCATAGTGGTAGAGTCACTGATGTGTAACTCCTAACTGCTTACCCTTGCACCGCGTCGGTTCAAGTTCCATTTGTGGGGGAAGGACTTTTATCGGAGAATGTCTTTCCACTGACCTGTGGTGCACCGGTGGTTCTATCCAGACATTTGTCTGGGGGGATCTTCCTCCTACAAAACAGCTGGACGTTGCTATAATAATCATATTTGGTCGCTGCGATGTATCTCAAGAACTGAGCATAACAACTGAGAACTGCCTCTGCAAGTGAGGCCTTGGCTTTTAAGAAGAATCAAATAGGGAGGCCTTTTAGCTGTGCCAGTGGTTCTTCACAGACCAATAGGGGTCTTTCTTCACCAATAAATGGCAGGCATTGCCACTATGACCTTAATTTTCGCTATTTAAAATAAATCTCAAACCAGTCCTTATCATGTTAAAGTGCAAGGAATGGTGTTCTAAATAAAGTTTGTCCACTGTTTACAGAATGGTAAGGGCGGGTTTGTCAATTCTATACCTATTGACAAAGTGGTTTTGCTTGACATGCTGTGAATCATGTACACACTATGCTGTAAAAACATGAGGTGGTTTATAGCTCTTCAGGACATAAAAAATTGCTTTTTAAAGAAGGGGGATTTCATATTTTAAATCTGAAGTTTTTTCATTGGTTTTGTTTGGCTTGTCATCTTTTATTAGTGTTTATCCATGTATGATGATGTTGGTAAAGAGAGCAGATGTTTCTATTTATATCTATGAGAAACTTAGAAGAGTTATGTAACCATTTGTTTATTTTGTTGATTTATGCTCATTGTTTGTGCAATTTTGAAACTGTCGTGAGAATTCTGTTTTAATTAGAACTTTATATGTGTGTATGGTTAAATCAGGTGATGGGTGTCAATGGTGTGCAGGTAGACTCGCTTTGACTCCTTGCCCATCACCATGTGGGTTCAAGTCCCCATTGGACAATCAACTTATTGTGAGAAGGTCTTCCACCTGACCTATGGTGAGCCAGTGGTTTTTCTAAGACAGATATCAGGGGTCTTTCTCAACCCAGAAAAACCAGATATGGTAGCGCCATCGGTAGAGCATCGGCTCCATGTATGGGAGGCGCTATGTTCGATCCCGCGAAATACCAGTCATTAAAAATGGTAGTGGTGTAAGGGTAGTTCCACAACTGGTTAGCCCGGTGTCAGGATAATGTGACTGGGTGTGGTGTCATGCCAGGTGTTCAAGGCATGCTATACACAATGAAGGCTGTACTATATCTGCTTCAAGTGGACACCGGCTCAAGATAAATGAAATACTGTTGGTGGGATGATAAACACAATAAACAAACAACCCAGAAAATCTGGACCTTGGCAGTATGTCCATAATTATGTTGTCAGAAGGTAAAAATCAAGTAGTCAAACCAAATTGAACCCTGTTTATCGACCATGCTCATCCTGTCATAATTGTATGTTTTTATGTTAGATTGATCAATGATTGATGAAGTTGACTTCACTTTTCAACACAACTACATCTAATTTTCTGTCATGTCAGGACAACAACTGTAAAGGAAAATAAGCAAATCTTTTTAGTTGAGGGCACAGATTTAATTTTCACAGGTTTAATTTTCACAGATTTAAAGGTGCTGCTTGTTTTAGATGACATAAATAATAATAAGAGGGACTTCTCTTAGAGATAGCACAAATGTAATATTAGAGGCTTGCTGTTTGAGACTACACAATTCTTTTAATGAGACTTCAGTTTGATACAACACTTGATTTATTTAGGGCTCTTTCTGTTTTAGATGACAAAATCAGGTTGGGGGCCTTCCCTTGTATACATGAACTGAAAAATAAATCTCTATAGGCTGGATTTAATCCGGCTTAGATTAATCCTGAGTTTATCTTTCCTTTCCTGTAATGTGTGGACTTATTGTCAATATTTGTACTGAACATTGGACTGCCTGACTTCAACTTGATTTTAAGACAATATTTCACAAGTTGCTTAGCATAGATATGATAAAAATGAAGGTAAATGGTGCAGATCTGGATGAAACAGCTTCCAATCAGAGCTATCTGATTCCACATGAAGCTGTCTGATCCTACTGGGTGCTGTGATTCCTCAGGGAGTTGTATGATTCCACTGGGAGCTGGTTGATCCTACAGAAAGCTGTCAGATCCTACAGGAACATTTCAGAGATCTTCTGTAGTCAATATTATAGACCTGTTAAATTTCCAGATTTAAAAATAAAAGTTTAAACTTTTTACTAACAAAAATTTCCAGTTTAGACAAAAGAGCATTTTAGGGTCCATAAAGCAAAAACTCTGTACAAACTGTTACTCAGTTTTTGCTTAGATATTCCTAAGTTGTAAATGGGCATGTGACTACCATATGTTGCATATTTACCTATATTACTTTTTTCTTCACCATAAAGGAGAGATGGGGGTTGGACAGTAAGAGTCAGTTACATGTCATCATCGACTGCCTGTCCCCACTACCCACAGGCTGGGCCCCCCTCATGATTGCCTCATGATTGCCATTCACAAGAATCAATATGTTGGTAGCAGCTGTTGGTCTAATTTCATCCCTAATTGCCCATTATGTCAGTTCAGTCTGAGAAATACATTCAAAGAAGGACACTGATTAAACATGCCGTAATTTTGATTTCATTTTTGAAACTGTTTTTCCCCTCTTTCCTTTCATTTATGTAACTTAGGCAATACTTTTCACTTGATAATATTGGTCAGGTATCAAATAATTTTTCAAAGTTTAGGTACTCTCTCGTTTGACGCTCCCTTATTGTTCACCACCCTTATTCAGACCTTTTCTTATCAGTTTGTTTATCACATTGTTGATTTTCTTGAATGTCGTCATTGATCAGTAATACAGAAATATTGTCCATTGATGCCTTGATTGACATTGTGGCCCTTGAACATTCCTAAACCCCATTTCTGTTGACTAGGTCTCAGACTGTCACCTTGATTGTCTCATGTTTGTCTTTCACACATTTGATGAGGAACTTGAGAGTGTGAGTCTGAAGTTTGTTTCCACTAATTCTGTATCCTTTTGCTACAATCTATGTGTACAGGCAAAAGAAAAAACAACAACATATGGTGTGGGTGTGTGGGTATTACAATTACCACTTCCTAGCTAAATTTATTGACAAAAAAAAAAGATTGATGCACAGCATCAAAGGGCAATCCAATTTATATTTTAAACAATTAAATATGTAAATTCATGCTCAAGGACGAACATCTGAGGAATAACAAACCTCATGCTGAGTTTTTTTACTTAAAGTTTGCTGAAAATAGGATTGAATAGTTGGCCTCCACATGTGTATTGTCTGCCTCTTCATTTATAATAGATATCTAACAGTATTAACATTTCATTTAATGATATGTAATAAACTTTTATAATACCAATGTAAAAGTGTAAAAAGCTGAAACCTCCGTCAAGGATATTTATAAATGTGGAAATAACAGATATTTCAATCCTGGTAGCGCAAACGGTAGAGCACTGGCTCTAGGTACTAGAGGCCCTGGGTTCGATCCCGGGCGAAGAGATATACTGAAGTCGTTAAAAATGGTAGTGGTATAGCTCCCTTGCTAACGCTCAAGCAAATATAAGGGTGGTTCTATGACTGGTTGGCCCAGTGTCAGGATAGTGTGACTGGGTGTGGTATCATGCCAGGTGTTCACGGTATGCTATACACAGTGAAGGCAGCACTATATCTGCTTCTAGTGGACACCGTCTCCAGATAACTAAAATACTGCTGGTGGGAGATAAACCCAACAAACAAACCACCTTTAAGGTACATTGAACAACATCAATTTAAAACCCTTGTACAATGTTGCCAACAGGTGTGCATTAAACCTGCTTCAGCCACTTTGAAGTTGTTACATAAGTACATTACTTACGTGGTACATAGATGAAGTGGTACAAGGTCTGTAAAATGTAATAATGGCACGGGACACCTCAGTTATTACTATGATATAGACCGGATAGATATTACAGGCTACACTGTATGGTCTAATAACTGACGCAATTGACCTTACACAAGTGACTCAAATAACCTAATAAATGACCTCAATTGACCTTAGACAAGTGACCCAAATAACATAATAAATGACCCAAATGACCTTATACAAGTGACCCAAATAACCTAATAAATTACCAAAATGACCTTACACAAGTGACTGAGCAATACTAATTGCTGGTTATTTCTAACAATTACATCAACAGAAAGAGGTTATACTAGAGATTAAGCCACAGGAGGTGTAGATCCTGATAAGAAAATGTCAGTGTCGACACGCTGATCCGTATCTGCACTAATCTAATGGCCAAGACGTTAGTCATTGATTTGCAGGCCTAAAGTGGTACATGTATCTGACAGTTTACCTTAATCAAATTCATGTGAAAATATTTAACCTCTGTTTTTCGAGAATTTGTGCATTATTTTTGCATAAAATCATGCTAAAGTCTACATGACAACAATTTTGAAAACTTTTTCAATTTTAAGTAAGTACAAATCGTGCTCATAATGTTCATTCTTTCTAAATCTATCAATATGCATAAAAAGAATTTCTGCAATAAAAAAAAAGAAGATACCTGGATAATGATATAACCAGATCTCAATTGTAAGTGGTCATGTGTTCTTGGTTTAAAAATAGCGTGGCTCAGATTGGAAATGAGAGATTTATAATGTTATAGGTAGCGTTACATGATATGTGTTTTTACGTCGATGTAAGGCATCAATAAACATCGCTCCGCTGTATCTCTACAGCTAACAACAATTGATTTAATTGTTTGAGAAAAATGTTTTTATGGTTTAAACTGTCAGGTACCACCTTTAAAGTGAATACTGGCACTCCCAACTAAGAAAATATGAAACATCTGGCATTATAACTCAGTTGAAATAAAACCTGTGACCAAGATTAGATCTACAGATTTGCGCAGATGATGGAATTTGCAATAATAGGAAAGCCACACAATGTGGGTTTAATGTCAGGATTTGTTTGCATATATATACATTATGAGAAGAATTGAGAAGTTCTTAAAAAGATGTTTTTCAGCAGATTTATCGTTTGTAACATAGTTTGTTTGTATTGTATTATTACCTGGTGTCAGATTGCAGTCTCTAGGCACTGAGTGGATAAGTGGTTGCAGTAGTTGACTTGGAACTCCTTAGCTCCTCATAGTTGCAGGTTCAAGTCTTGGTCAGGGCACAAAGTCTTTTAAGTAGGAAGGTATTTTAGTTGGCCATTAATGCACCTGTGACATTTTTCTGGGGTCTTAACCATAAATTTGTTTGGGTCTATTTTTCCACCAGTAATGGTTCTGTCTGTGATATGTTCATCGGCTTTGGTATATTCTCTTGATTCCAGTTTATCGTTTTCAACATATTTATACAAAACATTTTCACATATCTTTTATTTTTCCATATTGAATTATTCTTATATATTTTTTGGGGAAAAAATGAACAAAAAGCAATAAAATACTATATATAGGATCAGTATGTATTATAGGATCAAAATAATGATTGTACTTATTTCGATAGTGAAAACTTATTCGATAAAACATTTTAATTTTGTCTGGTTGTATTAATATTTTAATGAATTTTAACAACATTTTTAGTATTTATAGAAAACAGATAAAAATTATTTATTTTTTAAGTGCTCAGCTTCATTTCTAAGTTGCTAACTGCTTTTTATCTTTTTTGGAATATTTGCTGACAGCTTTGTAAAAGGTAGCTAGACATATTGGTTTAGACTCTGTAGCAAGTATTGTAGATCCTGATCAGACAGCTTCAGGCAGGATCCAGGTTTTTTCTAACCTTTTTGGGAACTTGACCTGACCCCCAGAATCTTTTCTGTCATTTAAGACAAAATTGGGAAAGACTCAAATCATATTTTATATAAATATAACAAGGCAAAAATCAAATATTTGATTCATTGAACTCCTTTAATGTTTTTGCTCATTTACAAAGCAAAACCTCCATTTCTCATGTTACAGAAGTAGTCGTTTTTGTCAATTATTTGACCAGGAGTGACTGTTACATTTTTTTTTTCATTCTTTGAATTGGAAAATTTTCTCCTTGAAAAGAGGAAACGAACACAGTCATACTTTTTGCGATTGGGAACACATCCAAATATGGGTCTACAAAACAAGCCAAAAATAACCTTGGATCTGGCTAAACTAGATAAACACTATTTCTCATGTGAAATGTCTTCAGGAGGCAAAGAACATGTTTTTACAGAGCTAATTAGCATTATGAATTGGTTTAGTTTCGCATAGCAGCCAAAAGTACTCAATATAATGTGTATAATTTATGGGCGAGGCATTTTTGCAGTACATGCTGACTGTTACCAGCTTGTTTTATGTTGTGTGTAGCCACATTCGTCATACCACATCTGCCACCAGGTGACATTGACAACTTCTGACGTAGGTAGTTTTCACAGAAATGTTCACACACACTATAGTTAGATCTCCTCTAAACCAGCTATGGGCCAAGCGGTTAGAGCCACAGGTTTTTAACTTCTCAGCGCCGAACTGTGTAGATTCAAGTCTCAGTCAGTATTCTTCAGAGAACTTCTGTGTAGGAAGGTCTTCCATCCGACCTGCCCTGCGTCCTTTGTGTTCTACCCAGGCACATGTCTGGGGTCTTCCTTCATCAATAATTTACTGAATCTCCCAAGTATGACATTAGTGTCAAGTGTGATGTAACAAAATGAAACAAACAAGAACACAAACAAATGCTATGCATATTGACTAGACTTTGGCATATGGCATAGATCCAGATCACAATGAGTTGGTCTAAGCTAAGGGAGTGTAGATCCAGATCAAAATAAGTTGGTCTAAGCTAAGGGAGTGTAGATCCAGGTCAGCCAGCCTTCTCAACCTTTCACTTTCCTTGAGAGGTCTCCGGCTGTCCTGTGTTCATCTGGAACATTGCCATTTATTCTTAACAGGCTTTTTGTGACCTAGAGACTTGTTTTTTGTTGTTGATTTTTCTGGACAAAAACTGACTCCTGTTGCTCTTGTGGTAGGCTATTGGTTCTGCTGGACGTTTACTTGGATTCTGCTTTAGTTAGTAACAGCCAAGATGTTACTGTCATGACCATAGATAAACTGCTGCAATGTTTTGTTTTTTATTAAACTGTGTTAACATCTTGTGGCTGACATTTCATGTGCCGGTGGTTCTGCATCTTCCTTCACCAATATAGCTGAATATCACTGAATGACCATAATTGTATCACTGCGATGTTATTGGAAAAAAAACAGTAAAATAAAAAAAAACAATAAAATAAAAAAATAACATGGATTTGTGTAAAATTTTGCAGGAAATGTCATGTTTTGAGATTTAAAAAAAAAAAAATTGAATTGTTGGTCTCATCATTTATAAGGGCCCAGCAAATGGTGAAACAGTTTGAGAAAAAACAAACATGACAGTGATGAATGCTGCGGCATTATTTGTTGTAATAAATGCTACATTACTCAAAAAGCAATAGCTAGAAGCAATCCGTGTGTATCAGTGCGTAGTTAATAGATTCAGATGTTTTGGTTTTCAAGCATGATGAAATGATTTTAAACACTAGACAATCAAAGGTTATATGGAAAAATATTTTGTTTAGAAAAAAAAAGAAAATGCCTGATAATGAAGGTGTAAAATAAGTTGAAATGATGATAATGACGATGTTTATTTCTCTTTTTAGAAGGATAAAATACTCATTGAGCTAATACTTTTATGAAATGGTTGATCTTAAGACTACTACATGGTACAATATATTAGACTACTACATGGTACAATATATAAGACTACAGGGCTTTTTTTCATCATTTTGGGAATATGACCCATACCCCTGGAATTGGGAATTTTTTCGTCGTTTTGCCAGAAATTGGGAATTTTTTACACCTATGGGGAATAAAAAGCTGTTCTGTTATATGTTGTTTTTTATCCTGTTTGCCTTTAATTCCACTTTACTCGATGATGATCCCGCCTCTGCTAACGCTGCTTGCTTTAGAGGCAAGTCAATTCTTTTTCTTTTCGATTGGGAATTTTTCTTCTCTGATTGGGAAAAAAGTATATGTTTTGCCATTGGGAACATGACCGAATATCGCCTATAAAATTGGCCGAAAAAAAGCCTTGGACTACTACATGGTACAATATATGACTACTACATGGTACAATATATCTGACTACTACATGGTTCAGTATATCAGACTACTACATGGCTCAGTATATCAGACTACTACATGGTTCAGTATATCAGACTACTACATGGTACAATATATCTGACTACTACATGGTTCAGTATATCAGACTACTACACGGTTCAGTATATCAGACTACTACATGGTACATTATATCAGACTACTACATGGTTCAGTATATTAGACTACTACATGGTACAATATTTAGACTACTACATGGTACAATATATCAGACTACTTCATGGTACAATATATCAGACTACTACATGGTACAATATATCAGAATACTACATGGTACAATATATCAGAATACTACATGGTACAATATATCAGACTACTACATGGTACAATATATTAGACTACTACATGGTACAGTATACCAGACTACTACATGGTACAGTATATTAGACTACTACATGGTACAGTATACCAGACTACTACATGGTACAATATATTAGACTACTACATGGTACAGTATACCAGACTACTACATGGTACAGTATGCCAGACTACTACATGGTACAATATATTAGACTAATACATGGTACAATATATTAGACTACTACATGGTACAATATATCAGACTACTACATGGTACAATTTATCAGACTACTACATGGTACAATATATTAGACTACTACATGGTACAGTATACCAGACAATATATATACACACAAACCCTAAAGTGCATGAGATAGTTTCAGTTTGGCTACTTGTGCTTTGTGGAAGCGGGAGGCACCTGTGGCAGATGGTTAAAAGTTGCTGACTTGAAACTTCTCAGTCCCTCATCGCATGGGTTCGAGTCCCAGTTTCAAGTGGGGAGGTTTTCCAGCTAACCTGCGGTTTGCCGGTGATTTTACCCAGATGTAAGTCTGGAGTCTTTCTCCACCAGTATATAGCTGGACGTTGCTAATATGACTATAATTGTGTCAGTGCGATGTAACCAAAACAACACACAAAACTTTCTGTGAAAGCCAGGATGACAGTAGCAGCTTAAGAAATGGTGGTAAAGGCCCTTGTTCTCTATAATGATAAACACAAGGCTTTGCTTTTGGCATTTCAAATACCCCTTGTCTGTTAATTCATCTGCCACATTGCCATTTATTCCTAACAGTTTAGCTCTTTGTGAGCCAGAGACTTGGTGGGTTTTTACATTTCTGGAAAAGAACTAAGTTCTTAGCCTTCTCTTCTTTTTTTTTGCAGCCACAATCTCATCTCCTTTTGCCAGAGGGTGTTTTTTTTTCTTTCAGTCTTGGTGCTTCATCGTAAAATCTTCTGCTGTTGTTTTCCATGTTTTTGTTTTCTGGCATAGATCTTCTAGATCGTTTACCCAGAGACATTTCTCGTATTGATTGAATTTGATTTATTTTGTCCCAGTATAGTCATGTTTTTCTGCATCACTGCCTAACATATCGGAGTAAAAGGCTTTATTGAAGACTATTCATGATGTGACCCTCAAAGCTGCCTGTCTTGGTTGGCAAAAGCCGTTGTTTTATGTTGTTTTTTCCCCCCACTGTTTTTTTTCCTGGCTTCAAAACAGGGGCGTGTTCTGTTGTTGTTTTTTATTTTTATTTATTTATCCAGCCTTCTGAACAACGAAGATTTATTCAATGTTTTTTTCATTCTACATAACAAAGAAAGGATATGCAATGTTTTCTCCACCTTTCAGAATAATGAAGGGATATTTATTTTTTTCCAGCCTTCATAACAATAAATAGTGTTGTTTGTGTTGAGTTTTTTTCAGTTGTAAGAAAAAACTGTGGCACCCGTGGCGTAGTGGTAGAGTCGCCAATTTTAACTCTTCTGACTGCTTAGCTTCTCACAACGTGGGTTTGAGTCCCGGTAGGGGCGAAGAACTTAATGTGAGAAGGTCCTCCAGCTGACTTGCGGTGCACCGGTGGTTCTACCCAGACATGTGTCTGGGGTCCTCCTCCCCTGAAAAGCTGGACGTTGCTATAATGATCATAAATGGTCGCTGCAATGTATTTAAAAAAAAAAAACACAAAAAAAACCCAACATATATTGGTATTACTAAAAGTATATTGGTATTACTAAAAAGTATATTGCTTTTACTAAAAGTAAAATACTACAAAAAGTACAGTACAAATTGTCTTTAAAGGTTTGTTCAGCATATTTTATGCCTTGCGAGTACAATGTTTATTTGCTAAAATACCTCTTTCAAGTTGTTTCCTTTGTTTGCTAAAATTTAAGGTTTACACTTTTTGTTCATATAAAATATAAACCTTTATAAATTTATAGTGTAGAAAAAATTACCATACCTTCCTTCATTCATGACTTATGATTTAAAAAACAGCAACAATACATCTTGTCTTTAATTTCAAAGAAACTTTTAATCATTTTCAAAGAAAACATTAGCTGAAACAGATATAAATCACAGAATAAACACCTGTTTGCTACATATTAAAACTTAATTGCCACCTGCCACTTATTGCTATAGGTTCTTAAAATATATGGACCATTGTTCTGTTGGAAAATATTCCTTCATAAATGCACTGCTGTGAAAGGAGATAATTTTTTCATTTATAATTGCTAAATTGATGGCTACATAGCTTGTGCACTTTCAGTTTCAATTGTATTTGTATGGTTTTTAGACACAATGGTGGTCTAGCAGAGGTTTTCAGTGGATTTACTAGCCATGGACCATCAGCAGTCAACCAATTGACAACCACCAATAGATAGATAGATGGTTGGATGGATGGGATAGACAGAAAGATATTTTTCAGCTTGCAAGATTGCAACAAGTCAATAATTGGTAAAAAAACGCCATTCCTCCTGAGTAATTTTGGTTCTAGCCTTACTGAGCTTTAGTTCACCAGTGAGATTATTTCAGTTATTTTGTGACAGTGTCGACTTGAAGAAGATATAGTATTTATTGTCTGCACTAAATGTAGCTTGCCGTGAACACCTGGCATGATACCACACCCAGTCACATTATCCTGACACCAGGCCAACCAGTCGTGGAACTACCCTTTTATTTGCTTGAGTGTTAGCAAGGGTGCTATACCACAAACATTTTTAAATACTTTGGTATGTCTGCAGCCTGGGAGTGAACTCAAGGCCTCCTGTACCTGGTGCCGATGCTCTACCTATTGAGCCACCAGGTCCGGTTTTTAGACTGGTGCGCATGCGCCAGTCTTAAGTAACGATGCTGTGAACTCAGCGACGCGTGGTTTTTAACATCGGGTGTATCATTGCGACCACGAGAGCGTATTCAAGTAGTTGTGCGGCATAAGAAGTAGTGCGTTTTTAGAAAACACAAATATTACGAAGGAATGCGAACCTTTGTAAGGAAATGCGACAAATAAAAACAAGGAAACAATGTAATGTTGTTTTTCGAACAAATATGAAAGGATATTCAAAGAACGATTACAAACAAATCAGTCACGTGACAAGCGGGAGATAGCGTTGGTCGTCATTTTGGATAGATCGGAGTGCTTTTGAACGAGTTTCTGCTCAGCTTTCAAGGACCGTAAATAAGTTGGCAAATATTTATGTTAATGCATTGTTGCGATCGACGTAAAAATTAGGATTGTAACTGTTTCAGTCTCTTAAGTTACGTGGGCCTTGTGCATTTCATTGTTGACACTACTTCAGTTGTGGCGGAAGCTGATCATAACTGCATTAGAACTAGAAGGTTTTTTATCGTTAACTTCAGTTAAGGCATTTTTCATAACGTTTGTGGTGTGTTGTTAGTTTAATAAGCTAACTGACTTCGGCATTTTTTTGTCTTGAAATCTAGACCTAAATACAGGAGGCTACGATTATAAACAAATCAGTCACGTGACCAAAATTGCGGGAAAATCTAGCGTGGGTTGCCATTTTTGTAAGCTTCTGTAGATTGAGAGTTTCCTAAGCAATATTAAGGTAGCAGTGACATCCATTGGTGGAATGTATGTTACATATGTACATATATGTTACAATACTGATGACCGCAACCGTCCACGTAACCTTCATGCCGTGCTACTGTTGACAATCACTGTACTTCTATTGCATGAACCAATTACAACAGCCAAGTTAATGGTTATCACCACGGTACTGTATACTCAGGGATTTCAATAGCTTTCACTTTTGTTGAGAATTTCTTTGACAATTTTCAAGGGGTCATGATCAGATTAACACAAGTCAAATCATGTGTTCACGAACTTAACTAATTGTAAAATTGCTTTAACTTCATTTCCATATATTTACAAGGGTCCAATTAGTATTTACTTCATTTTTTAAATGCTTTACATACTAAATTTATGGTTATTCTTGCAAAATTTGACCACTTATTCTGCGCTTCTGCATCAAACAAAATGACCCCCAACCTAAGATTTAGGTGAGGTCAAAACTGGAAAACCTCAATTTTCCTTGCATCAAAATGCAAATATCTGGATCTGTTAAAATCCCTGAATATACTGAATTATTTGCTAATGTTGTTGATAGTGACTGTCACGTACAAACGAAAAGAACATACACGTAGTTTCATATGTTTCGAGTAATGATATCTGTGCAGGAAAAGTTTGATTCTTTTGCTCTTCTCCACCTCTCTTTTGTTCATCTTCAAATGTTTTTCAAAGTTTTGTTACATTAAATTCTTATATGAAAACTACTAATTGTTATTCATTGCTCCCCTATGACAGCCAATGTAAGACTATCAACAGCAATCTTTCCAATTCCCTAATGTGCATTTCGCCGTTCAAGACATCTTGATTACTCCCTTGGAACTACGCTTTCAACCGGAGCGCCAGTCTTCCAACGCTTTCAGCGCTTTGATTAATATAGGGGTCTCTCTCCACTAATGAAAGCTGGATGTGCAATGATGATAATAGTTGTGTTGGTGCAATGTCTTCTACTGAAACAAACATAAAAAAAATCTGATATACTTGAACTGTCAAAAGTTTAAACCGGAAAAAGCTAGCTATAAGTACACTGAGCTTGTTAGAACTAACAGTACATGACAGTGTTTGCAAACCCTTAGCCTGTTGTAATTGTTGAAAATCCAATCTGAATTCTAGTTTCTTGTAACTTCAATACAAGCACACAAAAAACTAGTCTAATTACTGGAGACTCCATCGCAAATAATGCAGATCCTGATCAGACATATTCCAGCTGAAGCTGGCGGATGTGGATCTACACTATTTGCCAAAGCTAGATAAGATTGTGTTTTGCAGGCCAGGACCTTTTATATTATTTTACTTGACCTGCATGAAGATCATTGAGTTTAATCCCGGCAAGGTCTCGGGTTGTCAATGCCTGATGTTGAGAGTGGAGATCTAGTGGTAGCCTTTAAGCTGTATTGATTCCCAATGTTTGAAGAATTGATTTGGAGTAAAAGGTCAGGCCAGATTAACTAGTATGAAATCAATTATGACAAGGTACAAGGAGATGCTTGTTAGGTTTTAAGTTTAAACCAAATGGCTTGGTGTTTACCAGAACATTTATAGGCAATTGGCAACATCAATTGATTTCTTGTGGAGGAAGATCCGAGATAGATATCTAAGGGTTGAACTGTTGGCACACCTCAAGTCAGCTGGACCGGACCTGGTAGCGCAATCCGTAGAGCGTCGGCTCCAGGGTTTGAACCTGTGCTGTGACCTACTAAAATCGTTAAAAATGGTAGTGGTATAGCTTCCTTACTAATGCTCAAGCTAATAAAAGTGGAGTTCCATGACTAGTTGGCCCGGTGTCAGAATAATGTCACTGGGTGTGGTATCATGGCAGGTGTTCACAGCATGCTATACACAGTGAATGCAGCACTATATCTGCTTCAAGTGGACACTGTCTACAGATAACTGAAATACTGTTGTTGGGACAATAAACCCAACAAACAATTGGAGTCAGATGGAAGAATCCCTTCATGAGAATTTCCAGTCAAGGATTCTAACCTGTACGGTAATGAGCTGAAGAGAGTCTTGTTGTCGATTGGACTAGCTTGCCCATAGCACCCGTTTTACAGGGTTCACTATGGAAGAACTGGAGTTTGAAGCTCAGCTGATCTGCGCCAGGTACAGATGGTCCAAGGTTCAAACTCTCAGGTTGCAACAAACCGGCCTTCAAAAATGGTAATGGTATAGGTCGCTTGCTAACACTAAGGTGAATATATTGGTAGTTTCAAGACTGGTCGGACTGGTGTCTTGAAAATGTGACAAGGTGTGGTTAATGTTGTAACGTGTGGGATAATGTTGTGTTTTGCCATGTGTTCTCCTGGTTCTATTCATAGTGAAGGCAACTGGACATCAACTTTTGATAAATTGTAGATTTTTCTATTGGACAAAAACCCAGAAAACAATATGAAAGGAGTACCAGTTTTTCTGGTGAAAAGGTTTTCTTTACTGACCTTTATATGAGAGCTGTCTGGATCCAAATCTATAATTGCTGTTGAGTCTCTAGCATCTTTTCATGGAGATATACATGGAAATCATTAAGTATAAGTATAGTTTATTAAAGGTAGTAGCCGAAATTGGCTTATGTCAAATGTATATGACAATATCTGACCTCTGTTTTCGGTATTTGTGCATAATTTCTGCAGAAAACAACAACATACTTTGGTCTAAGCTTAGACGATTATAAACAGCATCCAATTTTACAGCAGTAAAACTCATTAATCAGCTCTAAAAAAAAAATTACTATTTTCAAATCTTTAAATAATAACGATCGGAATACACGCTAAAAAATGAACATCAACGTCAGGGCAGATGATGCGGATGAGATAAAATGTGAGTGGTTACATGGCTTTCCAAGTTTAAAAATAGGTAACTGCAGCGTGGCTCAGATAGGAAATACATTTTTAATGAAGATTGGGGTGTTATGGTTTACTTTTCACGTAGGTTTAGGACATCAATAAACAACATGTCGTGAAATCTGTTCAGGTAACAATGGTTTATTTGGTTGCTTTATGAAAATATTTTTGGTCCAAACTGTCGGATACCACCTTTAAACTAAGATGTGGCATGACATGGATAAGTGCTTAGGTGTCTCCCATCACTGAGAACATAACTGTATGGTAGTTGTGGTGGATCTCAAGTAGTTAGTCTCGCCTTCAGTTAGGTGAAAATGTGCATTTGTTTAAGCTCTGGAGATTTCATCTCATGTACAGTCTAAGGAGTTGATTATTCATTGAGTATTTGGAAAGCACTTGTGTTTTTCCTTGTCTTCACTGTTCAAGTTGGCTTTGATTAGCATGTGTTTTTAATGAGCTTATTGCGTTTTCCACTTAAGTAGTCTACAAGTTGAATTAATCGGTGAAAATGTGCATTTTTGAATGTGCATTGTTATACAAGTGGACATTTATAGTTTTATAGAACTTTTGAAAATGTGTTTTTTTTTTAATTTGTGCTGTACAACTCCACTTGCCTTTTATATATTTGATCAACGGGTGAAAAGTTGATTTTTACACTGTTCAAACAGTTGTGAAATGCATCCTGGGTGAGTTGTATAAGGCGAGCGTTAGTCCATACAGTGCACCATACAAGTTGACTTTAATATGGCAGGTAAAAGTGTATTTACGGAGCTGAATGTTGTCATATAATGTACAATGTGCTAGTTGACTGTTACAGGTGACTTCTTGCATTTAGTGATCTGTTGTTCTATTGTATGATCTATTCAGACATTTGGGGTTAAATACTAGAAGCAAGTATTGACAGTGTGTGTAGGATAAGGAAATACCACTGTACTCTGAGGCAGTTTACCAAGTCTGTTCAGGTAAACTTATTAGTGTTATTCATGCATTAAACTTCTTATTTTCTTCTTAAACTTACTTTGAAATTAATTTGTCTGTAATTACTTAATATATTCTGTGTATTTTATTACGCTCAATGTTCTTTTGAATGTCGCAAATGTATGCCCTGTAATGTATTTGTTTGTGATTGAAGTTTTAAACCTATTCCTTCATAGCTGTTTGAGTATAATTCTTTTAACTTATTTTAATCCCTCTGGACTGCCCACTTCCTGGGTAGAACCAGTACCCAGCTTGTATTACCTGCAGCAATCTGTGGTAAATAGTCTTGCTGAAGGGATATCGTTTTGTGGTTGGTGGTGTGTTTGAAGCCAGGATCCTCCAATCCAAAATACAGTGTCGTTACTGCTACAGCAAGGCAGTTCACATTGATCAAAGGGAGTAATTTAATGGTAAAAACTAAAGGCATTGACAGGAATCATCAAATGTCATCCATAAATATGTTTTCAAAAGAATAAAAAATTAATGAGCCACATGATGAAGACAGACATCAAAGGATAAGACATGCTGGGATCTTGTGTCAGTGAGCTGAAAACGTATTTCTGGCCTACAAATGTCAGTGACTGCGCAATCTATATATAACATCAACCTTAAATTATTTTATTTTTTCTTAATTCTCAAGTTTTATGAAATCTGTTTATGAATTTGTGGTAGGTGGAAAAAAACCCAATACAATCTTAAAATCCTCTTATAGCTTTGCTGAGAATAATGCCTTCTTAACGATGTTGTCTGACAGTTTGCCTATTTCAGATGTATAAACAAAAAGTTTACTCTGCACACCGGACCTGGTAGCGCAATCAGTAGAGCGTCTGCTCCAGTTACAGGAGGTCCCGGGTTCGATCCCAGGCAGTGACACACCAAAGTTTTTAAAAAATAGTGGTATAGCTTCCTTGCAAACGCTCAAGCAAATATAAGGGTAGTTCCACGACTGGTTGGTCCAATGTCAGGATAATGTGACTGGGTGTTGTATCATGCCAGGTGTTCATGGCATACTATACACAGTGAAGGCAGCACTATATCTGCTTTAAGTGGACACCGTCTCCAGGTAACTGAAATACTGTTGATGGGACGATAAACCTAATAAACAAACTGGTAGAGCGTCGGCTTGCGGATCGGGAGGTCGTGGGTTCGAACCCCGGCCGGGTCATACCAAAGACTTTAAAGTTGGTAGTAGTGGCTTCCCTCCTAACGCTCGGGGCTACGGGGACAGCATTACGCCTGACTCGTCGGTGTCAGTATAATGGACCGGCCGGGTTCAGGCCCTGGGCACCTCATAAGTGCCCCTGTGCTGTAATGATAGAAATGTCGCTGCGCAGTAACGGCAAAAAATGCCGGCTAATCCCTAATCCCTAATAAACAAACAAACAAACTTTACCCTTCTTTTAGGATCTTCGGCTTAATACCTGCATATACATAAACTTGAGTCTAAAAATGATGATCTTTGACAGCACAAATCCGGAAATAAATCACCCCAAAATATTCATTCTATCCATTTTTTAAATGATCATATTGAGATTTCCGCTAAAAAGATATCGACATTGGTATGGATTACCAGGATGATGAAAAAAAAACTTATCTGAAGTAAAGAGTCATGTGGTTTTCTTAGTTTAAAAATAACTTACCATGAAGTGTGGCTCAGATTGACAATAAATATTTGTAGTGTCAGGTAGGATGTTATCCTTCAATTTTCACATAGATGAAGGACATAAATAAACAGCACTTGGCTGGATATTTTCAGGCAACTTTAATTCATTTGGTTGTTTGTGAGAGAGAGAAAGGTCTAAACTATTGTATATCACCTTGAAACCGTGTGATGCAATCTCTGAAATCAGTGCATGATGTATGTGATATAAATTTTGACCCTTTCCTGCATGAATTTTAACCCTTTCTTGCAAGTATATGCCATTTTATGCCTTTAAAAACCATTCACAATCATTAGCAGAATCTGCATGACTAAAGGCTTATGTGCAGACTGGTTCAGCCTTAAATCTATTGTTACAAGCTGAACATGCATTTATTAGTCATTTTATCTCTTTTTAAGAAAAGCAAAAAAAAAAGTCAGGTGATTTTTCAAAATTATAGATGAACAATAAATGAAAGGGGTAAGTGGTATGATGAATTCTTCAGCGGCCAACTACAACATCATGCCTTTCATAAAATTCAGTTACTTGATACATATATGGGGCATCTGTTTCTGACCAGTTACAGATGCCAACTTTTAACCCTACAGACACTTACTGCGTAGGTTTGAGTCTCAGTTGAGGCGAGTATTTTCTTGTGGGAAGGTTCCAGCCAACCAGTTGGTGTGACTGTGGTTCTACCCTGGCATATATTAATCTCGTCCTAAACCAATAATGAGCTGGGTGTCGCCAATATGACCATAACTTTGTTCGTGCAATGTAACAAAAAACAAGCAATCTAACATGCCATGAAGCGAATGGTGCTTTGGCGCAGACTACAACCATTTTAATGTCCTATGATGAAACGGTACTTTACTGCATTACTCATAGAATGCTTTTTCACACTCATGCTGTTGTAGTAATGTCACAGCGTTGATCACTTCTTTTAATTAAGCTGACACTCTTTGCTGGGCAACATCGATGATACAATGATAAAAACAACAGTTCAGGATTTCCCCAGTGTTCAGGCTGTTATTGACGACTAGATTGATGTAACATTATCGACAAGCTTTATTGACGGCTGTATTGATATTTGTGTCTGAAGGTAATGGGAATCAATAATTTGTTTAGAATACCAATTAAGCTTTGACTCACTTTAGTTCACAGCCAATAATAGAACAAACCAGCAGAATGTCATGGGAAATTGAAGCCCTGTCACATATGCTTTTTACCTCCTCTGCTTTCCTTTTGTTCCTTTCAGTAAAGTGAAAAATAAAAAATCTAATTAGTAAGTCACTAATTCTCTCTTATGATTCAGTCTAATTTCCCATTTTTGTTTTTCTTACAGAACTTTCTGTTTTAGGTGTTCAATCCGTGACATATTTTTACTACAAAATACTCTTGTTTAGTCATTTGTATAAGTTAGAAGCATTTTCTCCTGGCCTGCTAGAATGATATTAATCAGACGTAGGCAGGTAGTGTAGAATCAGAACAGCCGGCACAAAATTGCGACTGTCAAATCAATATCAACACTATTGGTTTGGCTAATCTCTAAAAATTTGTCTTGATAATTTTAAATGTTGTTGGTTGTGAATATATTTACGTTAGTTTTTAAATTACTTCTGTAAATGTCAAAGCAAGTTTAAGCTTCATTATGAATTTGTTTTTCTGAAGTATGATTCCTCTAAATGTAATGCTAAACCTGCTTTTTATAAATGAATCACACTTGGGCAAATAGTATAGATCCAGATCTGCCAGTTGCTGCTGGGAGCCGTCTGATCAGGATCTGCCAGATCCTGCTGGGAGCCGTCTGATCAAGATCTGCCAGTTCCTGCTGGGAGCCATCTGATCAAGATCTGCCAGTTCCTGCTGGAAGCTGTCTGATCAGGATCTGCCAAATCCTGCTGGGAGCCGTCTGATCAGGATCTGCCAGTTCCTGCTGTGAGCTGTCTGATCAGGATCTGCCAGTTCCTGCTGGGAGCCGTCTGATCAAGATCTGACAGTTCCTGCCGGGAGCTGTCTGATCAGGATCTGCCAATTGCTGCTGGGAGCTGTCTGATCAAGATCTGCCAGTTCCTGCTGGGAGCCGTCTGATCAGGATCTGCCATTTCCTGCTTGGAGCTGTCTGATCAGGATCTGCCAGTTCCTGCTGGGGGCTGTCTGATCAGGATCTGCCAGTTCCTGCTGGGAGCTGTCTGGTCAGGATCTGCCATTTCCTGCTGGGAGCTGTCTGATCAGGATCTGCCAGTTCCTGCTGGGGGCTGTCTGATCAGGATCTGCCATTTCCTGCTTGGAGCTGTCTGATCAGGATCTGCCAGTTCCTGCTGGGAGGCATCTTGTCAGGATCTGCCAGTTCCTGCTGGGAGCTGTCTGATCAGGATCTGCCAGTTCCTGCTGGGAACTGTCTGATCAGGATCTGCCAGTTCCTGCTGTGAGCTGTCTGATCAGGATCTGCTAGTTCCTGCTGGGAGCTGTCTGATCAGGATCTGCCAGTTCCTGCTGGGAGCCGTCTGATCAAGATCTGCCAGTTCCTGCTGGGAGCCAGGATCTGCACTACTTAGCTGCAGAATGGCAAGCTATGTGTCTTGAATGAGTATTTATCTTGTGTAGTCATTGATAGCAAATAGCAATGTAATAGTATGATCATAAATATGGCTAGTTAGGTGTTTACATTGTCCTAGAAACATTTTATTGCTCTTGCATTTGATGAAGTTGCAGTATTGCTGTTTTCTTGGCCATTGCCCAACTTCCATTATTTTCATATCTTTCAGAATAGTGTGCGTTTTTCATTGTATAACAAGGTTAAGGTTACAGAAAACATTGTTTTGTTGCATCTTCTGTTTGCAACTGAAGAATTATAATAATAAATAGAGCGATTTAGGTCATCAGCGTAAAACACATCGGCTCTTTGTTGCATCTTTGATGTGGGGAGATCTTGAAGTTCATCAGTGGTGTGGCAGTGGTTCTACCCAGACATTTTTTTATGATTTCCGATTAATAATAATAACTGGGCATTACCAATATGTCTGTTATCTGTCTCATTGTATTATATGATAAGTATAAACAAAGCTATAGGAAAATTCTTCAGAAGTAGATATATTAACCTGTTTCAAATATTTCAATCTCAAGATGATTTTGATAATTTGTGGAAAAAATAAAAGCAATTTTAATAAAAAATTTAAGTAGTAGAATGCTTGTTCTTATCCTAATCATTAACACACACAGTTTGTAGAGGACAAAATCTCAAAACTTATCCATTCTGTTGTTTGATAAGTATAAACAAAGCTATAGGAAAATGTTCAGAAGTAGATAATAAGCTGTTTCAAATATTTTAATCTCAAGATGATTTTGATAATTTGTGGAGAAAAATTTAAAAAAACAACAACATTTTAATAAGACTTTCAGTATGACAATGCTTGCTCTTTTTCTTATCCTTCACACACACAGTCTGTAGAAGGCAAAATCCCAAAACCTCTGACGCCTTCTGTTGGCTATAACGATGCATACAGAAATGCTTTCTTTGCATTTAGAAAGCCAGGTGTTCCTGCAACGTAAACTTAAATATCTTTATGTATTATACTGTCTTCCCATTCTGCCTATTATTATTGTCATACTGTGAGCTCATTAGCTGTCTACCAATTAGAGAACCATTCAATTAGGGGACATTATTAGTAAGGAAACAATTTAGAGGATACTTGATCCTACAAGGAGACTGGGAACTAAGCTTCACAAGCAAGAATAATGATTCCGAGACTATTATGTAGGTGTCTCATTAGTGTGGAAAAGTTCAGATTCAAATCGACTGACATTAAAATGTTAACCAGAGTTTATTTACGTGTTTTTATTCAATAATGATCCTTTATAAAATAAAGAACTGAAATTTTATTGAGCCCGATTTATTTTTAGGTTTGTGGGCTGCCCGTGGCATGGCGGTAGGCGCCAAATTGTAGCTATTGACTGCTTAGCCTCTCACTGCGATGGTTTGAGGCCCGTTCGGGGCGAAGGACATAATGTGGGAAGGTCTTCCGGCTGACCTGTGGTGCGGTAGTAGTTCTTCCCAGACATTTGTCAGGGGCTTCCTCCACCAAAACAGCTGGATGTCACTAAAATAAACATAATTGGTTGCTGCGATGAATCTCAAAAACAATACAAAAAAAATGTGTTAAAGAATAAAAAAAAAAACAACAGTTAATACAAAATTTGTCACAAAAATTTTGTTTTGAAATAATATATCTAGCATGTAATTTGTGTAAATTGAGATTTTGTGTAAGAATTGGACAAAAAAGTATACATTTTACTCACAAATAAAACAAAATAATGCCTTAAAAATTTTCAAAGTGTTTGATTAACTGAACAATGGATAACTGGAAGTGTACCCTATAGACAAAATACCTTAATTGATGCGGTCTTATTGATTTTTTCGGATGCAGTTTAAAATTTTAAGCTAGGCAGTCAACATTTACTACCTTACTATAAATATACTAAGCGTTTATTCATTTGATAATGTGACAGATAAAGCATTCTAGGTCTACTAGAAAATGTAACAGATAAAGCATTCTAGGTCAACTAGAAAATGTGACAGATAAAGCATTCTAGGTCTACTAGAAAATGTGACAGATAAAGCATTCTAGGTCTACTAGAAAATGTAACAGATAAAGCATTCTAGGTCTACTAGAAAATGTGACAGATAAAGCATTTTAGGTCTACTAGAAAATGTGACAGATAATGCATTGTATACCTACTAGAAAATGTAACAGAGAAGTCAAGATCTACTAGAAAATGTGACAGAGAAGTCAAGATCTACTAGAAAATGTGACAGATAAAGCATTCTAGATCTACTATAAAAAATCAAATGTATGCTGCAGAATGTAAACAGACTAGCAATAATTGGCTGCAGAATAGAAGTGGCATTTTTATGTATATTCTTTTTTGTAAATGGATTTCTCAACAACTTTGAAAGGTTATCATATAGGTTTGTACTGGAAGACAAGTTCTTCATAGAAAAATTCCTATGTAACAGAAAGCATCTTGTTTCCAAGTGTGCTATATGAGACCTTTATATAGTGTTTCACTGGTTCACCCTCCTTCGTTAGGATTGACTCATTGTAATTACGAACCATTGTATCGTGTATCAAGCTGTTATAATGTAACTCTGGTCATGCCTGTTGTGTAAAATACCCCTGCTAAATTCTTATTTTTTTGCTTTTATATAAAATATATTACATGTCCAGGGTAATATACATAATAAAAAAAGACAAAGCAGCAAGAAAGTGTTGTGTGGAATCGGGGTCCCGATCAGAACTAAAGCTTTTATGTGGGGAGGTTTTCTAGCTAATTTGCAATGCGCCAGTGGTTCTTCCCAGTTATAAGTCTTGAGTAATCCTCCACCAATAATTAATTACAAGTCGCCAATATGATCATAATTTTGTCGGTGCGATGTAACAAAAAGAAAAGGAAAAAAAAATCTCAGATATAAATCTTGTTTATGGTTTTTTGTCAGTAAAATTTTAGACCAAAAATTTTTAGTCACTCCTAAAATGCATTGTCATTGTGAAAACTAACCAATGGTATGAGGTAAAATACCTATCCCCTTATATATCTACCTGAAGTGTTTCAGTAGTGTTAACACATTATCTTACACTTGCCAAATCTGTATGGCAATTTCAACAACAAACCAAACCACATCCTATTGTTGGTCACCAGCATGTTAATTTTGAAGGGAGTGAAAACGAAAATGAGCTACCTCATATGATAAGAATGTGAGAGTTTGTTTTCTATGCAAAGTACTTTTCAGATACTTCCTTGGGTGGAGTACCTGAGGTTTCTTTTCTTTGGTTTAAGCAGGTATTATCATAGATAAGAAAAAAGTCATTAAAAGCACCTAATCATAGCTAAGAAAAAAGTCCTTAAAAGCACCTGTTTGAAGCCTGTTTTATTCATTGATGTTTATTGCTGATTGGTTACTGAAGTGCCACTTTTTAAGTATAAACCAATCTGATTAAAATCATATCCTGAAAACCGCTAATCTATCAGGATCTGACAACGAGTCCATAAAATCGCAAAAAGTAAATGATGATCCAAAGCGTTCCGAACGTATCATTTTAATGTCTGCGCCCATTTACAAAGAAACGTAAACATATGTACTCTGCGCATGACTTATGTCAGTGAAGACAGGTGCATTGTATGTGGTATCCCATTTGTTTCAACATCAGTAACATCTTTAGGTCGAAAGTTAACAAACAAGCAGTTGCAGAACAAACTTAAACTGAGTGACTTTTGTACTGCATCATCGATAGCGGCCATTTTGCGACTCTTACCCAAAGCATTATGCATTACGCTCTCTCACTGGCTGTTGTAAAAATAGTAATCGGTGAAAACCATTCTGTGTATAGATGGTATTTGCTGGCCGTCATCAGATCTTACATTTTGTAAGATCTCTTACATTTTGTAGTATCTGACTTTAGTGAGATTGAGTTTAAACACTTGTCATGCTACATTTATGTTCAAACAATAAAAAAAAAAATTAGTTATTTGTTCACAAGTGCACTTAAAGGTAAACACATATGCTAGGAACTCAGCTTCCGATAGTGCAGATCTGGATCCGACAGTTCCAAGCATGGCTGACAATTAGGTTGTACAATATTTGCCAAAGCCTGATCAAGTTGTATTGAGCAAATGGTGGTACCCGACAGTTTGGACCAATTTTTCATCTCATGCAACCAAATAAATTATTGTTACCTGAATCCTGTGCAATGCTATTAATTGGTGCCCTTACATGCACATGTTGAATAAAGCATGTAATCTTACTTGTCCTTACAAAAATGTATTCTGAACCTTGCTGAACAATTGGATATTTTTAACTAAGAAAGTGATGTGACAACATACTTTTGAGATACAGAGGGTCGTGTTGTCGTAAATACGATCTTTATGATATTAAAACGCAAAACCTTTACAATTACAGTCGTATAAAAACGAAATAAAATAAGCTGTAACGAATTTCACGATCTGACTTTATAGTCGTATTTATTCTTCTCTCCATTTATACAATAAAGCGATCATTATCTAGGGGAGATAAGCAACAGGCATAACTAAACTTTGTCTGGTTCCCTGCCTACTATGATGTAGTTTATACATCAATAACAACGTCATAAATGTGACTGGTTTACAATTCAACTTTATTTACGAGCACAATGAATTTTCAAATATAAACTGAAAACCCTACACTTGTTTACATCTAAACATCATGGCTTCCCTTTTTAAAGACAACTAAATTGTAATGTTTAATAATTAAATCCTCAGAGCTAGTAACACAGTACTAATTAATTTTCCTGTTAAGAATTTTTGTCTGGAAACGGGTGGTTATTTTAAGAAATTCACAAAAGCACTGATGTTATATGATCATCTCAATAATCAGCTTTGACATCGATATCTTTTTCTTGCCTTAAATCTCCAATAGTGCTTATTTATGAATTTGGATATAAGGGTTTTTACTGTCTTACAGTTTGAGTCATGTTATTAATCAACCTTTACATTAAAAAATAAAGTATAAGTTTATGCAGAAAATTGGCACAAATTCTTCGGAATTCTTCAGCTACATGTTTTAGATAAAGGAAATCCTTCAGATACCACCTGTAAAGGGATTGTAATGCAAACACAGGTAATGACTTCTTGGTGCAATTTTTAAGTGGACTGCAAACATTAATATGGCGACGTGCAGGGCTCTTGCACACGCTTAATTCTGTGTAATGGTACGTGTCATTTCTCAAACTGTCAGCATATTATCACATTCGGAGACCTAGCTTCAATATTTTACTGTCTTGAGAACTATCCAAGTGAGATCTGACGTTTATGTCCTACTTTATGTCAGAACGTAGTAAATAGTTTGAGGAATAAATGAGAATGGAAGACATGTTGAAATGTCAGTATTCTGACTACTTCAGTTTCATCGATTCATAAGATCTTGTACTGTAAAGTAATGTAATAGGTGGTTAATGTAAGGTGTTCTCTCAGCAGTTAAGTAATCAGTCTTTAAATGTTTTCCCATGAAAAATGTCATGCCAGGCATAGACATTTCCACAAGCATGTAAGGGAGATTATTCTTAATATTGACAAAACTAGCAATAATTTTTAAGTGTAAGAGATTGATGTGCATGCCTTTTTAAGCAGTTGTTCATAGCATGTTCATATATTTTTTATCTTATTTAGTTAACTTATGGATACATTTACTTATTGAAAGCATTATCTGAGGTTATTATACATATCCACATGGTACTGGTGGCTTTAAATGTTTAAGTTTGTTTTCAATGTATGAAAGTGTAATGTTTAGTAAGAATTTACAGTAGTGTTCTTCATCGTTCTCTTTTTACCGTAACAAAGTACACAAAAACACATTATGGATTTAAGGGTTCAGCATATAAAAAAACGATGCGTTAACTATTTTACGCATTTGGTGTTCTTGTGTTTGAGGTTCTCAGAATCCTCTTTTCAGACTGGGTATCCATGGGCTCCTGTTTACAAAAACCTAATGAGAGTCTTATTAAGCACTTTGTCACTCATTTTTCCTGGTTGGTACACCGGCAGCAATAGCTCAGGTTGTAGAGCCTCCTCTTGCGGATCGGGAGGTCATGGGTTCAAACCCCTGCTGGCTCAAACCAAAGACTTTTTAGTTGGTAGTAGTGGCTTGCCTCCTAACGCTCGAGCTAAGGGGACAGCATTACGCCTAACTCGTCGGTGTCAGTATAATGGGCCAGCCGGGTTCAGTTCTTGGGCACCTTCATAAGTGCCCCTGTGCTATAATGATAGAAAAGCCGTTGCACAGTATCGGCAAAATGCCGGCAAATCCCAAATCCCTGGTTGGTAGTTAGTGATAATTATTTATTAAAAAAAAAAAAAAACATACTGGAATTCTGGTCCGATCCTAGGTCTGTGATTAGGCCCCTTGCTTACGCTCTAGCAAATATAAGGGTAGTTCCGCGACGGGTTGGCACAGTGTCAGGATAATATGACTGGGTGTGGTATCATGACAGGTATTTATGGCATGCTATACACAGTGACAGCAATACTATATCTGCTTCAAGCAGACAAACACTGCTGGTGGGACAATATATCCAATAAAAATCAAACAGTGAAGATCCTGATCCTACAGATCCCAGAGGGAAGTGTATTTAATTATATGTATATATACTATTGATTCTGAATATTTACATCCTTGTTCTTTCCAGTAGCTTATTATGACTGATTTTTTACATTCTTAAATATTCACAATCATGTATCTGCCTATTTCAGATATGTATGGATTACTTGGGCGTGACATGTAAATTTATTGATATCTATTATTCACATCCATGTAGGCGCATACCAGTAGTTATTTATAACTATTTTTTACATTCTTAAATATTCACGATCTTGTATCTGTCTTTTTCAGATGTGTATGGATTACTTGGGTGTGACATGTAAATTTGTTGATATCTATTATTCACATCCATGTAGGCGCATACCAGTAGTTATTTATAACTATTTTTTACATTCTTAAATATTCACGATCTTGTATCTGTCTTTTTCAGATGTGTATGGATTACTTGTGTGTGACAGATACAGCATGTGTCATCAGTGTGTGCGGACCCTGGGCCTACCACAGTTCCTCTGCGTGAACCCCACCCACTGGTCTGCATGCCGTCTCTACTGCTACCAAGATTTCTGTTATCGGAAATGTCTGACAAGAAATCACCTCCAAGAAAGGTACAGAATAAATCAATGTCCCGTATATGACTACTAGTACATACATAATAAATGCCTTTTTTTCAAGATTTTTGGGGGATGGTCTAGGTTTTTTTAGACTGAGTAACATTTTATCACAAATAAGCATTTTTCAGAAAAAATATATGATAAAATTTAAAATGTAATAATAAAAAATTATATTTTTTATTTTGGAGATTTTATTTTTCCAAATTTGGTTGGGGGATAAATTATACTGTTTTGCTTTGGGAATGGGGCCAATATAATAGAGAGAAAAAAAGGTCTGAAAAGATACTGAGTGTTTTTGGAGTCCACAAACAATTTCACTCTTCTGAAAACATGGTAGCGTTGCAGCTGTAGGTAGGCTGTCAACATCTGGTGTGTATTTCTTCCTGATTATAGACCAAGATCACATTTTGAAATAGAACACTCCACCAACCTACAAAAATGGTAGGGTGGCTATTTTTTGAACCTCTTACTGAATATAGGCAGGGCCCTAGTACAGTATCTGACATAAGCACATTCTCCTTATAAACATGGTATTGTTTCTGGATTGTCCACAAACAAGGGTCTACTTCTTTCTCTCTGAAATGCACAGGGTTCGCCCACGCTAGGGCCATGGTATAATGTGGGTCTCAGAGTTGTCATTAGGAGGCGGCTGCCGGTTGTTTTGACCGCCTCAAGTGAAAATCGGGCTGCCTCAAATTTGAAATTAAAAATGAAAATCGGTCAAGAGCATGACCCCGGACCCCCTAGCAGCGCTTCATGCCTTCGGCGCTCGCATAGCCTAGCCTCCTCAAAAGTTAATTGAGCCTGCTCAAAATATTTCTAGTGGCAACCCTGGGTCTGATGCCTGAAGATACACTAATAGCTCAAAAACTGTTTGGCCAGCCAAAAGTCTTGCAAGGAAATCTGTATTTCATGATATACTACATCCTTATAATCAAGAAAAAATTGCAATTGATAAAAAAAAAAAAGGCTATTACATTGCTAATAAAGATGCTGGTCTTTGTCTGGAAAATAGTGCTGGTTATTTTAATATGTTCAACACAAGGTTACAAAAAGTATACAAAAAAAACAACATCTTAATACAATGTTGTCAATTGTTCCAAAAAGGAACTGTAGAATTTTGTTTTAATTCTGAAAACACTCACACTCAAATTTTACGTCAAATTGCCATTTTTCAAGATTTAAACACAAACAATTGCTCTCATTTCATATTTGCAAATGTTTGTGGACATTGATGAACATTTGCAAACATGTAAAGAGAGCAATTGTTTGTGTTTAATTTTAACTCTTGAAAATGGCAATTTGCTGAAAATTTGGAGTGTGGGCATTCTCAGAAAAAATATTAACAACTTAATAATCAATATAGATTTAAAGGCATTGAATAATAAGAATTGATTACATATACCTAGTGGCATTGAATGTACAGCACCACTATCATTTGGCTTTCTTCATTTGGATTATTTTCTCTAATGGACTACAGGCATCACATATCACAATAAAAACATCAGGCAGAAGTCTTCAGTCTAGTCCACTGTATGTCTCCCTCCTGACCATCCTATCTCCCTCATTAGATAACTTTTGGCTTGTGACAGTTGAAATGTAGTCAGCTGAACAGTTCTCTGTGAAGTGTAGTCCAATGTTCATTATCTGGTGGAGGACAACGATTTTAGCTCTAAAATCAGGAAACCAGAGAAAATCCATAATCTTGAAGAGCTCTTCCATTTAGATCGTGACGTTGATAAACTCTGTTGGCTATTTCCATGTAACCATCTTCATTGATGTCTTTACAGGTTCTTTTGTTATCTAACTACTATTGCCTCTTTTGACCAGTCTGTTTTTGAAATGCATCGCAGCAACCAATTAATTATCAATTATGATTATAAAAACGATGCCCAGCTACTTCGGTGGAGGAAGACCCCAGATGTACGTCTGGTTAGAACCATCAGTGTACAAGTAAAATGAAAAATCTTTACATATTAAGACTTCGCCCAGAACAAGTCTCAAACCCACGTGGCAAATGGCTTAGCTGTTAGAGGGGTTACAAGTTGGTGACGCTACTACTATATCATAGGTGCCCGTTGACCAGTATGCCCATATCACACCCATGGCATGATTTTGGGTTGCGACATACCAAAGTCAATATAAATGGTAGTTTCATAGTACCTTTGCTAACTCTCAGTACCTTTGCTAACTCTCAGTGCTCTTGCTAACTCAATACCTTTGCTAACTCTCAGTGCCTTTGCTAACTCTTAGTGCTCTTGCTAACTCAATACCTTTGCTAACTCTCAGGCAAATGATAGGGTAGATAATCATCTGGTTGTCTTGATGTAAGGATAATGTGACTGGTTGTGGTATCATGCCAGATGTTCATGGCATGCTATGTACAGTAAAGATAGCATTACCTCTCAGGCTCTGCCTCAAGTGGACACCATCTCCTGATAACTGAAATTATGTTGGTGGGACAATAAAACAAACAAAACTAAATCTGCAACCAATCCCCAAATTATGTCATGTCACAGCTGAGATTTTCTATCAAGTATATTATGTCTATGTTGTAATTGACAAAACTGTCTTTATTGGATTATTTTGTACTTAGAAAGCAAAGAAGGCTGACTCTACAATTTTTAGGAAATTGTCATTTTATTTGATTTTCTGTTTTGGTAGAAAGACCCCAGATAAATATCTAGGAGGAACACTGACGCCTTAATGATCAGCTGACCAACACAACCTTCCTATATGAAAAGTTTTTGCCCTTACTAAAACTGAAACCTTAGTTGTTGCTAAGGACTCAAATTGCTTAGGAACCAGTTATTTGCTTAAAAAAATGTTAGCTAACATTGTGTCTCTTAGTGGTTTAATTCTTAGCCTGCTTAGCTTAAATTGAGGATCTGCCTGCTCCCTCTAGGTGCTGTTTGATCAGGATCTGCCAGCTCCCTCTAGGTGCTGTTTGATCAGGATCTGCCAGCTCCCTCTAGGTGCTGTTTGATCAGGATCTGCCAGCTCCCTCTAGGTGCTGTTTGATCAGGATCTGCCAGCTCCCTCTTGGTGCTGTTTGATCAGGATCTGCCTGCTCCCTCTTGGTGCTGTTTGATCAGGATCTGCCAGCTCCCTCTTGGTGCTGTTTGATCAGGATCTGCCTGCTCCCTCTAGGTGCTGTTTGATCAGGATCTGCCAGCTCCCTCTTGGTGCTGTTTGATCAGGATCTGCCAGCTCCCTCTAGGTGCTGTTTGATCAGGATCTGCCAGCTCCCTCTTGGTGCTGTTTGATCAGGATCTGCCTGCTCCCTCTAGGTGCTGTTTGATCAGGATCTGCCAGCTGCCTCTAGGTGCTGTTTGATCAGGATCTGCTAGCTCCCTCTAGGTGCTGTTTGATCAGGATCTGCACCATTTGCTGCTCAGTCTCTATCAATGATGTCTTGTTACCTTTGTATGTAGTTTGTAAAAAAAATAATTCAACTTTTGTGTTGCTTCTTAAAAATGGTATCTGACAGTTTGGACCAAGGTTTTGCTTCTAAATCAACAAAATAAATTAATCGTTCCTACAAAGAGCTCTTGAAATGCTGTTTATTAAGGTTCTATGTGAAAAGTAAAGCATAACACCCCACTAGTCATTCAAACATGTATTTTCTATCTAAGCTACTCTTCACTGTTAGCTATTTTTAAATATTAAAACCATGTGACCACTGACCCCACTTATTCTAAAGATCATTTTATACACTTTCCAAGTAATCTTCCCAAACATCGATGTCTATTTTTAGCAGAAATCCCCATCATGCTTATTTATAGATTTGTAAAGAAAGAACATTTAGAGTGATATACTTCACGACTTGACCGGACCTGGTAGCGCAATCGGTAGAGCGTCGGCTCCAGGTACGGGAGGCCCCGGGTTCGATCCCAGGCCGCGACATACCAAAGTTGTTAAAAAAATGGTAGTGGTATAGCTCCCTTGCTAACGCTCAAGCAAATATAAGGGTAGTTCCACGACTGGTTGACCCGGTATCAGGATAATGTGACTGGGTGTGGTATCATGCCAGGTGTTCACGGTATGCTATACACCGTGAAGGCAGCACTATATCTGCATCAAGTGGACGCCGTCTCCAGATAACTGAAAAACTGTTGGTGGGACGATAAACCCAATAAACAAACTTCAAGACTTATACTTTCCAACAATTTAGGTTGTATTAAAAATAGTCTTTACTTCGACTAAAGTATGAGTTTATGCAGAAATTATGCCTAAAGACTCCAAAACAAAGTGAAGATATTGTCACATGCTTATGATATCGGCAGGATTAAAAATCAGTATTTAATTGCTTGGCAACAGGCAATCCTGTTTTCAGTCTTCAAATATACCTTAATGAGAATACATTAATTCTCTTTCTGAAATTTTAGTTTATAAATTGGCACACTGTCCTCAGCTTGTGTATATTTATAGACTTATGTGGAGAGCAGGATAATAAAATCCCCAAGAGAGTTCCTTAATGAAGCTGTATTGAGGCTTTAAACCGGGTTGTGTACTATAAAAACTCAAATAATGTCAAGAACATTGCAGAGAAATTTCTAGGGAATCTCTGTCAACACTTCCACTCCTTTGAAGGTGGTATCCGATGGATATTGTTGATTGTATTCAGTGCATTAGCAGTGAATACAATGTTACCGTTCAGGGAAGTGCAGCCGACCTAATACAGTTCAACTATTGGTAACGAAACAAGAAATACTTCCACATATTTTTATAATAGACCAGACCTAATAGCAAACAAGAAATACTTCCACATATTTTTATAATAGACCAGACCTAATAGCACAATCGGGTAGAGCATTGGTTCCAGTACAGAAGCCTCATGGAGTTCGATACCAAGCTGCAACATACCAGTCTTTAAATATGGTAGTGGTATAGCTCCCTTGCTAACGCTCAAACAAATATTAGGGTAGTTGCACGACCGGTTGGCCCGGTGTCAGGATAATGTGACTGGGTGTGGTATCATGCCAGGTGTTCATGGCATGCTATACACAGCGTAGGCAGTACTTTATCTGCTTCGAGTGGACACCGTCTTCAGATAACTGAAATACTCTTGGTTGGACAATAAATTCAATAAACATAAACTTTTTGCCTAAGCCTAATCTATTTGTGCTTTAAAGGTAAGAGTTGAATCCTGGCTGGAAATTTTATCCACCAAGTTAGTTTTCACAGAGTAACAAGAATTAGGAGCAGGAATCACCAGAAGGCAGTTGTGAGTTATTGATTGGTTTTCTGCTGGCATACAGAATTTTCTCAATGGAGCTTATTTTGTGGTCTTAGTATGTAGAGAATGAATGATAGTGTGAGAGATCATAGGAAACTGGAGAGCTAGACAGAGATTGAGAGGGAGAAGTAAAACTTAAATGGAAGGATAAAAAAAAGAAGGGAGCAAGAAAAAAGAGATTGTAAATAAAGAGGGAAATATAGAAAGAAAGATGATACTGGCAGAGTATGAGAGAAAAAGAGACAAAAGAATAAAAATGCAGAAAAAAACAAGCTAGGAAAGGAGAGATAGAAAAAAGGCAGTAAACATAAGAGATCTGGGAAGTGGAGAGATTGAAATGTAATTAGATAGAAAGAAGATTAGATGGAAGAAGTTAGTAGATATGAAATGTAATTAGATAGAAAGAAGATAGATGGAAGAAGATAGTAGATAGAAGTTAAAAGTAGGTAATAGATGGAAAGATGAAAGTAGGTAAACAGATAGAAAGATGGAAGAAGGTAAATAGATAGAAAAATGGAAGCAGGTAATAGATTGTATGAAACAGATAGAAAGATGGAAGAAGTAAATAGATAGAAAGATGGAAGCAGGTAATAGATTGTATGAAACAGATAGAAAGATGGAAGAAGGTAAATAGATAGAAAGATGGAAGCAGGTAATAGATTGTATGATAATAAGTAGAAAGATAGTGACTAGGCATTAGCTTTGTCTGGTAGAGATATAATGATGGGAGAGATAAGATTGAAAGATAGATGTGATGAGATAGGAAGGAAGGGATGAGAAAAAACAAAAACAATGATTTCGTGACAGAAAGACAAATAATAGTGAGATGAAAGATGACAGAAAGATATTAAAATAGGCGACAGAAAGTAAAAGGATAATGTTTGACATAATGTATAATTATTCATAATAAAATGAAAAGAAAGGGATAGAGTTCATGGAGGGTAAATCAGGTTACTTAGAAAATATTTATTTTTTTAAGTCCAAGCCTTAGAAAAGTAAATGTATTACTTTCAGATTATTAGTCTGGTAGGGTATTAAGTATATCTGGGGGGGTTTTATGGCTAATGAAAAAGATCTTGGTCTGTTTAGCTGTTATAATTAATGACAGATTCCAGAAATGAAATATTTCATCTTCAAAAAGATTAAAATGTAATAATCTGAAAAAATCTTACAAGACATCATATCAATGCACTCAGGAAAGACATGTCATTATGTTAACGGAGAAAGACGGTAGAAATAAATGAAATTGTCTGGTGGCTGAGATTTGTACTGTACTTTTGAGACAAATTGTTTTTCTAACAACCCCCCCCCCCCCCCCCCCCCCCCCCACCACCACCACCACCACAACACACACACACAAAACAAACATGTGATTGGTCATAATGACAATGTGAGGATATTTCTTGTATGAATGAAAGAAGCCATTAAAATCAGAACAGTACTGTACTTTATACAAAGGACAATATTTTATATAAAAGGCTTTCATTTGTGATCTCATTTGTCTTAAATCTCTGGCAGAACATTTATCAAAGATATGAATTTATAAAATATCTAAATGTTGGGTCTTTATGCTGTCTAATTATTAAAAAGATCATTGATGATTAGTCAATAATCGGTTGTAATTAATGATAGTTTTGTAATCGACTTGCCCAATATAAGTGCGTACTGGTTGGTCCGACAGCCCACCTGCAGTATGTCTGGATCTGCACAGGTATATAATTGGGGTCTTTCAAGGTAATTGTTTAGAAATAATACGGTACCTTGTCGTTAAACTTTAATGTATTCGGCGCCGTTTGACCTATCAAGTGTAGATGTGCCGTAAAACCCAAAATACAAATACGGTACCTGGGCATTGTCATGATATGATGCTATCATCCCAGAGTATTATGTAACCAATGTTTGGTATTTCCTCCATAACATGTATACCTTATGTGATGATGCATGTAGGAGTAGTGGTCAAGTTGTAACTCCTCCGACTGCTAAGCCTCGCTTCACTATGGGCGAGGGACTAAATGTAGGAAGGTCTTCCAGCTGATTTGCTGTGTGCCAGTGGTTCTTCCCAGATATTGGTCTGGGATCTTCCTCCAACATTAGTTAGCTTGACATTGCCAATATGACCAAAATAGTGTTGATGTAATGTAACAAAACAAAACAAAACAAAAACTACCAGCAAACAAAACAAATCTTATTTGCTAACTTCATGTAAATGTAATTAGACGTATTCACTAGTCTGAAATGAAATTTCATTCTTTAAGGATGGTTTATTCTTTCACATGTTTTGTTGGAAACTGATTAGGAAATAAAAATAAGGAAAGCCTATAGTAATTGGAATAAAAGGGCTCAAATGGAAATCATTTAGACATTATAGTTAAGAAAAGAGTAGCCTGGGTAATAAAATGAGTAATTGCGGTAATTTTGCACTTTCTTTACGATGCAAGGTTGAGATAGAGGGAATTTTGTTTGTGCTTTGCGTTTTTCAAAGTTCGTATGTTGTTTTCAGAATAGCTTTTAAGTACTCTTTGGAAAAACATGTTCTTCTTTTGTTTTTTGAAATCCATTTAAAAGTTCGCAAAACATCTGTGTAATTCCTTGCGCAACAGTGTTTCTGTATCTGATGTCATGATAACTCTGGAAGGCACATTTTGTTTTGTCTTAACCGTAACAGTTTTTTATTGGGCTGTGGTTTCAGTACAATTCTACAAAACTTATTTGTTTATAAGAACTCACATACTGTTAATATATCAAAAGGCTCAACTAGACAAACAAAAACAAAAATAAATAAATAAAATAAAATAAAATATAAAAAAAAATACCAAAAAGAAAAAAAGAAGGAAAAAAAAAGAAGTTTTATGCACTCATATTATACATTGCAACCAGTACTCTGCTGTATAATATTGACAGATATTTACCAGCGCTGATCAGTTAATTTTGATTGGTCCCAGTTAAGGGCTCAGTCACTATTATTTTTGTCAGTCTTCTGTGCTGTATCCTTTTTTTTAGCTTACCTGAGCAGGTTGTGCACGTCTGTTCAGGCAACAATAATTTATTTGGTTCTTTGAGAGAAAAACTGTCGGATACCACCTTTAAAATCTAGAATGAAATCAAGTGTTGATTACCAAAATTCTGTTTGTGTGCCCTATATATCATATAATCATCAAAGAAGAAACATGATTTAAATAGGCATTATCAACATGCCATTTTTTCTTCCCATAATGTTTATTCCAGAGGATGTCAGTAACTAGGCAAACTTTAATAGCTAATTGAATAGTATTCATAGCATCAACTGTAAATTGAGTCAGTTTAATTTAAGAAATAGTGTTAATTGTGTATATAGTGAATTTAAGAAATAGCATCAATTGTGTATTGACAGCTAAGCTTAAGAAAGAAAGAGACTGTAGCTCAGTCAACAAAATATATGTCTTATAAATGTAGGATATGGCCATGCTGATTAAGATTTAATTGAATTTAATTGAGGAAAAAAAAGTTGAAGTCAATACACATCCTAGAAAACAGGATGTAGGGCATGCTGATCAAATTCAGCCTGCCATTGAATGTGAACTTAGCATAGATTAAGGTTGACAGCTTAAGTAAATCTGATTACGCAATTAGTGAATTCTTTCTCTTCAACGTACAATTGAGTTATCTCAGGTCTATGCAAATTCAAATGCACCAAGATCTCTTGTTATTTTTGTCTTCTCACCAACCCTGAGTGTGCTGTTTTTGTAATAACCCATATGGTTTCATTCTTTAACAAGAAAAAGATAACAAAACATTGTAAATGATGGCTCCATAGCAAATAGTGCAGATCCTGAACAGGTAGATCCCTGTAGAAGGTGGCTGATCTGGATCTATACAATTTGTTTGGGTGTGGCCAATTCAATGATAGCTGGTTAAGGGTTTAGAACATGCCTCTCTTTCTGATCAAGTTTACAAACCAGAAAACTAGCGAGTGCATTGACGGATTCCCTTGTGTAGACAGGATCAATTAAGGATATTGCTAGTGAGAACATAAAATCTATTGAAATGAAAAACCACTGCCATGAGAAGTGGGTTTTTTTTTCACCTGTGAACTGGTGAATGTTTTCTCAAAGCCTCATAATGCTGTTATCAATGTTGACCTAACCTAGTGTAGCTGGGTGATAGGGAGAGAATGTGTAAGTGGTCCGGTTAGCTCAGTCGGTAGAGCATCCGCCTTGTTGGCAAAGGGTCCCGTGTTCGAGTCCTGGATTGTCTGCACATTTTTCTCCCTATGTTAGAATGGCACCCAACGTAAATGACCTGCAGTCGTTACAGTACAAGTGCATGAGAAAGTGCTGGTGTGTTGTATGTTGTGTTTTGTATGTAGAGCATATAGTCTGTTGAAATTCGAATAAGTTGCCCGGGGTGTATGTAGGTGGGTGATAGGGAGAGAATGTGTAAGTGGTCCGGTTAGTTTAGTCTTTAGAGCAATCGCCCTGTTAGCTAAGGGCCCTGGGTTCAATCCCAGATTGGCTGCACATTTTTCTCCCTATGTTGCACTAGCAGTGAGGTAGAATGATAAACAGTCGATACTTTGCTTCAACCTGTCATTCCCCATGACCATTTGAAAGAGTTGCTTAACTTACCTTCTTTGTCACTATCTGTTGGTGGTTCTACCCAGACATTTGTCTTCCTCTACCGAAATTACTGGATATAGCAATCATGGTTACATATGGTTGCACCAGAACTGTTTACGCGATCGGCAGAGCGTCCGCTTCAGGTACGGCAGGCCACGGGTTTTATCTCAGACTTCAACATCCCAAAGTCATTACCAAAAATGGTAGTGGTATAGATCCCTTGCTAATGCTCATGCAAATATAGTCATGACTGGTTGGCCTCATGTCAGGATAATGTGACTGGGTGTGGTATCATGCTATGTGCTCACAGCATGCTATACATGGTGAAGGCAGCACTATCTCTGCTTCAAGTTGGTACCATCTCAAAATAACTGAAATACTGTTGGTGGGATGATAAACCCAGTAAACATAAACACATTTAGTTGCTGCAATTTATATAACAAAAAACACAAAAGACAATTTTTTTTGCCAAATAGGAACAGACATGTATTTGATAATCGGAAGTGTCTTATCTGTTGGAGCACTGAAATTCTATGGAATACTACAAAGTATATATACATGTAGAAAACCTGCCTAAAAGTATGTTAATTCAGTGCCATTTTACCAGAGAAAATTAAAATAACTGGTGATGAAGTCGCACCTAAAGCAGAGATATAGACAACAATGTTGAAATGATACTGATGTTGATTTTGGTGGCAGGGTTGTCATTAGGAGGCGGCTGGCGGCCGATTTGACCGCCTCAAATGAAAATCGGGCCGCCTCAAATTTTGGAGAAAAAAAAAAGAAAATCGGTCAAGAGCATGCCCCCGGACCCCCTAGTAGCACTTCTCGCCTTCGGCGCTCGCATAGCCTAGCCTCCTCAAAAGTTAATTGAGTCTGCTAAAAATATTTCTTGTGACAACCCTGGGTGGTGCTGGTGGCAGTGGTGCTAATGGTAAATGAAAAAAGTAAAATGATGAATGGTCTTTAAAAAATACACAAAAGAAATCGCTTAAGATGAAAAATGAAGAAGATAATCATAGGAAAAGTTGTATTTTCTAAAGAAATCGGTTTTGAATCAGTTAAAAATGTCAATGAACTGACATTTAAGAAGTCTCATCTGTGTAATTAGAGTTAAGAATTTAAACTGGATTTAGAACTAAAATTAGTTGTGTGCCATAAAATAGTGTTTAAGTAGTTGAAAGAAAGTATATCCTGAAGTGGGATTGGAAGTGGCTCAGACATAAGATGTAATAAATAAGAAGTAAATTAGATTAAATTGGTTTTATTAAGAGCAGATGTTATATAACTAAGTAATGTTTTGTCTATGAGCTTCAGTGAAAAAAAATGCAGAATACTTTGTTGATCATATTTCTGTCATGCTTGGAATGGGTATTTATTTTTTATTGATGTTATCGTTGAAGTTGTTGTAGTTGTTGATCAACCATTGAAGTGTGATATTCATGTTAGTAACTTTACAGGTGGTATCCAACAGTTTGGACCAAAACTCTTTTCATTAAACATCCAAATAAATTACTGTTACCTGAACAAAATGTCATGAAATGCAGCTCATAAATGTCCCACAACTCTGTGAAAAGTGAACCATCATGCCACAATCATTGTTACAAAAATGTATGTCCTGCGTGGTAAGCTCTTTTTAGACTACTGAAACCACATGACCAATTCTGTTTTAGCTCAGCCACATCAATAGCTCTCTCATTAATGTCTATTATTGGCAGGTTACCTAATCATTCTTATTTATAAATTTGAAAAGAAAGAACATTTTAAGTGTTGATTAAAGTTGAGATAGTGTTTAAAATTGTCTAAGCTTAGACTAAAGTAGGATTTTTCAGCCGAAATTATGCACAAATATCCCAAACAAATTCTTACATCATATAAAGTGTTTAGGCAAGAGCGCTAGGGTGAGCCAAAACCTTGTGACGTTTTTTGTAATGTCTGCTTAAAAAAGACACCATTTAAGTGAGGGTGTTTTTTTTCCATAGTTTTAAATGACCTACTGATTATAAAATTGGCCCACTGCTCTCCGAAGTGATGGGTCAAATTGGCCCACTGCTTTGAAGTGCTAGCCTAAACACTGTATATTTTTTAGATTTGCAAATTGTCGGCAGGTACGGGAGGCCCCGGAACAAACAAATTGTCGGACACCACCTTTAATGTGTAACCTTTAAGTGGTATAGAGGTTATGTTTCAAGGATATATCACTCTTATTATGTACTTTAGAGTATGATATCCGTTATGTTTTACTGTTTTATAACACTGCTTCTGTTTTTTGCTCACCTGAACCCACCAAATGGCTTTTCTTGCAACCCTTCTTATTCCAGAATTATTAATTTGTGAAATCGAAGAGGCCACAGTTTGATCCAATTTTCACAGAACTTTATCATATTTTTTTGTAAAATGCATTCAAATCTTGGTCATGTGGGGTGAACAAGTAGGTCACTGGAACAAATCCTTGGAAAAATCTTGTGAACATCTCATTGGGGGATCCTACAACCTTTGGTAATTCTACTTCAGATTATTTTAATTTTTTTAAACATTGCTGTATTCAGGCTTGATTTTTTTCCATAAATACAGCTTACTTGGTGTAATTGCTTTAAACCTTTGTCAGTTTTATATTATTGCCTGAATTGCTTATAAATTTATTAACACTTGTCCTGTTGAGATTGCTCATTGATCAGGCGTAGGCAAAAAGTGAAGAGCTATATCCGCCAGCATAGTAAGGGTTAATTTGATTATTGTAGCTTAGTTATTTCTGTTTTTATGCCTTAGCTTGCTACATTTGTTAATAACCCTGGGTAATTTGTGCACATCTTCCTTACTACAGCATGTTAAGGTGCCAAGGCATATAATTATAGACTCGGTGGCAAATAATGCAGATCCTGATCAGACATTTCCCAGCGGGGAGCTGTTGATCAGGCCCTACACCCTTTTGCCAAAGCCATATAAACATGTGCTTAGAATAATGTAAGGGTTAAGCATTGGCCATTCAGTTTCTTCTCTATGATTAATGATCAACCTGTTCAAGCTAATTGGTTCTTACCAGGTCACCTCGGCAGTTTTGGCAAGCCTTCAGACAGTGCTGATAAGACAGGAGAGTGTGTGTAGCACAGGAAGGTCACCCTACTCTGAACTTTACCAGGCATGCCTTCCTTTTCATGATACCTGTAGGAGTTCTGAACATTCAAAGTTATATTCAGAAAGAAATGTTTTGCAATTAATTCAAATAATTTCATGAATAAGGAGGTATTTATAAAAAAATTAATGTATTTTTTTTTCATGAAACTTGGCTTGCTTTTTTTAATTTACGAGGAGAGTTTAATGTAAGTTAAATAGGTCTTTCTGCTACTGAAGTCATAGTTCCTCTATTGCATGGAATGGCATTAAACAAACATTTAGGAATAAGGCTGTTAACATGTAAAATTTCACAGCATTTTCACCTTTTTGATGACAACAAAGTTTAAATTGCAACAACCATTACAGCTTTGACTTCGAAATAATTTGATACACGTTTTTTTTACTTGAATGGTGTCGTGGTACTGTACTCGCTCATCAGTTTTATTAGCAGACAATTATGCAAAGAAAAAATCAAAGGAATTGCTCTTTTTTCCTGTCAATTAACACACTATTTTATTGATCGAGGTCTGGATGACACCCATGGATTCTTAACAAAAAAGTAAACAATGTACAAGCCAATCGATGCTCCTTTACGGAAATTACGAAGTCATTTAAGGTCATTGTTGATCATTAATATCTATGTGGAGGTTATCATTATACTTAGTTTCTATTGTTAATTACAAATAATGCAGTATACCAGTGACTGTTTATTATACTTTGTTTCTATTGTTAGTTACAAATAATGCAGTATACCAGTGACTGCTGTGTTGTTTGCAAGGAGTTTTTGGCCTGAGCATTTTGATACCTTTGATCTTGCTGATCTTACATTTAAATTCACAGATGTTTCTGGGCTACTGGACCCAAGAGACCATGTGACTTTCCTTATAGACTGTTTAACATTATAGAATATGTTTTGAATAACATATGATATGACAAATTACAATCTTTAAACAAGAAATTTATTATTTGATGGACACAGATTGCGGATACTGATGCCGAATGCAGATCACGCCTACAATTGGAAAACCAGCCTAACACACTCTTTCTTTATTTGTTTTCTTTTACAAAATTTCCGGACAAGTCATTTTTTGTCCAGGTTACAATTCCAGGACTAGTCATTGAATAGAATGTTTTCCAGTTCTGCATCTACATGCAACATTGCCTAGACATAACTTGCTTTGACAGCATCAGATAGTACAGATTCTTGTCAGATTCCTCCTTTTGGGAGCTGTGACTAATCTGTATCTACACATCAGATAGTGCAGATACTTGTCAGATAGCTCCCCTTGGGAGCTGTGACTAATCTGTATCTACACTGATTGTCTTATCCAGATCAATTTGTGTTTGGCAGGCAAAGTGTTATTATGTGCAGTTGGCTTGTCCTCACTTACTGCCTGATGTGTCATCTGAAATTTATGTAACATTTTTTAGTACAATCAGAGATGATGTAACACTTCCTGATCTGTTAAAACCTTCAGTGGTGACACATGTATTGATTATGATGGCTACATCATGAACCTTAAAGTAATGTCATGAGTAATGTCAGTGCACATGCAGTAGATGAAGAGTCTGGCAGTGCCTTCTTGCTGTCAGTTTCTGGAAGCTTTGTTTGTAGTGTGTTGGCTCAAGTTACACAAGGATCTGAGACAGACGTTATAAATCTTTTTAAGTTTTAGCCTGAGATCATTCTCAAGCATCTGATTGGCCAGATTTAGGTTCAGATATAAAAATCTGACCAATGAGGTGCCTGAGCATGGTCTCAGGCTCATACTTAAAGGTTTAAAACATCACTGCCTGGACTCGAGATTTTAAAACAATGAGCTTAAAACTGAGAACATCCTTAAACATTTGGTTGGTTGGATTTCAAACTTGGTTCAAAATTCAACCAACCTTAGGTTTTAATTTAATTCCATAAAGATAAAGGTAACTCCACCTTACTTAGGCTTATCTTAAAGGTAGTATCCTAAAGTTAGGGTGTTTTTTTCTCTCAGACATCCATATAATTGATACCACTAAATGAAAATTTGAGCATAACAACCGCTCATTATTACAAACATGTCAAATACAAGGTAAGTTCCACTTTTGGTTGTTCTGTTCCAGTGTCCAATAAATGGAACTGAATTTTGTATCATGTCGAGGGTTCACTTCATGATATTGCAGTTAATTCAGCACTTAAGTAACTTACAGTATCCAGGTAACTGAAAGATTGTTGGTGGGAAATGAAACAAGGGTTAATTTGTAAGGTTGGTCTTGTGATAATACTCAGGTAGAAACTAGCGGATTTAAACGCATGTCTCCTGGATACTCTTGTTTTTTGCTTGTTTTTAAACTCATAGCCTGCTAAGCAGAAATGATCAAACACTGGCGAAGAATGCAGATCCAGATCAGCCAGCACTGCTGGGAGCTATCTAATCAGGATCTGCAATAATTGCTGCAAAAATAAGCAGCATCAGTAATTGCTTTTGCATGTGTGTGTTAGCAGTTGGGTGTTAACCAATGTTGCAAGGAGAGCTTTAAAATGCTCCAATATTAATGTGAGCCTTTGAAGATTAACCTCAGGCTAGCTGTAAACATGCTCTTTAATTGTTATGATGTCGTTTATTTTGTTGCCAGTAGATTTTGCATGATAATGCTTTTATAAATGTCAGTGTTTTTATTGTTGTGAAGCTGAGTCTTCATGCTGATTGTAGAAGCTGTTTAACATGCATGGAGCTTTGAGTAACGGACTGTGTAGCCAACCAAGGTTGTTGTGTTAATTTATTGTTTGAAAAAAAGAAAATGTTTTAAGAATCTGTGTCAAGGTCATGAAATTATTGTTTCAAGAATCTGTGTCAAGATCATATGTATATGACATATTTCTTGTTATTGTCATTATGGCCGAGTAAGTTTTTTGGGTTTTTGTTTTTTGATAAATGTCGTTGGTTGGACCACCAGTCAGTCCACGGCAAGTTAAAATTTACTTACTTCTTGCTTATGGGGACCCCCATATAAAAGTTTTTGTTTTTTTTGTATTCACACATTCTCAGTCAAGGTCACATTTGGATACATGACCTTGGGCACCATATCAAAGGTCATTTTCACCTTGCCTATGTAAAGACAACTCCAATATAAATAAATATAAAGATAGAAGTTAAGTAAATTTAAACCTGCATGGGGTTTCAAAAAAAAAAGAAGTATCTTAAAATCAAAGTGTTTAGCCAAACAGGATGGTTAAAATGGGGATTTTTTTTTTCTCAAATATTTATGAAAGAGTGATGAATTTTCTGATTGAAATTAGAGACACATTTAGCTGCTGGTTCTCTGCCTGTCAAGCTTTCACTCTTAGCCTGTCAAGCTTTTAGTGTCAGCCTGTCAAGCTTTCATTCAGCAAAACTTGGAAACCAATTTTTTATTTACAAGATGAAAAAAAGAAAAAAATGTTTGTAATTTAAACTTTCCTGTTGCAGTGAAAAAGTTTCTTTTTAAAAAATCAAATAGAAATTATGTATTTTGAAGGATTTGTTTTGATTTTTACTTTTTTTTTTAACTTTCATATGAACAGCTGAATTTTATTGACAAATTAGTTTTGAGTATTATTTGCCATCAACAAACCATTTTGAACTGTTTTGACCAAGGTAAAAAAAAAGTTCCTGCCAGAGTCAATAGGGCTTTCAGTTACATATCTTTATATGAAATAACAAAAATTATTACATGAACTATAAATAGACGCAACATGATTGGTCACACCCATAAAATAGTCGAGGCAATAAATATAGATATTGACCCGCTTTTGCTGATATTAACTGGTCTATTAATAGAATGCAAAATTTCCATCAATATTATGCACGCGCATCAGAATTGTACGCATTGTGGAATACTCTTCCCAGACGAACAATATTCACGAAGTAAACAATGTAAACTATTTTCTTGCATTTAAGTTTAGATAATAATTAAAGAAATAAAAACTATTTATTATTACCTATTTATAGCTCATGTAATAAAACAGTTATTTACTTATTAGCTGGGAAATATGCAGTTAATATTGCCCGCAAAATCGTTATTGACCTCGGCTATCCCCTTGGTCAATAACGATTTTTTGGTCAATATCACAGCATATTTCCCAGCTTATTAGTAAATAATTGTATAATGTGTGTTTTTTTACAAACAAGAGGAATGATGAGGTGAAGAGTTGACTCGTTTATGAGTAGTTGGTAGAAAATTAGTGCATTGGTGTCAGTTGTAAACCTCTTACTGTCCCCGAGTGAAATATTACACCTGTAAGGTGTGTATAGGTATTCATGCCAGAGTCATTGAAGGTACAAATTACTCGAAGCCTGCTTACTGGAAATTTATCAAGCTTAGGGAATTACAACAGATCCATTTCAGCAGAGTTCCCTCTGAGAGTTGTCTGATTAGTATGTCCATGCACTTGTGCATTTAGATGTTTGAAAACAACTACACTGGACGTAGTAGCTCAATCAGCATTAGCTCCATGTACTGCAGGCCCCATGTTCGATCAGCGGGGCCACATCATACCAAAAGTCTAAATGTGGTAGTGGTGTAGCTCACTTGCTTATGCTCAAGCAAATGTAATGGGTGGTTCCACAACTGGTTGGCTCAATGTCAGGATAATGTGACTGGATGCGGTATCATGCCGGATGTTCACAGGATGCTATACACAGTGAAGGCAGCACTATATCTGCTTCAAGTGAACACCATCTCCAGATAACTGAAATACTGTTGGTGGGACGATAAACCCAGCAAACAAACAACTAAGAACTGTGTGTGTGTCTTCAACATATTTAAGCAGGATAAGGTAAATGTATAATTCAACTTGCCGATATCTCTGAACTCTTTGTCTGGTATGAGCTACATATTGCCCTCACTAGATTGACAACAGTTGTGTACACAGGAGTTTTACCTCCTCAGGTGAACCTTGAATAATACCCGCCTTCAAATGTAGGGTTTATTTAAACACAAGGAGTTCAAGCCTTCTCAGTAAATGCAAAGTATTCCATGAAAGATATTTGTTTCTAAGGTTTACATCTTATCATGGTACATTAAATCAATTTTTAGTAATTTTGCTTACACCGTTTATCAAAATGACTGAAAATAGATATAGCTGAGTACTGGTAGATCCTGGTATGTTAATCAAGTCCCAGCAAGGGTTGGCAGATCTGGATTTACACTACAGGCCAAAAACCTTAGCAATGAAGGATAAGAAGGCAAAGAGTTTTCCTTCCAATTTTGAAGCAAACCAGCAAAATAATATTTACATAAATTGTTTGCATTGAAGTGCAAAAGATAAACCCTGGGATTCGTTTGTCTGAATGTGTTGTCTGTTAACCAAGTTCATTCTTTGCTTTCTCAGCCATATTGAAGCAATGTCTGAACAGGTAATAGTAAATAACAAAACAAAAAAAAAAAAACAAAAAATTCAACAAATTAACCTGGGAGTTTGAAAAGGGTGAAAACCTTGTCTTTTGTACAAAAAACTGTTTATGAAAACTCATACGTCTTGCTTTTTTTGCTTTTTTTCTCCCAGTCAAGTAATTTACTATTTTCGGATGATATATCTTAATTTTCCTGCAGTGTTTTAGTCTGGCAGTTTTAATAATTTTTCTCCCTCAAGAGTGTTATTGTTAGACAAATAGATCTGAAGAAACTGTGAGCTCATCAAAGCACAGACTGTATAATGAGTATTTTTGGAGGTCATTCCTTTAAGGTGTTTTTTTTTTTGTTGTTGTCGTTTCATATATCAATCTGTCTGTTCCATTTCAACGTCTCTTCTATAATTACCAACATTACTTCCGTCTGGAGACTGGACCTGGTAGCGCAATCGGTAGAGCATCAGCTCCAGGTACGGGGGACCCCGCGTTCGATTTCGGGCCGCGACATACCAATGTCTGTAAAAATGGTAGTGGTATTGCTCCCTTGCTAATGCTGAAGCAAATATAAGGGTAGTTCCAAGACTGGTGTCAGGATAATGTGACTGGGTGTGGTATCATGCCACGGCATGCTACTCACAGTAAAGGCAGCACTATATCTGCTTCAAGTGGACACCATTTCCAGCTAACTGCAATACTGTCAGTGGGACGATAAACCCAATAAAACAACATTTCAAAGTGCAACCGGTACAGTCAAGGTCATATTAAAGGTCATATTTAAGGTCCTTCTTCATAAATGACTACTCATGCTTTTTATTTATATAACCATCTTGACCAAAACTTGGCCATATTTTTTGTGTGTATTCTAACAAAAATTGCCAATTTTATTGACATGCACTTCAAGGTGTGTTGTACTTAACATTTAAACGTACAACCAATATGTCAAGGTCATATTGAAGGTCAAATTTAATATAAATAATAAATAATGCTGGTCTACTGCGAGGCTGTTTGGTCAGTGAATTATAGTGAATTAGTGAAGTAATTGTCACTTAGTAACTTAATAGTTAGCCAGTTGAAAAAATATTTGTATAATACATATTTGTTTTTAATTATAAGGTAGTCACAAACTCCTATTTAAGCAATTAATAATCTTGAACAATTAACCTTGTTTACTTTGAGCAGTGTCTGTTGTTGGTGTACAATTACCTTTCAAGATAATTTTTGTTTAATGTTGTTTACTTTGCTGGGTTGAACCTTAAGTTAGGTCATATTTAACATTGGACGTGAATGGTCTTGTCCAAGAACTGATGACTTGAACTCAGTACCCTGCAACCTGCAATCTTCCAATTGTCTGGAGATGGTGTCCTCATAAGCGGATACAGTGCTGCCTTTATGGTAAAAAGCCTGCCATAAAGACGAGGCATGGTACCACAGCCAGTCACATTATCATAATATGGGCCCAATCAGTCATCAAGCTACCTTTATGATTGCGTAAAGGTGGTATCCAACAGTTTGCCTATATCAGATGCATGTTACAACATCTTTCACCTGTTCTAGGGGACTTCAGCATAATTGCTCCATAGTTATATTTTTTTATTTTAAGTTAAAGTTGGTTACAACATTACATCTATGGTTTAGATTGAAAAGAACTTGAAATATATGATTTCAAATCAGTATTATATCCAAATATATAAATAGACACTATGGGGATTTTATCTAAAAATAGATGTCTTTGGTTTTCTTAGTTTCAAAATAGCTTACTGTGCAGTTAGGATAGGAAATAGATTTTTGTGATGACAAGTGTAGTGTTGTCTTTTAATTTCCACATTGATGTTAGCATCAATAAACAGCAGGTTGTGGAATCTTTTCTGGTTAACAATAATTTGTTTGGTTGCATAAAAGAAAATGGTCCAAACTGTCAGACACCACCTTTAAGGCTTGGAATCAGGAGGTCGCGGGTTCAAACCAAAGACTTTAAAGTTGGTAGTTGTGGCTTCCCTCCTAACGCTCGAGCTAAGGGGACAGCATTACACCTGTATCATCGGTGTCAGTATAATGGACCGACCGGTTTAAGTCCTTGGGCACCTCATAAGTGCCCCTGTGCTGTAATGATAGAAATGTCGCTGCACAGTATCGGCAAAAAATTCCGGCAAATCCAATCCAATTCACCTTTAAAGGTGGTGTCCAGCAGTTTGCCTATCCTATATCTAATATATGTAATAATATCTGACCTCTGTTTGGGGTATTTCTGTAGAAAAACATCATACATTGATCAAAGCTTTGTCAATATTCAAGAGTATCTCAATTTTGGGGCAGTAAAACTTGTTAATCAGCACTTACAATGTTCATTCTTTTCAAATCTTTAAATATAAGAACAATTTTGATTTCTGCTTAAAATAGACATCGGCATAACATGAGATTGATGAGCTAAAACATAAGTGGTCATAGGGTTTTTTTGGTTTAAAAATATCTAACTGTGCAGCTTGGCTCAGATAGGAAATACACGTTTATAATGACAATTGTTGCATTATGGCACACTTTTCAGTAAAGGTGTAGGGCAACAATTAACAGCGTTTTGCAAGATCTGTTCAGGTAACAATAGTTTATTTAAGTTGTTTAATGCAAACCTTTTTGGTCCAAACTGTCGGATACCACCTCCAAGGGTCAGCAAGGGTGTTATACCACTACCATTTTTGTCAGATACCACCTCCAAGGGTCAGCAAGGATATTATACCACTACCATTTTTGTCAAATACCACCTCCAAGGGTCAGCAAGGATATTATACCACTACCATTTTTGTCAGATGCCACCTTTCATTGTCAGCAAGGATATTATACCACTATCATTTTTGTCAGATACCACCATCAAGGGTCAGCAAGGATATTATACCACTACCATTTTTGTCAGATACCACCTCCAAGGGTCAGCAAGGATATTATACCACTACCATTTTTGTCAGATACCACCTCTAAGGGTCAGCAAGGATATTATACCACTACCATTTTTGTCAGATACCACCTCTAAGGGTCAGCAAGGATATTATCCCACTACCATTTTTGTCAGATACCACCATCAAGGGTCAGCAAGGATATTATACCACTACCATTTTTGTCAGATACCACCTCTAAGGGTCAGCAAGGATATTATCCCACTACCATTTTTGTCAGATACCACCATCAAGGGTCAGCAAGGATATTATACCACTACCATTTTTGTCAGATACCACCTCCAAGGGTCAGCAAGGATATTATACCACTACCATTTTTGTCAGATACCACCTCTAAGGGTCAGCAAGGATATTATACCACTACCATTTTTGTCAGATACCACCTCTAAGGGTCAGCAAGGATATTATACCACTACCATTTTTGTCAGATACCACCATCAAGGGTCAGCAAGGATATTATACCACTACCATTTTTGTCAGATACCACCTCTAAGGGTCAGCAAGGATATTATCCCACTACCATTTTTGTCAGATACCACCTCTAAGGGTCAGCAAGGATATTATACCACTACCATTTTTGTCAGTTACCACCTCCAAGGGTCAGCAAGGATATTATACCACTACCATTTTTGTCAGATACCACCTCTAAGGGTCAGCAAGGATATTATCCCACTACCATTTTTGTCAGATACCACCTCTAAGGGTCAGCAAGGATATTATCCCACTACCATTTTTGTCAGATACCACCTCTAAGGGTCAGCAAGGATATTATACCACTACCATTTTTGTCAGATACCACCTCCAAGGGTCAGCAAGGATATTATACCACTACCATTTTTGTCAGATACCACCTCCAAGGGTCGGCAAGGATATTATACCACTACCATTTTTGTCAGATACCACCTCTAAGGGTCAGCAAGGATATTATCCCACTACCATTTTTGTCAGATACCACCTCTAAGGGTCAGCAAGGATATTATCCCACTACCATTTTTGTCAGATACCACCTCTAAGGGTCAGCAAGGATATTATACCACTACCATTTTTGTCAGTTACCACCTCCAAGGGTCGGCAAGGATATTATACCACTACCATTTTTGTCAGATACCACCTCCAAGGGTCAGCAAGGATATTATACCACTACCATTCTTGTCAGATACCGCCTCCAAGGGTCAGCAAGGATATTATACCACTATCATTGTTAATGACTTGAACTGGTTTGAACTTAGGGTCTCCTCTTACAGACACTCAACTTGTTGTTTACTATGTTCTGTTAGACCTTGAACTATAGTGAACATGGTCATGACTAAGACAGATTGAGATATATGGTCAGGAATTGGAACATCTCCCACCGATGTACTTAATAGTAGGTGTCTTCATTAATATACCATAAGATTTGGGTAAATGTACATCAACTGCCTGTGGGCCTGTTTTGACTCTTTACTGTAAATATAGATGAAATGTTCTGATCTGATAATTATGTAAATCTACAGGGTGGGGGTAATTTAAGTGTGTATGTTGATATAGTAACCACAATAAAAAGATCAACTATAAAGATGATGTTACCTCCACATTTCAAGGGGAAAAACAGTGGAAGTTTTTGTCATGACCCACTTATTGGCATTAGTTTACAGTTTTGTTGGGCTTTTTCGAATAGTAGGTAACGATAAAATTACTTTTGGCCGATCGAGCCCTCTTTTTTTGTTTTTGGATTTTTATTAAACTTTTCAGACAGAAAGAAGTAGACATGCTGGCAGTTTGTGGCATTGATTTCATTTCCAAACAAAAATTTAAAAAGAAGCATGATGCTCTTTTTAACATAAACTTGTCTTAATCTTTAGGCTAGGTCGCCGATTTGATGCTGGTTTAAAGTTGCTTTAAGGTTCTCCATAAGTATTATTGTGATGTACTTTTATATTCTCTATTACTATTGATTAACCATTGTAGTTGTGTAAGGTTGGATACTGTGATGTGAATGGATGTAAATATGCACAGTTTATTTGAAGTATTAAATCATGTGTAAGTTGTTTTTGCTTGTGTAAAACATATGCAATATTCGCTGGAAGCATGTGTAAATGGTAGTAGTCTGTGTAACTGAGCAAATTAGCTTGAATCATGTAAATGGTAGAAATCTGCGTAATTGAGCAAATTTGCTTGAGTCTTGTAAATGGTTGTAGTCTGCGTAACTGAGCAAATTTGCTTGAGTCTTGTAAATGGTTGTAGTCTGCGTAACTGAGCAAATTTGCTTGAGTCGTGTAAATGGTTGTAGTCTGTGTAACTGAGCAAATTTGCTTGAGTCGTGTAAATGGTTGTAGTCTGTGTAACTGAGCAAATTTGCTTGAGTCGTGTAAATGGTTGTAGTCTGCGTAACTGAGCAAATTTGCTTGAATCGTGTAAATGGTAGTAGTCTGCATAATTGAGCAAATTTGAATCGTGTAAATGGTAGTAGTCTGCATAACTGAGCAAATTTGCTTGAATCGTGTAAATGGTAGTAGTCTGTATAATTGAGCAAATTTGAATCGTGTAAATGGTAGAAGTCTGCATAATTGAGCAAATTTGAATCGTGTAAATGGTAGTAGTCTGTGTAACTGAGCAACTTTAAATCATGTAAATGGAAGAAGTCTGCATAATTGAGCAAATTTGCTTGAATCATGTAAATGGTAGTTGTCTTTGTGTAATTGAGCAAAGTTTGTGGAGGTGTGTCTAAATGGTAAACATTATGTAAATAAAGTGAAGTGTGTGTAAATAGTAGTAACCAGTGTTAATATATAAAATTTGGCTGTAACCGTGCAAAATGACAGTAACCTATGTAAATATGAAAGTTTGCTTTAGCTGGTAGCTGTTGAACCCTGTTTCTCTCCAGGTTGGATAAACATTTATAACTCCTGACTGCTTAGCTTCCCTCCACATAGGTTCGAGTCCTGTTCAGGGCAAAGGATTTAATGAGGGAAGGTTTTCCTGCTAATCTGGGATGCGCTGGGGGTTCTACCCAGATATTTTTCTGTGGTCTTCCTCTATCCAAAAAAAGCTGGACATCGCTATACTGATCATAATTGGTCACTGTATTGTATTTTAAAAACAAAACAAATGGCAGGTCAAATTAACTCTAAACCTACTAAGAACAAATCAAGTTTAGGAAATAAATTTCAAGGGGCTGGCTGTTCAGGATCTGCACTATTTTTGCTATTGTATCTTTAGTATTTTGTTTTGATATTAATGTCTTTGTTTGCGAATAATAAAGAACTAGTACTGGCTATGAACAGAGTAATGTAGCATGATATGGGTTAAGTGGCATGTAGCATGTGTGGTTGGGTTTAGGGTTTCAAATGAAGGCAGTCTGCAGGTAATCAGAGCAGGTTGTTGTTTGCCTTGGAACCTCTAATGATCTGGAACAGAGCTGGGTCGAACCAAAACACCTGGTGTTAAACTCTTTAGGATCTAAACCCAGACATCCTGATCTGGAGGATTTGTTGTGGTGTTTTTCTTTGGTTTTTTTTGTTTGCACTGTTCAGTTACAGAAATTATGGAAACCTATCATACTTATTGGTTGAGGAAGGTCATCTCCTATCGTTAGAGGAATGTCAATTCATAGTCAACCTCCTCTGCCACCCCCTTCCCGCCTCCAAGTTTTGCCAAAACTCTTTAAAGGAGGTATATGACAGTTTGCGTATATCATATATATGTAATAATATCTGACCTCTGTTTGGGGTATTTGTGCATAATTTCTGTAGACATATATCATGCTTTAGTCTAAGCTGTGACGATTTTTTTTAACAATTTCTCAATTTTGTGGCAGTAAAATATGTCATTCAAACATTTCAAATGTTTTGTTGTTTTTTTTCAAATCTATAAATAAGAATGATTAGGATATTGGCTAAAAATAGATAGCAGCAGAACATAAATGGTCACGTGGTTATCTAAGTTTAAAAATAGCTAACTCTTCAACTAGATTGGAAATACATAATTGAAATGACAGTTGTGGCCTTACAGTACCTCTTTCAGACAGGTGTAGGACATCAATAAACAGCATTTCGCATGATCTGTTCAGGTAACAATACTTAATTAAGATGTTTAATGAAAATATTTTTGGTCTAAACTGACGGATACTACCTTTAACTTATAGATAAGACCAAAAGTACCCCTACTTGAGGACGATTTGAAGGTCTTCTTGGACTTTATATATGTCCCATGTGACTTTCACTGAAACATTTGTAATAAAGCATTCATTTTTATTGATCAGCATGTTTTTTATTTCTGCTTGAAAGAATTATTGTCTGTTTGATGTTATGTACTTCAGAACAAAAGTAATTCTGTCGCTTTGCTGACAAAATCATACATTTTCTATAAAGTGATACATATGTCTGTCTACACAAGTTTCTACCAGTTTACAAGTAGAACAGTAGATTATGTCTATTTCAATAGTTGTATGCTATAGGATTCTGAAGTATGTTTAGCTGATTACATATTTTTTTCTCATTTTTGCTTTGTAAAGTGGAACAGTTGTTTGTGTCTAAATGAAATTGTATGCATACTGACTATCGATTTTAAAGTTTATTTATGTACGTTTCTAGAATGTTAAGTAACACATTTGTCTGTGCTGATGAACTTTGCGTATTGTCTGTATTGTTTAAAAGTGTAATTTTAACATTAATTTTATGTCTATTTCCAGGAGAAAGCTTATATTGTCAGATCCCTACCCCCTGACGACAAGGGTATGACTATGAAAAGGAAACTTCTAAAACCGGGCTCACCGACTGCCCATGATGAGGATGGTGAGTTATCCCCCTTTATTGAAATTATCTCCCATTTATATTACTCTTGGTTACCTGCCTTTGCTCAAATTATCTTCCATTTTCTCCAGTTACGGTATTTCTACTACAAGAGAGCATTGTTCTGCTCAACAGTGGAGCATTTTTCTTAACAACAAACCGACCGAGAAACAGCAAAACTGTGTTATCATAAAAAATACTAAAATGTTGTTAAATGTTTATGCCTTAAAATTATATGCAGTAATGAAATGCCTTTGGACGCATGAAAAAGTGTCTGAATACCAACAACAGAAACCGGTTGCAATAGCTAAGGTGGTAGAGTGTCGGCTTGCTGATCGGGAGGTCGTGGGTTCAAACCCCGGCCAGGTCATACCAAAGACTTTAAAGTTAGTAGTAGTGGCTTCCCTCCTAACACTCGGGGCTAAGGGGACAGCATTACGCCTGACTCATCGGTGTCAGTATAATGGAGCGGCCGGGTTTAGTCCTTGGGCACCTCAAAGTGTCCCTGTGCTATAATGATAGAAATGTCGCTGCACAATATCGGCAAAAATGCCGGCTAATCCCATCCCATCCCAACAACAGAATAGAGCATAACAGTTGACTTGCACATAGTACATTGTCAAAACAAATGCAGTTTCAATTAAAACAAATCCTGCATACGCTTATGGAACATTAACAATTTCACTTGACAGGCAGTGATGCAGCAACGTTTTAAACTACAATCTAATTTAATTCTGATATTCAAGTTGAATAATAACCTAAGTTGAATGCACGAAAGCATTGCACTCCACTTGTTTATAGAACAACATGGTGCCTTTAATAGGACCTTTCCAGGAATGACGACATTGATGCTTTATGCAGGCGCGGGGGACAATAATGACTGCTGAATGATGCTAGGATCATGCATTTGGGTTTTCCCCTTTGCTTGCTTGAAACACCATTAGGATAGTGTCTGTTATATGTTAATGGGCTTGTGGTGTTTTCATAAATTTAAGGGTTAATATGATTGCTAAGTGTTCACAATGAAGGCAGCATTATGACTTAAGTTGATACTGTTGTGTGAAAAAATTATTTTCTGATCGATAAGATGCCTGTGGCCTAGTAGTAGAGTATCCGACTTATATCTTCTGACTGCTTAGCCTCTCACTGCATGATTAAGAGTCCTGTTTAGGGGAAAGGAACTAATGTGGAAATGGATTCTAGCTGACCTGCGGTGTGCCATTGGTTCTACCGAGACATTCATCTTGGGTCTTTCTCCACCATAATAGTTGGATTTCGCTTTAATGTCCCAAATTGTATTGCTGCGATGTATTTCAAAACAAAACGAAAAGACAGATAGTTGGGTTAAGGATGAGCCTGGTATGGATTGTATTTTTATCTACCTATATAAAGTTAAGGCAATATTATTTTGTTTCAAGATAAACACAGTTTTGAGTAACTGAAAAGTTGGAAATCTTTGTCTGTGATATATATTTCAAATAAAGCAACTACAGTAAAGCATTGGTATTAAAACTGAAAAAACGTTGGTTTGACAATAAGCCTGATATGGGGTGCGCCTGTGGCCGAGCGATTAGAGTCGCTGACTTAAAACTCCTCAGCTCCTCACCGAGTGGGTTCGAGTCCAGTTCAAGGCTAGACGTTTAATGTAGGGAGGTTTTCCAGTTAACCTGCGGTGCATTGGTGGTTCTACTCAGAGATAAGTCTGGGGTGTTCCTCCACCAATCATTAGCTGGACTTTCCCAATATGACCATAGTTGTGTCGGTGCGATGTAACAAAAATATGATACGTAAGTTAACTATCTGTATTTTACTTTATAGTGCATATAGTTGTCAGTGCAGCTTGATCAAAGGGAAATAGAGTAGATTCAGAACAGCAAGAACCCACTTGGATCCTTAAGTTTTGTCACAATGATCGGTTTTGTTTTCATTGCTTGCATTTGAGAAACCCCTCAGGAAGTGCGAGGTTAGAGCTCTAGGTTAGAGTAAAACCAGTTTAAGCACCACAGTCGGTCCCTTTTGCCAACTGACTGTTCCAAGGCGAAAACTATTGGGTTTGCTTATTTTTTTAATGACTCCTTACTGATTTGATATTAGTTTAACATTGCATGCATGTGAATACCTTTGTCCTTTGCCTTTTCAAATTTTGATATATATTGCAATGCACATAGGACTAAGTGTATCATCAAGGGTTAAGTAAGTTATCTCCATGCCAAGAAGTTATCATCCCTTTATCTGCCATGAGTTTGATCTGGTGATCGGTATGTGTTCTCTGTGGTCATCTTAAACCTTGTGTGGTCTTTGTCTATCTTTTATCTAGTAACATCTGCACTCTCTGGGTTAGAAAGCTTATCAGTTAAATCTTAAATGTTAATGTGAGCGTTTGTTTCGGTATGTGTGGTGCAGTAGTCAAACCCCGAAAAAAAAAAGACAAACATTTTTTTTGGCTGTAATGTGCCCAAGAGTTCTATGTAATGAAATTGAAATTTTATATTTGAAGATTTAAAGTGAAAAAAAAATTGACAGTTTGCCAAATCTCTTTTTAGTAGATGATTTTATAATTATGGATGTTAAATTGCCTTGAAAATGTATCATAATATGACGACAGAACCATTCTGCTATGTTCTAGTATGACAAAGTTGTACAATCGATTCAACATGATGAACTTCCTTGTATTCTCTCAAATGACAAAGCTGTTTTTTATCAGCATTGAAGACACATAAATTGTTCAAACCTGCTCCAAGAAACCATCCATGTTGGTAGATAAGTGCCAAAAAAGTTACCTTTTTAATAAGAATAAAAAAAAAGTGACACCATGGTTTTATAACCATGGTGGGTTTTATCACCACTCCCAGACTGTCAGGTGCCATAATACGCAGCCAGCAAGTAACTATTTGTAGCTTCATAAAGCCTCGATATCTCCTGTCTAAAAGTGGCCATTTGTGCTGATACTTGGCAGCAAATAGTGCAGATCCTGATAAGACGGCCCCTAGCATAGAGCTGGCTGATCAGGATCTACACTTATCGTCTAAGCCTACTCATGTCATGTGGTAGCATGTAAGGAGTTAATTTTTTACATGTCTTCTCAGTGCAATTTGAACACCATAGAACATGTAGGAAGATAAAGTATGTATAAAGCCAATCCTTAATGCTATTTAAGTAGTCACAAATCCAGGTCAGGCGTTTCCATTTTTGGAACATGTCAGGAGATATTGTAGACATTAAATGGTTATTGAGCAGCAACTTTGTTATTGATGTTGCAGTTGTTCTGTAACTTTACAGGCAGCTATTTAAAAAAAACTTGCAACTTTTCTAGTTTGAGGCGAAGGACTTAATGATGGAAGCTCTTCCAGCTTACTTGCCGTGCACCGGTGGTTCTACCCAGACATATGTCTGGGGTCTTCCTCCAACAAAAAGCTGGACGATGCTATAATGATCATAAAAACAAAACAAAACTTCCAACTTAATGCTAGACATTTCAAGCCATTTGTTAGATTTAATCATGACTATGATATACAAGCCAGTTGGTAGATTTATAATAACTGATATCTTCCAGCTGACTTGCAGTGCGCTGGTGGTTCTGCCCAGACATATGTCTGGGTATGTCTGGGGTCTTCCTCCACCAAAAAGCTGGACGTTGCTATATTGATCATAATTGGTCACAGCTATGTATTTCAAAAAACAAAACAAAACAAACCTTCCAACTTAATGATAGACATTTCAAGCCATTTGGTAGATTTATCATAACTATGATGTACAAGCCATTTGTTAGATTTATCATAACTATGATATGCAAGCCATTTTGTTAGATTTATCATAACTATGATATGCAAGCTATTTTGTTAGATTTATCATAACTATGATATGCAAGCCATTTTGTTAGATTTATCATAACTATGATATACAAGCTATTTTGTTTGATTTATCGTAACTATGATATCTTCCAGCTGTCTTGCAGTGTGCCGGTGGTTCTACCCAGACAGGTGTCTAGGGTCTTCCTCCACCAAAATGCTTGATGTTGCTATAATGATCATAAATGGTCGCTGCAATGTGTTTCAAAAACAAACAAAACAGACTTAACTATGGTAGATTTATCATAACTGTCAATATAATGACTTGTCCATTTTAATAATTTATCAGTTTATTGTGGTCTGTTGATTTTCAAATAGAAAAATATGAGGTACAGTACTGTAGCACCTATTCAGGTAGCCTTAAAATCAATGAATGTGTACTTACTTGAAATGGGAGTGTTTGAAACATGACAAGACACTTTAGCTAAATTATTTTATTAAAACTTATGTTCCTTATAACTAATTATACTACACTCATTTTTGTTTTATCTGCTTATTTCTGTCACATCGAAAATTAATTCAAAAGCTTGCAACAGCTGGGGGAAAACAACAACAGATCCATGGCAAAAAGCCTGTTTCCCCATTCAATCATTTTCACCTGAGGTGTAAGTGTAGACAACTTAGTAGTCATGTATTATTTGACCTGTATAGTGTATGGTCCATATAATTTTCCCTAGGCTTTGTTGGTACGGTTGTTTCTAGGCCACATGGCTGCTACTACAGCTTAATGTAAAGAATCTAATGGTAATTCAAAATTTTGCTCATTTATTTCTTGTCTAAGCCCTGTATTTCTGGTTCTTAGTTTTTTTTAATACACCCAAGGGATTGTATTATGGTATGGGGAACGTTGTCTCTCAGTCAGCATTTTCTCATTGGCGCCGCTCTTGAGAGCGTTGCCTCTTATGGAATGCATTTTTTTGGGGGTGACAGTAGTGTAGCAGTCACTTACACAATGTCAGAGCTGTTCCATGAGACACTTTTCAGAGAAAAGAACCAAGTGTTCAGTTTTTTTTAACAGGGTAGCTTGCAACAATAAAGTGTAGCTTGCAAGTATAAAAAGTAGCATAAAAAAAGTAGCCGTGGGGAAAATTCTTTTTAACAAAAGAAACCGAGTATACCGATGTTAGAAATGCAGCTTGTAAAAACAGATGTAGCAGAGAACAAGTAAAACAAAGTAGCAAATATACGCCACTTCCTATCAGAGTTATGGTTCATTACTGTCAAATGTTTATGTAATTAATTAACAGAGTAAGAGAGTGTTTAGTACCCAGGATAGTCATCTTCTTTATTAAAGCGTGTGCTCTCCACGGTGCCTTGGATGTCTCACATCCTGGCTCTTTCTTGTCCATAGCTGTCCTAAACATACAACCATAGGCTAGATCTGGACCAGCCAGCTCCCTGCTAGAAGGTGTAATTATATTCAAAAAGTTTTTATTGAAGCAAGTTTTCTGGATTGTTAACTATTGAAGCAAGTTGTCTTGGCTGTTAACTATTTAAGCAAGTTGTCTGGGTTAACTATTGAAGCAAGTTGTCTTGGCTGTTAACTATTTAAGCAAGTTGTCTGGGCTGTTAACTATTGAAGCAAGTTGTCTGGGTTATTATTAACTATTGAAGCAAGATTTGGGTTAAATAAAAAAACTTAATATTTTCATAGATTATTGATATTGATGAATAGTTGTGTGTGAAGGTGAGATAATTCAGGAAATTTTTATGAGTTCCCATAATGCAGTGTTTGAGAATTAAAGGATATATCTAAAAAAATAAAAAGTGTAGTCAATACTGATGCTAGGTCTGTATAAGATCATGGCCTATACAATTTCTTTGTGGGGGATATCATTTCATCTGTGTGATACGGCTGTATGGAGGTCACATGACATACAGCTATCTTACTTCTAAGGCGTGTGTGTACATTGATCACCTTTATGGACCATTATCCATATTTTTATGTGTCTGTTTGCTTTCCCATACAATACATAACCGCCAAACAAAATTCATTCTTCTTTGGATTGGCCCAGTATGAAAAGAATTAAATTTTCTTTGAGGTGCTATTGATTTTGTATACAATTCAAAAATACGTTTTTTTTGTTGTTGTTTTTTGTCAAAGGCATATTTTGCTGGTGGTTATTGAATGTTTTTGATGATTGGAATTCTTCTGTCTTGATCAATGTTTCTTTTGGCATATTTTCTGTTGTTTAAAGCTTGCAATTTCATCTGTTGCCACATTTTCTTTTCCTTATTTGAATGGGTTTGGTAAAGTGACTCGTTCACCTTTGGCTATGGACCCATTCTCCATCTTGACTGGACCCTTTTCAATTGCAAAAAAAATTTGTAAATTTAATGTCAAATTGTCTTAATTTTATTTGTCATTTTAATCTTCACATACCGCTATAGAGCAATTGTAAATTCCAATTTACTGTTACGTACAATAAAAATCCATTCAAAACAGCTTCCTCCTGCAGCTGTAATTTCCATTGTTCTAAGGTAAAACAATGTGCACAGGTATGACTGTACACTTGGGTATTGGGAATGCTAATGGATTAATCCTACTACACTTCCTAAACATGAACAATTGTCAAAACACTATTTATTAAGAATAGGTAAAAAAATCAATTTGTAAATTGAAATGCACAGTTTGTTTCGTGTCTGAATGTCTTTTTTATCAATGTACATGACACAAAATTTCACAATTTGGCCTGACCCAGACCTTTTGGCGACAGTGTGGGGAGGGGAGAACGCTGTATTGACCCAAACAAATTGTTCTTTTGTTATGGCAAAGAGTTTGGGAACTTAGTATTCAAGTACATTAATTATGATTTGAGATTAATGTTTTAAACTTAGATCTAATTCTGGATCTGCTACTTTGGCAGTGTGTTATGGTCAAAAGTACAAGGTAGAAACTAGTACAAAGAGTTCATATGCCCTTATAACTAGGTCCTTACAATTAACATAAAACATGATGTTGTTTCATGGCCTATATATCCAGGGGTATTTATAAAGTACAAAAATACATGTTTCTTTACACAAAATTTATCATGGGAGATCTTTCAATTAAGCATTTTTATAAATAAATATTGAAGGTAGTTGTTGCCTATTATACATCTTGTTTTTACATACATACACAGTAAGGATATATATTTTCCATTGAGTGGAAACCTAATGGACAGATACCTTTCAACAAATTTGCTAAGCAGTCTCAGCAGACATTGTTCCGGTAATCTGAAAACCCTGATGGTGTTTTGTTTTTCTACATCCTTCCCATATGTTTGTTTGTTTTTGAAATATAGCACCGACACAGTGTCATATTGGCGACATACAGCTAATTTTTGGTGGAGAAAGACCCCAAGACTTATGTCTGGGTAGAACCACCGGCGCACTGCAGATTAGCTGGGAAACCTTCCCACATGATAGTTTTCATCCGGACTGGGACTAAAACCTATGTGGTGAGGGGCTGAGGAGTTGCAAGTCAGCAACTCTAATCGCTCAGTCACAGGCCCCCCCTCCCATATGTTTACTTTTAATGGTAAGTACTTGTTGCCATACAGTCTGTCATGTCATATGATGACAGTTAACACAATACCTTCTTACTAGGACACTTTTGCAATGCATAAACCCTTGTTTACAACCTACTAAATGTTAACAACTAATTGCATAGCTAGCAATTTGAGATTCTGAAGAATTCATAAATTCATAGAAGATAGTGCTGATCCTGATCAGTCAGGTTCAAATCTGAGCCCACTGATCTGGATATTTAGTAATTGTCTAGGTAGATCTGTTATGCATAGCCCGCTAAAAGATAATAATTTGGTTGAGAAAATCTGTATTTCTGGGAAATTAAGTTTTCGACATTCTCTGTAGGGGTAAATATATATAGACAGGGATAATTAAAACGTTTTAATATAGACTTCAGTTAATAATTATCTTGTTAATTATAAGTTTAGGTCGTAGTTTTTTTATGGGCAATGTTCATTATATATTTCCTGGTAATATTTTTATTCCTTATGTAAATCTGGGAAGAACGTCTTTTATTGGCAGTTATTCTTGCTTTGAAACCTCTGTACAGTGGCTGCTGTTTCATTATTAGCTTAATTTTGAGGGATATTTGTAGTCGTAAAGTTGCAACTTTGTTACTCTGTTGACTTCTCTACTTCTCACTGTCAAGGTTTGAGTCCAGGGGGCACCTGTGGCTTAGTGGTAGATTCGCCAATTTTTAACTCCCCTACCGGCCCCAGTAGCTGAAGGGGGAGGTTGCGGGTTCAAACCCCAGCAGGGTCAAACCAAAGACTTTAAAGTTGGTAGTAGTGGCTTCCCTCCTAAGGGCTAAGGGGACAGCATTACGCCTGACTCGTCGGTGTCAGTATAATGGACCAGCCTGGTTCAGTCTCTGGGCTCCTCATAAGTGCCCCTGTGCTTTAATGACAGAAATCTCACTGCACATATTGGTAAAAATGCCAACAAATCTCTTGGACTCCTCTGAAAGCTTATAGCCTCTCACTGCATGGGTTCGAGTCCCATTCACGCAAAGGACTTAAAGTGGGAAAAAGTATTGCAGAAAAATGGAAATAGTAAAAAATACGGGAATACGTTGTTATTATCGCATATTATATTATAATTATAATATTTTTAGACCTATGAAATTATTTTTAAAATTTACAAGAACCCAAATAGCAAATCTGTTATGTGGCCTATGGCTTAGTAGATCTTACCCATATATTACCAATTGCATTCAAATTTCTAAAAAGCCTGACAAACTTGTGAGATTCTGTGCTTAGCTTTTGTCATAAAACAAGCAGTGAATGGAGACAAACTAGAATATTGGCCATATATTTCCATCTATTTTCATCTATTTCTGTCCACCACTCGTTAAAGAATAATCCTTGTGGCTGACAGAGCTGGCGGTAGACCATAAAAATTGGCTGCCTGCAAATGATGGTCCAAATAATGATCTGTAATGGAGTGGGATTGGGTCTATAATGTATCATAAACCTGAGCATGCCATATTTATTAATAATAACCCTTAACTTCAACGAATAGCTATTTGCTTTAGTACATCTTCATACGGAAGTGTGAACATGTTGATCTAGACTTGGCTCATAACCTGTCTTCATTTATCATTAACAGTACGTTTTACCCCTTAGAATAACTTAGATTTTTTTATATTTTTGCACTTTCATTTCAATTTTAACCTGATTTTACTTCATTTGTGTTAATCCATATTGTATTTGGCACCGTATGATGCATCAAGTGCCGGTGTGCTGTTTCACACTAAATACACAAATACGAAAAGACTAAGCAGCAAATTGCATAGATCGTGATTAACCAGCTCCCTGTTGAAATGTGCAGATCTGAATTTCCACTATTTGCCTAAACCAAATCATTATGAAGGCTACGACATGATAAGTGTATCATAGGGGGCGCCTGTGGCGTAATGGTAAAATTACCGACTTGAAAATCCTCTGACCGCTTAGCCTCTCACTGCTTGACTTTGAGTCCCATTCGGGGCAAAGGAATTAATGTGGGAAGGTCTTCCATTTGACCCTCGGTGCGCCGGTGGTTCTACCCAGACATTTGTTTGGGGTCTTCCTTCACTAAAATAGCTGGACATTGCTATAATGACCATAACTGATCGCTGCGATGTATTTCAAAAACAAAACAAATGTATCATAAACTTGAATCAGACTGCCAAGCAGATGATCATTTTCACATTATTCATTATTCACTGGTAGGAGAGGAAAATATGCTGGTACAATTATGCCCTCAACAAACCAGATTTAATCACCCTTGTCAGTTCATTTGCCAGCTGACCATTCTAAGGCATTTATTGTTGATTTTTTTATGTGTGTAACGTCTCGTCTGTGTTTTTGTCATTTACTTTGTGTGCCTTTGTCAATGGAAGGTTTAAAATTTTAATATTTGTAGTAATTCTCAAAAGGATTTTTTCTTATTCTCCTTGGATTAACTATTAACCATCTATGACTTGCTTGCTCCTTAGATGACATGGTTAGGTTAAAAACCATATGAAAAAATGTATTTATACATTTCATAACTTGCTCAGACACTTGGCTAATGGTGTAGGCTGTTTTATAGCTAATACCAGTTAGAAGAATTCTTGTGATAACTAATTGATTGTTTCTGTTTCAGGATTTATAGTTGTTTTTAAGTCAGCAACTACAGAATGTACTCACATTGCAAAAGTTGGCCTCGTCCTTGTTCTGTTGAGACCCAGAATTCAGTACATGTCAATTAACACATGGCACAGTTTGTCAGGAAAAGCTTGAAATTTTTCATCCTTACTTGGTAGGGGCACCCAACTTCTCACTGTGTCAGTTCGAAACCATTAGGGGTGCCCGTGACATAATGGTAGAGTAGCCGAATTGTAACTCCTCTTACTGCTTAGCCTGTTACTATTGGGTTCGAGTCCTGTTCGGGGCGAAGGACTTATTATGGAAAGGTCTTCCACCTGACCTGCATTGCACCAGTGTTTCTACCTTGGCATTTGTTTGGGGTCTTCCTTCAATTACCTGGATGTCACTATAATGGTCATAATAGGACACTACAATGTATTTTTTTAAAAATGATTTTTAATCGAAGGCTATTGCGGGACTCATAGAATTTAATTTGTGATAAGTTTATAAGTGCATGATATCAAAGTCAGGTTCAAGGAGTAATGGCCCTTTCTTCAGATATCTTAAATCAAAAGAACGGGGAATCAGAGTCTTATGGACACATGTTTACTTTTTAACATGTCTTTATAGCACCAAATATGATAAGATTTTACATAAAAAATATAATAAGGATGACTGTAAAATAAGAGTACAATATTTACTATGTATATAACCTTTCTACTTACAAACAGAAGAATGATACTATAGACTAAATAGCATACATATGATCACCTGTGTATAATATACAAAATAATGATACTATACACTATAGCTACTCATCGTCACCTGTAGGCAAATATTTCTCTAAGCAGCTGCAGGTGGATGTATATATACATGTAAATGTAACCTTTCCATGATCCTGTCCCTGAATTATAAACAAAGCATGTCCTTGTGATTAATGTCAGTGAGCATCCCCAACATGCATGATGACCCTGACATGCGTAAAGACACCATATTCTGCTGCCGTTTTTACTCTTGCTTACTACATGAACAGTTATGAAACTAGACAAATTAGAGATATGCACATATAACCCAGCAATTTGCTAGGCTTGATGCAATCTGTGCAGATCCTGATCAGAAATCAGACATGTTCCAGCCTAATTTGACTTGGCTGATCTGGATCTTCACTTTTAAACTTGTTCATTTTGGCCAAGAGTTGGGGTGAGATGATTTTGAATACATTGCTAGAACATGCTTTTGTCATTTCATTTTAAAATCTATATGGACATGTAACTAGACAAATTGCCAGACTGCAGCAAATAGCACAGATCCTGATCACATAGCTCTCACTACGAGTTTGATGCTCAGTATCTACACTATTTGCTGGAGTTTTTTCCATTTAGGCTTTGTATGTTAAGTTTTGTCGAAGCTTTGTATAAATACATTACAACTAGAAATTGCTGTTGTCAGTTCATTTGACAACGTGCACGGACACGTAACTAGACGAATGACTACATTGTCGCCCATGGCAGAGGGGTAGAGTCGCCATCTTGTTACTCTTCTGACTGCGCAAACGTTGTTTGAGTATTGATTGGGGCATAATTTGAAAAGGTCTACAGACTGACCTGCGGTGTGCAAGTGGTTCTTTCCCAGACATTTGTCTCGGGGTTTTTTTTCCCCTCAAAATAGCTGGACAAAGCTGCCCCAAATTATGTTGATGTATATTTCAAAAACCAATTGCTGGAGACCAGGTCTGGAATAACCCTATGTGCCTAGGCTTATTCAACCTTTTCCTTGCAGGCTAAGTTTGGTTGATACTTTAAGGTGGTATCTGACAGTTTGTCTACATCAAATATATGTAACAGTTTCTGACTCTGTTTGGGCTATTTTTTTGCATAATTCTGTAGAAAAAAACATCATACATTAGTCGAAGCTTTGACGATTTTCAACAGTATCTCAATTTGGGAGCAATTTAACTTGTTAAAAAACACTTAAAAAGTTCGTTCTTTGCAAATCTATAAAAAAAAAATGATTGGGATTTTTGCTAAAAATAGACATCAACTTCACAGTGGATGAGATGGATGAGCTAACACAGAAGTGGTCACATAGTTTTCTTAGTTTAAAAATAGTTATCTGTGCAGCGGGGCTGAGATAGGAAATACATCATTGTAATGACGATTGTGGTATTATGATACACTTTTCAGACAGGTGTAAGACATTAATAAACAACATTTTGCAAGATGCGTTCAGGTAACAATAAAATAATTATGATGTTAATTGAAAATATTTTTTGTTTAAACGGTCGGATTTCACCTTTGAGAGTATATCACATTTAGACATTGCTTTTGTCATTAACAAAATACTGATAGCTTACTTCATGCTGTTGTCAGAAGTTTAATGTCAAACTGTTGTTTGTTTTCCATGACACATATTTTGTTCCTTTGAGTTGTGTATTTTTGTTTGTCAGAAGAAAAAAAAATCCTTTTTTTTTTTTGTTATCCAACAGTACAGATGCCTATATGGACGGCATGATGGGCTTAATGTCTTATCTTGCATAACAGATGATAAATATCTTTATTCTCTTTATTGGTGATTTTTTTGTTTAGTTTTCTGTTCTTACTTCTGCAATAAGTTTATTGGATTCTGTCAAACATGAGGCAATTAGGGTAGATTCAGATTAGCAAGCTGCTGCAGGGAGCTGTCTGACTAGGATTGCAATGTTTGCTGCTGAAAATAAGCAAATTTCTAAGAATCTTTTTTTTGACTAGGATTGCAATGTTTGCTGCTGAGAATAAGCAAATTTCTAAGAACTTTTATTTGACTAGGATCTGCAATGTTTGCTGCTGAGAATAAGCAAATTTCTAAGAATCTTTTTTTTTTTGACTAGGATTGCAATGTTTGCTGCAGAGAATAAGCAAATTTCTAAGAACTTTTTTTTGACTAGGATTGCAATGTTTGCTGCTGAGAATAAGCAAATTTCTAAGAACTTTTATTTGACTAGGATCTGCAATGTTTGCTGCTGAAAATAAGCAAATTTCTAAGAACTTTTATTTGACTAGGATCTGCAATGTTTGCTGCTGAGAATAAGCAAATTTCTAAGAACTTTTATTTGACTAGGAACTGCAATGTTTGCTGCTGAGAATAAGCAAATTTCTAAGAACTTTTATTTGACTAGGATCTGCAATGTTTGCTGCTGAGAATAAGCAAATTTCTAAGAATCTTTTTTTTTTTGACTAGGATTGCAATGTTTGCTGCAGAGAATAAGCAAATTTCTAAGAACTTTTTTTTGACTAGGATTGCAATGTTTGCTGCTGAGAATAAGCAAATTTCTAAGAACTTTTTTTTGACTAGGAACTGCAATGTTTGCTGCTGAGAATAAGCAAATTTCTAAGAATCTTTTTTTTGACTAGGATTGCAATGTTTGCTGCGGAGAATAAGCAAATTTCTAAGAACTTATTTTTGACTAGGATTGCAATGTTTGCTGCTGAAAATAAGCAAATTTCTAAGAATCTTTTTTTTTTGACTAGGATTGCAATGTTTGCTGCGGAGAATAAGCAAATTTCTAAGAATCTTTTTTTTGACTAGGAACTGCAATGTTTGCTGTGGAGAATAAGCAATTTCTAAGAACTTTTTTTTTTTTTTGCACTAAATAAATTTAACATGATAAAGGTTAATAGGATTTGCAATCTATTTATGTCAACAATGGCATTCAACTGAATGGTAGCAGCTGTTTCCATTAAAGGTCTGTTATGTAAGTTGTATAATAACCCTATTGGTTTCTGCTTAACATCTGAAGCGGATTTGGTACATTTTGTACCCTTTGATGTATGCATTTCTCTAGGATTGGGCGTCCATGGCGTAGTGGTAGAGTTGCCGACTTGTTACACATCTGATTGCTTAGCCTCTCACCACATGGGTTCAAGTCCCGTTTGAGGAAAAGAACTTAATGTTGGAAGGTTTTCCAGCTGACCTGCGGTGCGCAGGTGGTTCTATCCAGACATTTGCCTAGGGTCTTCCTCCACCAAAATAACTGGACAATGCTATTATGATCATAAAATTAAAAAAAGTTTTCATCTGACATGTTTGATATCTTATAGAAGGACTTCACACAATGAAACTCACAAAAAGGAAATGTTTTGATGAAAAAGCTTAAATGAAGAAAAGAACCTGTTTTGTAGTGTTAGATCTGTAAATTGTAATATATTACCAACATGTTACCTACATTCTTAAATGTAAATTGATAATTAATAGGGTACCTAGATTTTTAAATTAAAATATAATCCATATGATACCTACATTCTTATGTTGAAATAAATTATCAATATGGTACCATTTTTTTTTAAATTGAAATATATTATAAATATGGTACCTACATTCTTAAATTGATATACGTTATCGATACTGTATCTTGATTTTTAAATTAAAAAAATGTCTTTTCGTGCTTAGTTATCAGAAAGCAATCAAAATTCAAGTTCTTTGCTATCAACTACACGTTAGGGAAACAAGACATTATTGAAACTCAGTCACAGAGCCGATCTTGGTTAGTCGGTGTGATCTCTAAATTGTTAAAGTCTGATTAGTATGTCCTAAGTATAGCAAGCTGTCTTATATCATGTCTGCCTGCAACAGGAGAAGAGTTGGGGATGCATTTAAACACTCTCCAACAATCAGTTATTAAGAGACAAAAATTATTGTTATAAAATCTTGATTTTTATTTCAGATATATATATTTTTGAATGACCTTTTAGAAATTACTGTGACAAAAATCCATATAAACCTAAAAATCCATATAAAACAAAAAACAATGCCAGGAATTGTTTAAAACAATGCTGTCTTAAAGGCATGTATGTCTTTATTAAATTGTTTATACAGAAAAAAAAGCTGAGTAAATGTTTGTGAAAGATTAATTGCAAAAAATGTTGTTTTGTATTATTTAGATTAGGAGCTGAAAATGTTATTTTTCTCCAATTATGGGAATTATTTTGTGCTCTAAGGGAAAAAAGTGTACTTTTCCACATTGTCAATATGACCAAATAGCAGCTATAAATTGACTAAAATAATCCCTGTAAAGTACTGGCAATCTTTCTAGCCAGCAACTTATAGAGAGCGCTGGGAAGATTTCCAGCCAGGTAATTTCATGTGGACAGTTATAAGTACAATATGTTAAGATGATATATGACTGAGTAGTCTGGGATTAGATGGCAAACTTCAGACCATATAACAATAGGGCCCAGACATTGGGTTCTCTATCCATCATGGTATATGTGGTCATTATTACCAGATCTAGAAGTTTTCATTTTCTTATCATAATCATGGCACCTGTAGATCAGCAGATAGAATTGTCGAACCATCTGACTTGAGATCACATCAACATAAGGAGGTCCAAACAAGGCTTTCATTCTTGTATATATCAGTTAAGTTTTCAGTTTTTAACGAGCTCAAGTTGGGGCTCAAACGTTTATTTAGTCACGACTATTTACTGATTTAAAGTGCGTGGATTATTCTTGGCCTTAGCCTATAACTGAAATAAGAAATCAGTAGAAGCACCCTAAACTTATTCTGCCATTGAAAGCTGAACAAAACATTCATATAAGATATTTTGTTGTATTTTTTTCAGAAAAGCGAACTCCTAGTAAACGTAAACGAGGGAGTGTCAGCTTAGAGTCATCCCCCTTGCAAGGTCATCTGAGCACGCCCAAGACACCTGGCGGAGGTTCACGTTCGGTACCCCTCTCTGAGCGACAACAGCTAGCCATGATCATGCGAATGTCCGATGAGTCGAACCAAGGTGCGATACGAAACGCAGAACCAGGTTATGTTTTGTTTTTTGTTTCTGCATGCTTCATTTGAGATCGGGGCAAAAAAGCAAACAATATTTAAAGGAAAAAATAATAATAGCATATGTTAGACAGGGCACACCTTGCCTGGTTGGTAGACTTGCCATCTTGTAAACTTCTGACTACTTAGCCCCTTATAGTGTGGATTCAAGTCCTGATCCGGGCAAAGGACTTAATGTGGGTCTTCCAGCTGAGCTTCGGTGTGCCGATGGTTCTACCCTGACATTTATCAGGGTGTGTTTCTACCGTAAACATTGCTGTAATGAAACATAATTGTTTCGCTGCGATATATCTCAAAAACAAGAAGGTATCTGTGACCTTAACTTTTGAGTGTGGTTGACCAGTTGGGCAACCTTCCAGAAATTTAAGTTGCCCGTCCAAGATTTTAACTTGCCCAAATAAAAGTATATATAAAAGGTGTGTACATATGTGATAAAAGTGAAATATTGCAGATAAAATTATTTTAATTCAAGGTTTATTAAGGTTACCTGTTCCCCAAACCTCTTACATATCCGTCAAAACATTTAGTCCATTTTTGATGATCATAGTGAAGCCTCTGATGGTCTAACTGCCATTAAGGCAGAAAAAAATCATGTATGGATTTTAATAGACGTTAACTAATTTGAGGCAATGTCACGATTTTGTATTCATGTCTTAGTTATTAAGTTTTTAATATGCAATTGTTTAAACTAATCAAAATAATGTTTTTATTTGCATATCTTAAATTACAAGAGAGAATAAATTTTAAACAAATTTGTTGATTATGTCATACACGTCAATTCATATGTTGTTTTTTTTTTACTGGTTTACATTGGCTTTGATTATTGGTAAATGTGAGCCAAGAAATGAAAAATCGAGTGGTGTACCCGACTATGTTGCATAAATATCACGTTACAAGTTCTTCGCTTAACTGTCAAGATGCAGTATGGAGAACTTATACCAATTATACAGATTAAAATGGGCCAAGCATTGGATTTAATGGATTAATAAGTTAGCATTTTTTGTTGCCCGATCGGACAGACAATGGCAAAAACGTGTTTGCATGCCCAAGGTTTTGGGTTGCCACAGGCAATCGAACGACCGTTAATGTCGAGCTCTGAAGATATTATTCAAAACATTTATTTATGACTTTGCCCACTGTTAAGAGATGAAGTCACCGTTAGTAAGCACAAATTATTTTGCATCAAGTCATAGAAGTGGTTTTTGTTTCCTATTTGTTTGCTTTTTGTCCATTCATAATTTCATTTCATGTTTCTTTACCAAATAAAAAAAAATAAATAATCTTGTTGGATTGTTTATAATAAGGAATTTGATTATTTTTTTTCTTGTTGGTTTTTTGTTCTAAAAATTATATTTAGAAAATTTTGAAATATTTTTTTTTTTTAATTTTAAATCATTAACATTAGTTAGGTTTAGGTAGAACCTTGTGGACGTGCCAGGGGCTATATGTCTGAAAATCTTCCCCCACCAACAACAAAAAAAGGCTGGATAGTCTACACAGTCATTATGCCAACTTAATTCGCTTAAGGGGCATAAAAAAAAATCCTTCTGGACTTAAAAGCAATATTTCTTCTTCTGTTTTTTCTAAGGCTTCTGTGTGTTATTGAATAATATGTCTTTTGTTTTACAATGAACAGTTGGATGTTTTCCTGGTGGATACTGGTAAGTGTTCATCTTGGAATTGAAAAAAAAACCCCATCAACAACAAAAACAACACCTGATTTTACTCAGAAAGAAAGACAAAAGACCTGTAAATAAGAACAACAAAAAGCCTGTAAAATAAGAAAAAAACAGAAGGCCTGTAAATAAGAGGAAAAAAAATTCAGTAAATAAGACAAACAACAGGCATGTAAATAAGAAAAACAATAGGTCTGTGAAAAAAGAAAAATATGTTAGAAATGTTCAGTCTGTGAAATATTTGATTTTTTCCTTTGAATAATCAGTCAAGGTAATGTGAGTTTTCTGCCAAAATAGTCCTACTGTGTAGCCAAATGCAGTTAAATTCTGGCTACCATTTGTTAATTATTTTTTCCTGCTTTGAGACTTAAGTTAATGCATTTAGATATTTTTTCTTTTCTATTCTTAAATTAGGTGATGTTGAAAAGTACATTGGAGTGCATTATTTGTTTTTATCACTGTTTAAAATTTAAAAAAAAAAAAAAAAAAGTTAAATATATTTTCTACTCTTGTAAGCATTCAGAATGGTCCTGTAACTTCCAAAATTTGCAGGGAAAAAAGCAACTTATTTTGTTTCTCCGTGATTGTTGTATTTTTGGTTTTTTGAAATATTTTGCAGCTTCCAATTATGGTCATTTAAGCAACATCCAGCTAGTAAGGTGGAGGAAGACCCCAATTTTTTTCAATAAACGAACAGAGTATGGAATGGGGCTCTTTTGTAACACTGTGCATATGTCGATTCATCTCTTATTACCTAAAGTGTGGTGCCTTAGTTGTAAAGTCGCTGATTTGTAACTCCTCTGACTGTTTAGCCTTTTGCCCAGTATGGTTCTGCCCAGACATTTGTCTGGGGTCTTCCTCCACCAAAAAGCTGGATGTTGCTATAATGTTAATAACTGGTTGCTGCGATGTATTTCAAATACAAAACAAACATTATTCCCTAAACAATTACTTGAGGCAACAAAGGCATACAGTACAGATCCATGTCAGCTCAACCAGTCACAATAGCTCAATTGTTAGAGCGTCGGCTTGCGGATCGAGAGGTCGCGGGTTCAAACCAGGGCTGGGTCAAACCAAAGACTTTAAAGTTGGTAGGAGTGGCTACCCTCCTAACACTCGGGGCTAAGGGGACAGCATTAAGCCTGACTTGTCGGTGTCAGTATAATGGACCGGCCGGGTTGAGTCACTGGGCACCTCATAAGTGCCCCTGTGCTATAATGATAGAAACATCGCTGCACAGTATCGGCAAAAATGCCTGCAAATTCCCTCGCATCCAATGTCTGCTCCATGCTGTCAACTATCTGTTCAGGACCTGCTCGAATTGCTACAAAAGTATAAACAATATGGTTTATTAGGTTTGCTGTAAGCCAAAATCTAAAACTTCTTAAATGGTTTTCATGAATAAAGCATGGTAGAGGTAAATCTTAATTCTGATACCAATGAATAAAGCATGGTAGACGTAAATCTTAATTCTAATACCAATAAAAACTAGCCTACATTATGCATAACGTAAGAGTACAGCAATGAAAAGTTTATACTGTCAGCTTTGTATCCAAATAATCTTCAAGTATGCATTTAAATGAATAATAAATTAGGCTAATAAATCTAAATAAATTATACATTATGTCGCCTTAATGGTGTCTTTTATAGATTAGATAAGTCTTTTTTGACGTATAAAATGTGATGGGAATTGTGGTTACAAAAGATGCAGTTGGCATTTTGTTAAGGTGTTGTTGTGGTTTAGTATTTCACAGTAACACAATCATGGTAATTATATGAACACTCAATTATAATTGAAGAGAGGAGTGGGCGCCCGTGGCCAAGCATTAGAGTTGCTGACTTAAAACACATGACATAGGTACGAGTCCCAGTCGGGGCAAGAACTTTCACTTGGAGAGGTTTTCTAGCTAACCTGTGGTGCGCTGGTAGTTCTACCCAGGTATAAGTCTGGGGTCTTCCTCTACCAATTATTAGCTTGACATTGCTAATATGACCATAATTGTGTTGGTGCGATGTAACAAAAAAAAAAAACAAAAAAAAAAACAGCGAAGAGAGACCCAGACAAATGTCAGGGTAGAACTTTCGGCGAACTGCAGGTCAGTTAGAAGACCTCCATGAAAGTTCCTGCCCTGACCAGGTCTCAAACCTATGCAGTTAGGGACCAAGAACTTATAGTCAAAGACTCAACCTGTTAAGCCATGGATGTCCCCCTAACCATTTTGGGGAGTTGGTTTCATGATATTAAAGCAAATTATATGTAGACTTTCTATTGCCAGGGTTGCTGTTTTCTGAAAAAGGGACGGGCCTTTGAGAACGGGGAAATTGCACTGTGTTTAATTAAAAAAAAAGGGGGAAAATGTTCATGTTTAAGTTTATATTTTTGTTATCATACAGTGTATATTTATTACAAGGCCATCTCTCTTTTTTAGCTTTTGTGATACCGCTTCGTCCGGCATCAGTCGTCCAGCGTCAACTTTTTAGCTTGTGAACATGCTAAAGGCCACAGTTTTTATCCAATCTTCATCAAACTTAGTCAGAATGTTTGTCTACATGAAATCTTGGATGAGTTCATTATTGGGTCAGCTAGCATCAGAAAGTAGGTCACTCGGTTAAAGTTTAGGAAAAACTTGTAAACAGACTAGAGACCACATTTATAGCCCTATCTTCACCTAACTTGGTCAAATGTTTGTCTGCATGAAATCTTGGATGAGTTCATAACTGGGTCACGTGGGTAACTGGGTCACATGGGTTCAAAAAGAGGTCACTTGGTCAAATGTTAGAAAAAGCATGTGAACACACTAGAGACACATTTATAGCCCAATCTTCACCAAACTTGATCAGATTGTTTGTCTGCATGAAACCTAGGATGAGTATATTATTGGATCACATTGGGTCAGAAAGTAGGTCACTAGGTCACTTTTTAGAAAAACCTTGTGAAAACACTTAGAGGCCACATTGATGGCCCAATCTTCACCAAACTTGACCAGAATGTTGCCAGTATGAAATCTTACATATGTTTTGAAGTGGGTCATGTGGATTCAATAAGTTACTTTGTAAAATTCTAGAAAATGTTATCAACCCAGTGGCCACACTAATAGTCCAATCTTCACCAAAGATTTCTTAAGTAAATAATTCATAATTACTTGATGCCAGATTTGAGCCTACTAAAAGCCAGTGGCATCAGGTGAGCGATTAAGAGCCATCATGGCCCTCTTGTTTTCTTGTTCTTGAACTCCTCCAATAGACTGCAATGAAATATTGAATGTTATCTGTGGAGAATTTTAATTTTTATCTAAATAACTTGGCTTATTTTCTGAGGGAAAGGGACCAGTAACTGCCGCATCTTTATAATGTAAAAAAACAACTAACTACATTATGCACATGACCTTACAATACAATGTAGCTCTGATAAAACTTCCCATAATTATGGATATCATCAAACTTCAAGCATTTGATGGTTTAAAGTTTATTGGAGACTCCTGATCTGTGGTTAAACTGGCACTACTGATCAGTCGATCATGTACATTTATCCGAATCATCAAGCCAGCCATTACTCCATCATGTCTTAAAGTGAAGCCTTTTTGAGGAAAGCACTTGATTTTTATCCTACATTTTACAATAGTATGTTGTTTACTGTTGTCAGATGAAACATCAAAAGGTCGGCAAATGTGGAGTGTGTGTAACTGATCAGTGATGCTGCGGTTATTTTGGATGCAGGTTTTTATCTATTTCTCTGCTAAGCTTAAATAGGTCTTAGTCAAACGTTACTGATCTCCAGATCAGCCTGATGGCTATTTGGTACACATGTATGAATTTTTAACTCACTTAAGCACAACTTGCTCAAGGTGGGCTTTTCTGATTCTCTGTCCTTTATATATTTTTTGTTTAAATTTGCTTGTGAACTACGAATGAGGCTACGAATTGGACCCAGTCTTAGCCACACTTAATCATTATATCTGCCTATTGAAATTTTAAAACGACTCTTAATTGGGTCAGATGAGGTCAAAAAGGTCGGTGGGGGAGTGGGGGGGGGGGGGATATTTGTCTGCATGAATTCTTGGGCAAAGTTCATAGCTGGGTTACATGGGGGTCAAAAAGTAGGTCATAAGGTCAAATCAAAAAGAAAAGAAGTGAATGAAAACCCTTGAGGCAATATTTATGGCCTAATCTTTACCTCTTTTGACCAGGATGTTTGTCTAGATGAACTCTTCGATGTGTTCATAAGCCTGTCATTTGGGGCCAAAAAGTCTTCCACAAGGTCATATCATTCAACAACCCTGTAATAGAGGTTTATTTTATTTTTTGGGCTTATCTTTACAGAACTTTTCAGTTCAGAATCTTTGTATGAAAATCTTGATGGCTTAATTTGTGCAAGGGTTTGCTTTATAAATCACTTGATGCCAAAAACATGGTTGTGTACAATTATTCTTGTAATTAGAATTTAAGCATACTCTGGGGTGTTGTCCGTCGGGGCGCCGGGAACATAGTTGTAGTCACTGACTTGCTACTGCATAACCTCTCACTGGGTGGGTTCGATCCCATTCGGGAGAAAAGGACTTACTATGGAAAGGTCTTCCAGGTGGCCTGCGGTACGCCTATGATTCTACCCAGACATTTGTCTGGGATCTTCCTCCAACAAAATAACTGGATGTTACTATGATAATCATAAATGATTCCTGCAGTGTATTTCTAAAACAAATAAAACTTTTAAGCACACTGAATACAGGGTCCTCATGTGAGCAGTACAGGTCCATGATGGCCCTCTTGTTTTATCAAAAGCATAAGACTTACTAATGGATAGTAACAAATGTAATATAAGTATGGCTAATTGTATGTCCCACTCACAAACAGTCAAGGACATGAAGTGTTTGCTCTTATGTTAGTCCAGACCTGCATCCGTTTGTTCCAAAAGTTGTGAATGCAACATCTTCTACACCAATTGATTGATATTTATTATGTAACTGGTACAAAATACTTCAACCTGTTTCAGAGATATTTTTCATTACTTAAACCTCATAGATTTTTATATTTCTACTTACATGTTTTAACTGTAACCTGATTATTCTCAATTCACGTTAAACTTCACTGTATTCAGCGCCATTTGACCTATCTAGTGTCAGTGTGCTGTAAAACCCAAAATACAAAATACTTTAGCACTTTCATGTGAGAGCATCTGTGTCTTCTGCAGATGTTAATAATTTGTTGTTTTAACAGCAATCTTTTATAAATGCTTGGGGAGTTTCAAGACGGGTTGACCCAGTGCAGGCATAGCATCTGGTTATGGTATTACGTCAGGTGTTCATATGGTATCATGGTTAAGGCAGCACTATATCTATTCCACCACTGTTTTCTGGTGAGTCAGTAAATGATTTTGGGCCATTTGAAAGATTTTTTAAATGAACTTCTTAATTCCCAGACAAAACTAATGAGTTCGGAATCTTATTAGACAGCGGATGCGTGTTCCATATTGGTGACTAATGAGGAAGAAGTCTAAGGTCATCCACAATGTTCATTATTGTGCACACATCTCCACTGTCACTACCTGCATTGACACATGGTTCATGAGTCATGTCTGTCTGCACATACTCATAGGAGAGGTGAAATGGTAACTTAAAAAAACAAGCTACGATCAAATTGATCAGAGACAAATAATGCAGATCTGATCAGCCAGCTTCCACTGTAAGGTCTGAAACTTGCTATGTACAATACAGGTTGTTAATTTGTTGGGTCTATCATCCAACCAACTGTATTTCAGTTATCTGGAGACGGTGTCCACTTGAAGCAGATATAGTGCTGCCTTCACTGTGTATAATATGCCGTGAACACCTGGCATGATACCATACCCAGTCACATTATCCTGACACCGGGCCAACCAGTTGTGGAACTACCCTTACATTTGCTTGAGCATTAGCAAGAGAGCTATACCACTACCACTTTTTATGACTTTGGTATGTTGTGGCCCGGGATCCTGATGGCAGCCATCTGATCAGTATCTGCTGTATTTGCTACTGAGTTTTCATGAATATTGTTAATAAAAGTAACTGTTTCTGACTTTGTTAGCCAATCAATGAGAAGTTAGTATAGAGTAATAAATACAACACAAGAGGAAAGATAAAAGACTGCATGATGAACAAGGTACAATTTATCATTGTTTATTCCAAGGTCAAGGTTACAGAACATGTTTTTTTTTGTTATTTCATTTTACTTGCTCTTCTTTTGATAGAAGAAACTCTAGGCTTAATTAATAGCCAAAAACCTTGTGCAATTAGCAACAAGAGATGTAAGTAAAGACTAAGCAGCAATAAATGCAGATTAAACAGCTACCCGTGGGAGCTTGCTGATCTGGTTCACGCTTTTTGCTTAAGTTTGATTAATCTGTGTGGGCCACAAGTTAATCGTGCACATGCTGATGAACTTTTTTTAACTTTCAAGAAATGCATTATGATAATACTTGGCAGTTAAATCAAGCCTATTAGAGTTTGTGTTTTTTCTACAATTGATGCACTGCTGTTTCCAAGACAACCTGACTCAGACTGGGAGGGGCTTATCAAGCAGTTTGATTGACCTGATAATAGCATCATCCATCATGCATTGAATAATAACTAGCATTTACTTGTGGTCCTGAATTAGGTTGATTCAGGTTTCTCTATGTATGCTTGATTTAACAAAGACTTAATACTACACCATTAATGTTATTTTGGGTTCTTTATTTGGTGTATTCAGCTATATTGGGTATACTTTCTTATAATAATATGTGTTTGAACTGTACAGCATGAAATACAAGTACATGTATATCATATGATTTACTGTTTTTGTCTAAAAGATTTTTAAAGTGAAGAAATGCGAGTTTGCCCTATAATATACTGCCTTAACCAGATTTTTAAAGTTAGGAATATGTGTATATCATATTATTTACTTTCTTTATAAAACAGATTTTAAGAAATTAAGAAACAAGAAACAACATACATCCCGACCTGTACTGTTTCTAACAAATTCTTGCTTTAACCAAAGCTCATAGACCTTGTTATATTTTATTAGCTTCCCTGAATTGTATTAAAATAAGTCTTGTTTTACATTAAACATTCATGTTCAACATGAATGTATTCGGAAAGAAACATGATATTGGATAGTTTTCGTTTCAACCATTTTCAAATATAGTGTCTTATATGATACAGGTATGTATTGTAAAATACTTGAAAATGACATGTTTAAACTTACATGAAAGGATCAGTCTATATATCGTTCCATTTATCTCTGACTACTCTGACTATGTCATGGCATATATCAGCTTGACCTCTATGACAGGTAAATACATTCATTTTGTAGAAACTCATGGCCCGGTCACCTTAAGTACACAATACCGTAGTAAATACTTTTTTCTAGCTTTTTCATTATTTGTAATATTTCTACAGACTTAACAGCAAGCAGTGCAGATCCTGATCAGATAGTTGTCTGAGGGAGGTTGCTGATCCGGAGCTACACTTTTCGCATATGCTTGAATATTTTGCATATGATGCATACCTTCTTGGCGGGTTAAGAATTTGGCACAAGAAGTCGAGTTTCTTGCTTTTGATGACCTTGGGTTATCTCCAGACAGAATCTTAAATCTTCATTATGCCAGATCAGGGTCGTGACTCAGCCTAATCACAACTGACTGATCCACTTATCTGCACGCAGTCTGCTTAAAATCTCTTTCTCAACATCTGTCTGTCCACGTCTATCAATCTGTTCATTTTCTTTCTTGAATTTTTGTTGGATGAAACACATTGTTATCTTGTTATTTGAAATTGTATCATTTTAATTGCACTGTTTTACTTTGTATTCCTACTCCTTTTAAAATTGTATACTTGTTTATTGAATTAGCTTTCTTTGGAATCCTTTTCTGATAAATATCTGTCTCGAATTTTCGTACTTTCCATATTTAATGATTATAACTGCATGCGGGGAGCTATAATGGTTTGTTCATTGGACAATTAAATGTGTCAGATCATGTTAACCTGTGTTTGCTATTGCCCACGCTTTTCCAGTTGTGTCGGGCCAATTTAAGCTGGTCGTTGCCATTGTTTCACATTTCCTGTTCTGTTAAGGACAGTTTAATCGGTCCCTGCTATTGTTCATTTTTTCTAGTTTTGCAATTAAACCTGTCTTCTATTTTTCCTATATAATACTTTATATAAGGTCCACTATAATTTGACAAATGCTATGCTTGTGCAAGCCATGCAGCATTGTTAAATCCCTCTTTGCCCTTTGTTCTCAGTTCCACAATTAGTGGGGCAGCTGTGGCTCAGTGGTAGAGCATCCAATTTGTCATTCCTCTGACAACTTAGCCTCTCACTGCGTGGGTTCAAGTCCCATCTGGGCGAGGGACTTCATGTGGGAAGGTCTTCTAGCTGATCTGCAGTTCCATGGTTGTTCTACCCAGACATTTGTTTGGGGTCTTCTTCCACCAAAATAGCTGGATATCGCTATAATGATCATAATTGGTTGCTGCAGTGTACAGTCACACCTGACCATGCCACTGTAAACGTTCAATCTTTTGCTATGACTTAGAGTGTACCACTTTCATTTGTTTTGTATTTTGAAATGTTTTACATAAAAAACAACAACATTAAATTTCATCTATTCATCTACTGACATTTTAATCACTACAACTGGAAGCTTTTTGATAGCATATTAGATAACAAATAGAAATGAAACAACCTTTCTTGACACCCCGCACATCTTGCTTTATATTTATTTAACTGGACCTGGTAGCACAATTGGTAGAGAGTCGGCTCCCTGTACAGGAGGCCGGGATCCTGGGCACAACATACCAAAGTCAGTAAAAATTGTAGTGGTATAGCTTCCTTTGCTAGTTCTCAAGCAAACATACGGGTCGTTCCACAACTGGTTGGTCTGGTGTCGGGATAATGTGGCTTTGTGTACTATATTGCCAGGTGTTCAGACATGCTATACACAGTGAAGGCAGCACTATCTGCTTTCAGTTGACACCGTCTCCAGATAAATATAATACTATTGGCGGGATGATAATCCAAATAAACAAATTTATGTTAAAAATTAAACTTTTTTAACATCCCTCTATCTGTATATTTTCAGAACCCCCTGTGAAGCCCCCTTCGCCCCCTGTAATACAACCACTAAAGAAGACACCCCTTGATAAGAAAGTCCACAAGCGTAACGAGCGCGGAGAGTTGCCCATCCATTTAGCGGCGATACGTGGCGACGTTAAGTACCTCAAGCGGTTGATCAAAGCGGGTGCTGACGTTAATGTGGCTGACTTTGCTGGTAAGTGTTTAAGGTATTGTTAATAAGCAAATATGAATGTGAGGTATAGATAATGAATGTACAAATCAAAGCCAGAGATTTTACCTCTATGTGTAATTGTAGTTAAATAAAAGGCACCTTTGGACACTGATGCCAACGGGATCGACTTGCTTGTAAGTGTTGAAGGTATTGTTAATAAGAAAATGTTCATGTTAACTAATAAAAACTTTAACATTTTTTTCCCACATATAACTAGCCAAAAATGGGCATTTTCCTTTGCCGTCAGAAAATTGATCTGAATGCCTTTGTTTACATTGTACACGTAAAACTGTTGTGACGGACTTTAATATTGGAAGGTCCTCCTGCTGACTTTGCGATGCGCCAGTGGTTCAACGCAGACATTTGTTTTGTGGTCTTCCTTGACAAAATAGCCAGACATTGATATAATGATCATAATTGGTAGCTGTGTTGTATTTCTAAAGCAAAAACAAACTTACCTATTAGTACTTTGTGCCCTTGAAAGAATGTACTTCTGAGTGAATAGAATAAGCTGTCGGACAAACATACTCAACTGACAACTTAATAAGAGATATTTACATAAGAATCTTAGTGGGAGTAGGATTAGACTGTCCAAAAAACAACTTAACTGCCATATTAAAGAAGCCTGTGTTGTCAAATATATAAGGTACATTATGGTTGTTGTTGTTTTGGGCTGAAAGTGTTTTTAAATTACTCAAATCTTTGTTATTGTTGTTTTGAAAGGAAACTAGGCATGACTTGCTTAAAGAAAGTTATAGCAAGATTCACAAGACAAGTTTTAGCACAAGTTTTATATGGTTTTCATCAAAAAGTTGTACTGTTTTCACATTTTTTATCGGAAGTTGTACCTGTTGCACATGGTTTTTGTCAAAAGGTTTTACACATTTGACATGGCTTTTATCAAAAGTTTTACACATTTGACATGGCTTTTATCAAAGGTTTTTCACATTTGACATGCCTTTATCAAAGGTATTATATGGCTTTCATCAGAGGTTTTACACATTTGACATGGCTTTTTTTTACACATTTGACATGGCTTTTATCAAAGGTTTTTCACATTTGACATGGCTTTTATCAAAGGTTTGACGCATTCGACATGGCTTTTATCAAAAGTTTTACACATTCGACATGGCTTTTATCAAAAGTTTGACGCATTTGACATGACTTTTATCAAAGGTTTTACACATTCGACATGGCTTTTATCAAAAGTTTTACACATTTGACATGGCTTTTATCAAAGGTTTTACACATTTGACATGGCTTTTATCAAAAGTTTGACGCATTTGACATGACTTTTATCAAAGGTTTTACACATTCGACATGGCTTTTATCAAAAGTTTTACACATTTGATATGGCTTTTATCAAAGGTTTATGAATTTCACATAGATTTTATCAAAATATGAACAAGTTTTACATTATTTTTATCATAAGATAGACAAATTATACATACCTTTTATCAAAAGTTTTGCAAGTTTCACATGGCTTTTATGAAAAAGTGTACACGTTTCACATGGCTATTTGGAAAAGGATCTTAAAGCTATTAAAGCATGAATTGAACGAGCTAAGACATTTTTTTTCTATTGAATGATTTATGAGTAAAGTTGGAGTTATATTGTCATATTAATATATCATGAAGTAACAGTATGTCTGCATAGCTTTGTCTTCAAAACAATATTTTTTTTCCCCTTTCTTATCAGGGCCTCACATCTCTACATCATATTTAACACAATAAGAGCCAAGGGGGGGAAACACATAGCTAAAAAATCCTCTGCCAGTTTCTTTGCCAAGAATTCAATATTATGGGATTGGATGTTATTGACTAGTTCTCAACCTTGCGAATATTTTGGAGCCATTCAAGACGGGGAAAAAGACACTTATATGGAAAGATTTCAATCTGTTCCAAAATCTTCTCATATACAAGCTGTATGTGAACTTCATAGAGACTTCTTAGATTGAAAAGGCTGCGCTGTTAAATATGAAGGACTAGGCTCGGCTTTGAGTACTGTAGCAAACTTTGATTAAGTTATGCCTAAGTCCTTTTTTATCCCTCCTTAGGAAAATTGTGAATGGTTGACACTTAATATGCCAGTTTAAATTTTATTGAAGATTTTGCTTAATTCCAAGCCCTCTTGTGAAAATAACAAAAACAATCTGAATGAATTTAGTTTTTAGTTTTTTTACATAGCCAAAAGATTTATCTTGTTGTTTAATTTACTGCCTCTTTTGAAGGTTTGTTGATTAAATTGCTTCTAGTTAGAATGGTATTGAGCTTTACTTGTATGCAAAACATTTTCTGAAACATCTGAGCAATACCTAATTGCAGCCAAATATGAAGAACGATTTAAAGTATATACTGAAATTACTACATTTGGAATGATTTATGGCTGGTTTAAGATTGAAGTTGGCATTTTATACGGTATCAAATAGCACTGTCAAGACTTAAAAAATCATATCAACCAACCCAACAAAAAGAACGAAAAAGACAATATCTGCTTGAGTACTTGTTTTTATTTGTCCAAGATTAAATTTTCATATCACCAGCAAGACTACATAAAAAAGAGAAAAAAAAAAAAAAAGGAAGAAAAAAAAAAGATAACATTTATGTCCACAGTCAAGGGGAAAACCATTTTAACTCTGCCTGCAAAGCATGTAATAAAGTTATAGTCTACTTTCATGCTACTGCTCATTCAGTTGATTTTACAGTTTACCCCCTGGTCGTTGGGGGGGATATTCGTCTATCTTGTACTATGGCAACCATCACATGGCACTAGGAAGTTATATTTATAACCCGAATAACCCTTGCAGGTAACAATTTATACACCTGGGTAGAGTGGAACAAAATCAATGGAAATTTCTTGCTCAAGGAAATTAGCAGCGACTTGACTGGGGTTCGAACCACAGACCCCATGATCCAAAGTCATGCATCCTACCACTGGGCTATTCCGCTCCTCAAAGCTTGTATTGATTTGGCTGAGGCAAATAGTGTATATCCAAGCAGGGGTCATGCTAATCAGGATGTACACTTTTTGCTTCGAAATCTTCAGCAGTATGTCAGGGAACCTTTGTATGTCGGAGATGAAGTATATTATTGTAGGGTATTAATACTAAAATTGTTCACGGCTTGCCATACACAGTGAGGGCAGCACTGTATCTGTTTTGAGTCTCGCAATATTTGAAATACTGGTGGCGGTACAGTAAACCCAACAAACGCAATAACCCTTCACACGCTGGAACCACCATTTAGCCGAGTAATGTAAAACATACGCCACACATATGGTGTTTCCAGCAATTAAATTATGATTAAATTGTGGCATGATAAGTATAAAGACATTAAGGGTGTTTTCTTATTCCTTGAAAATATGTTCTGTCTACTGTACTAGACACCACACCATAATGGCTTTTCCTCTATAGCTGCAGCTGAGGTCATTTATGTGTCTTTTGCTTTTTACTTGCCTAATAATAAAGTTGTTGTTCATTTCATTTCTACCGTAGTTTTGACTGAGGTCATTCCAATGCTTTTTTTCTGCAAATGTTTTTATTGTTTGGTGCTTTTTTTCTGCCATTGTTTCTCTTCCAAGTTTAGATTATATCTGTCAAAGGTCCTTTGCTTGCTACATTTGTTAATAATTCTCGGAAAATTAAGTAATTCTGCTCATATTTTGTAGCTATGGCAGCTGACTTTATAATGCCTTATAAGCAAAAAGTGTTGATTCTGATTCTGGTTCTGGTTGATTTGGATCAACACTGTCTATGACTGAGCAATTTATGCTAAGGAGGCTACGAGTTTAAGCCATTGTCTGCATACATATGCCATTTCAGCCTTTAGCAAACAGAGCAGAGGAATGTCACTTAACCTATGCAAGTTAAACACATTTGGTAAAAGAATAAGAACAAATCCTGACGAAGTTAAAACATAAATAACATCTCAAAAACCGGCTCGGGTGGTAGAGCGTCAGCTCGCGGATCGGGAGGTCACGGGTTCAAACCCCAGTCGGTCAAACCAAAGACTTTAAAGTCGGTAGTAGTGGCGTCCCTCCTAACACTCGGGGCTAAGGGGACAGCATTACGCCTGACTCGTCGGTGTCAGTATAATGGACCGGCCATGTTCAGTCCCTGGGCACCTCATAAGTGCACCTGTGCTATAACGATAGAAATGTCGCTGCACAGTATCAGCAAAATGCCGGCAAATCCCAATCCCATCCTACGTCTCAAAAAATATCCATATTTATATAAAATAGCAATTAGAATTGACTGCAACATATGTTTATGACTTTGAGAGTTAAGCAGAGAGAGTTGTGAGAGTTGTTGACATATTGAAGCAGCAGCCTCAGCTGATATACGGGGAAATATGACACGCTGAGGTGGGGCTTATCTTATATGGCATCAGGGTTTGAGTTTATACAACTTTGATATGAAGTCTGTGATCATCTTAAAAAATAATTTAATTGGCTGTATTTGAAACAGAATTTGAAATCTGACAAGTCAGATGATTTACAACGATCTTAGAATCCAGCTCAACATTAGGTAACCTTGAACCCAGTTCCCACTTACCACAGTACCCAGACACAATGGCACCTAGTAGCGCAATCTGGCAAGTGTCTGCTCCAGGTATGTGAGGCCCTGGGTTCGATCCCGGGCCGCGACATGCCATAGTCATTTAAAAATGGCTGTGCTATAGCTCCCTTACTTACACTCAAGAAAATGGCTGTGCTATAGCTCCCTTACTTACGCTCAAGCAAATATTAGAAAAGTTCCACAACTGGTTGGCTTGGTGTCAGGATAATGTGACTGTGTTTTTCTTGCCAGGTGTTCATGGCATGCTATATACAGTGAGGGCAGCACAATATCTGCTTCAAGTGGAGACCATCTCCAAATAATGATGGTGGGACAATAAACACAATAAACTACCCAGATATACCTCTGGGGCCAGACATACATCAGGGACCCTTGCTCAACCATTAATTAGCTGGATGCCAACAATATGGCAATATTATGTTCGTAGCAGGGAAAAAACACGACACTTAACTGAGTATAACATTGCCGGGTTAGTGGTGTATGACACATCTGAATTGTACTCTTAAGGTATGCCAGGGGCTCTAATACAGATATTTTGCAATTTGTTTGCTTTACGAAAAATATTACACACTTTTCCTATATAAGTAAATAAAACAAATACGTTGTAGTGTTTATCAAATCCTGTTGGTACATGTCTATGTACTTGATATTTTAAAGTGATGAAACTTTGTGGAAATTTACTGAATTAAGACGGTTGCTTTAAAGTGGCGTTGAAAAAGTGAGATACAGTGTCCAGAGATTCCATATGTTTATATATAATCTTATGATCCTGAAAAAAAAACTGAGTCATAGAAAGTCAACAGTGAATCACTATTAATAGCAAGTCTAAATGTATAACAGGATTGGATATATACTAGAATTCTGACATGGCACAAAATGTATGGTTTTAGTACACAAGGTCTTGTATGCAAGGTTATTTGAAAGAGATTAATTTGCTTATATTTCTGTAATTAATATAATTTCTTTCTGACTAGAAATCTATGTTGAACTGTTGAGGTAAAAAAAAGGGGGGTTGTTTTGGTGGGGTTTTTTTTAGTAAAATTTGAAAATATTAGTTTCTATTTTAATTTTATGAATCTATATTTGTATTTTTTAATATTTTTATGTATTTATTTTTACTAAGAGACACATTTCATTATTATTAATAAATAGTCCTAATAAAAAAAAAAATCAAACATCAATCTTATGCATGACGTTTTATTATAATTATTCCTAATGGGCAAAATAGGAGCGACTTAAAAAAAAAAAAGAGAGCATCATTTAAAATAATTGATATCTTAAGTGGGCGTCTTTGAGAATTTATATTTAAGTGGAACCCATTAAAACTCTGGTTTTAGATAGTTTTTAATAATTGTTGATTTTGATTACCATTGTCTCTGGAATGTACTTCACAAAGAATAAAGTCGTAGAATATCTTCTACATTTAATGAGGCACCCTTGCTTGTTGGACTATAAAGAAGTTAGATTCTTTTTTCCTTTCTAAGATACAAGTATTGAAGAATTTTTTTATATATTTCTTTAAAAATATTTAATTAAAAAAAAATAGAAGAAATGTAATTTTACAAAAAATATCTGAAGCACTTACTTTCACCAAGCATTTTATGTTGAAAATTATTGTAAACAAAAGTGAATACATGTATATGCATGTATAAATAATTTCTAAAGGTAGCCAAATTATTATGTCTGCCTCAGCTGTTTTTTGGTTATGAAATTTCCTTCGTTGAGACCTTTGGCAATATTTCCATATAAATTATACAGACTGCTGTAAAGCCATTGTCATAAATTCTTACAATACCTTTTATATTTTAAGACAAAACAAGGTTAGCAGGTGCGATTATAATCGTTTTTAAGAAAAGGTTTTCTAGGTATTTACTGAGTGCATTTGTTAACATTTTTAGCCTCATGCCGTTACTTATTCTGCTGTATAGGTTCAGATCCGGTTCTTGCTGATATATTAATGAAGATGTAAGAAAATAAGCTTTAAGCCATACTATATCCTACGAAATTATGTAATTGGTGCAAAAACAAGTTGATGAGGTGCCCGTGGCATAGTGGTACAATTACCAAATTGTAATTCCTCCAACTGCTTAGCTTCTGCTCATGTGGGTTCGAGCCCCATTCAGAGAGAAGGATTTAATGGGGGAAGGTCTTCCAGCTAACCTCTGGTGCTACCATATGTAAATATCCTATTGACTCATTAACTTGCTTGCCTCCATATCAAAATATCCCATATCGAAATCTCAATCCATATCTAACAATTAGAACTAGAAAAAAAGATCAAAGTTAATGGGGGGGGGGTGCAAAATAAAAGTAAAAAAATCAATAACAATGAAAAAATCTTGTTTCATGACTCTAATGGGTTGATTGACGACAAATTTGACTAAGCCACAAACAGATCAAAATGTCACAATGTAATTCTTTTCTCACACAGAAATGGGCAGTGTTTCTGGTACTTCAATTTTATTATCTTTGGTAGGCAGTTGGTAAAAGGTATCTCTGTTAAATATTGAAGAACCTGAGTACAACCCCAGAAAATGGCATACCAAAGTAGTGACCCGTACCATGTTACATTTGTCTATAAATTTGATTACTGAATCTTAAGTTTTCTGCAGACAGCTTCAAGTGGAAGCTGGCTGATCCAATCTATACTTTTTGACTAAGCCTGGTCAATTCATGGTTAGGAAGAAGTGTTTAAATGGTAGTCATATAATGCTTGCTTGCTTTTACTTAGCTTACAAGGGTAGTCTGTTTGACCTTGTGTCAGGTTAATGTGGCTGACTTTTCCAGGTTGTTTTGTTTTTTTATCTTAAAATTATGGAAGTTGCTGTTTAAATGCCTCTTTGCCTTCAAAAATAAACCTAGTTTTTCCCCCTGACAAGTTAAAATTCCCCTCCAATTAATTTCAAAAATTGAGTAGACTGGACTATGGTAAGCTAGGGGAAAGTTCAAAAACAAGAAAAATAGAGAGATGGCCTTGTAATTAATATACAAGATGTATGATAGCAAATAAGAAGTTAAACATGCACACTTTTTTAAACTCCTCAAGTTTTTCGCCTTCTCACAGGCCCCATCCCCTTTTTCAGAAAAAACACACTGGTTTTATGCCAGGGTTTTAAAAGATGATGTCACAGTAAAAAGGCAGCATAATGTCAGTTTTGAAGTAAACATCTGCAGATATTTTAATAATTGTTGATGAAATTGTGTTTTTAATCAGGTTTTCCAAAGGATAGATATACAAAGGTCAGCTGATGTCATACCTTTTCTTTTAAGTGCAAAACCTCCTGCATTTCTCACCTAAATTAGGCATATTCTTACGTGGTGTTTGTCATCAAGTGACCCAGGGCATATTGTTCAGATTCTGGGGTACAGTCCAAGACAAACTTCTGTAAAAAAAAAGAAGAAATTCTTTCAGGTTTGAGATATAATCAGGTTTGGTAGTAGATACCTTATGGGAGAGAAGTTCAGATTGATTTTGAGGTTAATAGGGTCAAGGCCACTGTTGCTAAAAATAGGTTTTTATGTTGTTCAGATGGTGGACTACTTTGGAAGGTTTTGCCTTTGTTTGCCAAGTTCTTGTTTTATAACCACATTGCAGGGACACAAATTGCTTGTCGTTGGCTAGTTCAATTGTCTGCACATCCCGAGACAAATGTTGGGGTAGAACAACTGGCACACACCATATGTCAGCAGGAGTACCTGCTTTTATAAAAAAACTCTCCTTTAGGAACTGTTTGAAGTCAGAAATGCCATGGGCGTCTAAAAAATTATCAACTTTTCCTTTATTTGGTATGTTTCTTAATCTCTATTTTTTAATTACTAATGTGAGTTTTTTTCTGTTTGTTTCAGGCTGGACCCCACTACACGAGGCCAGTAACCGGGGATGGTTGTATGTTGCCAAGCAACTGCTAAAAGCTGGAGCCAATGTGAATGTACAGGGCCTTGAGAATGACACACCCCTGCACGATGCCTCCATAAACGGGCACAGAAAGGTAAATTATGCTTTACATTATAAATTTTGTGGGTTGAAAATTGGGGGTTGAACATCCCTGCAAAGTAACATTTTCTGGACACAACCCCATTGGTCATTACAGGTCATTGTGACAACTTTAAGGTATTATTTGTGAGGGAAACCATGAAATAATTGCATGGGTTCAACCATAGATAGGCCACCACATTGTGCTTTGTAGAAATTTTTCCAAGTTGATTTTTTTCTAGAAAGGTGACAATTTTTGCTGTCCTACACTTCACCTGTATGTGTTCTTGTGCCAGTATGGTCCATAGCAGGGGTTTGTTGATGACAGCCACTGATAAAAGAATGACTGTTATGAAAAAACAAAAACATAAATTGTTATTTTTTATAAGAAATAGATTATTGAATTCAAAGTAAATCTTAAGAATAATGTGTGTATTTTAAGTGCTTGTAATGGCTCAACCCCGTTACCTATGTGTTCAAGCTATTCCTGCTTTTGTTTGACCTGTGTTGCACCAGTGGTTTTACGCTGAAATTTGTCTTGGATCTTCCTCTGCCAATAATATCTGAATTTATGAACTTGTCTTGGTGCAATTGTTCTCAAACCAAACTGGTAAAGTGCAGTTTTCTTGAAATTATTTCATGTTTCCTAAATAAGGTAAAAAGTGAAGAATATTGTCTGAAATTATCTTCTTTGATTTCGGCAGAAATGATGCACCTGTGACAGATGTCAGGTTATTACAACATTATGTTTGTTTTTTTCTATTCTGCTTAAAGAAATCTTTAATTTGATTCAAAAGCCCAAAACACCTTTAAAAAAATGATTTTCTGCAATTCAAAATGCCCTAACAACTGAACAATTATTGTGGCATTATGTCAAGACAGATTAAAAACAATTTCAAAACAAATTTTTAAAAAATGTAATTAAAATAAATTTGATAATGAACGCCTGAACTTTCCTCCCTCTTGGCACCGAGATTATTTTTCCCTGGTCTGGTTCAGCCCATAATCTGCTATGTTTGTTAATAATTCATAGTAAGATCATAGATTTTTGCCAGTAATTTCATGAAAAGTTCACATGTCATATTGCTACATGATGCAGCAGCAAAAAATACAGATCCTGATTAGACAGCTCTCAGCAAGCAAGTTATTTACATAAACCTCAACACATTACCTACGGATTTAACAAAAAAAATAATGTCATAAAAATAACCAAACAACCTGTAATTTATTGTAAATGCAACAATTATTAAATGTCACTACTGAATGAGTATTTATTTGATCAATAAAAATTATATTCGCTTCTATAAATACACAGTAATAAATTACCTCTGCCATTGGGGGTTGATAACTATCTTAATGTTCTGCTAACGAGGTTGGAAGCTCTCTTTGAGTGCATGGCACTAGCTCTGAACCTGCCAGGCAGTCACTTCATAGGGGTGACCATGGCCGAGCCGTTAGAGTTGCTGACTTGAAACCCTGCAGCGTGTGGGTTTGAGTCCTGGTCTGGAGGATAACTTTTATGTGGGGAGGCTTTCCAGCTAAGCTGTGGTGCGCCGGTGGTTTTACCCAGTAAGCCCCGGGTCTTCCTCTAGCCATAATAAGTTAGATGTCACTAATATGATCATAATTGTGTCGGTGAGATGTTATAAAAACAACATTAAACAAAAAACAAAAAAAAAAAACATTCACTTGCCAGCCAAAACAAAAAGTATAGCTCTAGATCAGTCAGCTGCCTTTGTTTGTAGGTGAATCTTCTGTGATATGCCTTGTTTTCATTGTGTTTAGCTGTCGGTTAATATTTAGCGATTGATATGTATTTTTCATAGTGCCAAATAAGGGGAATATTTATCCATATTACCTCTTATTCTGCTCAGCACAAATTGATCAGACTTAGGCATTGTAGATCCCGCATTGGAGTTTAAAATAAGAATAAAATTTGGATTCCAATAAAATCTGACCAATCAGGTGCTCGACTCAGAATTGGGCTCAATCTTATAGCTTTATAATCTTGAATGGGAATGGTCTTGTCTTGATCTGCTTTATTTGTTGTGATCTTGATCAGTACATTTAGTTGCATATGCATCTATTTGTTATAGGGCCAGGAATTTAGTATGGGTTATTAAAGATGTTGTCAGATAAGTATTGATCCTGTTTTTGTCCTAGTCAAATCTCTTGGCTTGTTGGTACTGGTAAGTATCATGTCTGTGTAACCGAAAACCCACAATATAAAATTTGGTGCAGAACTATGGGATATAATGAAACCACATCAAGTTTACCTCCTCCTCCTCCCTCCACCTGGTGTCTGTTATTAACAAATCTAGCCTAGCAGGGTATAGACAATGGACAGGGATAGTGCTGGCATTGACATTAAGGCCATGCCAAATTGGAATTTTGTTAAGCGTCAATTCAAGTTTGACAAACCTAGGTACCTATTCACAAAAAAACACAAACCGAAAACGAAAAAACAAATATTTACGACAAAAAACCCCCAATGCATTATATATATTTTTATTGGAAAAACATCATCATAATATAAAACAATGGTCTGAATTACTTAAGAAATGTATAGTGTAAGCACAGACATAAAATATATGGTTTAATATAAAATGACTAGTGTTTTTAACATAAATTTTTTATTGTAATTATGGCATAACTATGGAAATATTGTCACAACATATTTGTAAGTAAGAAGGAATGTGGAGTAATGTGTCATGTACAATGAACCAATGCATCAACTATATTATACTGGTAATACTGTCATAATAGAATTAAACAATATATAAATGGCAATCTGAGACAAAATACTTTGGAGATCTATGTTGCAAAATTTTATAAATATAAGGGTTCGAGCATTCCTGGGGACTTCCAAACAAAGAAAAGGTCCTCATTCGGACCACCACTACAATAGTGGTAGAATGTAATGTCAAAGCTCAACTGAATGTTTTAAACATAGTAGTAGTACCCTTTCTTCCTATCAAATGGATAAACATCAGAAAGTGAAACTGCTTCATAGTTGTCTTTTTCTGAAAGAAGACTTTCAAGACTGGCATACTTTTCTGCGACTACAGCAGATCGAGGTTGACCAGGGATATATGCTTGATTCTTGTATGTATGCCATCATCGGGGGACCTAGCTGGGTGGGTAGGTTGTGAATATCAAGGATCCTTTTTTGTTGATCACACATAAAATCAGAATACTTTGAAAAAGAGCTTGCTAGGCAAAGTACAGCTTCTTTTAATGGCTTCATTCTCTTACTGTCAATTACATGGGTAGGTAAGAATACGAAAGAGCGATTGGGAATGCTCACTCAACTTTACTTGCTCTATGGCCTTAACTTTGTGCTTATACTTTAATGGATCGTTATAGTGTTGTTCAAATGTTTGACCATTGAAAAAATGAGTGGAGGGGGTGCTAATTAAAAAAGATTCAACCACCACCGTAGCAAAATAAAATTATCTCAGCAAGTAAATTCATTTAAAACATATAAATTCTGATGATTTGGTTTATCATTTTTATTCACTTTGTCCCTCTTTTTGTGTGTGAAGAAGAAACGAAAGTAAGTCAGCTGTTCTATGTTTACACGCGAGCACATAAACGGACCCCCCCTGACTTCAAATCTCGTGGAGCGTGATTGCGCGAGATTTCGTAATTTCGAAAAGGTCAATAATTTTGCTTGCCATGAGGACTGTCACTAACCAATACATGTTATTCACGAGCGAACTGTTAAATTCGAATTTATTTAAGACAGAAACCAAAAGAAAAAAGAAAAGAAAAAAAAACATCGTGGTTCCAACGAACAGTTTGACTGGATCAGTATCTCTGAACGCTTGGATTTCGCGTTATTCTCTTATTATCAAGCGTCTACATGATTACGGTTATGATAAATTGCATACGAGTAATATACGTCGTTACCGAACACATTTTCCCCGAACGAAATTGTCGTTATCGATTCACGGAACATTGGAATTATTTAAGAAAATTTCACTAACAAAATTGTTTTTTTTTTTTTTTATTGGGGACTCCAAAACCTACGCGCACGCGGACGCTTAACAGAATTCCGATTTGGCATGGCCTAATGTAGATGTCATGAATATTTAATCAGGTCGTGATGACCTACAATGCAATTAACCATGTCATCAGCATTTGGTTCTCGGAGTGCCAACTGATGGGGAAAAAAGAATTGTACGACCCTTCATGTTTGAGTCACCTTACATTCACTTCATTTACAGGAGCAGGAAAAAAAACTCCTGAGATATTTTTCTCATATTGCTGACGTTCTCATAATGCTGACGTAATTCGAGTCACAGTACCCGTGGTTGCGCGGCTAGAGTTACTGACTTGTAATTCCTCAGTCCCTCACCGCGTAGGTTCGAGTCCCGGTCAGGATAAAAACTTTCATGTAGGGAGGTTTTCCAGCTAACTTGCCATGCTCCAGTGGTTCTAGCCAGTCTTAAGTCTGGGGTCTTCCTCCACGAATAATTAGCTTGGTGTCGTCAATGTGACTATAATTGTATCGGAGCCATGTAACAAATAAAAAAAAAACAACAACAATATTCCGAGTCCTGGTATGAGAAAAAAAGCATCTAGGTCCTCCAGCTGATGTGTGTTACACCAGTGGTTCTACTAAGTCATTTATATGTGGCCTTCTTCCACCAATTTGTGTGTATGTACATTGTATCCATAATCCAATCTATTTCTCTGCACAGGTTGTGGAGCTCCTACTGAAGCATGGTGCCAACCCTCTACAGCCCAACAGCAAGGGTAAGACTCCACTAGATGTGGCAGCGTCAGATGAGATGGTCAGTCTGCTGAAGCGCGAGGTGATGTCATCAGCCAGTGACAGTTCCAGTCTGGACGATCCGCCGTCACCAGACAGCATCTCATCGTTGAAAGATGACGATAGGTCCTTGGATACAGAGGGTAGGTACTTCTAGGTTCAAAGGTTATGAGATCTTAATTTTCACCACGACTCTAAAAATTTATACAGTGCTAGAAATTTTGTAAGAAAGATTTTATCTGAGGCCTCCTTCGATTAAAAAATTTGACTGTCAAAATTTTGTTTCGCAGTCATTTATCACTAAAAAATGATTTTAAGTTTAATTAGAACCTCCAAGCTGGGAGAGTTTCTATGCATCTAATTAGTCCATTTGCTACTTCAACCTGATCAATCAGATATGAGAATTGTTTCTTAGGGCACTATTCATGTTTTACACTCCTAATGCAATATCAGTAGGAAACAAAAGTGTGTTGTTTTTTTCAATGTCATTGTTTACTAGATATTTCTTCAATAGTTATGGGGGCTCAGTTTTAGTGTGGGAAGATTCTGATGAATGTTCTCAGGGGTATGTAATTAGTTACATGCAGGAAAAAAGAAGGTGACATGTAGCCTTAATTAAAGTAATTACGGAATAGTGAACAAAGAAACTGTGAGGCGCACGCAACCAAGCTGTAAGAATTCTGACTTCTAACTCCTAAACCCCTCACTGCATGGGTTCAAGTCCCAATTGGGTTGGGTTAAGACGTTTTGTGACAAGGTTTTCTGGGTTAACTGCGGTGCGCCGGTGGTTCTACCCAGGCAAGTCTGGGGTCTTCCACCACAAATAATTAGTCGGATGTCGCTAATATGACCAATATTGTCTTGGTGCAATCTAACAAAATATAAAACAAATACAAGAAACTGCAACTTACTCTCACATCAGTCCTTATAATGGTAAATGATTAAACTTAATGGTTAGTTATCTGCTCATTAAGAATAGATAACATGCTGTATTAATATAAGGACAAAAGACGAGCTGGTTTAATCCCAGACCAAACTTTTCCAAGTAGAGGCTGGCTGATCTTGAACTATGCAATTTGCACTAGCCTGATCGATTCAAGCTTTGCAGGTGAAGGGTGAAGTGCATACCCCAGGCCAGTAGTAGAGTCAGGACTTTATGACTGTCGCACACTGTAACAAATAATCATAATTATGGCTGAAGCTAAGATGGTGATGATTCAATAATTGTACCAGTGTCATATCTTATTTTCTCATGGCACTGAGTCAAGGGAATGGATAAATGAGGTCCTAGCTGGGCGACATGTCGGAAATGCCAATCCTCATTAGGTACAAGTGGTCATTTAGAAAAAGGAAACGTACTGTTAGTTGCAGGACATTTCTGGTAACTATAATTGATTTATCGCCATGGCAACTATCACTATGTGTTGGTATTCCTGGGAGTTGTTCTTTTATAGACAGAGGCGAGAAACTTCTGCTATAATTTTGTCTTATATAATGAAAATAAAGAAAATTATGGCTGAAGGGTATGCAATTTATCTGCAAAGGTATGAAGCAAGTCCATAGATACTTTTGTTTTTCGCATTTTGTTGTTGTTCATTGGTCAATATATTTTTTAAACAAAAACAGTATTCTGAATCAACTGGTCTTTTTTATTAATTGTGAATATGAATATGAAGAATGCCTGTAGCTGAATGCTTACAATTGCTGGAGTTCAAGTCCAAGTTGGTGCAGTTCACTGGAGGGTGGGTGTCTTTGCCTGCTCCTGTTTTAAGAAAATAAGAAAATGGTATGGTGAGGTCTTCTAATTGACCTTGGATCCAACATAGACAAATAAGTTCTGATGTACAATACATAGTTCCGGACCTGGTAGCGCAATCGTTAGAGTGTCGGCTCCAGGTACAGGAGGCTTCAGGTTCTATCCCGGGCAGCGGCATTCCAAGTCGTTGAAAATCATAGTGGTATAGCTCCCTTGCTAATGCTCATTAAATATAAGGGTAGTGCCACGACTGGTTGGCCCGGTGTCAGGATAATGTGACTGAGTGTGGTATCATGTCAGATGCTCATGGCATGCTTTGCACAGTGAAGGCAGCACTATATCTGCTTTAAGTGGACACCATCTCCACATAACTGAAATACTGTTGGTAGGACGATAAACCCAATAAACAAACAAACAAACAATACATAAATTGCTTCGGGCAGTTTTTACCTTACTTTAAATCTCTGTACTAACTAAACTTAATTTGCTTTGATGCATGATACATAACAAACCACGCAAACTGTAGAGCATCGGCTCCAAGTACGGGAGGCCCTGGGTTCAATCCCAGGGTATTCATGGCATGCTATACACAGGGAAGGCAGCACTATATCTGCTTCAACTGGACACCATCTCAAGATAACTGATAACTGTTGGTGGGACAATAAACCCAACAAACAAACAGACATAACAAACCCTGCATTCATTCCCTACCTACCTTTGATATTTTGATTTTAAACATATTATTTATGCTTTGTTAATTCTGTTTTTGAAATACATCTGCTTGGCCTCCTGCTGCGTGTGTTCGAGTCCTGTTTGGGGCAAAAAGACTTAATGTGGGAAGGTCTTCCAGCTGAACTGCAGTGTGCTGGTGGTTCTACACGGACATTTGTCTGTGGTCTTCCCCCACCAAAATAAATGGATTTCACAATATTGACCAAAATTGGTTGCTGCGATGTATTTCAGGAATAAAACATCAAAATGAAAACAAAGATATTGCTTTTCAATTTCCCCATTTGTTAGACAAAATATTAAAAAAAAAAACTGCATTGTAAATGACAATAGTCTGTTCAATACACAGACTATATATAATTAGTTTTCTACTAAATTTGCATTGGTATTTGAACAAACATTTCTGTATTTTAGATCATAAACCTTTGTCATGATTAAAAACTCATCAGAAAACTATAAAACCCAGTAATTCTTAATCAGACAAAAATATTTAAAGAAGGCTGTGTTTTGAGTGGGGTGTTAAAGCCTACATTACATCAACTATGTATTATTAGTTTCCTTAAATTGGCATTATAATTACTATTTAGATGGAAAAAAAATAAACAGGCTTAATATTTCTTTGTACCAACCATAAAGCATTATAAGCTAAAATCAAGGACTTCTAATTAAATTGTAATAAGATATAAGATGTTTGTTTATTGTTTATTAGGTTAATCATTCCACCAACAGTATTTCAGTTATCTGGAGATGGTGTCCACTTGAAGCAGATATAGTGCTGCCTTCACTGTGTTTAGCATGCCATGAACACATGGCATTACACATTATCCTTACACCGGGCCCACCAGTCGTGGGACTACCCTTATATTTGCTTGAGTGTAAGCTAGAGGGCTATACCACAACCATTTTTAACGCCTGGTATGTTGCGGCCAGGGTTCGAACCCTAGGCCTCCCGTTCCTGGAGCCTCCGCTCTTCTGATTGTGCTTTCAGATCCGGTCCTATAAGATTGTAATTTTCATCAAAAGCATACATTGCCTTAAGTTCTTTGCTTTTAATTACTGAACAAAAATATCCCTGTTGTATGAAATAGTTTAACACCAAAGTAATAATTGAAATCTTAAGCTGATAAATAATCATCATTCTATTGTTTATTATAATTAATTTCTGTATTATCCAATTTCTGAGAGATTGCAATTAACATCTAAAAGATATTGCACCATAGTTTAAACAAAGCTGTCTTCATTTAATTTTCAAATATTTGATAAATTCAGAAACAGAACAATATGAGAGTATAGCCACAGATTCAGGTTAACTCTAGTCAGCTAAGCACATCTTGATAAATCTTAAGACGATGTTGTCAGACCCTCACCACATTTGTTCAAGTCCCAAGATCTTTTACATGCGGAGGTAATCTAGCTGACCTGACCTGGTGTGCCAATGTTTCTGCCTATATGTCTTGGATCTCTTGCCAATAATAAGTTGGCTGTCTATGACCTAATATGTGCCAGTGCACAATAATAAAAAATCCAGACCTGGAAATGACCGGCCGTAATAGCTCAATTGGTAGAGCGTCGGTTTGCGGATCAGGAGGTCGTGGGTTCAAACCCCGGCTGGGTCAAACAAAAGACTTTAAAGTTGGTAGTAGTGGCTTCCCTCCTAACACTCGGTGCTAAGGGGACATCAGTATTACACCTGACTGGTCAGTGTCAGTATAATGGACCGACCGGGTTCAGTCCCTGGGCACCTCATAAGTGCCCCTATGCTATAATGATAGAAATGTCACTGCACAGTATCAGCAAAAATGCCAGCAAGTCCCATCCCAGACCTGGTGGGGCAATTGGTAGAGCATCCACTTCAGGTACAAGAGGCCCCCGGTTTCAATCCCAGTCTGCGACATACCAAAGTCGTTAAAAATGATAGTGGCATAGATCCAGGTCAAAAAATTTCCCATGGGGAGATGACTGATGAGGATCTACACTTTTTATGCTGAGTGGCTAGCAACATGTCCTGACACCTTTGCATGTAGTTTTAAAGAGTGTACTATGAATAAGTATAGGTTTTTGGCATAGAAGCATAATAAGGATTAACTATTAACCTAGGCCTCATATGTTAACTCCCATTTTTATCTATTGCAGATTTAAGTCGGAACCGTTCAGAATCCTTCTCCTCCTCATCTTCCTTGAACAATCGTAAAATTGTGATGCCCAAATCTCCAGAAGGCAAGATGGCATCACCTCGATTGTGTCTGAAATTTCAGCGAGACCATCTAGGACCTATTAGTCAGAAATCTCGTGACTCACATGAACCACAGTATAAAACGTACAGTGTAACTAATGTGTCGTCAATGGACTTGTCACTAGACAATCCAATGTTTTCGCCCGTTAACAGCCCCTCGTCTAGTATTGATAGTGACATCTATAACCCAGGGCTTGATTCAGTATCAAACTTCTCAGGTAGCGTGTTGAAAAAATTCTCCATATCTGAGCCGAACAATTGCAGTGCATTCCCTGCTTTACATCAACAGCAACAGCAGCTAAATTTGACTGTTTCCTCGTATGATCAGAATCATTTCTGTGCACCGTCGCAGAATTCTCATTCGCATACTCATGCATTGGAATTAGCTGTGAATCAAGTGATAAAGGAGGCAGAGGACCATAGTGGTCCGAGAAATAATGACTTGAATTCTCATTCATTTTTATTAGGAAATAGCACAAGTACTCCAAATGTGCCAGTTAGTACAACTGGGGACCAACATAGTAATCCGCTGCGACATATGGATACACAGCAGTTTACACCTCATTTAAACTGGAGTGAATCCATGGCATCAAATCTTGAAAATCGTGAGAGTTCGATAGGATCCATGTCAAATCGTCACAATCAGGATACTTCAAAAACAGAACCATCTGACGAAACTCTTTCTCAATCCCCACCACCGAACATTCCACAGGCAGATAAAGCAGCAGCTCTGCCCAATCTTTATAACCATGTGATTGAAAAAACAAACTCTCATGGCGATTATAATAGTTGTGTTTCATCATCAACTTGCGGAAGTAGACAATCCGCATCTGCACCATTTCAGTCAACAGTGACATCAACAACAGGGTCAAATAACTGTGTGTTGCCCACAAATGGGGTAAGTAGTGATGAAAATTGTTCTGTCGCGAGAGAGGAGAATAACTCTGCAGCGGCATCGGCCTCGTCATCACGAACAGATACACCGTGTCAATCAAGTGATAATGGCAGGCTTCAAGTAGGAACCTCTAACAATTCAACGTCTCCTGTGTCGAATTCAAATACATGGGGAGATGTGTGCTCAGCATCTTCACCTGTTAGTGAATCAGGAAATTGCAACACTAGTAGTTGTAGTACTAGCAGCCAATCAACACATAAAACAGACATTTCTCCTTGTGTTAGTAGTGGTAGTCGAGCCAGTTCACCATCACGGTTACCTGAACCTGTCAAAGAGTCGAAATCAGAATGTCGAGAGTCCCGTCCATCATCCCCCAAAGTTCCGCCTCTAAAAATTATAATTCCGACCAAATCTCAAGCCACTTCTTCATCCGATCCTAGTAGCGATAGGCTTAAACTTGTCGTAACAAACGTTAAATCGGCCCACCCTTATGTGATAAATCCCTATCATAGCCAGAATGGCGATCAGGCCCCAAATTCAGAGGAGTTAACATTAGCTTCCACCTGCACCTCAACCAGCATGTTGTCATTGCTGGCAAACTCAAACCCTCAAAGTGAAAATGGATCACCGAGTTCTACGGAAGCGGAAAATGTACAGGTGTCAGTTTGTGATAAGGTTTCTAGTGATCGAAGTGATAAAAATGAAAATGCTGAAGTGTCAAGTTTAAAAAATGGAGATAAGTGTAGTGTGGATAATTCTGAGGATGTTAAGTGTGATAGTGATTCTGGCAGCAGTCGAACTGAAGAGAGACGAGATGAGCCACCGCAGCGTGTGTTACGCAGTGCGGTGCGCTCACAGCAGAACTCAGAGCCTCGTCAGAGCAAGCAGCAGCAGAAACAGCCAGAGAAAACCCTCGAGAGAAATGGTATGTTGCTCAAGCTTTGTTAATTCATCTGACATAAGCAAAATGTAAATAGCATACATTCAAACTGTCTCCTTGATGAGAAACTGCAATATTTGCTGATGAGACTAAAATTATGTTTCTTCTTTAATTTGATATGGTAAACATTAAAGGTGGTATCATACAGTTTGCCTATATCAAATATATATATACCAATATTGAACCACTGCTTTTTGGAATATTTGGGCATGTTCTTGTTCAAATTTATATTTTAGTCTTAAAAAAAACGATTTTAAACACAAACTGAACTGTAAGACAGTACTAATTGTGAGAAAAATCACTCTAAGATGTGGCATAGTGTGGTATCTTATGTTTACATATGCTGTCAAAGTGAAGACAGCATTATGCATGCATCTTGGCATGACAAAGATTATTTGCCAGCCTTTAAACTTCACAAATATTTAAGCTAATATTTTTGTTTCCCTTTGTAAAAATTTTCTTTTGAATAAAAAATACTTTTGAAGTGTTGACATCCAATTTCTATGTTAAAAGTGTTGACTTTTTTTTTTCCTTAAAAAGAAGAAGGTGAACATTTTGTAATATGATTAAACTAAGCAAAGAAAACTTATTTGTTTAAAATTCTAATTAAGTATGCAACCTTTAGTGTTTCCTTTAGTTGAGATTTTGATACTTGTCATGTAAGTTGTAGCTATTTTAAAACAGCCAGCCCCTCCTGTTGTTGTGTCCAGTCCACACGAAAACTTTGATGTGCAGACTTCAACTATGCCGGTGGTTCTACCCAGACATACATCTGCTGTCTTCCTCCACTGAAAATTAGCTAGACATTGCTAATATAGTATTAATTGTTTCAATGCGATGCAATGAGAAATGAAAGCTAATCTGTTTTGTTTAAAAAATTGGGGGGATAGGTGTACATATGCTAAGCATGTAATTGGAAACTGTTTCTTTTGAATTCCAAGCATTTACTTTAAGTATTATGTGGGTATTATTCTGGTATGCCAGGAATGGCAGAGAGAGCCTACTCTATGTTTTTAAACTTCATACTTTCTTCATAGAGAATAAGTAAGAAAATGATACCAATCTAGCATAACAATTGCCATTCCTGCACACTTTGTACTTGTTTCTGCCTCTTCAGCATTTTTAGGGGATGTAACATTATTTAAACATGGCAACCTACATATAGAAAATAGGAATAATAATAATTTAATATAAAAAGTCTTTTATCTTGTTGGTCCAATTAGTGCAGTATTATCCAATTACAGTATTATTTGTTTTGTTATGTATAATGAACCTGGTAGCTCCATCGGTGAAGTGTTCGCTCAAGGAGTCTCCGGTACAGACCACGACAACAAAATAGACTTCATGAAAAAAAATTTAAAACACCGGACCATCAGTCCACCAAGCTGGCAATATATACTGAACCAGACCAAATTTTAATGGACCAGTATGATTTTGGCATTTGGGCATTTTGATACAAAAGGTTCAGCTAAAGGCTTTAAAACATTGTTTAGTTTATTTTAGTATATATGGTTTCATAATAATTCAGAACTTTGAAAATGATGACGTCTGGCGGACCGTCAGTCCATTTAACTTATAAAATTAAATAGTTTGATAGAGATTTTTGTGGACTTGGGCCACAGTCCACTGGGTTTTGTCGAAGACTGGCAAAATATGCAAGTAATTATTAATATAGCTCCTGCACTGGCACTTAAGCAAATATGCTATACCTGCATAACCCATACTTGATTACTAGATATTTATGTACAACTTAATTCCTAGGTAACAAGGTATATTCATAGAGATTAAGCAGGCAATAGTGTGGATCTTGATCAACTTCTAATTAAAGCTGCATGATCTGGATCTACCCTATTTGCCTCATCCAATCAGTTTGTAAACATGGTTTATCATCCTACCAACAGTATTTCTGTTATCTGGAGACGAGTCTACTTAAAGTAGATATGCATGTAGTGCTGCTTTCACTGTGTACAGCATGCTGTAAACACCTGGCGTGATACCACACCCTTATATTTGCTGGAGTGTTAACAATGGAACTATATTATTTTTTACGACATTGGTATGTCGTGGCCTGAGTTCGAACCTGAGGCCTCCCATACCTCGAGGCGACACTCTATGAATTGCACTACCAGGACCGGTTTTGATCAGTTTATGCTGGGAAGGTTAAGTAATTACATGTTACAAGTTCATAGAATTTGCTCTCTATGCGTTATTCCCCTGAACATCATCAGCATTCATCGTGTTTTGGGAGGTTTAACTAATTGGAATTTATTCAGATGCAATTTAAGGGTGCCTTTGAATTGATGCTGAACAATTTCCTGCTATTTACATAAATCAATTGCAGAATTCCTCCTTTGCACGAAACGATGGAATAAAATGTTAAAAGTAGGGACTTTTAGTGCAGTTAGATTTTTATTTAGCCTGTTGTTGTTTAAACTCCTGCCTGCTCAGCACAAATTGATCGGAGCCTCAAAGAGTAAATCCAGATCAGCCAGATCCCACTATGGAACTGTGTGATCAAGATCTGCACTGTTTGCTGCTGTGTCTGACTCACTAGCAATATTTTAAGGCACTATTGCATGCAGATGTCACAAGAAGACTGAATTAAAACTGGTTGTGAATTAGTATGGGATGTTAACATGATATTTCAAGGAAAGGGTTAAATTTTTTTATTAATTATTTTTAATTATAAAATTTTTATCATTTAACTCAAACAATTAACTTGCATGTTTGCAGAGTATTAGAGATGGGGACAAAGGGAATGAACTTGAAATTGCCAAAATACTACCAAAGACTTTCAGAGCGGGGTTTTCTGAAAAAGGAGATGGGACCTGGGGCCTTTGAGAAGGGGAAAATATTGCCGCATTAATAAAAAAGGGTATAAAATGTGCATGTTTAACTTCTTATTTGCTATCATACATCTTGTAGATTTATTACAAGGCCATCTCTCAATTTTTCTCTCTTTTTTGAACTCCCCCACTAGATTATCATTGTCCAGTTCATATACACATTTCCCCTTTTTTTAGCTCACCTGAGCACAACGTGCTCAAGGGGAGCTTTTGTGATACCGCTTCGTCCGGCGTTCGTCGTCCGTCGTTCGTCGTCAACATTTACCTTGTGAACACACTAGAGGCCACAATTTTTATCCAATCTTCATCAAACTTGGTCAGAATGTTTGTCTGCATGAAATCTTGGATGAGTTCATTATTGGGTCACCTGGGGTCAAAAAGTAGGTCACGAGGTCAAATTTTAGGAAAAACTTGTGAACACACTAGAGACCACATTTATTGCCCAATCTTCACCAAACTTGGTCAGAATGTTTGTCTGCATGAAATCTTGGATGAGTTCGTAACTGGGTCACGTGGGGTCAAAAAGTAGGTCACTAGGTCAAATCTTAGAAAAAGCTTGTGAACACACTAGAGGTCACATTTATAGCCCAATCTTCACCAAACTTGGTCAGAATGTTTGTCTGCATGAAATCTTGGATGAGTTTGTAACTGGGTCACGTGGGGTCAAAAAGTAGGTCACTTGGTCAAATCTTAGAAAAAGCTTGTGAACACACTAGAGGCCACATTTATAGCCCAATCTTCACCAAACTTGGTCAAAATGTTTGTCTGCATGAAATCTTGGATGAGTTCGTAACTGGGTCACGTGGGGTCAAAAAGTAGGTCACTAGGTCAAATCTTAGAAAAAGCTTGTGAACACACTAGAGGCCACATTTATAGCCTAATCTTCACCAATCTTGGTCAGAATGTTTGTCTGCATGAAATCTTGGATGAGTTCGTAACTGGGTCACGTGGGGTCAAAAAGTAGGTCACTAGGTCAAATCTTAGAAAAAGCTTGTGAACACACTAGAGGCCACATTTATAGCCCAATCTTCACCAAACTTGGTCAGAATGTTTGTCTGCATGAAATCTTGGATGAGTTCGTAACAGGGTCACGTGGGGTCAAAAAGTAGGTCACAAGGTCAAATCTTAAAAAAAGCTTGTGAACACACTAGAGGCCCTATTTATAGGCCAATCTTCATCAAACTTGGTCAGAATGTTTGTCTGCATGAAATCTTGGATGAGTTCGTAACTGGGTCACGTGGGGTCAAAAGTAGGTCACTAGGTCAAATCTTAGAAAAAGCTTGTGAACACACTAGAGGCCACATTTATAGCCCAATCTTCACTAAACTTGGTCAGAATGTTTGTCTGCATGAAATCTTGGATGAGTTCGTAACTGGGTCACGTGGGGTCAAAAAGTAGGTCACTAGGTCAAATCTTAGAAAAAGCTTGTGAACACACTAGAGGCCACATTTATAGCCCAATCTTCACCAAACTTGGTCAGAATGTTTGTCTGCATGAAATTTCGGATGAGTTCGTAACTGGGTCACGTTGGGTCAAAAAGTAGGTCACAAGGTCAAATCTTAGAAAAAGCTTGTGAACACACTAGAGGCCCTATTTATAGGCCAATCTTCATCAAACTTGGTCAGAATGTTTGTCTACATAATATCTTGGATGAGTTCGTTATTGGGTCTCGTGGGGTCATAAAGTAGGTCACTAGGTCAAATTTTAGAAAAAGCTTGTGAAAACACTTAAGAGGCTACATTGATGGCCCAGTCTTTACCAAACTTGACCATCATGTTTGCCAGTATGAAATTTTACATATGTTTTGAAGTGAGTCATGTGGATTCAGTAGGTTACTTGGTAAAATTCTAGAAAATGTTATCAACCCAGTGGCCACACTAATGGTCCAATCTTCACCAAAGATTTCTAAAGTAAATGACTCTCAATTACTTAATGCCAGATTTGAGCCTACGTAAAGCCTGTGTCATCAGGTGAGCGATTAAGGGCCATCATGGCCCTCTTGTTTATTAAAAGCTGCAAAATTTTCCCCTTCTCAAAGGCCCCAGGCCCATCCCTGTTTTCAGAAGACAAAAAACAACCTGCCATGTGGGTTCAAGTCATGGTCCATGCTTGAACTTTAAGGGGCTGAGGTCTTTCAGCTGACCTGGGGAATGCAGGGGTTTCTAATAAGTTCTGATTTTTCTATATACCATAGTTATGTACAGTAAACATGTTTTAGATAAATTGTCTCAAAAGAACTATTGCTATGGCCACCCAAAAAATCACCTTTGCACTAACCAGTAGTGGAAGTTTCCTTTAAATAGGTTTGCTTGAGTGGAAATTGGAGCTGCATGTCACGATACAGGATCAGAACTGTATCCACATATACCTATAGCTCTACCAGAGCTGGTCTGTATATTATGTACAAAATTTCGTCTAATTATAGTTTTATCATCACCACATGCGCTAGCCACCTGTGTTTTATATCATCCATAATAGTTAAAGGTTATATGGCATTATCAAAGTCCTTTTTATCTAAACTTTTTTTAATTAAGATAAAATAGTACAATGTAAATCCTTGGCAACCCTTTCCCTTAACACAAAAGAAAAACAATGGAAAAGGAACTGTTACATAAATATTATTTTGCTAGATGTTTCCTTTTCTCTTTCACACAGTCTTATTGTACAAGCCATGGTCTTAGTGGGAGCTATATATTAAAAGTCTGTCCCTCTCTGTTTTAATCAAACATGTATTCAACTCACAACTTTGTCCAAAAAGAACACTTTTGTGAACAAAGTGCATCATTAAAAAAATGTGAGTACTAATTTTGACTTATTTTATTTTCTGATTATTTTTATTATTTTATTTTTTGATTTTTGATTTTTTTTTAGAAATATGGACCCGTACTACTAGTTGGTTGAAAATTATATTGCCATCAGTCAAGGGTTGAAAATTGAGAAGGTTTCTCAAAGAGCTAGTCCAGTCGGGTGACTAACTATGTCACTGAGAGCAAATTTTTGGGTGCCTTTGGCCTAATGGTAGTGGGCAGCAATTTTGGGTGCCTTTGGCCTAATGATAGTGGGGAGAAAGTTTGGGTGCCTTTGGCCTAATGGCAGTGGGCAGCAATTTTGGGTGCCCATGGCTGAGTGGTAGTGGGCAAGAATTTTGGGTACCTTTGGGCTAATGTAGTGGGGAGCAATTTTGGGTGCCTTTGGCCTAGTGGCAGTGGGCAGCAATTTTAGGTGCAATTGGCCTAATGATAGTGGGCAGCAATTTTGGGTGCCTTTGGCCTAATGGTAGTGGGCAGCAATTTTGGGTGCCCATGGCTGAGTGGTAGTGGGCAGCAATTTTGGGTACCTTTGGGCTAATGATAGTGGGGAGCAAGTTTGGGTGCCTTTGGCCTAGTGGCAGTGGGCAGCAATTTTAGGTGCAATTGGCCTAATGATAGTGGGGAGCAATTTTGGGTGCCTTTGGCCTAATGATAGTGGGCAGCAATTTTGGGTGCCCATGGCTGAGTGGTAGTGGGCCGCAATTTTGGGTACCTTTGGGCTAATGGCAGTGGGGAGCAAGTTTGGGTGCCTTTGGCCTAGTGGTAGTGGGGAGCAATTTTGGGTGCCTTTAGCCTAATGGCAGTGGGGAGCAATTTTGGGTGCCTTTGGCCTAGTGGTAGTGGGGAGCAATTTTGGGTGCCTTTGGCCTAGTGGCAGTGGGCAGCAATTTTGGGTGCCTTTGGCCTAGTGGTAGTTGCCAATTTGTAACTTTACGGATTACTTAGCCTTTCACTTCTTGGGATCAATTCCCAACTGACTTAAATTTGGGAGGTCTTCAAGCTGACCTGCATGCCAGTGTTCTGCCATGTTGTCCTCCTCCAAAAAAAATAACTGGACATTGCTATGATGACCATAATTGTGTTCCGGTGATATATTTTAAAAGCTAGACAAACTAAGCAGCTAGAAGAATAGGGCCCAATGTTATTCCTTGTCAGCGAGTTTGAGTTTATAAACTTATATATTTATTCCATGGTAGGTTCCAAAACAGTCAGGTCTGTTTACATAAACTGGCTTGTACAATCAGTATTAGCTTGTGAAGCTTGTGGTAAATGGTTGGCATGCTTTACACAAAAGAACATTTGTATTTTGTTTGTGATAAGCCCTAGAGGTAAGGGTGAAAAAAATAGGCAGAGCTTACATACAAATTGTGGAAAAGTCCATGGCCAAGTTTACATTCCATTTAAATTCAGCCAATCAGATACTGAGAATAGACAGGGACCAGCTCAGTGTTATATTGCCTCAAATTGTATTCTTGATTATGATTTTTTTCCTATTTTCTATCAACTGAGAGAGCTTAAGTTTATTTCGCCAAATGTAGCTGTATATCATTATATTTATCACTTTTCTTATATTTCTAATTTGTCATTGTAATTCTGACTGTTCTTGTAATTCTGGCTATCCCACCTCTCCTTGTATTTCTGGCTATCCCACCTCATTGAATATCTGGCTATCCCACCTCTCCTTGTATATCTGGCTATCCCACCTCTCCTTGTATATCTGGCTATCCCACCTCTCCTTGTATATCTGGCTATCCCACCTCTCCTTGTATATCTGGCTATCCCACCTCTCCTTGTATATCTGGTTATCCCACCTCTTCTTGTAGATCGGACTTTCCCACCTCTCCTTGTATATCTGACTTTCCCACCTCTCCTTGTATTTCTGACTATCCCACCTCTCCTTGTATATCTGACTTTCCCACCTCTCCTTGTATTTCTGACTATCCCACCTCTCCTTGTATTTCTGGCTATCCCACATCTTGTTTTCTGCCTATCCGACTTTTCCTTGTATATCTGCCTATCCCACCTCCTTGTATTTCTGGTTATCCCACCTCTCCTATGCCAGTGTGATATGGCAGTGGTGTGTTAATAATACATGAGACAATGACAGCCAGCAGAGACAGTGTTTTCTGGGTCCAACTTGGCCCTTAAAATGCAGTATTTGTCAGTAATTCGTAGAATATAGTAATATTTTATTACTCACTAACAACTACTTTTCAAAAGAATTTGACAGATAGCAAGAGACTTTATATCCAAATATCCAAATCTGCAGCTGAAGCTGGCTGATCTGTATCTACACTATTTGCGTATGGCTGAACAATTTTAACTTGGCAGGCTAGGACTGTGTCTTATTCTTGTGCAAAGATGGAGCTGCGTCTATTCCTGGACAATTGGTTTGTCCGGGGGAGGGTTAGTTTTTGATCTGGTCGGGAAGACATCTCTCACAAATCTGCTGTGGTATTGACATCGCTGCAGGATATCTCGGGGAGAGAAATTTTTTGAGGCTTCTATCTTCTACTTTGATGAGAAGTGAATCCAAAAACTAAATAAAAAAAAAAATATTTATGGCTTGTACATGTAATTTTTTTCTAAAATAATTTTAAAGGCCTATTTTAGTTAAAAAGTAGTCCTATACATTACTGTTTGTTTGGGCTTTTTTTGTTGGAGGGGGTGGGGGTGTTACTGTTATAAAATACAAAAGTAATATTGTTGTCGTTTCTGTTAAAAATTCAAACTTCCAGCTCATTGCATATTATTAATAAAGGAAAGATTAATTATTGTTACACAAATAAAGATATTACATTTTAAAACTCAATGTTCTTACAGATTTCTAAGGAAACCAAATCAGTGCTTTTTGCTCAAAATAATGCCATCTGACAACACGTCTTTATAGAGCCTAATTGAATTTAAGAATATGCATATGGTGTTTTTCTATATTTTTGACAAACAGTTATGTTTATTGATTAATATATCTATAGCTCATATTATGATTTATATTTAAAAATGACTAATCCAAACTATTGATTTAAAAAAAAACACAAACACAAGCTATTCAAAATGCCAATAGCCAGTACTTTGTCAGAAATGTTTTATCTTTTATTACTTGTACAATAATGTATATACTAGTTAATTCAGCTATGTAATCACTCTATTTTTGTTGTTTTACAATCCTTTGCACCATCTCCAGATAACTGAGTTTCTGTTGGTGGGACAAAAAAAACCTATCTTTTGTTCCACTTCACAAAGAAAAGTGGACCTTTTGTCTTGACTCTCTTATTAGCATTGGTTTATCATTTTTCCCACTAAGTTATCCATTTTAAACTGGGAATACTTGCCATCAAAAAAGGGGCAAATTATAAAAAGGCAGGTTACCCTAAAATTATTTTTGGCAGAGTTATGCCCCTTTTTAGTTTAGAATGTTTAAGTGGAGAAAACAATTATTATTTATTTTATTACAGCCTACATAGATAATAAAACTTTTGAAGTTGATATGGAAGAATGATTCTTTTATATATTTGAAGAGAGTCAATTGATTGACATGGGCAAATTGTTAAATTATGCATGCTTTATCCATGCTTGAACTTGATGTACTAACTACCTGAATTGGATTTTGAATTTTGCAGGTAGTTGTAATATAAAAATGACTATTTTATATATTTAAGATATATTTTGATCAGCCGATCAGATCATGATCTGTGCTGTTTGCCTTTTTTTTCACTGCCAGGGGAAGGGGCCCACGCCCTATAATTTGGGGAAAAATAGCAAGATTTCTTCCTTAAATGGTAGTGATCCTTAAATGGGAGTGAAAAAACCTGATGTAAAGTTACTTTTTAGGGAAAACTGCATGATTTGAAAGAAATTTTCTAATGAGAGAGTGGCTGTAAATAGCTCCAGCTAAAGAAGGAAAAAAAGCCATTTACACTGCTTGCCAAAACTGGATCTAACTTTAGTAAACAAGAACCATTATTGTATTAATGTAAGTTTTAAGTTATATATGGATTGGATCTTCGTCTTCAAAATGAGTGCTAATACGGTTACAACAGATATTATGGCTGTCTGGCAGTAATTGTTAACATTATACCCTAAGAAAGGCCCTGGAAATTTTCACCAAAAGTAAAAGATGCAAACACAAAAAACCTGCCCAGTATAATAAAAACCAGTGTATAAGACAACAATTCAAGCTGCAATGTTGATACATGAAAACAAACTCGTACAAATTCAGCCAGGAACATTGATTAATTATCTCTAAATGTAATTATTAATGAAGAGACTTCCATGCCAAGTATTAAATTCTGTTGAGATGACAGAGAAAAGAAACCAATTTATAGAAATAGCCCTGTTTCCTTAGATGTGCACCTGCGTTTAGTGAATATTTAGTGGCGTGATTGTAGCCGTACAGAGAATGAATCAATAAATGGTCAGATATGAGCCTAGCAAGTAAGCAGAAGGGTGACAATTGCCATCAAATTGACAGCATAAATCTCTCTTCTTTATTTGTCAGCCAGCCATGTTTACCCTTACTATGCCGGAGTTTGTTATATAACCAATTTTTTTTTCCCCAAAAGCAACTTATTTGTGGCGAGATAGGGGACAATTTTCCGGAAAAAATGAAGAAAAAAAAAACACTTCTTTTCCAGAGCTTCAGATATGAGAAGTAGAGTTCCTGCTCATTCATTTATGATTCCTCCAAACCCTATATACCTGACACTCATTAAAATTGTCTCATTATGACAATTTCAATGAGTACCCACTATAAAGGGTTTGGTCAAGAATTATGGGATATATGACAATACAAAATCAGTTTTACTTCTCATCTAAAGCTCTGAGTGAAAATCCTGATAATCCCTACTTAGTCCAAGTCCTGTTTTTACATCTATGTGAAAATACGCTAAGAAATGGCTAGAGACCTGGCAATAAGTAGTGTAGATCTCAATAGATAGAGCTTTCTGTTGTGGATCTTTACTACTTGCCTAAGCCTGATCAATATACACTTAAAAGGATAAGAATGAGAAATATCAATGAAAATATGGATCATTGCGTTGGGAGATCCATTGGATTTTTTGAGTTCATTTATATCTGAACAAAAAAGTATAGAATAATTTATCAGCGCATCTTCAAGTTTTGACATATCATTGTATCCTCTACCGGACCTGGTAGCACAATCGGTAGAGCGTCAGCTCCAGGTACGGGAGGCCCCGGGTTCGATTCCGGGCCGCGACATACCAAAGTTGTTAAAAATGGTAGTGGTATAGCTCCCTGCTAACGCTCAAGCAAATATAAGGGTAGTTCCACGACTAGTTGGCCCGGTGTCAGGATAATGTGACTGGGTGTGGTATCATGCCAGGTGTTCACGGGATGCCATACACAGTGAAGGCAGCACTATATCTGCTTCAAGTGGACACCGTCTCCAGATAACTGAAATACTGTTGGTGGGACGATAAACCCAATAAACAAACATTGTATCCTCTTCTTTATTTAAAGAAAACATGGGTTCTAGTTTGAGTCTTGACAAGAACTTTTATGAGGGGATGTCTTCCAGATAAGGTGCACCTTTTGTTCCACCGTCAATAATTAGCCGGTCGTCGTAATTACGACCATTATAGTTCAGTGCGATGTAGCAACAACAAAAATATTCAAGAAAAACAACACTTGGCTTTGAAGAAGACTCCAGGTACAGGAGGTTGCAGGTTGAAACCATGCCCACAACATTCAAATTTTAAAAAAATAAAATAAAATAAAGATATTTTTCCTGGTCTGATGCTCTAGCAATTATAAAACGAGTGCCACCACTGTCAACTGTCAAGTAAGATAATAGGGTGTTTTTAAAATGGGCTATTCACTGTGAAAGCAGCACTATATGGGCTTGTTTGTTTTTTATTACATCTCACTCAAACAATAATGGTCATATTGTCAACTTCCACCTTATTATTGGTGTAGGAAGACCTCAGACATGTGGCTGGGTAGAACCAAAGGCGCATAATTTTAGCTGGAATATCTGCCCACCTGAAAGTCCTGGTCCCGTCCTGGACTCAAAGAACAAAACAAAAACAAGGTGAAAGACTGAGAATATATTGGTTTGAAGTGAACACCATCTCATCATTACGGAAACATTCTTTGTGGGATGATGATCACAACAAACAACATAGTTAACGGGAAAAGGCATGATAATCCTTTGAAGCTATGGATATCAATTACATGTTTTGGAATAAATATATTTATTTGTTTTAATTAAGTAATATATTGTACAAACTTCCATCTAAATTTTTCAGCCTCTATAGAAACCCCAACTTGTAACGCTGCAGAGTCGGTCCCTGCTCCGGTTACATCACAACGCTCAAGCTCAAAGGACGATGAGTACATGAATATCCACCCGCGAAAACGAAAGATCCGACCAAGAGCTGATACGACAGGATCAAACACTCCAACACGAGACAGTCCGAGTCCGGGCTTGCCCTCGTGCTTCAACGAAAGAGTGAACAACCCCTATGAGATGTACATAGCTCTAAGGAAAAAGGTGAGACTAGTTCTAGGTTTCGATAAACTACAACATGTACGTATAATTAATGACTTTTCATTATTAACTTAACCCTACAGATACATGATGGAAACATCTTTCATCCCATTAAAAAATACTCAATCCTAAAGGTGTTTCCAGCAATTTGAGATTTAAAGGTTGCTCAATATTATTTATACTGACATAACACAGATGTGTAGCAAACAACCCCTATGAAATGTACCTAGCTCTGAGATCGAGGCTAAGTATTGGGTCATTGACTTCCTCATTTCCTGGTTTTACCTAAATTTGACTTTTTAAGACCATTTGTCTTCAGCGTTGTTTTGTTGTTGTTGTTTTTTCAAATAAAGTTTATCAGTAGTTATAAACTATTTCATTAACAACCGATTACTTCCATCAACTTGACTGAAAAATCTTAAAACTTGCAAAATATTGCCTAAGACTTTAGAAACACATCAACACCAAATTTAGGAGAACTTGAATTTTAAGACATGAAATATTTATCAATTTATGAAGCATTTCCTCTTCTCTATAAAGCATTACTGTAACTTAAATTGTATGGTTTTCTCTCTCTTGTGGATAGGTTTTCAATATATATGTCCAATTGAATGTGAAGTTTCAGACTTTTTAACCATTGACGATTTTTTAGATTATGCCCTGCACATAAGTTAAAAAAATAACATCTAGTAAAAAACGACTATAAAGTAATCTGTCAAAGAGAGAAGAGAAAGAAAGGAAAGTGTGATTCCATCTCTTTCTCTAACATTACTGGGTGTTGTGTATCTATCGATCAAAGTGTCTAAAAATACCCTGTTTACTCACTCCTGAGGCATAACTGGCACTTGCCTATCTCTGACAGTGTGCATATTCCTTGCCAAATGACGATTATATGGCTTTTCTAGAACTTGGCCTGCTTAGCACTACTTTAGCTGGGAGCTGTCTGATCAGGATCTGCACTATTTGCTGCTGATTCACAAAAAGTATGACTTTTAACACCATGCATTAAGTTGTTGGCAAACAATTAACACTTAAGTCAACTCAGCATCACTTTATCAGGCTTTGGCACCTCATTGTTGATCCAGATCAAGCCATGTGTAGCTGCTGATCAGGATCTCCACTGTTTGCTGCTTAGTTCCTAGCAATGTGTTGACACATATTTGCCTGTCCATGTAAAGGTGATGAGTCAATTTGTACAGGTTATTAACAAAAATGTACAAAAATGGTTAACAAATAGCAGGCTAAGAGACCAGTAACGGCAGGGGGGAAAACACTTTCCATAATCAAACCATTTCTCTGGGAGAAATAAAAAAAAAAAAAGATCATTTGCAAGAGAAAGAACTAGCATCTTGAGACAGCTGCAGTATTTATTGTATGGCAAACATGCATTAGATTAATTTGGTCAGAAAACTCGGTGAACAACTCGCATGTAAAATGTATTATATTGACCCATAGCAAATATATTAAAGCTTGTATAAATGAGTTACTTGTAAGAAAGGGATTTTTAGCGAATCATTTGATTGTGTAAAGATTATAAAATGTAGAATATAGATGCTTTTAGTTAAGAACGGGATTCTTTCAGAAAACTGGCCGCAATATCTTAAGTGGTAGAGAGATCGGCTTGGGGATCAGGAGGTCGAGGGTTTAAACCCTGGCCAGGTCAAACCAAAGACTTTGAAGTTAGTAGTAGTGGCTTCCCGCCTAACGCTCGGGGCTAAGGGGACAGCATTACGCCTGACTCGTCGGTGTCAGTATAATGGACCAGCTGGGTTCAGTCCCTGGGCACCTACCTGGGCACCTCATAGGTGCCCCTGTGCTATAATGATAGAAATGTGGCTGCACAGTATCGGCAAAATTGCCGGCAAATCCCATTTCCATTCTTTCAGAAATATGGCTCTTTTTCATATAACTGGAAAAAATAATGCCCATCACTTTTTTTGTTGTTGCTTAGTTTCAAATCTGGTTGCATAAACTCAATGATTTGGCTGTATTTATTTCATATTTAATAAAATATAACTTAAAATTACAATGTATTTTATATTACCATGTGTTCTTTGACTAAATATTTATTTTATTGTCAACAATGTCAAACTTTGAAAATTTGACAAAAAAGTACTAGTAACCAAGTCATGACAAGCAACACATTGCAATGTACTTTTTTAAATAATATTTTGTAGTTAATATGAAATAAAAAAAATACCTTAATAATACAATTTATGCAAACAGATTTGAAACGAAGCACAAACATGTAATGTCGGTTATTTTTTCCAGTTATCTGAAAAAGAGCTATAAATATGTTGTAACAGAGAAATGTATTTTGTGGTTTTACGGCACACCGACACATGATAGGTCATACAGTGCCGAAGTAATAGAGTTAGGATCGTGATTGTAAGAAAATACATTTCAGCAGATTGATGATCATTATTGCAAGAATATAACAATAAAAATATTTAATGTTAAAAGAAATAGCTTGTTAGAAAGTGACTTTATTGGCCATAATCAAAAATATATATTGAAGAAATAATACGAATCTTGAGAGAAAAGTGATGGAAAAGTTTGAAATAAGTAGAAGACAGTGATGTATGCTTTTGTTGTGAGATAGTTCATAATTTATCATTTTCTGTTTCTAAACGTGTGAAAGCTGGAATGCTCTTAGGTGTATTTGTTCAAAGATTATACCTCATTTCAGTGACAAGTAATATTTTTGAAGAGATAAGTAGTGTGGTGTTTGGCATACACATTTGATAGGGAAGATTAAACTAATGAATTAAAATTGCAGTTACCAATAGCATTGTCCTAGGGGTTAATGATTTCTGCATTAAACTTACTCAGTCAAGCAAACAATTAAGTGGTGCATTCAGGCTTATGTAAATGTTTGCATTTAGCCATATTTAATTCATGAGAATGCATGCACTTTAAAATGTCATGGCATGTAATTTATTCTGTAGTTCATCTGATTTGAATCTTAAAATACTGTTTATTAACGTTTAAGAGGGTAATATCTTCTGAAGTTTATTTCTAAACTTTTTTAACTTTACCACACAAAAATGTAATATGGAAAATATAGTCATTTCATATGTTTGTTATGAAGTTTTGGTAAATTGCTATTTATGCAATCTAGGCATGTTTCAGTTAAGATAACATAAAAAGTTGAGGGTTGTTTTTATTCCCTTTTAAGTGAACGTTTATAAAGAAATTCTATTTCATGTATAATCCCTGTATAAAGAAGCTATAGAAAATAAAGAGCTCTCAAAATTTTGTTTATCGAAATTTAAGCCTATGAAAGAGCTTCAGTTTCAGAAGACACATCTAAATGTGTTGAACAAACCAGAACGTTGAACCATGATTTTGATTTATTGGGGGGGGGGGGGGGGGGGGGGGTCTATTTGTTGATGGCTGTTCCATCTTTTAAGTTACTTGGTTGATGTGTTTTCTTCCACAGTCCAATGTTGTTTGTTTGTTTTTGTTGCATTGCACTGACACAATTATGGTCATATTGGTGACGTCTAGCTTTTTTATTGGTGGAGGAAGAACCCCAGTCTTATATCTGGGTACAGTACTGAAAATCATGAAATTGACAAACGGAACGGAGTGGAAATGGAAATGAAACGTTTTTCGTTTCCTGTTGAAACGGAACGGAGTGGAAATGGAAATGCAACGGAGCGCTACAAACGCTTGAAACGGTGTAAACGCTATAACCGGAGCGCTTGGAACGCTAGAAACGGTAGAAACGGAAAAATCGGAATGCTCGTAACGGTAGAGTTATTTTCACTACCGCTTCAAACGTTTCTAGGTCACCCGATTATTTATAGTAACATTTCAACCGTTTCTTGGTACGAAATAAATTTAAACGAACACAATAACTGGCTTCAATTTATCAACACAAACGCGCTTTTATATGTACTCTGCAGAAAGAAATAACATAAATTATTATCAAAAATTCGTATTTATCAAACTTGTACATTACAGTTCCGAAACCGCACGAGTTGTCCAAGTCATCGTGTACCGTCAAAACAGAAACTGCACTAAAAATCACTCCGCACGATAAAACACGCAATTTAACTATAATATTGCGTTTCTGTCGAAACTGATGTTTTAATTCCAATGAATAGCTTAACATCCGCCTTGGATCGACATTCTTAGTCTTCATTGTTTGGCATATGAAGATAGTGTGTACACAGCTGTCATTACACGTATGCGCGCGCAATGTCGCAGCATTTCCCGAGTTTGAATTTTCGCTAATTACATTGTAGCTGCATGGTCCGTTCCCGGATCAACTACGCCAATCATTTTTGTGTGAACATACTTGCTTAAAGTATTTTTCATTTACAAAGAATGCATTGCGTGGTACAAAATAAAGTTACTTAATGAAATTAAACCTTAACCAAAAGAAGGTAACACATCTCATATAACACAAAAAACATAAAACAACTACACATAAAACAAACAAACAATGCTATGTATTATTGCAAGGTGTGACCCAATCAAGAACCAATAACATCCTCCCCGGCACTCAGAGCCAATGACAAGTATGATCCTAAAGTTCAACGTCTGAATAACCATAGATTGCCAAGTAGTGCACGTATACAATCATCTATTGACAGTTAAATAAAACAACCGTGATAAAAACTTACATCACGATAAATATTAAAGACATAATAATCATTACCGCCATTAAATTCACCTGATCACACATGATCATCATCAGGATCCCATATTACTTATATAATCACCACTAATCATCATCAAAAGCAGCATCACCGGCATCACGATCTACATCATAATCGTCATGAGCATCAGCATCACCGTAACCGTTATTACCATTTACATTATAATCATAAACAGCATCGGTATCACCGTCATCATTATCAGCAGAAGCAGCAGTAGCAGCAGCAGCACCGTCATTCACATCATCATTACTTTAGTTACAGGGGTATGGATATGTATTTTATTTTATCTTGCCTCTTTGTCAAGCAAAGTTTCTTCTGCTTCTAATCTTAATTGTTATATATCTTATAATGAACAATGTTGTAAATTTGGACAATAGTATCAAAATTCCTATTTCTAAATGCATAGTTCCCATAATGCGCTGTTACAGGATTTATCGGAATTCGTGGACCGCGATTAAGAATCTGCATACAACTTTTGACTTTACTTGACTTGCAACTATTTGAATGAGGCCTGGCTACGGCTCATTTTCCCATTCATGTCTTGAATGTTCTATGCCAAAATGTGGTCTAATGAGGGCCCTACCGGGTACTTAATTTTTGTACCCATTTAAAGATAGAAATATATTAATTTAAAATATATCATTTTGTAAATTGATATTATGTTTCTCCATGCGCGTGGGTAGGGTTCATGCCATAATAAAGTTCTACTCTAATTGAATCCCTAATTTTAAGACATGAGCGGACACCCCAACTAATTAAGCTAATTGGCAGTTTTATGACACCTTGTTTGTCTAGTGGACAGGAAGTGTGACCGTGTTTTGGCGTCTTTTCCACTTCGCAAGAACACATCATCCTCTATGCAGCTGTGTTTGAAAATGTCACCTTATGGCAGTCGCGTGGTTTATGACCTTCACCTTTTAAAGAGCAATATGCATTGACTTACGCGAGGACAACAAAAAGGACAAAACACTAAGGTGCACGATATCTTTTTTGGCTCATAAAAGGACCTAACGCTATATTTAGTAGTACCCACAATGGTGCACCCTTTCCCCACCCACTATTTTTTAGTTTAAGAAGAGGAAACGTGGAGGAGGGGGTTGGGGATTTCTTATAGTAAATACTACATTAATTGTCGTGTTTTTTGTAAATAATGTTATCAAGAGAAGACACATCAAGGAACACAGTCTAATGTATATTTTCATCTCGTGTTTATTGCAAATGTATTATTTCAATGGCTCGCATATTCTTTTGTAGTTAATCCATACCTTAAATATAAATAATACCTTTATAAAAGTGTTTATGATCATTAAAAGGACTAAAAAGATTTTGCAAGGACATTTATATAAGTAAAAACATGCGCAGTCTGAAATATTACTACATAGTACAGTTTCTTCCCTCCACTATTATTCCTTTAGAACTTATATTTATGCCGCGAAGGTAAATCGTCAATAACGTTGCATATTTTTTCATAGCGTACTTACCATTTTTAATCCCTAAACAGTACCCAGCGTTCACACCCTCTCTCTCTTCTAAATGGCAGCTTGAAGACAATTATCGATCGATATCATGTTGCACAGTATTGAGAGAAATAATAGGTCGGTCAATTTGAAACAAAAAGAAATCTTTTCGGCGACTTCAAATGATAGTGACCGGCGATTGTTTCCCAGAATATTCTTTGATGTTCCAGTGTTAGCCAGAGAGCCCTCCTCTCCAGAAAGAAAATACACCGCATCTTATGATTTATTTGTTCACCGCATTTATTTGTTACAACCTTGGAGAAATTAAAATCACATTGATATAATTAGCGACTTCATGTTATAAGTGCGTGAACAATATTGTTAACAGCCGTTAATTGGCGCTAATATGTGCAAACCGAAAACACAACAACACACACTTGTTTCTAAGAAAGTTGTTTGTTCTATGAGACTTTATGTATGTGCCTGTTTTCGACAAAACAACATGTTCATGTTTATATGAGATAATCATTTTAACCATGAAATGTGACTGTAGTGAGTAATACTTATCTAAAATTATTGGATATTACACGTTACTATCAGCGAGACGTTAAATCTAAAGTCCGCCATATAACAAATATCGGAAAGGGGCAAACATTCGCCTTTTTATTTTGGCAGTGGGGATGGGGGTAAACGCTGGGCCTTTTTATTTGAAGGACCTTTTTATTTGAAGGGGAGAGGGGGTGGCAAACGTCCGGTCTGCACTTATAGGGGCGGGGGGCAAACGTCCGGGGGCAAGTTTTAAAAAAAATTGTGTGTGATATCGTCTTATTTTAAGGTCGGATCACCATTACGCTTTTTTTGCGGATTGACACGTCACAGAGAAGTTAACTTTTTAGGATACTGGGTGTGTGTGGACCATATTTGAAAGTTATTTCTTGTTTGTTTATTCCGGGATATGACGTCTGGCGAAGACAAGTAGGTAGGCATCTTCTCAATACTGCACTCCCTGAATTTTGAGGATTATTTGCAGGTGCTGGTTGTTAAGGGTATTTTTTGTCTGCAATTTCCCTCCGGGTGACTGACACTGAATATCCTCGTCGCAAACAATCTACTGCCGATTCCTTTATATGTGATGGAAGACTTTTGCCTCTCCCTAGAATGTTTACTTCTTTCGTCATTTTGCAAACACACCGGAAGTACTTTACCTTTAGAAATTTATTAAACGAAATTTTTAGTCAAAATCGGAACGGAGCGAAACGGAACGCTTGAAACGGTAGAAACGGAAGAAACGATAGAAACGCTGGAAGCGTTTGAAATGCAGCGATGGAAGCGAATAAAACGAAACGGAAACGCAACGGAAGCGGAATGGAAACGGAGCGGCAAACGCTTCCAACTGAAATGGAAACGAAACGGAGTGGAAACGGGAAAATTGTCAATTTCGTGATTTTCAGTACTGTAGAACGATCGGCGCACCACAGGTTAGCTAGAACCCCCCCACATGCAATTGCAAGTTCTCGCCCCAAACAGGACTGAAAGCCATGTGGTGGAGGACTGAGGAGTTTTCACGTCATAGACTCTAACCTCTCTGCCATGGGTACCCCCTATGGCCTAATATGGCTATTTACATTAAATGCACAAGAAACAAGACATTATTGCTAGAAATTCAGCAGCAAATAGTGCAGATTCTGATCAGACAATCTCTCAGCAGGAACATGGAGTTGTATTCATAAAGGATCTTAGTTATTTTGTTTACTTAAATTAGACGTTTTCTTAAATATTGAAATAATATCCTTAAGTATAAAAAAATCATAAATTTCATTCACAAAACCATTAAATCTAAGACATTTCTTAGTTTTTTTACATATTTAAGAAAATTACTTAATTTTAGTCAGGAAAAATGACTACATTTCTTCCTGAATACAACTCCTTGGTGATCTGGATCTACAATATTTGCCTGTGCGAGGTGCCTGTGACGTAGTGGTAAATTTCGCCGATTTATAACCCCTCTGACTGCTTGGCCTCTCAACGCGTGGGTTCGAGTCCCATTTAAGGAAGGACTTAATGTTAGAAGGTCTTCCAGCTGACTTGCGGTGTGCCGGTGGTTCTTCCTCCACCAAAAAGCTGAACATTGCTATAATGATCGTAAATGGTCGCTGCAATGAATTTCAAAAACCAAAACCAAACAAATCTGCCTGTGCCTTATAAACACATACAAAGCAGGCTAATAAATATCAATGTACTGTTTGGTTCTAGGTCAATATCTCCCTACCAGTATACACCAATATACACCATGCTATACAGCCCATACACCCACCACCAGCTATCTCTGACTGCATGTCAATCAATATTCTGGCAGTTTGTCAGCCTTACCAGAGTCTCTCACAGAGTCTCTCTTGCACCCAGATCTTCATGACTGGCAATAAAACCAGTAACTCCCACCAGATTAGATCATAGCTGGTGTTAATCATGAATTGATCAGGCTCAGGCCAATAGCAGCCAGGTCAGGATCCACACCATTCCCTTTCAGTACATATTGACACTGACATTGTAATAAGTTGACAGAAAATATTTAAAGAAGTAAGCTTGGAGTATTGGTAAATGCAGAGTCAAGAGGACGATATGCTCTTATGCGCTTGCTTTGTGATTTATTCTCTAAATCTTGCTGAAAATTAGCATAAAAAAATGAAGTAAATGATCCTCAAATAAGGAAATATATTCAGATTTGTTAATTTCTTGAATTTAAATCCATTATAAAGCTGAAATGAAATTAAAACGTTGACAAGGATATTCAGCCCAATTTCCCAATCTAATCTTTATTTATTCAACGAGTTTAAGGGTAAAACAAATCTAATGCGACCAGAAAAAGATTAATGCACCAGGGCCTGCATAACAACCATAGATGTTTGTTTGGTTTGGGGTTGGTTTTTTTGCCTAATAGGAACTTGCTTGTTAGCATCCACGATATACAGGGGAGCACCCGTGGCTCAGCTGTTGAGAGTCGCTGACTTGTAAATCATCAGCTCTTCACTGTAAAGGTTCAATTCCGGGTCAAGGCAAGAACTTTCATGTGGGGAGGTTTTCCATCTAACCAGCAGTGTGCCGGTAGTTCTGCCCAGATATAAGTCTGGTCTTCCTCCATCAGTAACTAGCTGGATGTTGCCAATATGACCATAATTACGTCGATGCAATGTAACAAAAAAAACAAACATGATAAACAGCTAGTTAAAATATCTTGTAATCAGAATATTGCCATTTTAGGCAGAGGACTTATCATGAAAATGTCTTCCAGCTTACTTGCGGTGCGCCGGTGTTTCTACCCAGACATGTCTGGGGTCTTTCTCCACCTAATACCTGAACGTTGCTATAATGTTCATTAATAGTTGCTGCAATGTTTGTTTATTGGGTTTATCGTCCTACCAACTGTATTTCAGTTATCTGGAGACAGTGTCCACTTGAAACAGATATAGTGCTGCCTTCACTGTGTTTAGCATGCCGTGAACACCAGGCATGATACCACACCCAGTCACATTACCTTGACACCGGGCCAACCAGTCGTGGAACTACCCTTATATTTGCTTGAGCGTTAGCAAGGGAGCTATACCACTACCATTTTTTACGACTTTGGTATGTCGCGGCCCAGGATCAAACCCGGGGCCTCCCGTACCTGGAGCCGACACTCTACCGATTGCGCTGCTGCAATGTATTTCAAAAACAGAACATAATATTTCATCACAAAATTCTGTTAACTTCATTTATTTAGAGCTCTTTCAGTCCCATTAATATAGTGTTTCTATACATGACGTTTCATGATACATTGTTAGAGCTTAAATCAATAAACACTTTGTTAATGACAGGAACAGTCAATAAAATTAATTTCTGCTTGTCTAAAGGTATATAGTCGCTAAATATACCCTATTGTTAGTAATATGACTAATCAATAGTCTTTATAACCGGGTCAAAAGTATAAATGTAACCACCATTAAGATAGTATTTGTTAGTGGTATATGGTATGAAGAGCCATTCTATAATGGTTAATGAACAATTCAATACATATATTTTGTTAATAATAGTGCTTGAATGTTGATATTCTTTAGGAATTAATAAATATGTCACAATGGGTCACCCTTGAATAATTGGTAGAGTTGCCAACTCCACTGACTGCTTAACCTCTTACTGCTGGATGCAAGACCCATCCAAGGCAAAGGACATAATCTGGGAAGGTCATCTAGTGGATCTGCGGTCTGCTACCCTGACATTTGTGTGTGTTCTTCAAATATAATAGCTATTATGACAAACATTGTGTTGCTGGGATGTATTTCAAAAGCGAAGAACAAAGAGAAAGAACAAAACATTGTCAAACTACATTATACATTCAATCTGAATGACTGGTTGAATTATCTTGGGAGACAAAAGTTGATTACATTGTAGGCTTTGAAAACTATATCCAAAATTGTTTGGGATATCTGTTGTTGATGTCTCTTTTATTACTGTATCTGCCCTTATATTGCCAAATATAACTTTATGACTAGGTTAGTTTATGTTTATTGGGTTTATTGTCCCACCAACATTATTTCAGTTATCTGGAGATGATGTCCACTTGAGGCAGCTTAATAGTGCCGCTTTCACTGTCTATAGCAATCCGTGAAAACCTGGCATGATATCACACCCAGTCAAATTATCCTGACACCAGACAAACCAGTCGTGGAACTACCCTTACATTTGCTTGAGCGATATACCACTACCATTTTAACCACTTTGGTATGTCGCTGCCCAAGATCGAACCTGGAGCCTCCGGTACCTGGAGCCAACGCTATAATGATTGTGCTACCAGGTCCTGTTTTTATGACCAGAGATGGAACTGGGTGCTCTAACTGTGATGGTTGTGTCTACTTCAAGGGATATGATTTATAGACTGAAATTATTATTAATAATATCTTAATAATCAGCACATACACAATAATGTTTTTATGATAAACAATGTTCAGAACATTGCCATAAGTCCTACTGAATCATAGTAATTTGAAGCCTTTACTTGCTGGAGACAGTATTTATGCCATTAAGATCGAACTAATCTGACTTATATCACGATATGCTACACTAGAATCCGATACCGACGCATCTTTTGTGACTTTTCATTTAGCCAATCAAAGCCTTGCTTATTAGATTCTGAAAGTCAACGCTAAATGTTAGGAACCCAGATGCGATTTCAAATGTAATAAATATCATAAGCCACGGAGCTGTTAAAATTGCCGATACACCTGTAAAAACACACTTGGGATTGGGTCACCGTTTTATTTATGGAATTGTGATCAAGAGCATAGAAATCACATCACTACAGTGGAATGTAACAGCTGTTTCTGATTGGCCAGTCTGTAGTATCACAGGACTTAATCTATAAATAGCAACTTGTAAATCTGAAAATCTGAGAGCAGTTTATAAAGGGTGAGTTTCAGATCTACCTGAAAGGAACCTTCATGTGCTTGAGTCAGATTGACATTGAACATACCTTACTCTAATGGTGTTTCTAGGAAGCAAAGGGTTAAAGACGCTCTCACACTGGGCTCCGCGTGTTGATCGCGTGTGCATCGCGAGGAAAAACTGTCAAACGCGAAGTAAACGCGGTAACAAGTGGATGACACGTGAATGAAACGTGGAGGACTCGCGAATAACAAGTGGGCACACGCGCGAAAAAATTCACACGCGCTCGGAGCCAATTTTTATTTTTGAGCTGCACAAAAATTAGGAGCAACGGCCACCGCGTGTGGCACACGTGGTGTAAACGCGGTACAAACGCGGACCAAACGCGATAACACGTGGTACACTCGCGGATCACAAGTGGACGACAAGTGGTCACTCGCGGGCATACGCAAAATTTCTTTGTGTGATTGCGTGTGTAGCGCTTGTAATCCACTTGTGATCCGCGTGTCTACAGCGTTCCTAGCACGTGTGATAGCGTGTGCTCCGCGTGTAAAAGGCTTTCTCAGGGATTATGTCACCAGTCATCCGCGTGCCATTCGCGTGTTTTTGCGATTGAACCACGACTGATTCGCGTGTTGTCCACGTCCCAATCACGTGTGTACCACTAGTTATTTCAGCTATAAAAAGATCGCGTGTGGGCCAGTTTTCATCAGTTCTGATGTAGACGCTACATGGATCCGGCGCATCTGATTATGCTGTTGCATCAACATCAGAACCAGCTACTTCAGGTTCAGCAAGTCCTGAATGCCAGAAGAAGAGTGAGGAGAAGACGAAGAAGAGCCATATGGGTGCGCCAATGGATCATTCGCAGGCCACAGCTGGGGCTGTATGACAGGCTGATGGTGGAGCTGAGAAACGAGGATCCCCGTGCCTTCAAGAACTTTATGAGAATGCCTCCGGTGATGTATGATGAACTGGTGGAAAGGCTGACACCAGCACTGACGAAGGAGACAACCCGTTTGCGAGCTCCCTTGGACCCAGGCTTAAAGGTGGCCATCACCTTGAGGCACCTTGCATCAGGTTCGAAATACATGGAGATGCAGTATGGCTGGCGTGTTCCAAACAACACCATAAGTCTCATTGTTCGTGAAGTTTGTGATGCAATTGTGCATGTATATCGTGAGGAGATGCTGACACCTCCAGAAACTCCCCAACAGTGGCAACAAATTACAGACGATTGGCTGAACAGATGGAATTTCCCTCACGTGGTTGGAGCAATAGACGGCAAACACATAGCATGCAAGGCCCCTCCCAACTCTGGCTCTGAATTCTACAACTACAAGGGGTTTTTCAGCATTATTCTCTTGGCTGTGGTCACCAGTGATTACAAGTTCTTGTGGGTGGACGTGAGTGGCAAGGGGGCCTCATCAGACGCGCATATCTACAATGCCAGTGAGTTGAAAGAAGGCTTGCAGAACGGTGACATTCTTGGATTCCCTCAGCCTTCTCCCCTCCCAGGGGACACAGAAGATCTACCTTACTTCCTGGTGGGTGATGATGCATTTGCATTGAGAACCTATATGATGAAGCCCTTTGGGAACAGACAGCTATCAAGAAAACAAAGAATCTTCAACTACAGATTGTCAAGAGCAAGAAGAGTGGTTGAAAATGCCTTTGGCATTCTTGCCAACAGATTCCAGGTGTTACTAACAACAATGATGCACAAACCAGACACGGTTAGGCTCATTGTCAAGGCTTGTGTGGTCCTCCACAATCTGATGCGCACAAGGTATCCTGTCATGCAAAACGGACTTGTTGACATTGAACGCCCTGATGGAGCCCTGGTGCCTGGTGCATGGCGTCGAGGAAAGAATCTGGATGACACAAGACCTGAGAACCTACCAGGAACCAACAGAGACTACAAATTGGCCAAGGCTCAGAGGAATCTAATAATGGAATGGTGTTCATCCCCTGCTGGGAGTGTTGCATGGCAAGACAACATGCTCCTTGACTAGTTCTTGTGGACGACAGGCATGGTGGCAGTGCTCGTAGAAGGGCCACTCCTGATGACTGGAGTGCTTGCAACAGTTGTACAAACTGAAAAGAGAGAATAAATGTATTTTGAATAAATAGTAAGGAATGTTGAAAAACACACACATATCAAATGAACACTTCAGCATCAATAAAATTGGAATAAATAAATTTGAATACTTTCTGATTGCCACATTAAAGAATATTTAAATGAAATAAATTTTGAATACGTCACGTTATAAGGATTATTTCCAAATAAAAAATTTAAAAACATGTTGCATAAAGTGTACTTACCATCAGGAAAAAGGTCGTCCTCTTCTCCACTTCCATTGGCACCAGGGACACCAGCAGTGGCAGCAGCATGTACTAGAGATGTCACCTTTATGTTCATCTTCTTGGACTGTCTGTCCTTGCTGCCCTTGGGGATCTCGAGGGTGCTGCTCTCCACCTCCTCGGTAGCAGTATCAGGCTCTGACACGTTTGCCTTCGGCCTGGCCCTTGCTTGTCTCTTCTTCATATTGGGCGTGGAGGTGTACTTCTTTGATTTCGGTGCCATGACGGTGATGTTTACTCAACGAAATAAGAACACCTGGCGCGGCGGCTTTTATACACGCGGGCGGCAAGCAGGGCACAAGTATGTAACTCACACGCGGATAACACGCAGTACACACGTGGGGCAGACGCGGAGCACACACGGTACACACGCGGATCACAAGTGATACACACGCGCTGCGTTTGATCACTTGTGACGCCATTTTCTGACCACAAGCGTTCACACACGGAGGACTCGTGGTGGACACGCGAAGGACACGCGGAGCACACGCGCGCATGTGGTCCACTTGTCATTCGCGTGTCCAGCACGTTTGAGACAATTTTGTTGATTTTCACCGCGTGTAGAAAAAAATTGCAAATTTACAAAAAAAATCACACGCGATCAACTCGCGGAGCCCAGTGTGAGAGCGTCTTAAGCCTGCTGTGACTACAAGTAATACATGTACTGATTGTTTACTTATTTGCGAACAACTTCATGCAATGATAACAAGACATCTTGGTAGATACTAAGCAGTTAATAGTGCAGATCCTGATCAGACATTTCTGAGCAGGGAGAAGACTGACCTTGATCTAGACGGTTTGCCTAAGAATCGGAGTTAGGGTATTTTCCGTTGTCTCCTTATGTGTCATAGTTATGGTTTTTTCCGTCCGTCTCCCTGTGTGTCATAGTTATGGTATTCTCCTTCTTCGCCGTGTGTGACTAATCCCAAACCAAAGAAATCAATCTAACAAGAAATATTTGAACAATAAATGCAGGAGTCCATTATCTGAAGACAATGTTTCATGGTTTATTTGTACATTGTTATTAGTTGTATCCATATCAGCCTTAATATCATGCTTATATGCATTGTGTACATGTCATCGATGGTGCCTGCGGCTGTGTGGTTGAAGTTGCCAATCTATTACTCCCTGAGGCAGGCCTTCACTGATTACATATGCAGCAGCTAATGGTGCAGATCTTGATCAGACAGCTTCCAAAAAGCTGGCTGATCTGGATCTACACTATTGGCCAAAGCCTAATCAGTTCATACATAGCAGGCTGACTGGACCTTGTAGTGCAATCGGTAGAGCGTCGGCTCCAGGTACGGGAGGCCCTGGACTCGATCCCGGGCCGCGACATACCAAAGTCGTTAAAAATGGTAGTGGTATAGCTCCCTTGCTGACGCTCAAGCAAATATAAGGGTAGTTCCACGACTGGTCGGCCCGGTGTCAGGACAATATGACTGGGTGTGGTATCATACCAGGTGTTCACGGCATGCTATACACAGTGACGGCAGCACTATATCTGCTTCAAGTGGACACCGTCTCCAGATAACTGAAATACTGTTGGTGGGACAATATACCCAATAAACAAACAAACAAACATAGCAGACTGAGAGTTGATGCTCTTGTAATACATGCACAGGTGTTTTTCATCACCTGCATACCTACTGTAGGTCTTCTGTCATAAGTTTTAGGTTAATGACATAAGCAGAAATGATGGCTGACAGCTTGTCTACCTTTACCTGAATGTTCATAACTGATGTGTGCACTTTTCTTATCAAGGACTTAATGCTCTAGTCTGTATCTTTCATCAGTGTGTGTCTATGCAGGATCATAATTCTTAGCCTGCTAAGCACAATTTAGGGCAAAAAACGTTGCTCCAGATTAGCTGGCTCCCATTTGGAGCTGTCACAATAGGTTCTGCACTATTTGCTGTGCAGTTTCAGCAATCTTGTTTCGTTGTCTTGGCAGTCTTGTTAGTAACTATAAATAAAGTAATATAGGTATATAAATAAAGAATTGCTTATAAATGCGGCATGAAGAGGGATAATAAACCTTGTTCTTGATGTATCCTGTGGTAACATTTCTTTACTTGTGTGCCCCACATTCCCTTAAAACCCATCCCACCTTAATGGTATTTGCAGCTAGTAAAGGGTTAAGGAATGTCAATGTGACTGAATACTTGCAAATACTTTACACATCTCTTATGTGAGATGAATGTAAATTAATGTGTTTCACACCATAGATCTCGTACAAACACACTCATCTACTTACTGGCAAGCTTTGGTAAGTGTCGCTAAATTGTAACTCCACCGATCCCTTACCATGATAGTTTGAGTCCTGATCGGAGGCAAGAATTGTCTTGTCGCGAGGTCTTCCAGCTAACCTGCAATGTGCCGTGGTTCTACCAAGACATTTGTCTGGGGTCTTCCTCCACCAAAAATACTTGATGTCACTATAATGATCGTAATTGGTTACTGCGATGTATGTATAAAAAAAAAATACAAATAAAAGCAGCTTAACATACTCCTAAAGCACGTACAAGTTCAATAATTGCTGCAAAATGTTATTAATTTCCGTTTTGTTGGATAACTTTTATTACAGATTTGGTGCATTGTGATCAGATGGAAGCATAACAAAATTCGTTAATTTAGTGGAGTGTGCCTTCTAGTTTGAGATACAAGCCTTTTATTGATTACACAGAGACCTGCACTCAGTTTAGGTTGAATGCGGTATTGATCGGCACCACTACACAAAAACATTTGCAGGAGATGAGAATAACGACAAAAAATAGCCACAAGCCAAACCCTAAGCTGGCAATTGCAAATTCAGCGTAATTAGGTTTGACTGCATACAATGCATTAACTTACAGCGTGGTGTCCACAAACTGATCAGGTCTGAATTTTAATAGTGTAGAACCAGATAAGCCTGTTTCCTCTGGGAGCTGTGTGATCAGGATCAACACTTTTCTCTGCTAAGTCGCTAGAAGTATGTTTCCTCACCTTTATGTTTAGATTTTAGGAGTAGCACCTTTGGGATTGAAAGGTTGAAGTTAACTTTTGCTGACGTTTTAAGGTATCAGCATTTTACTTCGGTATTCAAATCCTAGTTATGTCAAAAGCTAAATGTCTTTACAGTCTTGATGTGTGCTTGGTGTTCTGTTTAGATATTTTTCTCCATCTTCCTTAGGTCTTTCTTCTTCTATTATACCTGGACATTCCAAGAAAGATTTCTTCAGTAAGACCATTAAATATAAAAAACAGTGTGGGTTTGAGTCCTGCTTTAGTTGACGGACTTAATGTGCAAAGGTCTTCCAGCTGATCACCGATCACCGCCATTGGTTCTACCCAGACAAATGTTTGGCATCTTCCTCACCAAAATAGCTAGACGCTGCTAAAATGATCATAATTGGTTGCTGCGATGTATTTAAAAAATCAAATCGTAAAGTTAAACATATTTAATTGTTCTAAAAGGCATTATATTTACATCTTTACTTCAGTTGTGTACATTCCTTTTCCCATTTCTAATAAAAGAAAATGCCTGATACATTCTCTGACAGTTGTGTAACAGTGTATAAGCAACTATTTGTGTGTTGGCAAATGTATTATACATAAGAAAACAAAAGCAAAACAACCGTCTCCAGATAACTGATATCTGTTGGTAGGACCCAACAAACAAAAGCAAAACCTGTACTAGAAAAAGAACTAGGTCAGCAGTAGTTTTCCAATGCAACTTGGGTCATTGAGCATCCTTGTATGTAAATTTACACGAAGGTCATTTGTAAGTGATCTGCATAGGGCCTAGTTCAAGTAGTTCCCAGGCCTTTCTCAAAATTGTGACTTGACCCTGAAGGTTTTGCCTAGTAATTACCAACCTGCCTTAGTGTCCAAGTCATGACCTGAAGTCAGTATTGTTTATCACAGCAATTAAGGTTGTCTAGATGAATGGGTGTTACTGACCCTTTCAGAGAGTCAAGCAAAAAGGTGATATATTTTTCTAAGATACAAGGATCTTTTAGAGAGGGAAGCTTTTTGTAGCAGGATGCCCCTGCATAGTGGTTGAGTAGTGGTTGAGTCACCAACTTGTAACTCGTCTGATGCCTAATGTGTGGGTTTGAGTCTCTGTCCGGGCAAAGGACTCAATGTGAGATGGTGTTTCTCAGCTAATTTTTGGGGATGGAAGACCCGATACTTATATCTGTGTAGAACCACTGGCGCATCGCAGGTCAGCTGAAAGACCCCCATGAAAGTTCTCTTCCCAGACCAGGACTTGAACCAAAGCACTGAGGGACTGAGGAGTAAGAAGTTGGCTGCTAAGTGGCAAGCTAAAGTTTAAACTTGTATCTTTTGTACTTTAACATCAGCATGAGAAAACTTGTGGGCACTTTGGCTTTACAAAAATTGGATCTGCAATATAAATATTTCAGTGCTCAGAAAATTTAATTATTTCACTCAAAGCACTTACATCATGATACTCTGGAACAAAAGTCTTGTTTTATAATGTTTACAGACTGCTGTTAAACTTTATGGCATATTCTTGCCTTTTAAAAAACACATGATTAAGAGCTGATAATTAGCCTGTAGACTACTTTTGTGAAAGTTGATCTCTGCTATGTACTAGAAAGCTATTTGTTGGTGATTGCTTACCAGCATAGACAGTCACTGAAAACTGCATTTGAATGGAAAGATAACAGTCTGAAGTGACATTGAAGTCATATGTACTTTAATGAATTTTTCTGCATAAATTATGTTGTATTCCCTTCCTGATCATTGTTTCCCCATTTTGGTGGTATTTGACAGTTTGGACCAAAGACAATTTTTTCTCAAATTACCGTAACTGTCATTGTTAGCTGAAACAGTCCAGCAAAATGCTGTTTATCGATGCCCTAGATCTGTTTGAGCACTGAAACATAAAGCCCATCTTGTCATTGCAAACAGGTATTTCTTGTCTAAGTTTCACTGCAGAGGCAGCTATTTTTCAGCTGAGAAAACCAGGTGATATTTTACTTTGGTGATCACTTTATATTGTGATCTGGATATTCTGCTTGGACATGTATGTAAAATCTAGTGTCATGTTTTGTTAGAGGTGACTTCCTTATTGCTTTTTAATCATTGTGTTGTAACCAAATAACGCCCACATTCTTATCTCTACTTCTTGAGAGAAAGAATGTGAAGCTATTGTCTTGACCCTTTTCAAAATGGCAGGTGACCCTAAAAAAAGTGTTGGGAGAGTTTATGCCCTTTTTTGAAATATTCTGTGTTGAGGGTGTTGTAATTTTTTCAAAAACCTTCAAAAATATTCACTTTAAACTTTAAATACTTTTTCACTGTCAAAAGCTAAACCCATTTCAAAATGGAAGGTCACCCTAAAATAAATTTTGTCAGAGTAATTCCCCTTTGACATGGTCTGTGGTAAGGTTATTATTAAGGTTCATGTGTCGAAAAAATGTCAAAAGATGTTTACTTTAAAATACTTACAAACACAGTCTCAAGCGAAACAATGTCAAAAGGGCAGGTACAGTTACTTTAATATTTAGCAGGAAAATAACCCTCCTTATTTTTTTTATTTTACTCTCCAGCTTTGAGAAAAGGGATTGGGCTGCCTGCAGACAGCTCTTGTTATGAATTGATGTATTATTCAGCACCTTCCTCCACAAATAGTGAATGCTTAAAGTTGAATGGCCCTTAGTGTGGTACCAAAGAGCAACAACTAATTGCTCAAGGTAGAATCCATAAATAGAAACTGGAAGTCATAAAAATGACCCTCATGCAATACTGTGGAAGTCTGGAGTGTTTCCATGAATAGTGACTGCTGGTAATCAAAGTTTAAAACAATACTATTACTTGTGACATTTTTGTTTTATCTCATCCTAAAGTTTTTAAATAGTCTTGGCTTGAAAAATATTACTTAAAATTTTGTTGTAAAAGCTGGACATTGGTATTATGATCATAACTGGTTGCTGCAGTGTACGTCAAAAACAAACAAAACAGAACATTAGATTATGTTCCTGATATATTTTAGCCAGTAAAATAAGAAAATAACAAAAATGAAATGAAAGCAATGATAAAAAATGCTTAGTTTCTGTTCGATTCGAACTGATGTCTTTTAACAGGCATGTTGTTCTATTATACATGTCAACCTGCACAATCTTAAAATGGAGATTTTAACATAAACTTTGTTATGATTTTGATGGATTTTTATTAGCATTTACTGGAATCAGATTTTCTGCCGGTCCATCTGTGGAAATAATTACCTACAAGGTCCTACTCTTTACAGTTGCATATTATTGTCTCTAAGAAACTTTTATATTGAGCACAAGATGAACCTGTACACCTTTTCTTTCTGTTATGATCAGATGAAAATTGATGGAGTTATTGCCCCTTCTTATGAAATTGCAGACATTGATATGAGTTGAGTTGCCGACTTGTAACTCCTCATCCCTTCGCAGCATGGGTTCGAATCCCAACCGGGGCTAGAACTTTTATGTAAGGTGGTTTTTCTAGTTAGCCTGTGGTGCGCCAATGATTCTACATAGACTGTTGTCAACCTTTACCAATAATTAGCAGAATGTCAAACATATAACCACAATTTTGTCACTGTGATGTAACTTAAAAACAAAACACCTACCAAGCCTACCAAGCTGTTTAGTGTAAATGAGTTAACCATAAGTGATAAAAGCTTTGTCCTTTAAGACTAGACCATGAACCATGAAAATTACACCATTTCCCCGACACCTAGATTGGTTGCCTGTTTTGTCTCGGCAATATGGCCTGACTCTTGATAGGCAGTAACATGACTGCCTGCAGTGTCCAGACAAGAGCTTTTTTACCATCGGCTTGTTAACATGACAATTTGTAACCCTAGATGGCACAGCTTCTCTGGGCAGCTGAAATTAGCCTCCTCTGATAAGCCAACATCTGTCTGTCTGTTCCTCTTTTGTCTCCTTCATTTGTCTCCTTGTACTAGTGCCTGTCAACATTTTGTGCTTTTTTTTTTTCTCCCTCTGGAAAAATGTCATCCTAACCTTGGCTTTCTCTAGTTGATTCCAGTTTGGCATTTAAACCCTGAAATCAATGCAAAATCTCACTTCTTTGCTAAGAACAAGTCAATAAGATATCATGCTAGAGTGTAAGTAACAAATAGTGCAGATCCTGATCAGACAGCAGGAACTGGCTGATCTGGATCAACAACAATTTTACACCTGATCAGTTTGTGCTTATTTGACCCATATTGTGTGTGTGTATGTGTGCGTGCGTGCCTGCGTGTGCGTTCCCTTAAAAAAAGTTCATCCCTACTTGATTCTTTCTAAAAATTCAGTAGAGCTGTGGATGTCTTGTGAGTGTTGAAGGAGAGACATATTACAAAATTAATTTTACATTGGCTTCTCACACAAAATTCATTTGAGCCCTTGATTTCTTGCCGATGTAACAAACAAAATTGTGAATCAGTTTGAAATGTCCTTAAATTTGCCTCTCAGACCTATCTAGTATACATAGCTTCCGCATAATGTTTTTGTATGAGAATATCTCTGTAAGGCCAAGTATCGAATTTGAGTTCCATGGATTATTCAGTAATAGTGGATGCATATATTTGTTTCTACTTATATAACTCCTCACTATTCATTGGTTAAAACTATATTTTTTTGTTTAATTTGCAAAATACTGAAGGGAATTACCGCAGCTCAATGAAACGTCAAAAGTTTGTACTAAAAATTCAGTAACAATCGTCACATAGCGTTCCCAATATGCATTACAAAAACTACCTGGAGTCTAAAAATAGTTTTAAAAGTCTATGTAGCTTAAAATGAAAACAAGCTGTGTAAAATATTTATTGTAGTCAAAACAGGTTTTGTATTTTTGCCAAATGCTGGCATTCAGTAGGTTTTAATTGTAATAACGATTGTTTGTTTAGCACAAATTTAGGCTGACGCAAAAAGTGAAGATTCAGATCAGCCAAGCCCCGCCTCTACTTTGAAGCTAACCAATCAAAATCTCCACTTTTTTCTCTACTCTCATTTTACATATACATCTTAAACCAAATAAGTAATAAATTCATTTACCGGACCTGGAAGCGCAATCGATAGAGCGTCGGCTCCAGGAACGGGAGGCCCCATGTTCGATCCCGGGCCCGACATACCAGTCATTAAAAATGGTAGTGGTATAGCTCCCTTGCTAACTCTCAAGCAAATATAAGGATAGTTCCACAACTGGTTGGCCCCGGTGTCAGGATAATATGACTGGGTGTGGGATCATGCCAGGTGTTCATGGCATGCTATACACAGTGAAGGCAGCACTATATCTGCCTCAAGTGGACTACGTCTCCAGATAACTAAACTACTGTTGCTGGGACGATAAACCCAATAAACATAAAAAATAAATTAATATAAATTCAAGCTGGATCTTAATGTGTGAGTTGAATATCTATAAAGTGATAATGTGATTGTTATGCACATCATTACTTGTTGACTAGCCATGTGTTGGTAGTTTTATCAAGATTTTTTTTATGGAATTTCCCCACCACTAATTGCTACAGTTGCTATAATGGCCATACTTAGGACTACTATTATGTCAAGTCAGAATGTAAATTGTTGAAGCGCTTGTGGCAGAGGAATAAAAATTGCTGACATGCAACTCTTTTCTCTGTGTGGGTTTCGGTTCTGATCAGGCCCGGTACATTCATAGCTAGATGTCTTCATGCTGTGGTGTACAGCTGGTTCTACTTAGAGATTTATGTTATACCTATGTATTAACTCTGTTTGTTAACTACTGCTTGGCTTAGGCGTAGGCAGTAATCAGTCCGATTCTTGAAATCAGACTCAAGCTTCAAAGTTTCATAACCTCAGATCAGCTAGCCCCAGCTGGTGTTGTCTGCTCACTATCTACACCATTCACTGCAGCCTCTTGTAATTTGTTTAGTTACCTTTGCATGCCGTTTTGAGAAATATCAAGTCTTCAATATGTCTAATATTTTGCTGAAGTTAACAAAAGTCAAGGTTTAAATCAAACTGGTTTTTGTTGTTTTTCGTGATTTTCAATCGTGCAATATTTTTGTTTTTTGCAGATTGCATCCCGTCGCCAAGGCTACTTGGGTATGGTAAACATATGTCCCAAGACACCGCAGGGTTTCAAGGACTACCTCATGAAGACCTGCAACTATGTGCTACAGGGCAACGCCACCAGCACACTCTCTGTGCCTACAGTACGTACTTTCAGTAAAACGTTGCATTTTATGAATTTCTCGCTCAGAACACCATTGAAAAAAAAAAAAAGCTTCAAAATTCAGATTTGTTCGAAAACCATAAATCAGTTATTTGATAACACAAATGTATTACTTAATGTATATTGACTACAAGTAAAATTCATTTAAAGCTGTCTGTTTATAGTCAGCTAGGAAGCAAGTTGTTTCAATTTGTATAAACCCCTCTCAACATCCCACTTCCTGGGTAGAACCAGTACTCAGGTAGTTAGTTACCTTTTAGAGTAAATTTTGGAGTTTCTTCAAATGGTCTTGCCTAAGGACTTATAATCTTTGTGGGTTCAAACCTGGGACTCCAATATATTGTATAACTTCTTAACCACTAGTACATGAATGTTTACCATGATTGATTATTTTGCTTCATCACAACTTCTAGATCTAAAAGAGGAAAGAAAAAAACACTAATTATATTGACAACAGTTACCGTAGTATGTACATAATTGCACCTCTCCATTGCAGTTGTCCCCACCAAACTCCGTGAAGGACAAAATGCGGGATCTATTTCAGCAACAAGAGGAGGTGCGATACAAACTAAGGCTGCAGCATCTAATAGAGCGGGTATGCTATACATGTTACTGACACCTTTTTTAGCTCTGTCCTGGAGAGCAGTGCCTCTTATGGAATGCATTTTTTATGGGGAAAATAGTTTGGAAGGCAATAACAGGAAAACACATCTGTTCTGTGGGACCTTTTTTCAGGGAAAGAATGAATGTAGCTTGCAACTATAAATTGTAGCGTCTAATTATTAAAAGGTAACAGGCATAAATACGTATTTGCCATCCAAGTCACGTGGGTCAAAAACTAGGTCACTAGGTCAGATTTTAGAAAAAATTATGTAAACCTGCTTGAGTTCACTTTTATGCTTCACCAATCATAACTAGAATGTCTGCATAAAATCTTTAAGAGGTTTCTAGCTGGGTCACGTAGGATAAAAAAATAGGTCACTGTCAAATGTTAGAAATACTTGTCAACATGCTAGAGGTGACATTTATGACCCAATATTCACTTAACATAGCCAGAATGTTTGCCTAACAATATCTATGATGAATTATAAACTAGGTCAGATGGGGTCAGCTAGTAGGTCACTAGGTCAAATCCTAGAAAGTGTGATCACCCCAGATGTCACACATATGGCCCAATCTTTATCAAAGATTTCTACAGTTAATAATTTAATTACTTGATGCCAGATATGAGCACCGGCCGCAATAGCTCAAGCGATAGAGCGTCGGCTTGTGGATCGGGAGGTCGCGAGTTCGAACCCCGGCAGGGTCAAACCAAAGACTTAAAAGTTTGTAGTAGTGGCTTCCCTCCTAACACTCGGGGCTAAGGGGACAGCATTATACCTGACTCGTCGGTGTCAGTATAATGGACCAGCCGGGTCAGTCCCTGGGCACCTCCTAAGTGCCCCTGCGCTATAATGATAGAAATGTTGATGCACAGTATTCATTGTTTAAAAAAACCTAGATAAGAGATAAGCCTGTACTGTTGTGTAATAGTTTATATTTTTATATATATATTTGCAGGAGAAACTAATACTGTCCATAGAGCAAGAGATCCTACGCGAGCATGCACGAGCGGCCCGTGCAGTGGCGAGTCAGGGGACACCACTCAGTGCGTGTACCATCCTTCGAGATGAGGAAATCTATAACATCACTGACACAGACCCTGTAAGTATAGTGATTATTCAAGAGAAATTTTATCTTTGCTTACATTTTTTCTTTAAGTTTTTATCATTTAGCACAGATTATGTTCAATGTTTTATTTTAATATATAGATTAAAAAAAGAAAACATACAACTAGGAATAAGGGTTATTTTTCTCTTTCTGTAGTAGGGCATTTTTCACACCACACCGTAAGAGAGAAGAAAAAAAAGAGAGAAAATAAAGACAAGCCTAGGCTCTTAACCTCTTTACAAAATTCTGCTGCAACGTGACCTAGCGATTTTGCTGTCTGCAGACAAGTCACAAATCTTGGTTGATTGTATTTATTCGGACGTCACTTATGGAGGCTGAAGGTTCTTTGTGTTGATGGGTTGCTTTCCCTGAATTCTGAATGCGTCTCAAATGTTTAATCATGGTCGTATTCAGCATGAACCAGTCTGGCAGGAAGGGCCTGGTGCAGTATTGTTAAAGGGAGACAATCAGTGATGTGTTGTTTTACATTTCTTTGTGCTTTAAAGTTGAACATCCCATGCTTGCTAGGGGATGGGGAGTGCAAAGTATTTAGTAGCAATTTGTTTTTTTTGCACCACATGAAAGCATCTTGTATCTTCCAGATGCTTGTTTAGACTAAGAATTTCAATTAATATTTATAAGGTTGATAAAGGGCAACTGTTATGATTGAGGTTAAGTCAGTGGGAGCTTTTTTTAAGAAACAGTATAGGTAAATATTAATTGGAGAAAAAAATCTTTCTCAACATTTTTGCTAACTTTGCTACACTACGTGTAAAACTTGTCATAGATCTGTTTATTTATTTATCAGTTTTTACTGAAAACAGTTTGCGTTATTGAAAACTGGATTTATCTACATTTACCTGTGGTTATATTAATGGTTGTATCAACAAAATGCATCAAGGGGTGCACCTGGCATAGTGGTAGATTCGCCTGTAACTCTTCTGACTGCTTAGCAACTCGCCATGTGGGTTTAGTACAAGATAACAGGTTGTGAACAATACTAAGTTCAAGTATAGAAGTTAAGAAATGGCTTTGTAAGTAAGACAGTTTAAAAAAATTACACCACAGTTGTAAACTGAGTTATGTTGTTCAATTTTTGTTGTTTTTGTTTTGAGTGAGATACATCACAGCAGCCAGTTGTAATCATTATTGCGACCTCCAGCTGTTTTAGTAGAGAAAGACCCCAGACAAATGTCTGGGTAGAACCACTTGCACACCGCAAGTCAACTGGAAGACATTATTACATTAGGTCCCTTACCCTGAATTGTTCTCGAGCACACACAATGGGAGGCTAAGCAGTCAGAGAAGTTACAAATTGGCAACTCTACCTCTATGCCACAACGCCCCACTTAGTTAGTAGAACTGCATTACATGTAAATAAGTAATTTGACCGGACTTGACCTGTCCTGCCCAGATTAAGATTTGAAATTCCTAGATAACATTTCATGGCATGCTTCATGTATTTGTGTTGTTGTTTTTAAGGTGGGGTTGGGTGTATGAGTTTATGGCTCATAGATAATGAAATTGCTCATAAAACACTGGCTACAAAGACGATGCCCATTTGAAGTAACTTGATCAAATGTGTATGTGTTTGTAACTTATGGACACATGCACTAGGGATTTTATCATCTACTGGTAGACTCATGCACTATTATTGTCACCCTAGTTCATCTTGCTTGTACATTTTTGACCCATTTCTACGTCCGTTATTTCATCCACACTGGCTGACCTAGTTTACTGCTAGATATCTGAATTTCTTAGCTCACTTAGCACCCATTCAGGTCAAGGAAAATAGTACAGATACTGATCTACAATCTCAATCTATGTCGTCACTTAGTGCAAGACTTGACATCTCCTTTAAACTGGCTAAACTAATTGATCAGACTTAGAAAAAAAGTGCAGATGCAGCTCATCCCATCCTACTAGGAGATGACTGATCAGGATCTGCTGTGTGGTCTAGAGATTAGTAATATCTCTGATCGATTCCTGGCTGCGACGTACCAAAGTGGTTAAAAATGGTAGTGGTATAGCTTTGCTGATGCTCAAGAATACATATGGGTAGTTCCACAGCTGGTTGGCCCGGTGTCAGGATAATGTGAGTGGGAGTGTTATCATGCCAGGTGTTCACTACATGCTATACACAGTGAAGGCTGCACTGTTTCTGCTTCAAGTTGACACCATCTCCAGATAACTGAGCTACTGTTGGCGGGAGGATAAACCCAATAAATAGCAATACGTCCAAATTTCGACACATGAAGTTTTTAAAAAAAAAAGGTTAAGATTATTACTAATAAATCAAACCGTCTTTGGCATGTGAAGACGCCAATATATATTACTAGTTATTAATGTGCAGATAGTGTAGGTCCTTGTCAGAGAACTCTCGCCAAGGAGATGGCTGATCTGGATCTACATGATTGGCTAGCTTAAAGGTGGTATCTGACAGTTTGTCTATATCAAATTCCTGTAACAACACCTTACTGTTGCTTTGGAGAATTAGGGCATAATTTCTGTATAGACTAGTACTTTAGTATAAGTAAAGATGGTTTTGAACACTGCCTTCAGTGTTAGACTGTACAAATCACTATTAAACTCTAAATTTCAATCATTCCAAATATAGCAGGATAGTGATCTCTGCTAAAAAATGATACTCACGTCAGAGCAGATTACCCGGATGGCGATATAACGTAATCTCAAAAGCAACATGGTTTTCCTAGTTGAAAATAACCATCTCTGGCTCAGAAAGGAAATACCTGTTTGCGATGAGGAATGGGGATTTTCACTGTTCACACTGATAGAGGGCATCAATGAGCAGCATTTTGCAATATCTTTTCATGTAACAATGACCTATTTGGTAATTTGAGAAAAAATATTTTGGCCCAAACTGTCGGATATCACCTTTAAGGTTAAATGGCGGACATTGCTGCTCATTAACAAAGCGTTTCAGAATTGTACCCATGTTTGATATGTATTGCTTCATCAAACTTACTTTTCAACATTGTCTGGAAGATGTTACCTTCCACAGCCATGGTGTCTCTTGTTGTTTTCTAGCCAAAATATTACAAATGACTATTTCTATGTGTCATTGTATGAGGCGATGTTTGGCTCATTGTTGTATGTATGTATTGTCCTTCTGTAGAAATATAGTTATATTTTAAAATCTTACTAGAACATGTTGACACATATGCAAAAATTGTAAATCCAGATCAGACTGTTCATGCTAATGAACAATTAATATTAATTTTCAACTTTTCCATAAAGGCACATGACAATAAGTTAGAAAGCAATGTATGTTAGCTATGGCCTGAACTGTTATTTCAAAGGTGGTATCCGACAGTTTGGACAAATTATTTTTCTCCCAAATAAGTAAAGTTCTTGTTACCTGAAAATGTCCTGCAAAATGCTGTCCACTGTTGTCCATGATTGCACACAGGTATTTCCAATCTGAGGCATACTGCAGAGAAATCTATTTTTAAACTAAGAAAACCATGTGACCACCTACTTTTCAGATCACATTATATTGCCATGTGGGTAATTCTCTCTGACATCAATCTAATGCAGTCACCACCTTTAAGGTGTACTTTCGGTACAAAACAAGAAAAGTAGATTAAAAAAATATGTTTGAAAAGTCGTCTTGTTCTTAAAAATGTTTTGGGCAAAACGAAAGGATCACTTCAACAGTCCAATCTAATCTATTTTAGTAGAGATCAATAGCATGCTTATTTATAGATTTGGAGAGAACTAACTTTTAGAGTGATTTTATTTCTTGATATTTTACTTTCTGTCAATATAGGTAGTTTTCAAAATCCTCCATACTTAATCTGAAGTATGAGTTTATGCAGAAATTATGCCCAGATTCCCCAAAGCAGCGTATGATATTGTGTTTTATTTCGACAAACAGCTGGATACTACCTTTAACACAGTATATACATATATCACTGTCTGTATTTTCTGGTTTTCAGGAAGAGAAAGACAAGAAAAATCGAACTCGGTATAATGGAAGGCAGTTCCTATCCTGGATACAAGATGTGGACGACAAATATGAGAAAATAAAGGTAGGTTTCAGCATTTCCGCTTGTACTAGTTGCCATGTTGATTCCAAGCTGATTCTCAACTAAAGATAGGCGATATGTTGCTTTACATGATCAAAGTTGTTTACAGCGTTATCTGGATGAGAAGATTAGAGGCTTTGCATCTATGGGCAAAACATAGAATTGTAATAAGGTACCAGGAGAGGTTTTTTTCAAATTGTGGAAAAAAAAGTTATGAATTTATTGCTTTGGAAGTAACCAAAAAAATGAGTTGTGAAAGAAAGGTCATAAATTCATTATATCGTTAGTAAAAAAAAAAAAAAACAAGTTAAAAGGGGTTTTAAATTTTTTTCTTAAGTTCAAACAACATATCAAGTTTTTTTCTTCTGAAATTGCATTAGTTAATAATAATTTGGGCAAAATAATAACTTACTACAAATGCAAGAAAACATTGTTTTGTTATGAATTTAGGTAAAGAAGAAGAATATTAAAAAAACTAATTGGTAATTGGTGGTACAAAAATGATATCATTAATTTAAAAGGAATTAAACAAATTTGAGGTAAATATAATCCTAATTGTATAGTATTTTTCAACCTTTAATGTTGTAATTAAACGTGATTAAACATGTTTCTTGTACAGGCAAAAGATGGTGTTGCGTTGAACCACACTTTCGAGATCAAAATGTTTATTTTACAAGTGTACACCATTTTTTTACTGACTGTATTATTCTTTTTCCTTTTATCCAGGAGTTGTTGATCTTACGTCAGAAGCAGGAGGCTGACTCCCTATTTGCCATCCAGAAACTTGAGTGGGAGTGGCGATTAAAGGACCTTGGCCAGTGTGATCGTAACACCGTACCAGACATAGACGAGCTGCATGTCCCTCTAGTTCAGGTCACAGACAACTTTGATCTTCTTCCCACCTAGAAGACATCTGACCTTGAAATGGGGTTAAGGTCACCAAGAGGTCACAGGTCAACCGTATCCTGTGCACATGCGGTTGCTATGCCGGTTGCTAGTCTGAGTCTCGGTGGGTTTACGTCGCTGAGGCCAAGAAAGTGATCAGAAAGGTCATACAGGAAGCTGGCTGGCTATCTCATGGACCATTCAGTGAGGTCAATGGTCAAGGTTACTGGAGGTCAGAGGTCACTCTACAGGTCAAGTTGCTGCTACTAGAGGTCAGAGGAAGAATTGACTTGAGTGGTCAAAGGTTATTACCGGGGATGGAGATCAAATGAAATGACACTAGATGTTACATTTGGATGTGCATGTTTTTAAACGCACACAAAATGTTTTCATACATTTGATACGAGTGATATTTGTCTCTTAAATGACCCCTTTTTCAGCTGTTACTGAGAATTTCCATTTTTGCTGAATAGATTTTTTTTCTCCTAGAGGTTTCTGATGGAAATTTTTGTTGGAAATTTTTGTTTTTTTGTGCACACTTGGTAAAATAAAATGTCAAGCGATTACAGTCTTTCTTTCACCCTATTATGCCATATTTAGGCAGGCTAATGGAAGCTTGTAGATTGCCAAGTAGTTTTTTTCCTCATGCTATGAGAGTATTTGCTTAAGGAAGGACTATAAACTTGACTCAGAGAAGGAAAGGTTTGTAGGGATTCTATAATGCCTGGTTTTAAAGGGTGTGATAAATCAGGTTATGTTCAGTTTGCAGTATAAGGTTTTATTAAGCATGTTTTCTATGAAACTTGTTTAGCAGAAGTTTAATTAAATGTTTTTTGCTTAGTTTTCTCTATTAATTTTTAAGTATTTTTATTTAAACACTGGCTAAGAGACTTTGACTTGTTCTAAAGTACACACTCAAACATGTTCTTGAATACAAGCTATCTGGTCAATATATATTATTACAGCCAATCATTGGGCTCATTTTCTAAAGAAAATCCAATCTGATTGCAATGATTTGAAAAGGATTCTGAGGTGTATGCAAAAAGAAAAGAACTTTATAATAGTCGTAACCAGATATTTTGATTTCAGGATTTCTTATACATGATGTTTTTGATATTTGATGGAAAAAAAAGTGCTGTAATAGATTTTAATAATTATTCTTTATATCTTTGTCTGTCTGTAAACACTGTTGTTTTCCCATCTTTCCTATCCTCTTCTACTGTTGTTATTCTCTCCTCATTCCTTGCTAGTGCCACTTTTTTAAGAAAAATAGTGGACATTTTTCATGACCCTTTTGTTATTGGTAAACCTTTTTGTTAAGGTCAGTTTCTCAAAACTTGTCAAAAGATATTCACTTCAAAGTTAATATATTTGTTCACTATCAAAGGGAGACCATTTCAGAAGGGCAGATAACCCTTAAATTAATTTTGACCAAGTTGTGTCCCTTGTTCATACTACCCAGCACTAAGAAAAGTGGAGCGGGATGTCAACAGACAGCTCTTGTTGTAAATAAGTCTTAACAGCGCTCAGTTAAGAAATACATAAATTACCGGTATTCATTAAATCTTTTATTATCAACAAATAAACAAAACATTTTTTTTGTTTTTACGTTTCCCAGCAAACTTTGCAGTGCAGCGGTGGTTCTACCCAGACACATGTCTGAGGTCTCCCACCACCAAAAATTAGCTGGACATCACCAATATTATCATAATTGTGCCACTATGATGTCACAAGAAGGAAAACAAAAACATTAGAAAATAACATTTTTCAATAATTCAAATTTTTTGTTTTGTTTTTCTCATAATTAAGGTTTTCACCTGAATTATAGTAAAACCATTGTTACAGGCATTAAACTAATACAATGTCGATAAAATTCAGAATGTTAAAAAACATCTTGAATAGAGTTTTTTTTTGTGTGCTAAGCTTTAATTTGAACGGACAATTACTTTTTCTCAAAAAATAATCATGCCATTTGATGCAGAAAGTATTTTTAATGGCAAAGCAAGTGTGCTATGTTAACAATGAAATTGTTTTGAAGCTGTGTATCTTACTATAGTTTTCTTTTCTTTTCTTTACCTTTCATATAACATTGTCTTTTATAGTTACTTCTGAGCTTATTATTGATAATATTTTGTTGATGTCAATTCTTGTCTTTTCTAAACACATTAATATAAGCCTGAACTATAAATGAACTATTTATCATTTAAATGTTAATACAAACGTCTTAAATGTTATTAAATTTAAAGTTAAGTTTCAATGTTTAGTTCTTTTTATATTTTTTTTCTCATATTTCACCCTGAAAAATAATTGTATTTTTTGATAATTTTAATCACCCTTTACTGCTGCTTATGAATGTCAATCAGTCTAATATTTGTATAAATTAATAACTTATTGACAAAACATATTGTCAAAATTATGTCGCGCTTTTTTCACAGAAGTTGGGTAGAGATTTTTGACTTGTTGATGACTATTCTTGATTGTGTTCAAGTAAATGTAAATACAAACTATCTGTTGCTTGTTTTTCCCATTCCCATAGTTTGAAAAATTAAATCAGTTTTTTTATCCAATCTTAACCAACATTTGTGTACTTATTAGGTTTATGCAAATAGTGTAGATCCAGATCTACTGGGAGCTGTCTGATCAGGATCTACACTATTGGCTGCTATGTTCTTATAAGTAAGTCATATTACATGTATCTCTGGGAGCTGTCTGATCAGGATCTACACTATTCGCTGCTATGTTCTCATAAGTAAGTCATATTATATGTATCTACTGGGAGCTGTCTGATCAGGATCTACACTATTCGCTGCTATGTTCTCATAAGTAAGTCATATTACATGTATCTCTGGGAGCTGTCTGATCAGGATCTACACTATTTGCTGCTATGTTCTCATAAGTAAGTCATATTACATGTATCTCTGAGAGCTGTCTGATCAGGATCTACACTATTTGCTGCTATGTTCTCATAAGTAAGTCATATTACATGTATCTACTGGGAGCTGTCTGATCAGGATCTACACTATTTGCTGCTATGTTCTCATAAGTAAGTCATATTACATGTATCTACTGGGAGCTGTCTGATCAGGATCTACACTATTCGCTGCTATGTTCTCATAAGTAAGTCATATTACATGTATCTCTGAGAGCTGTCTGATCAGGATCTACACTATTTGCTGCTATGTTCTCATAAGTAAGTCATATTACATGTATCTACTGGGAGCTGTCTGATCAGGATCTACACTATTTGCTGCTTTGTTCTTAAAAGTAAGTCATATTACATGTATCTACTGGGAGCTGTCTGATCAGGATCTACAATATTTGCTGCTGTGTTCTTATAAGTAAGTTATATTACAAGTATCTACTGGGAGCTGTCTGATCAGGATCTACAATATTTGCTGCTGTGTTCTTATAAGTAAGTTATATTACATGTATCTACTGGGAGCTGTCTGATCAGGATCTACACTATTTGCTGCTATGTTCTTATAAGTAAGTCATATCACATGTATCTCTGGGAGCTGTCTGATTAGGATCTACATGTATCTACTGGGAGCTGTCTGATCAGGATTTACAGGTATCTACTGGGAGCTGTCTGATCTGGATCTATCAACTGGGAGCTGTCTGATCAGGATCTACATGTATCTACTGGGAGCTGTCTGATCAGGATCTACACTATTGGCTGCTATGTTCTTATAAGTAAGTCATATTACATGTATCTCTGGGAGCTGTCTGATCAGGATCTACACTATTCGCTGCTATGTTCTCATAAGTAAGTCATATCACATGTATCTCTGGGAGCTGTCTGATCAGGATCTACACTATTTGCTGCTATGTTCTTATAAGTAAGTCATATCACATGTATCTACTGGGAGCTGTCTGATCAGGATCTACATGTATCTACTGGGAGCTGTCTGATCAGGATTTACAGGTATCTACTGGGAGCTGTCTGATCTGGATCTATCAACTGGGAGCTGTCTGATCAGGATCTACATGTATCTACTGGGAGCTGTCTGATCAGGATCTACATGTATCTACTGGGAGCTGTCTGATCTGGATCTATCAACTGGGAGCTGTCTGATCAGGATCTACATGTATCTACTGGGAGCTGTCTGATCAGGATCTACATGTATCTACTGGGAGCTGTCTGATCAGGATCTACATGTATCTACTGGGAGCTGTCTGATCTGGATCTATCAACTGGGAGCTGTCTGATCAGGATCTACATGTATCTACTGGGAGCTGTCTGATCAGGATCTACATGTATCTACTGGGAGCTGTCTGATCAGGATCTACATGTATCTACTGGGAGCTGTCTGATCTGGATCTATCAACTGGGAGCTGTCTGATCAGGATCTACATGTATCTACTGGGAGCTGTCTGATCAGGATCTACACTATTTGCTGCTCAGTTTATAACTATATAAATCCAGACATCTAACATAATATACTACTTAAAGTGGCTAAGGATCACTTTTTTAACATTAGATATTTATTTTTTATATTATCACTGTATAAAATCACCTTGCTTAGCAAAAAAAAAAATAAACAGGTTTTCAGGCTTCACATACATAAATTTAATGATTTGATATGTTCACTTTGCACCAGAAGCATGTCGCCACAACTTAATAAAAGTAGTATACGTTATAAAATGTGATCCTTAGCATATTTTGGGTAGTATATTAAAGCAAAAAAACTGAGAATTTAGCATGGGTTTTAAACAAAATGTAGCAAGCTAAGGGTTGAGCTACAAGGAGATTAGTAGCAGCTACAGTTATGTGAATGAATAGATTTTCCAGCATTTCTTAAAAGTGAAATGTATGTAAACAAACATAACTAAGTTCAAGTTCAAAATATACATAACTAAGTTCACACAATTAAAGAACAAATAATAAAAATCTAAATGTAACTGACAAGACTGAGGGATGAGATGGAATTTGGCGGCATTTTTGCTGATACTTTGCAGCGACATCTCTATCATTATAGCACAGGGGCACTTATGAGGTGCCCAGGGACTGAACCCGGCTGGTCCATTATACTGACAACGACGTGTCGGGTGTAAAGCTGTCCCCTTAGAACCGAGTGTTAGGAGGGAAGCCACTACTACCAACTTTAAAGTCTTCTGTTTGACCCAGCCGGGGTTTGAACCCAAGACCTCCCGACTGAGGTATGAAAACAAAGCTAAAAAATAGCCGATTATCTTAACCTTTAAGAAAAAAACAAATTATTTGAAATGATTATGTTCAGGCGGAAAGGCAAATATAACTTTGCTGACACCATTAAAGGATTAACATTATTTCTGAAAGGAACTGACCATGATAAATTAAAAAGAAAGAAAATTGTCTACAAAAAATGAAAAAGCTTAAAATTGACTTATTAGCAGATTTTAGGTTTAAGCTTGGAGAAAATAAATGTCTTTATGAAGCTGGCAAACACTTGAATGTATGTTATTTTTTTATTTCTATGCAGACTATATATTTCAAGCTTCAACTCTCAATTGCAAGATAAAAAAGTTATAAGTTTAAAAGATCACCATTAATCAATATTACAACATTCTGTGAAATGTAATAATGCATCAACATTGGGAAGGGTTTCTTTCATGATCCAACAAAAAAAATGAACCAAGGGAAACAACTGAAGCTTAAAAGCAATATGTGAGAGTTTTTTCCCTTGATACACTAAATTTATATGTTCAGCGGATTTCGGTTCTACCTTTTAGATTGAACGTACTATATAATTTCTTTTAAAAATCAACTTAATGAGCGTACCAGTGATGACTTAACGTTGAACTCCTCGTTAAAAATTCATGGTGGACGGGTGCATTATGACTATAACTTATTTTACATTTTTCGGCGGCTGATATTACATACATAAAACACAAAAGGCACAGTCCACGTAGCTTACAGATACAGAAACTGACCGTTATGACTTTATTTTTGTACGCTTTGTCAACGCTAGTTCGTATTAACTCAAGCTCATGTTGAGTAAAACAGTTTGCTTGCTGTCATTACATGATATATTTCACAATATCATGTTGAAAACTGCACGTGAAAATGTTGATCAGTTACATTTTTTGCTATGTGGAATATGTCACCAAAAGCACGGATTCGATTGATGTCTAGTAGTAATTGAAAAGGAACACAACGTCTGACCTAGTTTTATATCAATTCCGTTTTCCCCAAACTAAACCAACATGCACTTTATATTTGAGCTATGAGCATCGTAATCACATGGCATCGTATTTACATGGCATCGTATTTACATGGCATCGTATTCACATGGCATCGTCTTCACATAAGGGATTAGGGATTAGCCGGCATTTTTGCCGATACTGCGCAGCGACATTTCTATCATTATAGCACAGGGACACTTATGAGGCGCCCAGGGACTGAACCCGGCCGGTCCATTATACTGACACCGACGAGTCAGGCGTAATGCTGTCCCCTTAGCCCCGAGCGTTAGGAGGGAAGCCACTACTACCAACTTTAAAGTCTTTGGTTAGACCCGGCCACGACCTCCCGATCCGCAAGCCGACGCTCTACCACCTGAGCTATTGCGGCCGGTGTCTTCACATAAACTACAAAAAAGTCATTGGTGCGAAAAATCAAAGGCGACGCGAACAAGTCGAGCAGGTAATCAGTTTAAAGCAATATGGGAGAAAGTAATAAGATATATTTGAAAAGATGTGGTTTTTATTTGATAGTTTTCAGTAAGTATAAATCACCAGAAAAAGTATGTATAATCCTGAGACCATAGAATGGTTTTAAACAAAAAATAAAGAAAAATCCGACATCATAATAGGTCTTTCATGTTTTACATATGCAGAAGAAAAAAAAGAAAAATTATTCAAATTAAAATAAAGTGTACAAGCAGAAAATGTACGTGTGAAGCTGTCTTACATTACACAAATCATTATTGTTGAAGTTGTATTTTCATATCATTTTTTCTTTCTCAGTATCTTATTGTTTATTAACAAAGTTTGGGTGGTTTTTTGTTGTTGTTGTTGTTTTTTTGCATGGAAGCATTTTAGTATCTGGGTTAATTACACAGAGAGCAAAATTTAGTGTTTCCTAACATGAACCCGCTTCATGCATTTTAAATAGATAAGGACAAAATCTGAGAGAAACTGTAAATAGAACGACCCGGCATAGGTCATTTATCAGAATGGAAATAATGTTGTTACAAAGCAAAGTTATTACGTAATTATGTACTAATGTGGTTAATATTTACACATTGAACTGGCGTAAAAATATAACTTTACAAAAGTGGAAGGTAATATGAAAAGTCAATATAAGACCGAAATACTACAAAAAAATCAAATAACTTATTAAGAAAAGCAAGTTTTCAATATTATCCAAGATGAATACTGCTATTTAGTACATCTGTGAGTAAGGAAGTGGTCACGAAAGTAATAATTAGTATGAACATATTATGTTTGTTTTGTTGTTGATGATTTCAAAATATTCGTGAAAATAATAAATTGGTTAAGGACTAAAATCTCATGTCGGGTCTTAGGTTTGAACTCTTCGATCCCGAGTCCATAACTACAACGAAAAATACTTCAATAATGTTATAAATGCTTTCTTTGTGTGTTATACGTTTTTCAATGATCATCCAAATCGAATAAAATATATTTAAAAACTTTTTGGGTTGAGAGTTTGACTTTTTAACGCTCCAAGCCCAATTTCGTAACCTTAACCTCTTTCCCAAGAATACAAGCATATTACCAGCTAATTTTGGCTATGGACTGGTTTCTCGCTAATAGATCTCACTTTCTTAAAATTCAGTCCGAACATCGAAGGACGTACCGAGAAGCATTCCTAGCTACTTAAGTTAAGTATGAATATGTAAGGATGTACCGAGAATCCATTACAGAATTTACTATATTAAACATGCACTAATTTCCGTATGATTGCATTTAAACTAAAGTTATGTCTAAAATAACTTCTGAAAATACACCGAGTTCAAAATAATGTCAGTTAATAATTGGTCAGTACACCACCTACTGTAAATTAATCCGCGACACTCCCTCTGTTTTATTTTATCAACAATACAAACATGTGGCCTGAATGTAAAGTTACCCCAATTGCAAACCTTGCATATAGCCGCAGAAGACAGTGAAGTCCCGCGCGGAATATCGCAAATATCTCGGCCTAGTATATAATTTATAGTCAGTGGAACTTATATTTTTCTCTCTCCTTTCGCCCCTTGAGTCACTAAGTGATATTCCTGCGCGGCATCGTTCAATTAGAAATCGGCATTTCATGCATGTATGCATCACACAACATACTCACTTGAACACCTATGTTAAATAGAAAATAATATTTATGTTAACGTTTGAAGCATTCCTACGCACAATTAATGCACCTGGACTCTTTAGACATACTTCTTTGTTGCTGTACACGCACTACTTTTTCACAGGCATGAAGACTGCCCGCGGGTTGTCAATGTCATGCAGCTTTCTTTATAATTATGGACGATATCTCAAACGACACTGCAACAAACTGGCCAATAATCCCCATCGGAATTCTTCGGGTAATTCCGCCTTCGATCATCCATCGGATGTATCTGATGCAATTATACTTGCTGAATCGCAAGTTTTGTTTTTCGAAAAAGATTATGCCTACAGTAGTTCCACGGAAACTCATTAAGTAAGTCTAAGGATGGACTGCAATAAGTGGAAAAACAGATTCCGCGTTTTCATCTTTGTTTTGACAGCGGTCAGCACCCGGAACACCTCACGACGGAGATTCCGAATTTATAAGAGTAGTTATGAATAAAGTAACTGCCAGAAAAGTAGTTCCAGTTAGGTATATAGCCTACTACCTACATACATCCGAGGAATGATTCATGAATTTTCCGCGCTGTTATGAATCTTTAATAAATCAGTGGCTTATTTGGACTGGGCTGACCGGACACACTTTACCATTGTTGTTTTGTTTTACATCACAAATAACAAGGACTTGCATTCAAACGGTGTGTTTAATTGCCGTTTTTTTAAGCACAGAATGTTTGCAAAGATGTGAACTACCAATGTAAACATGTAATTTGCATAATAACAATGTTGTTGTTTTTGTTGCTGTTTTAAATATAAGTATTAAAATAAATAAACCAAAAAAAACATTTTGCTTAAAGAAGGTTTATTTTCTTTAAATAATTTGACTACAGTGTAAAAATAATACATTATCGCTTCTTTGTTGGATTTATATTTTTACTACTCGGGGTCCCTTTGTTCTGTATCAGCTTTCTTGGCGCAGACTTTGGGTCCGGTGGGTTTCTGTTCCGAGGGATCACTTTAGTACTCACGTTATCTTTAAACTTCACATTTTGTCGTCTGGTGGGTAGCAATGAGGCGCGTGTATACTTCGGATTAAACGCCCAAAAAACCGCACCACAAGCTTCAGTCCAGGATCCGATCGCGCATGCGCAACAATGTTTAAATATTTTGCCACATTGGATCGAAAACATCCGAAAACAGACTGCAAGCGGCGTACCAAACCAAATGCATGGGAACGCAAGTACAGGAAACGTGCAACCGTAATATATCGCCAGACAAACGCCGCAGAATAGGGATGATAGCTTGTAGAGACAGTTCTTCCAACATGTATAACAGGAATAAGAACAGCGCCAGATACAGTCCGGTGATTGAACTCCCCTCTCTCCGATCACGTCCTCAAAATGAGTCTGCGAACAGAAACACGAAAATTTAACTGTTTTAGGTAAGAGCACCGAACTGCCATACAAGAAGACCAGGGCTCGGGTTGTATAAACTGTTTGTTTTACTTTCGCATGTGTCAATATTTTGTTGTATATGTTTTTCTTTTCACCAAACAGCATATTCATAAAACATAAATTTTAGACAAAGTAGTTTTCTAATATTCATTTTAAACCACATGCCATTTTAGACTGCTATGGATTTTGGTAAAACAAAGCGTAATTCTGGTTTTAATTAAAGTGTTTATTACAATTATCCAGGTTGATTTTCATCTCTTAACATTATTTTTGCCAGGTGTACTTTCTATTTGATTCTATAGACAATTTTTCGAGAAAAAAATCTTTACTTTTACAAAGCACTGATGTTACCTTCACGTGGATGTTTATATTCCTCGGGTCTCTGTTATCCAGCACCGGTTTCACGTGTGAAGGAGTGACTGTTCCTGCACCTTTAACCGGACCTTTTCCGGCCACATTCGTACTCCGGGTACTCCATGCTGGCGCCGGTGTCACTTTAGTCGGCCCTTTGCCTCTCGTACTCATTCCGATTTCGAAACTATTTACTCATCTGTTTTGTGTATTGTTAATATCCCGACGTCTGTGTTCACAGCTATTATTTTCTTTCTCGGGTCAACTTACATTGTATCAAAAACAATATAGTCAGTTTTAACATTTTCTAAAACAACAAGCTCAAACAAAAGGTGTGTCATTTGTCAAATAATGTACGCAAATCGTTCGTTAGAAATTATGGCATATTTTAATGCGTTTAAGTTCCGAGTTAACCAAGTAACTAATACCAACTTTACTAATTTCACAGCACACCCCAATCCTTCCTAAAAACTAATCCAAATATGCCCGTAAATAACTAAATTATATAACAAAACACGAACGCTCTCCAAGATGAACAGATTTGAATACTGGCAAATTCTAACATACCTTTCGACTGGTTTACATTTTTATTCCAAACCTGTACGGCTGTACTCTGGCTATGAATTCCTAACCTGCTAAGCCTCTGCTTATATAACTAGTGTAGATCCGGACCAGTCAGCTTTCACTCTAGGAACTGTCTGATCAGGAACCGCGCTATTGTCTGCTAAATCTATATGTTCTTGTGCACAAATGCATGACGTTAATAGCCAATATCTTAGAATCGTACAATTTAAATTGTTTAATTAAGAAATGCATCGGAATAAGGGTCTAAGAGGGTCTAAGAGGATTTATAGGCTGGACACCGGTCAAGCTATTGTCCAACATATCTACCGGACCTTTCACCAAACAGTAAAATCTTTTATATCAACTCTTACAATTTGTTAAGGCATACGTTTATTGCAGAACAAACCTTCTTTTATAATTCAATTAGGAAAAAGTTCTTTTCTTAATGTCTTCTGAAAACACACCCCTCTAAATGCTTTGCTTTCAGTCTAAAAGTTTATGTTCCACGGGTGATAATATATTGTCATAGTGTTGCAATGTCACGTTAAAGATCAAATAGAACAAAACTGAACAGAATGTTATTAATGGTTAAGCATTACAGCTCTTCGTGAACCACGCTTCACAGTATCACATTATATCACGGTTCCAGTAAGGGAGGCATCGGATTCGATTCCGTTTCGCGACATACCAAAGTCGTAAAAATGGTATTGGCATAGCTTTTCTTGCTAATGCTCAAGCAAATATAAGGGTAGTTCCACGACTGGTTGGTCCGGTGTCTGGATAATGTGACTGGGTGTGGTATCATGCCAGGTGTGCTATATGCTATACACGGTGAAGGCAGCACTATTTCTGCTTCACGTGGACACCGTCTCCAGATAACTGAAATACTGTAAATGCGACGTTAAACCAAATTAACAATTAACAATTATTATATCATCATTGGATTATCTGCACTGGTGTCTTTTTTTTGCAGAAACCCCAAAACAGGTATATTTATAGACATAAAAAGGATAAACATTTAGGGCAGTTTATCTCACGATTTGTTCTGTCTCACAATTAAGCTTGTGTTCAAAATTGTTTTCACTTAGACTGAAATACGAGATGCCATTGTACATTAAAATGGTATAGATTTAAGATCTGGTGAAACAAATAAGTCTTCCGCCACTGGCTAGACCGTGATACCAACCTATCATTCCTGGATTGCGGGATAACAGTTTTTAACTAATAAAGTAGGGCATATAACATGTTTAATTAACTGTAATGTTTACTTTGATGCGCATGTGTGATAAACTGTGCAAACTCCATTCTATCTTTCACAACAAATACTAGTTTCGTGAGAAATACAACGGCTTTTATTTTTGTCGGTGAGATTAAGTAGGTCAGTTTGTTCAATATTTAAATACTGTTAAACGTTTAAAGATAGTATGCGACAGATTGGACAATATATTTCATTCTCAAATAACCAAATCAGGCATTGTTACATGAAAATGTTCTGCAAAATGCTGTTCATTGATGACCTAGATATGTGCGACAGTAAAGCATGAATCCCCACCCGTCATTGCGAACAGGTATTTCCTATCTGAGCCAATCTGCTGCAGAGATTGCTATTTTAAAACTAAGAAAACTACGTGTCAACTTACTTTTAAGCTCACGTTATGTCGTCATCCGGGTAATTCGATCTGACGTCGAATACTATTTTTAGCAGAACTCCCATTGTGCTTATTTCTTGATAAAGAAAGTAGGACATGTGTTGCGATTTATTTTTCGGTTGGTACTGTCTGAAAGTTGAGGTCGTGTTTAAAATCGTATGTATTAAGAAAAAAAGTATGGGTTTGTGCAAAAAATAAGCCTGAATTTCCCCAAAACAGTAGGTTTATATGTCCTATTCGTACATGCATTTGATATAGGCAAACTTTTGAATACAACCTTACTTTTTCTATGCGATCGAGGTTAATATGTATCAAAACGAGAAGCAGGTTTATAGTTTTTATGATACATACTTGTTTCTTTATTGGGTTTATCATCCTACCAACAGTATTTCAGTTGCCTGGAGACGGTGTCCACTTGAAGCAGATATATGTTTATTGGGTTTATCATCCTACCAACAGTATTTCAGTTATCTGAAGACGGTGTCCACTTGAAGCAGATATATGTTTATTGGGTTTATCGTTCTACCAACAGTATTTCAGTTATCTGGAGACGTAATACATTTGAAGCAGATATACGTTTATTGGGTTTATCGTCTCACCAAGAGTATTTCAGTTATCTGAAGACGGTGTCCACTAGAAGCAGATATATGTTTATTGGGTTTATCGTTCTACCAACAGTATTTCAGTTATCTGGAGACGTAATACATTTGAAGCAGATATACGTTTATTGGGTTTATCGTCTCACCAAGAGTATTTCAGTTGTCTAGAGACGGTGTCCACTTGAAGCAGATATGTGTTTATTGGGTTTATCGTCCCACCAACAGTATTTCAGTTATCTGTCCACTAGAAGCAGATATTGTTCTGCCTTAACTGTGTATAGCATGCCGTAGCAACACCTGTCATGATACCAAACCCAGTCGCATTATCCTGACAGCGAGCCAACCTGTCGTGGAGCTACCCTTATATTTACTTGATCGTTAGCAAGGAAGCTATGCCACTTTTATAACGACAATAGTATGCCGTGGCCAGGCATCGAACCCAGGGCGTCCTGTACCTGGAGCCAATGTTCTACCGATTGCGAGGATGCATGAGCCCATTAATGTTTCTGTATACGTGCTGGTGTCAGCTGACAGCATTTCTTCATACTGATAAGCATTTGATGTTGTTTACACCAAAATAGTTATAACTAAATCATTATTTCTGTTAAATCATAATTTAAAACCAGTGTAAATATATTAGCAAATAAAATATAATTTATTTTGTTTGATATATTATTCATAAACTTATGGGTGGGGTGTTTTAATCATTTATTTATCGAATACTGAACTCTCTTTTAAGTAAAGGTTAAAACGATTGTGGACTAAGAAGAGTGAAAAGGTCGACTTAGTTTCAAAGTTACAAGGTTGGTTATAAATACCAATCTTCACTTTGCGTAAGTAAAAGTTCATTTAAACTTTGTGATCATATCCACTATAGCCATATATTAGGGTGATTAATCGGTATAAACCGATAATCAGATTTTAGCGATCACGTGCTAATAAATAATACTGGCACTAATCTTCAGTGGGTTAGTATGTCACTGTTAGTAGTATTATGATATAGGAATGGGATTTGCCGACATTTTGCCGATACTGTGCAGCGACATTTCAATCATTATAGCACAGGGGCACTTATGAAGTGCCCAGGAACTGAAACCGGCCGGTCCATTATACTGACACCGATGAGTCAGGCGTTAGCCCCGAACGTTAGGATGGAGGCCACTACTTCCAACTTTAAAGTCTTCGGTTTGACCCAGCCGGGATTTGAACCCGCGACCTCCCGATCCGCAAGACGACGCTCTACTACATGAGCTATTGCGGCCGGTCTATTATGATACAAGACTGGTAATTTTGGCAAGTTTAACTGGAGTCATGTCTCTTTGCATGTTGTTGTAAACGCTAATGGTCGAAAGTGCACGAGGATGGTGTCTGTGGTTCGAATCCAGGTGGAGGTTCACTTTTCCTACTCCTGTTACATGTGGCAGTATGGCTTACTGTTGAAGCCTGTTTGTGTTGCGATTTATAATCAATGGTGCCGTAGAGTAGAACCAGAGGTGATATTCACGGCGGTGAAGTTCACTGTGTAAAGCGGGAGGACTGTATCAGACAAAATGATTGTTTCTTCACAGTGCCTTTTTATCTCAGTAAATAGAGAAAAACCGCTAATATTGGAGTGGTAAGTGGTTCGAATCTTGGTGTGCGGGTTCATTTTCCCGCGCCTGTGACATTTATTTAAAAATGTTAAATTTCCAAGGATTTACGCATTGTCGAAAGCTAGATAGTGTATGAACAATGTTGTCATGATTTTCAGTGTTTCCATGCTAAAGACACAGCTGACATGCATACAATGCTATAAAATAGGCAACAGCAGCTTTACTAGAAGAAATGCGTATCAGCTGAAATTTGGCCCAATCTCTAATTACAGCAGCCCAGTATTTTACTGAAAGTATCAAGAACATTTTTATGAACTAAGAAAAATCCAATTTCGCAGAAAAATAAAACGTAAGTATTTTTCTTTCATTTCGGACTTCATTTTTTATCACTTCTTATACAGTCAAAAGTAAGTTTACGCGGGTCTTGTTTTAAAAATTGAAGTTTAACAGTAACATTTTAATCAGTTACAAAAATGTAAGGATGTGAATAAGACACAAATTAACATTTAACAGTAAAATCCCAAAAGGTCGCTAGGGAATGTCCCTTTTAGTTTACATAACCAACGGTGTCGCGCTTTTTTCTTATACTTTTCAGAATTAGTCATTTTCGCACTTCATTTGTTATTTTCACGTAATTCAAAGCAATGATGTTTAATGTAAAAGTTTAGGGTAAATTGACAACAGCCTGCACAAGGGACCGGACTCTTATCATATCTAAAATGGTTCTGTCAATGTTGCCTCCCTTTCGTGTTAAGGCGGAACAAATGTAATCATTCGGAATACCTAGCCCTTTCTCTGGCGAAAAAGATTCGTGGAAATAGGCGAGGAATTCCGAATGCAAATGAAATGCTGCACCTCCAATTGAAGAGTATCAATATTAGGGTTGGATTGCTTCAAAACTGGTGGTTTAGTGTTCGAATCCCGGTACGGGCACGAATGGTCAACTTTTTTCTTTCTACTTTTTCACTTTTATAAATATTCCTGCATCACTCTACCTGAGTAAGAAGGAAACATATATAGTTTTTAATTTTATTCTTGTAAATGAATTTTGCTTGTATGATTTGTGTTAAATTTGATTATAAATTCGTAACCTGGTATATTCAACGCCTAAACAAATCAAAACCTTGTGGCGAAATTATTCTTTTATTTTTATTTTGCCGCATCAACCAAAATACTTAAAAATATTAAGAGCCCGGTGGTTTTTGCAATGAAGTGCAATAAGCAGAACAGTCGGGAAAATCAGTCATATACGCGTTGGGTTTGTGAACAATAAATTACATATCTGGGATATTTTGAGACAAACAATTCAAGTAACATGTTTGGTTTGGTTGTCTAATTATATATCTTGTTAACAAATGATACTCTATTTAGCAGAACACTTCTCCTTAAGAGGATATAACATAATAATTGGAGTTTTCTTATTTCTAAAAGGGAGGCACATTTAATACCAATTTTAGAACACAAAAATATCGATAAATTCAAAACTGGATGAAAAATTTGGCATACACATCTACATTAAAGTAAACAACTCATCCATTGTGTTAATTTTCATAACTTGTATATTTTCTATTACCTTCATACGGATGCTTAGTCACTGGCCAGCAATCGGCCGATTATATTGTACTGTACAAGGTAAAATGAAAAGTGAAAATTAAGTAGCATATTTGAGAGCCGTGTGCCCGTATTGGAAATGAATAATTAGACATTACCAACTTAAACAGAACAAACTTCTTACACATTTTAACCAGATAAAAACTCTAAGCCGATCTCTGGCCAACATATGCATTGATACATGAGTAAGCTTCTTGCCAAAACAAGCATGTAGAACTGATCACGGTTGGTATCGAAGATATGTTAATTGTCTGCGGTGAACTGTGCGTGTGCATGTCGTTAATGGTTTATTTATGATGATAGTGATATGGTATATATACATACCAGGAATGCTAAGGTACATGCATTAGGGCAGAGGCGTCAGATAGCGGGTCCATTGACTGAGAATGTGGCAATGAGAAAATTGTTTCCAAGCATCGTGATTATATTCAGAAATATCGGTGGCGTTGATTCTATGTTGCACTGTAATTACATGCCACAAGTTTTTTCTCATAAGCGAGTAAAAACAACTTCATTTCTATGAAAAATAAGCATGAAAAAATAAATGTACGAAGAGACGTGTACATTTTTTTCTAAGGGACAGCCATTTCAAAGAGGGACGACGACCAGAAAAGAGGTGCCAAAGATTTCTTTGAATCAAAATAAAACCTATTGTACCCTTACGTTGATATGTTCTCGCGGGAAGCGTCAACAAGACATCAAATGTACTAAGTGTACAAGTAAGACACTAACCTAGACGGTTGACAACGTTTATTAATAAAATAATATCAACATTTGAAAATCCTCATGGGGAGCGCTTTTATTATTAGCCCATTGGCGTAGAAGAAAAATAGTGAAGTCACATTTTTTAACGAATAGTGTGCTGTGTTTACGCATAATTTGTATTGAATTATTAAACTATATGGATTATTTCAGAACTAAACTGAACAGTTACGTGGCAGCAAATTAACGTTACGAACGGTAGCGAAGAGAAAAAATTACCATTTCACTTGTGCAACAGAAATAAACTTTCGGATTTAAATGTTAATTTACTCTTTAGCGAAAGAGATACATTTCAATTTAGATAAAACAAACAATGGTGTATTTTTGACTACAACAGGTCCGACAGCATATAACGGATGTCTGCTTAAATAAAGAGCGATAGAACCAGACAGTGATTTTCTTATAATGTTTATATTTTATCCCACTTAAATTCAAATTCCCCAAACCAAAAGTTTTATGCGAGTGTTATGATGTGTCCTGTTTAACAATGGACGTTTCGTTCTAAATCGTCGTTGCTAAGATTACAGTGAAGTGTTATGTAGAAGTTATTTTTCCAGACCCACATCCACGCCCCACAAACCAAACCAAACAGGCATTATATAATATATGGTTATATGTGCTTATGTATTTAACATATATATAGCTGAATACATCCAAAATCAATAATTTCACTTTGAGTTCAAGAAACATGTGTAATAGTCAAGATCCAAACAATAAAAATGGTCAGAGAATAGTCATTTTCAGTGAGGATCGATAAAACTTTATATAAACCAATTCTTAGCAAATTTTGAAAATAACCCTCCAAGAGGACTGTTCGGTATGCCTGCATGTTCACACACTCTCATTCTAATTTAAGGTGAAGTGATGCGGCAAAAGTTCCAGATGGCTTCTATAACATGTACCCTTCCAGAAGCGCATACTTTACTTTTACTACATTTCATCCCAAAAAGATAATTTCCGCTCGTAGAGACCCTAGTTACAACGCATCGCTGTGTTCAGTGTCTTCTGCTTCGGGTGTTTTGGAGCTCCTTGCTTGGAGCGTGTATGGTGGACCATTCCGGCCATAAACCTACATTTCTTACAACTTATGGGACGTCTTTTATTGTGATTTTTCTTAAAACTTTACGAATAATTAACATTATGTTATTTAGTGTAGTTCCTTATCAGAAAGCTCCCAGCGGTATGTCTACACTACACTGTATAAATAAACCTGCGTAATTCATTGTGGTCCCATTTTTCCAACACATGTATATGTATGACAATGGGCATTATAACTTAGCTGAATACAAATATATTTCATACCGGATTTATGTTAAGTGGAAAATGAAAGTTGTTAAGGAATGTTTTGAACAAACACTAACAATATTAAAATTAAAATTGTTGTTGTTGTTTTGTTTTTAATCATTTTAATCTTAAGAAGTGTGTATGTAGGGTTGTTTTGTTCTAATAAATGGGCTAATTGATTCCAAAATCATGTTTTATAACTACAATCACTAGTTTAAAATGTTTTATTGTATGTAGTTTCTGCATTATTATCTAGCTAAGGGATTTCTATTGGCATAAGCTCGTGCAATTTGTGCTAATTAGGCTAAGAAATAACTTATGCAAATGCAGATGCTAACCTGACTTTAAACAACAAGCCTGGAAAAACAGCATGCTTGGTATTCACAAGAAGCAATCGTGGCGTGTATCATTATTCATTAAGTAATCACCACTTTCACTTAAAACAGGGCATGACATTCTGTCTGAATTATCTTCTTTTTTTTTTGTTTGTACAAGCGCACTTGTTCGTGGAACACATCGGCCATTTCTACGAAACGGAGATTCCAGATTGTCGAATAGTTACAAATGAGCATACTTGTACAAGAACCAATGAGGTGGATGTGCCAGTCTTTGTTTCAAGGAATAGCGCAATTTCTCTGCAATGTAAGTACAACAATTTTCTTTGACGTGGCAGTAGAGGGCGACGTACTTTACAAATGTGTGTGCATTAGGTTATACAAATTATCGATTATACATTTGTTTCAAAATTGAATACAGTGTCGGCATTAATCGCTAAATGTATGAGTGTTGTGCCATAAATTTAAAATCTATAGCTGAATTAAGAATTGAAAAATCGTTCCCACGTTATTGCTGTAAATCACAGCTTCCTCGCTATAGAACTATAACCATGATCTACGCATGTAAGTCTCTGCCCACTTATCAGGTCAGCTTAAATTCAACAAAAAAAATTAATTTTACACGTGCAGTGTATTGGAAATGCGCGATAAGGAACATACTTAGTCGCTACTGATATATTTACAAAATTTGGCACGACTTTTCATCCATAGCTATGTGTTTCGCGCGTGATGCTGAAAGTCGTCTGCTGTCAAAACGGACTGAGTTCTTTGTTTTGCCTGATTCAGCATGCAACTGTGAGGCATCGCTCCTAGAATTTGAGGTAGTGATTAAATAATTAGAAGTTCTGCGTTTTAATTGCATTTCGTCATTACGTGACTTTGTTTCCTTTGTTCGCCTCAGCAAAGAAATGCATTCAGCGGACCGCGTAAGTGACGAAGGGGTTTCAAATGACATTGATGGCAAAGTTTACTTCCCGGCTAATGGAATTTAAATTGGAACTCAGCTCTCGTGAAACGTTTGTGTCGAAGCAAGTGTGAAAGGGGTGGATGTGGGTTTTCTTAAGTAAAATACATAGGTTAGTTTGTGTTCTTTGGATCTGTGTATTCAGTTGTTAGTTATTCTAAAAACAATATCGGAGTGTTAACAGTTCTTATTATAAGTATGTTATGACACTGAATGATTTTCGTAAAGCGAAGTGCAAGTTGCCTGAATAAATTGCTTATGATAAATACGTATTTCTGTATACAAGCAAGTGAAACAATGTCTCTGTGCTAAATGGGTGAATTTACTGCGCGAATCTTTATTAAAAACGATGATTAAAGATATTCGGTAAGTTCATGTGTACTTAAATATATAACAGTGCAGGTGTACTCGGATACATATCACCTTTTCAATGAGCTCGGAGTTCGTCCGTCCGTCCGACTGTACGATGTCGAACACTATAGAGGCATACTGTACACTGTCCCGGTATGATACTCTGAACAACAACAGACGGAGGTGAGTAGTTTTAACCAATTATTTTAGTAATTGACAGAAGTGGTAAAAATAAGTTTTTGAATAATGTGTAAAAATGGTGATTAAACGTGTATAATGTAATTTTAAAAGTTTTTAAGGCTCTAGAAGACATGTTTTGCCTGATATAATAATTCAAACTAATATATTCCATCAGAAATGATATATTGTAACTTTATTGTATAACTATATTACATTCATGATCATGTGTCGAGAAAGTATGTTGTGCTTATTATCTTTGACTGTCGAAATGTACATACATGTAATCGATACGAGATATTCAGAAGAAAAAAATTACAAAAATATCTGTTTCCTCGACACTGGTTACATGCGATTCAGTAAAACTAATTATTTGCACAGATAATATGAAAAATGATTTTATGGTTTTACCCAAGTTTCATCTTGCAGCTCTATGTCATCATCGATATGCGACATTACGTGTATTCATCGATGATTGGTTGAGGTGAGATCATCAACGTGCATGTTTATAAAGATTTTGTCGTATTGGTTTACGTGAAAATTGTATTTAGAACGATGTTCACGAGGTGGTATAGATCTAACAGTTTGCCTATGTTCAATACATGTAACAACATATTGCCCCTGCTCTGGGGACGTTGGGCAGAATTCAGCATACGTTTCTACTTTAGTTCAAGTAAAGACTGTTTATAACATTAACTCAATTGTTAGAGGGTAAAAATGGTGAAATATATGAAATCATGAAATGTCCATTATTTCATAAACTGTAATAAGCAAGATATGGATTTCTGCTAAAAATAGATATCGATGTCAGAGTTTATTGTCCTGTTTATAATGTAACGTGATCTCAAAAGTAATTATAAGAATTTATATGTTTTGATATGAAGCAAAACTCCCGACTAACTTTTAAAGTCAAAATTAGGGATCAGTGTTATTATGTCTAATAGGCTGACAGTTTTCATACAAACGATCATTCTGGCTGCCTTGCCGTGTAAATTTTATGAGCGATTTAAATCAACATAAACTAAAACCGTACTTCAGCTATAAACTTTTTTATTGTTTGTAAAAGTAAATGCCTGGTATCATAGTTACACAGTTGCCTGTAGTGTTGTCGTGGGTCTCTAAAAGAACCACTCAGTTTACACATTCGATGGTGGCGGTCTCTGTTTCTGACAACTGTACATACCCAGTGTAACCTTGTAGGCCCTATATGCATGACGTTTAGTTCTAGTGAATCTAAATACCGTGTAACCTGATCTCAAATCTGCTACTGCTTGGCCCCCCTAGGGACCTTTGTTTGCAGCTTCCTAACCAGGTCTTACAGTCGGGTGGGTATCTATCTATGTGCTGAGCCTGCTCTACTTTTTGTTGCTGCTAGTGATTTTGCGGCTGGTTTTAAGGGGGAAAAAGTAGAAAGAAGAATGATGATGATGACGATGATGATGGTAATGGTGGTGGTGGCGATGATGATGATGATGATGGTGGTGGTGGTGGTGGCCATGATGATGGTGGTGGTGGTGGCGATGATGATGATGATGATGATGATGATGATGATGATGATGATGGTAATGGTAGTGGTGGCGATGATGATGATGATGATGATGATGACGATGATGATGGTAATGGTGGTTGTGGCGATGATGATGATGATGATGGTGGTGGTGATGATGATGATGATGTTGATGATGATGATGATGATGATGATGATGATGATGCTGATGATGATGATGATGGTAATGATGATGATAATGGTAATGATGATGATGATGATGATGATGATGATGATCTTGATGATCTTGATGATGGTGGTGGTGGTGATGATGACGAGGGGAGGAGGATATAAGTGTTGGGATGATAGGCCCAAGGTGATTCGGGACATGTGGTGGTTTTCAGGTTATCGGTTATCTTAAGATTTATCAGATCGCAGATATCAATCAGTCGGAACCTCTTGGACGTTCTTGGACAGTCGGTCCATGCCTGTTGCCTTTTAAAAGTACTCGCAACTTAAAAGACGATTTGTGTTTTTTGGTTTTGTCGTCCCACCAACTACGACGATGATGAACAGAATTAGAGTGATAACGAAGGCGATTTGACGATGATGGTGATGATGATGATGATTATGATGATGATAATGATATTGATGATGATGATGATATTGATGATGATGATGATGGTGGTGATGATGATGATGATGATGATGATGATGATGATGATGATGATGATGGTGATTAGGAGGAGGAGGACGGTGGTGGTGGTCGTGGTGGTGACCCGTTTGTAAGTGGTCGTGGTGATGGTGATTATGATATTAATAATGATGTTGATGATATTGACGGATGCATACAATGTCGAGAGAGACAGATAGTCAACGACAGACATACAGACACACACACACACACACACACACACGGGTGGACGGACGGACCTACACACAGACACTGAGAATAGTACTTATAGTTATAACTAAATATAGATTTCTGCAACCGTTTACAACTAACCACGTGATAGTCATGTGACTATCTATTAAGTACTTCCGGTAGAACAGGAAAAATAAGCTTCAGAATCAGACATATATAAATGGGTAGCTTCCTAGTTTTTTGTGTGTGATCGACATAAAATGAACAACATGTGTTTATGGCCGAACGATTTGCTTATCTAAAAGTCCATTCTTGATGAAATTTCCACGCGCAATAGCTAGATAAAGGTATTGTAGTTTCCTATTTTCTCCGCAGTATTGGTACACTTACTTGTCAATTGTGACGAAATCTTTGTCAAATAAACGTGGGAAGTTTTGTTTCTGAAGTGGTGTTACCAAGGCAAAATATTATGTCTTTCTTTTATTTTTCTCATGTACAAAGGAAGATATTGGTTGACAGTTTTATGTGAGGATTATATCTGTCACTGACAGATGAATCAAGAAAATAATGATCATTAGACATGATAATGATGATGATGCTAATACACATATAAATATGGAAGTTTAAGGTTGAGTGAATATGTTACCCTGACATTTCAGCCAATGCACCTGACCTGTGATTTTGAAATTGGGCCCCTAAAGAATAAATAAAAAATGCCGTCTCATATTCAGTAAAAAAATCTGTAATCTCTGCATACAAATGAACATAAATCCTGGTGTTATGTGTATTCATCATTTTAAGACCATCTGCTGCATTTTACAAATAAACCTTAAATGTAATAAACTATTCAGTTACAACAGTTAACTTTTAACAAGGAAACAGGAAACATCTTAAAACTTTTAATATATTGCATTAAATTTCATAAACCACAACACTACAGAATTTAGAAGAACAGCAAATTTTAGAAATGTGACAATATGTTTAAGTATGTCCACTCTTTTAAATTTTCATTCTTTTTTTTTTTTTCACTGGTAAAGACCCACTGCTCTAAACTAAAACTATCAATAAAAGGTGTTTCATCACAGTTGCTATGTGTAAATCTGCAAGTATACACATTTTTAAAATATGCAATCGTCACCAGTTTTACTCTAAGCATTTTAAATGCATTCACTGGCACATGTGTACCTTTGGTTTCTTAAATCATATAATAATTAATCTACTTTAGCTGTAGATTTTATTACAGTTTTTGTGCTAGGGGGTTCAAAATGAAAGTGAAAGTAGAACGTTGGCTGTTATTTTCAGTTGTATTATTAATATAAAACACACACAACATATTCTCATTAGATTATATCTGTTTTTGTAAATCATTGCCTAATACACATACTTTGAAAATATTTAATAACATTGTAGAAAAATTGTGATTAAAATGTTTCTTCAGATACTAACTTATATGATCTTGCAACTCCAATAAATGGTCAGTTTGAAATGTTATTTGAATATTGTTTTTTTATAAATAATTTAACTAATGACCAGAACACTAAACTGCTTGACAATAAATAGAAAATAACCTTCTTTCCTGGAAATGGTGGTTTTTAATGTGAATATGGTACATAAAGATTTAGATTTTGTTAAGGTTACATTGTCAACAAAAAATTTTAAAATGCGAATATCGCTCTTTAAGACTCTACATTTGCAAGTGAGATAATTAAGTTTCTTAGTAATTTAGGCTGCTAGCTTCCTGATGCAGTCACAAGTAACTATCCAGTTATGTCTTTCTAACTGATTAATTAGGATAAAATCTTCTACCAATAGACCCTTTTTTCCAATCAGCTGATTTTAATGAGTCACGTGACCCGCAAGATTCAGATTGAGGCCATATGTGACAGAATCAGCGATTTATGGATGTTTCGGTGCCTGTTCAGTAAATTGAACTTGAATAGTGCATGGTCTGGCTGTTTTGGGGACTGAATAGTATTTTTGTAGTTTAATACACCAATTTACAGTTAACGGGTGTCCCATGGTATACACTGGCAGGTGCACAGACGTCGTGTAAACTTCAGCGGTACAGCAATTGTTGTAATGTCCATATACACATGGATTTTATCACCTTTCATGTTTGTCAGAAAAAGATTACACACAAGTGAAAATCCACAGTAAGAGAAACATTTTGTCAATTCACGGACAGCGACCAAAGTCTCTCTCAATGCTAAAAAACATTTTTTGCTGGTCAAAAGAAAAATGGCTTCATAGGACATTGGACTTCAGTCTAATCTGGCTTCACATTGTGATTACAGTGGGAGGTTCAGTCGTTTGGTTTTATTTACCCTCACCTTTCATCTTATGGTTTATGGCAACAATAGGTTGATGGGTTGGGGCAGGGTACTGAGGGTTTGGTGGGTCTATTGGACTGGACACAGCTGCAGTGGTACCAGAAGAATGCGTGAGGATAAGTCCTGCTGACCAATGGAGAAAGTGATCGATACTTTTTGATGCCATCCATTTTCTATAAGCAGGTATGGGGATCTGTCACTTATGTCCGTCTTTTGGATTTGCAGTGTCACATGATAACTAAATCGCCTATTGGAAAACTGGTCTATTAAAAAAGAACAGGTTTGTGAATTTTGGTCCATTGACCTTGCCACCTTTCCTTAAGCCACTGTCCAGTGACTAAAGCAAACCCTTGGGAATGTCTGCCAGATAAATAAAGGATCTAGGATCGATGTGAATCATTTATGGCTTGATAGAAAGTCAGCATTAGGGTCCGGTTTGGTCAATAATTATTTGATATTCAGTCAAACTTCATTAACTCGATTTTAAGGGGACAGTGGTGAGTACATTGACATATCCGTGGTATGCGTTATGAAATGTACATACTTTTGCCCTTTTTACTTGTGATTTAAAACAAGAGGACGGGTAATTGGTAAATATATATTTAGCAAAATCTATATGAATTCATTATTTATTTATTGAAACATTAAGCAACTTATGTATCAGTACTTGTTGGCATATTACTCTTCAAATGTGAATAAAATAACATTGAAACAGTGAAAATAATAAAAAAATCATATATTTTTTTACATGAACATACGTCCAAACGAGGCACAGCGGAAAAATGTATAAGGCGATCAGTAATAAAGCACTGTCGTGAAATTCATGTGAATGTATGTTGTTTAGTTTATCTCTCCACACATTTGGTAAAGATGTCTAACTGATTTTGATATAATAATTAGTGAATGACTACACAACTGTTTGGTGGGATTTATACAAATAGCTTCTATTCGACACTTATCACTCAAGAAAACAGGAACAAAGCACATTCATTGTTTGATGACACTTACTCCTATCTTATGAATATGGCAAGACGTTGCCTTAGTTGGCTTTTCACACCTATTACACCGCGTGGAAACCTTTATTGATTGTTCACACCTTTGTGAGCACATGGTCCCATCGAGGCCGATCGACTTATGAATCATAGTTAAGTTGAACTATTGATGTTTGGACCAGAAAGTAAGATTTAGTAATGAAAAAATATCAACATATCAACAGAAAATAATATTAAATACATAGAAGTAGAAGACGGGACCGCTAGTTTGAATCAACATATACAAGGAATTGCCCTTAACCCAGGCTAAGATAGCAAAGTTTTACTGTATTTGTCATACTGGACTAGATTCGCTCACTTTGTCTAAGGGTGTATTTGGTTAAGATCACACCAAAGAAAACTTAAGATTATCTAGAGACAGTGTCTGCTTAAAGTGTATATAGTTCTGCACTCACTGTGGTACCTGACAAGATTTTTATATCCAGTCATTATCCTGTCACCAGACTGTCCAGCTGTTAGACTTCTGGTACCTAAATTATAAGCTAAGCATAAGCAATCGAATCGAACTACATTCATTTGTGATGACTTGTATCTTGCAGCATGAAGTTGAAACAAAATCCGATCATACCAGTAACCCAGGAATGAATAACTTCTACCTGTTGGAATACTTGGGCAATTGTCTTTTGTTCTTGTAAGGGCAGACACATTTCTGCTGACCAAGCCTTGCACCTGTTGTTTTTTCAAATATAAAGCATACTATAAAGAGATTTACTGATGATAAGTCTCCTCTAAATGCAAGCAGGTCCTTTCATTTGGATTACTCGGCTTTTATGTTTGTGCTTTTTTAAGGGTACATTGATTTTTCTCCCTGTCTTGTGATACCCAGGTTAATCATCATCAACGAACACTTCCATTTTCTTGTGTAAATAACATGTCTCTATAAGTATTTAAATGGATTTTAAGCTCAAATGTATGTCTCTTCATAAACAATAGTTATTTTAAAAAATGATTTCATTGTTTAACAACTTATGTATCCTGCTGGAAAGCTGTTGGGATAAAAAAAAAGATCTACTATTCTGTTAGTTTTACACATAAATTAACTCTCCCTTCTTCTTACATTTATTTGCCTGTTTTGTTGCTTACCTCACTTTTCTCTCCAGGAAGGTTTATAAATACCTAGTTGTACATGTGACCTCATGCACTATAATTATAAAGCTGTCTGCTCTAGCAATTCATTGTCACTGGTACAGTATTATAAAACATATACGTAGTGTTCATATCCCAAAATAAACATGAAAAATCTATTACGCACCTGGAGTTTAAGAAATTACACAGATTTGTTATGTAAACCTTTTTTCGTCTCAAGCTTTATTAAATTGTGAAATGTCAATTACTTCTGCAGAAGCTTAAATGTCTTGCATAATAAACATGTTTATTATTTCCTCTTTTGCTCTAAGCTGTGTACTGTCTCACTTACCATAGTCTTGTGTCAGTGTAAGTACAAACAAGAATTATATGCTGGGACTTTTCTATAAAATAAGTTTTTATTTTTCAAATTAAAAATCTCTCACCGTTTGTGTTCAAGGGACAGATAATAGAAGGATTATAACTTACACATTGGTAAGTGTTTTTGTTAAAATAGCATTGATACTATTGGGGTTATTGTCATTTTACAACTTTTGCACTACAAAACAAACATTTGTTTAAGCACAATAAATGTTTGATTGAAAATACATTATTTCTTGATTGTTTTCTTTTTCTTCAAATTATTTTGTTGATGTTTAGTTAGGGTTCTTACAGTTAAAAGCTAGTTAAACTATAAAAAATTCAAATATCCTAGCACATCATCTTACATCTTCAACATATACAGCTTAATACATCTGCCAATATATCTAATGTGTATATATACATTCATTAACATACAAATGAATTGCCTGAGTTTGAATTGGTTTTGCTTGTTTTATTTTTGAATACTTCACATTAACGAATGATAGATATTATAGCGACATCCAACTAGTTGGGTGAATGGACTAAATGCCTGGGTAGAACCACCTGTATATTTCAGGCCAATCCTTCCGCATGGAGAGTAATTGACATAAAGTATAAATGTGAAGAAGACATCACTTTACTTTAAGTGTAATGTACTGGCATTTGGAGCTTTCAACATATGTTCTTAGGATAAGTTTATTACAGGAACTGTAAATGCATTTTGTAAGCAGTTGAGAACACTTCCTCTAAATTAAAGTAACATTTTATAAACTCTCATTCTCATTATTATCATTATCACGTCTCATCAAAATTCTCATTCCTATTTAACCTGTAATTTATTATTTCATTTATTTTATGTGTGTAAGATAGTTCTCTGCGTTGCTGTAATACTTGCTTTTACTTATTCACATAGATAATAAAATGAAGAAGATAAAACTTTCTCTTGAGTCAGTGCCTCAGGATAACTCTTCACCTGGATTGGTGGGTGGTCCGATATCTCTTAATGCACATCTCTCATGAAACCTTCTTTTGAAGAACTTTCCCAGCACAGCAAAACATGATATGTTTGTAAAGAAAATATTGCAATGAAAATCTAAGATATCATTTTGCTGTATATCTCTGAGCCTGCTCTGCACAAATTAATCAGGCTTAGGCAAATAGTGTAGGTGTAGACCTGCCAGCTATTGCTGGAATCTGTCTGATCAAGATCCTCACTTTTAAGTTTTTATTCATGAATTCCATTACCAATATAATATTTTTAGTAGCATTTTTAGTAACGTAAATTTTCTATTGGCTTGTTAAAGTAGTATGATTAGGGTTAAAAATAGGGAAATATCTAACTTTTTACAAGTCTCTCTGAAAAGACAAAAGACGAGATGTTCTGAAGCATAGGAAATGTCCTGCTTTTGAGTCCCCCTCCTCAAAAACAACAACAAAGAAGCTAAAAAAAAAGATGAAAGCATGTTGTGAGATCACAGCTAGAACACATAATTTGTGTATTATACACATAGATACTGTGGGGAGAGGTCATAATAGGTAAATAAAAAAGGTCCTATCAAAATTGCCAAAGATATTTAAATTTAATCTACCTCTACAGGGCTGGAAAAATACGCTAGCCCGACGTCCCGGACTAGTCAACATGTAGTTTCGGGCTACTGACCATTGGTCATTAAATTAGTCCCGGGCTAGTCATTAAATAGACGGCCGGACAAGTGACACAGCGGTACCTAATTAGCGATGCAACCAATCAAGCTATCGCCTGGGGTGTTTTATCAACACCACGTAATGGCTTCGCATAGACAATTCAAACGCATCCCAAAACAGCCAATCACGACGCATGGTGAAAATTACTAAAACCATTCAAAGAACTACACGAAGCTTTGTTATCAACAAGTTAAGCACTTATAGCAAGAGCAAGACAAATTAAAAAAAAAAATGTTATTTACATTTACCGTTCTTAAGAAAATACCATATGTGCCTTTGATATTTTTCAAATTGCAATTGACAGATTCAGTTGTTAAAAAGCAAAACTTTCATGCCTTACCATGGTGTAATGTCAGAATACTGTAAATATGTTATGGAGACAAAGTAGTTGTATAAATGAGTAACATAAAGTGTACAAGTGTATTGGCCCAACATTTACGTGTCAGGGTCAGGATGATTAAAATTTGACATTGTTACAAAAACAATGAACACGTAATGTATTTTCTTTATAAAATCAGGACATTGCAGAGCTATTTAATCAGTTGTAACTTGTTTATACTTTACTTTTGTGTTAGATTATATGCTGTTTTACAGACAAAAATAAAACAAAAACTTGTTTATACCTCGTTTGTTAGTTATATATATGACAAATTAGTGTCCATTTATTGAAAATGATGCACATTTTCGGACAAGTCATCTTTGTCCTGGTTACTAGTCCGGGACTAGTCATGAAAAAGAAAATTTTTCCAGCCCTGCTCTAGACAAAAGCAAACAGGGTAAATATAAAGGTGACAAAAACACAGAGACGAGACATAATAAACAAAAAGGAAAACCATCAGTTACCGCATTGGAACGGTCTATCGGCAAAAGGGCCGACTGGGGTGCTTAAACCTGGTTTGTGGAGCGCTCTAACCTCAAACTTCCTGAAGGTTTTTCTATCAAACAAACAGTGTAAATAAAAATATCCTGTCAAAGTGAAACAACAAACAGTAAGCACCTGCATTGTGAGTTAAAACAGATACAGTGAACTTATATACATACATAATATGTAGTAATTATAATAAACTATCAACATATGTATGTAGTCACACTTGATGCACCTGGGCTTATTGCTTCGCCATTGGTCAGCAAGACTAATCCTCACCCATTTTCCTGATGCCACTGCAGCCTGAGGCTTTGTTCCGCCCAATAGACCAACCCAAACCTTCAGTATCCTCCCCCCCCCAGCCCATAAACCTCATTTGTTGCCATAAACGTAAGATGAAAGGTGAGGGTAAATAAAACCAATCGATGGAACCTCCAACTGTGATCACAATGTGAAGCCAGATGAGGCTACAGTCCAATGTCCAGTGCTTTTATAAAGAGGCGCCCGTGGCATAGTGGTAGAGTCGCCAATTTGTAACTCCTCTGACTGCTTAGCCTCTCATCGAGTGGGTTTGAGTCTCATTCAGGGCAAAGGACTTAATGTGGGAAGGTCTTAACGTTGACCTGTGGTGCGCCTGTGGTTCCACTCAGACATTTGTTTGGGGTCTTCCACCACCAACATAGCTGGATGTCGCTATAATGATTATAATTGGTCATTGTGATGTATTTTAAAAACAAAAACAAAAGCCAAGCTTGTAACTTGCAAGCTTCCTAGAAATTAATCAAACATACACAGGCAAAATGAGTAGATCCAGATCGGTCATCTCCTGCTGGCAAATTACACTTCTGAAAGTGATTTGAAAGTATAGTGTTGTACCTGATTTGATTTTTACTTGGTTGTTTTGTTACTTTTCCTAAGATAATGTTCTATATGAACTTACAAAAAGTCATGAAATAATTATTTAAAATAATAGTATGGCATTTAAGTTGTGTATTATACAAATTGAAATTGCGGAGAGAGTAAAGCAGTTACAAATACATGTAGTCACACTTGAAGCTTTGCCATTGGTAAGCAGGACAAATACCCAATATGTATAAACCAGGAAATAATATTTTTTGTATAACAGTTACTGAAAATCGAAATAAACCAATACAAATTCGGGGCGCTTTCGGTCGAGCGGTTAGAGTCGCTTGAAACTCCTCAGCCCCTCACCATGTGGGTTCGACATAAGTCTGGGGTCTTCCTCCACCAACAATTAGCTGGACGTCGCCAATATGACTATAACTGTGTCTGTGCGATGTACCAAATACAAAACTAACACTACAAATTCCATCAATATTAACTGCCATATCACATGTCAAGGCCATTGATCATTCTTCTTCGGATCACTTATTTTGTCACTGGAAAGGTTAATTGTTCATTTGTGGCTTATTGTTTCTGCAAAGACTGGTTGTCCTATTATGTGTTATTTGAGACTCATAGTGCATTGTCAATTTACTATCTGGACAATTAGGCTAATTATGAATGGGTATTGCCAACAATTAAGTTTTATCGCTTAAAATCTTGGTATTGTTTTTACTTTTTTTTTTAAGTCATGCAAGTTTGTCATTTTAGGACTTCTATGCCTTCGTCATTTGAATCAAGGTAAAGGTGATATCAGACAGTTTTGATCAATCTTTTATTCTCGAACATACAAATAAAAATACAGGTACGAGAGGTTCGGGGTTCTAACCCAGGCCACATCATACCAAAGTCATTAAAAACGGTAGTAGTATAACTCGCTTACTAACACTCAAGCGCATAGAAGGGTAGTTCCATGACTGGTTGGCCCAGTGTTATAATAATGTGACTGGGTGTTGTATCATGCAAAATGTTCACCACATTTTTTACACAGTGAAGGCAGCACTATATCTGCTTCATGCAGACACCATCTCCAGATAACTGAAATATTGTTGGTGGAACAATTAACCCAAAAAACAAACGAAAAAAAATTATTGTTACCTAAAAAGATCAATACATCAATGTGAAAAATAACAAAGAACTTGTCATTTCAGATGTGTGTAAACGTAAACCTGGATTGGGGTAATTGGGGAATAATTTCTACAAACAGTAAAACTCAAGTCTAAATCAAGAAGATTTTGAACACTATCTTAATTGTAAGACTGTAGAAATCGTGAACTAAATCACATGACATGCCCATTCTTTCTTAAACTATAAATAAGCATGATTGTGATTTCTGCTAAAAATAGACATCAACGTCAGAGCGGATAACCCCACACATAACCCAACATTGATAAACACCCAACACTAATTTCTAGGCTTCTTCTCACACCTACAATCAGAGGTACCAACACATCTTGCTAGAGGCTCGTATTCACCAACCATTCTTGAATGAAAATTGCTCAAGTCATGGATCTCAATCCGCAATATCTTCATTATGTATTTAGCTACATGTCTGCAAACTTCATAAACTTCATAAATGAGCTTATTTTTGTTGGTATGAAAATTGTGACTTAGGCTTCAAGGTGGTAATTGACAGTTTGCCTTTATCAAATATATGTAACAATATTGGACGATTGTTATTGCTTTTGTGTATAATTTCTGCAGAAAAATCATACTTTAGACTAAGCTTTGACGATTTTCAACAGTATCTAAATTTTTGGACAGTAAAACTAATGCAACAACACTCAAAATGATTATTCATTTTCAAATCTTTAAATAAGAACGATTGGAATACCTGCTAAAAATAGACATCAACGTCACAGCCGATAGCGTGGATGAACTAAAGCATAAGTGGTCCTGTGGTTTTCTTTGTTTAAAAATAGCCAGTTGTGCAGAGTGGCCCAGATAGGAAATACATGTTTATAATGAAGATTGTGGCATTATGGTTCACTTTTCAGACAGGTGTAGGACATCAGTAAACAGCATTTTGCAAGATCTGTTCAGGTAAAAATAGTTTATTTAGATAAATACTAAAAAAAATTTCTTTTCCAAACTGTCAGATACCACCATTAAGAATGTTTGGTGAATCCGGGCCAAAGACTCAGCAGCAAATAGTACACAGCTCCCAGCAGGAATTGACTTTTTTGGGTCTGCACTATTTGGCTAAGGCTAATCAATAAATTTGTACTTAAAACAACATTTTCCAAAGCAATTATTAATTTTAATTCTCAACTTCCTGTAAAAGTTAAAAATTGAATTTTGCTCATTTTTTACAACTATTTGCCACTCACTTCAATATTTGAGTAAAACAGACACTTATTTTAAAATTAAGATGAAACAAATCTCAAGGTCACAAGGTCTCATGTAATGAGAGAAGTGGCACAGACTAAGGTTGTCTTGGTAACAATGAAATCTTTGTAATGGGCTTTAATTACCTCCATAAACCATCATCAAATGCACTTGAGTGTCTGCCAATGGCATAGGTTATATGTTTTATGGCCAAATTTCCTTAATTAAAACGGGTTGAAATATATTTAAGACTGAAGTGTTTCCATAGGTGCAAATTTTCTCAGTGACACACAGAAAAATCTGCTGATTAAGCACTTAATTTAATGGCATTTGGTCACACTTCTAATGGGAGCTGGTTGGTCTGGATATACTTTTTTTTGCCAAAGTTAATTAGTGCTTAGCAGGTTAACACTTAGCTTGCTATATTTTTTACACATAATAATAATAATGATAATAATAATAATAATAATAGTAATAATAATAGTAATAATAATGATGATAGTTATTTATAATAAAAATAATAATGATAATTATAAAATAATAATAGTAGTGATAATAATGATAGTAATATTTCCTTGTCATCTCTTACATTGACATGCCTAGACATATTGCTAGAAACTCGGCAGCAGAAAATGTCGATCCTGATCAGACAGCTCCCAGCAGGTGAAGCAGATCAAAGAAATTATTTTCAGATCTTTTTATGAAGTTCCAAATTATAAAAGTAATTAGTCTTTATGTTTCCACTTTAGATGTTTAATGCTAGTATCCAACAGTTTGGATCATTTTTTATCTCTCATGCAAGTTATTGTTATCCGAAAAGATCCCCCGAAAATCCGTTAATTTGTGTCCTTCCTCCATGTAAAAAGTATACTCCACACCTGTCATTACAAAATTGTATTTCCTATCTGAGCCACCCAGCATAGTTCACTACTTTTAAACTGAGAAAAGCATGTGATCATTTACTTTAGAGATCATGTTACATCATCATTCGGGTAATCACAGCCGCGTATCTGGGCCGTTTTTGAGTTTACGCACAATTTCTAGAGAGGTCCTAGGGCAGATAACTTTTTACTGCTACATTGGCTCAGGTGCATTTTAAGGCGTTTTTTTGCCCCCAAAAATTGGGAAATAAAAAAAAAAAATACATTGTTTTGCTTGGTACTGACTAAAAATGCAAACGAAAAATAAAAACGACTAAAATTCTGATGTGTATAAATTTATAAAACTATTTTAAACCTTCTTAACTCAAATGATGTTAATAAGATTTTGTAACACAGAAACTAGGGATATAAAATATATCATTCCTAATGACTTTCTTACTTTCGATTTTTGATTTTTCGAACAGATGTTACACACTTGCGTAAAGTGCATAATGGCATACACACACTTGGGTTATCTCCTCTGATGTTATTAAGTTTTTTTAACTAAAATCCCCATGGTGCTCATATATAGATTTACAATGATTGAACATTTAAAGTGTTCTATTTCATGAGCTGTACTTTGTAACAATTAAGATAGTACTATAAACAGCAATATATTACTGTGGTATTATTTTTTTTAGAGATGGCTTAATTTTCGCGTATTTCGCACTGGGGCCAGTGCACAAATTTAAAACCTAAGCTAATATTTAACCATGTAGTTCCACATACTTATCTGAAACGTGCTAATGTCCAAATCAAACGGGTCCCGTGTCAATTCCGAATAAACAGCGGTCCGATAATTGACTACTAGTAACAAAGAAAGTGGTAACTGACAGGGGCCAACTGACACATGATTTGCTGGAGTGTTCAAATAAACAATATTGATAATAGGTCAGTCAATTATCGATTATAATAAAAAAAAATTATTATTTGCGAGAGTTTACGTCCGCGTGAAACAGTCTATTTTCGCAATTGCGTGAAATTTCATGCCAGCGAAATTAAATGATACCACAGTAAACTAAAGTTGTGAGTATATGCAATAACAATACTCAAATTCTCCAGAACACGGATAATTACATGAATCATTTCATCATCTTTCAGATAAGTATAACAATTTATGTGCTAAATGCCATGATTATAATATATTAGAATGTTTCTCAAGGTCACACCATGATATATTCAAAGGTTCACAATGGAAATAAGAGTTAATGTGTGTTGACATTGCCAATTAATTTGAGCATGTTTTTGTGCATGTATGCTTTAAAATGTTCAATGCAATGTATGCTTACCTTGTATATTGAAATAAATCTATCTATTTCATCGGCAAACTGTTGGATATCGCCTTTAATGAGATCTAGGTATATTGTGAAGGCAGTGGGGTTTGATTAAATGGTTCCTTGTGTACATCATTATGAATACAGTGGTATGTTTATTTTCAGCAATTGGTTAAAAAACAGAGCTACCATGGTACAGTGAAATGTAGGCATTTGTGATTATGCATTTTTAGCTCACCTGAGCACAACACGCTCAACCTGAGCTTCTCTGATAACCCTTCATCATCTGGTGTCCGTCGTCCATCATGCATTGTCAACAATTTGCTTGTGAACACACTAGAGGCCACAGTTTTTATTCAGTCTTCATCAAACTCGATCAGAATAAGAATATATGACAAGGTCCTATGAGCATTGCGACATATACTAAAATTTGAAATGCCTGCAAGAAATCTTGGATGAGTCATAATTGGGTCACATTTGATCGAAAACTAAAATATAGCCAGTGTATTTGCCTGCATGAAATCTTTGATGAGTTCATAACTGGGTCAGATGGGGTCAAGAAGTAGGTCACTAAGTCAAATCTTAAAAAAACAACTATGAACATACAAGAGACCATATTTATGACCAGTCTTTGATGAGTTCATAACTGGGTCATGTGGGGTCAACAAGTAGGTCACTAGTTCAAACCTTAGAAAACCACTGCAGATACACTAGAGGCCACATTTATGGCCTAATCTTCACCAAATATGGTCAGAATGTTTGCTTGCATGAAATCCTAGATGTGTTCGTAACTGGGTCATGTGAGTTCAAAAAGTAGGTCACTAGTTCAAATCTTAGAAAACCACTGCAGACACACTAGAGACCACATTTATGGCCCAATCTTCACCAAATATGACCAGAATGTTTGTCTGCATAAACTATTTGATGGTTTCATTACTGTGTCATGTGGCATTACAAAGTAGGTCACTAGGCCAAATCTTATCAAACACTTGTGAATACGACCTAATTTTGACTAAACATGGCCAGAATGTTTGTCTCTATGAAATCTTAAGAAATGTTTTGAACTGTTATGTGGCTCTAGGTTGCTAGGTAAAATTCTAAAAAATTCTATCAGCCCAGTGGCCAGTGTAATAACTTGATGCCAGATATGAGCCTACTAAAAATCCATGTCTTCAGGTGAGCGAATAAGGACCATCATGGCCCTCTTGTTTCATACTTTCCATCTGGTTAAATTAAAACTAAATTAATGCATTTAGATGTGGTTTGTTTGTTATTATAAGCATATTTTATCTCACATTTTTTTATTTTGCTATCATATCAAGTACGTCTTTCAGGGTTTTCCCTGACGCACAAATTTGTGCGTTTTGGCGCATATTTTCGACAGATGACCCGCAAAATGAACTTACATTGCGACACACTGGACGCACAAAATGAATTAATCCACAGCCATAATTTATTGTCTCCAATGACATTGATCTTTGTCAGCTGGTCAAAATGTTGCAAAAAGCATTTAAGTATCAATTTGCTTCAGTTAGACAAAGTATTTTGTAAATAAGCGTCCATTATTTGTTCGTTGTGTCAACACACGGTCAAAATGACTTTAACGTAGTGACGTCACACGCTATGTATAGAATGTTATTTGTTGTCTTAATACTGCTATCCGGTCCACCTAAACGATACATGTACTGCGTTTAGATGACTGGGAACCAGCAATGCTGTGTAGTTAGACGCTGTTTCACGTTCCGTTGCGTCAACACACGGTCAAAATGACCTGTGTGAATGCACTCGGTGAATTGTGGGTAAAGTAGTTCTTCAACATAGGTAAATAAGAAAAGGTCCTATCAAAATTTTCACAGATATTTAAATTTTATCTACCTGCAGACCAAGGCAGACAAGGTAAATGTAAATGTGACAAAAAACACAGAGACGAGACATAACACACAAAAAGAAAAACCATCAGTTACCGCCTTGGAACGGTCAGTCGGCAAAATGGCCAACTGGGGTGCTTAAACCTGGTTTGTGGAGCGCTCTAACCTCGCACTTCCTGACGGTTTTTCTATCAAACAAACAGTGTAAATAAAAGTATCCCGTCAAAGTGACACAACTAACAATATGCACCTACATCGGGAGTTAAAACAGATATAATGAACATATGTACAGTATTTACAGTAGATAAAAGCCTCGGCAACCAAAAAATTCCATGGCTGTTATGAATACGGAAGTGATTGCTAAAATGAACAAAACAAGTACGAAGAGGTATACAACAGATTATTTTGACATTTTTTATACATTCTAATAGTTAAAATATGTTTCATGCAAACATTTTGAACTAAGTTTTGTAAACGGTCCCGACTTTAACGTAGTGACGTCACACGCTATGTATAGAATGGACATATTACTGTTTAACGAAAGCGAAAGTAGCAAAACTTGCTCATCGTATTTTTTTCCATTTATCTATAAATATCAAGACTTTAAAAGTTTCTGGACATAGAATAAGGCCTTAGAATATGGTTGTTTAGTCAATTACCTTAATTCAATGAATATTATAATCGAACGTATTTCCTACGCGGAACTATTTTTATGTAGGCATAAATCTCAAATTTTGGGTGAGTTACGAGTCGTAGTATAGAGATGACTTTAAAGTAGTGACGTCATACGCTGTTTTTCACGTTCACCATTTCTTTAAAGCGTCGCAATAGTAATGATCGTTAAGTTTAGAACGCGGCTAAAACCGGCCCGTGAATACGCTACATTTCAAAGGTTTGAATGAGTTTTATCTGCATTAATCTTTTAGAACATAGTTAAGTCATACATTGCATATTAATTTTAAGCAAATATATGTTTGGCTTTAGAAACCAAACGGTCTAAGGCAATATATTAAAAACACTACAAGGTCAAATTTAACGTTATGTAGGTTGATCCAATATGAGTTTGAATACCTAAGTTTTGACTGGTTTTTGTTTTTGCAACAAAAATCCAAAAGTGAACCATAAACAATTCTAAAAACATGGACTTTCCGGCAGAAGCCAGAGCTTTTGGTTCACTCAAATCTAGGAAGAAGTGATTCTATATGTGACGGCTTTCATATAGTCAGACATAATATGAACAGTTATAAACAGTTACATGTTTAATTTGATAAGCCTTTACCTAAAAGTTTAGGTCTAAGGACCAACTCATTTGTATAATTTCATGTATGGAAATTTTACTGAATATTGAAATTGGTACATGTAAGTGAACATGTTGAAGAATTGAACTTATTTGAAGTTAAACAAATCTAGTTAAATGTTCTGGTGTTCATTGTCAACAATGATTATATTGCTATATATTCTAATAGAGATATATTTCTGAGAGTGAGTCGTATAGAGAAAATGCTTTCACATTTTAAAATCTGAAATGTACAATATGTGATTTTGTTTTGTTTTAATAGTATAAAACATAAATGGACAATTTAGTTCTGTTTTTAAGGTGCAAGGCTATTAGTAAAGTGATTATATAATGTGACCCCCAAAATTTACCAATGACCCCCAAATCATAAACCTAGGGGGACACTGTGACCCCCTAAAAAAAATTTCAAGGGAAAACCCTGCGTCTTTTCAATGTTTTGGAAAAAACTTACTCTTTATTTAGCACAAATACATTACAAATCTAGATTATAAAAGTATCACAAGCTAAATACACACACAAATCTGCAATCACAGCTTAGTCATGCATGAATTTTAATTCATTTTGAAATCGCTTGAAAATAAACCAAAATAGATTAAAGTTTTGACATGCAATGTTGTGGTAAATAATTTATTCATTGACTGGTCTATCTTTATGGGTACAATCATTATTAAATCTTATCCTGCTTAACATGAATGGATCAGGCAAAGAAAAGTGAAGATCTAGCTTCTTTTAGGATCTGTCAGATCAGGTTCTGCACATCATTGTTGCTGAGTCTCTTGCAATACGGCTGGTTCATTTTTTTCTGAAGTTGGAAGCAAATAATTAATATTTTGTACAATGTGTAATAGATGTAGCACAAACAGGGTTGAAATGGTGTGTCAATTAAGTTATAAACCAAACCCTTGACCATGAGACACGCAAACAATGCCCCCACGCGACCTATTTTGTTAGGCTGGTGGTTTAAATTCTTTACCTGTGAAGCATATATTTATCAAGGTGCGGCAGATAATTTAGAACCAGATGAGGACCTGATGAGCTCAATATGTTGGTGTCACAAGAAATATGTCTACTAACTGTTGTTTACGATTGCATATAACTTAGAAATAGTATGTGTTGTGTTTTTACCTGGGAAGAACAAAATCAACAAGCATAGGTGTAAGCTTAGTCTGCTTCCTCTGTTTGCAGCTGTTGAATCAGGATCTGCATTATTTACTTCATCATCATCATCATCATCATAACCATCATCATCATCAGCAGCATCATCAACAACAACATCATCAACAACATTATCATCATCTTCATCATCATCGTGAACACCAACACCATCATCATTATTATAATTGTCATTATTATTAATATTATTCATTGTTGTTATTGTTGTTGCTGTTGCTGCTGTTGTTGTTACTGTTGTTGTTGTTAATATTATTTTGAAATGTGTAGATCCAGATCACCCAGCATCCAATCAGAACTGTTTTATTAGGTTTTGTTGCTAAGTCTCTAGCAATATGTAATGTCAACGTTGCGAAAAGTTGTTGTCATATAACTTATAATTAATATTGGTTCTTTCCCTGCAAGACATAAATTGATGCGGCAGATATTAAAATAGTGCTGATCTTGATCACCCAACTATATTCTGTTACAGTCACCTGCTTCTGATAATTTGATCATGATTGGCACTATTTGCTGCCCAGTCTTCAGCAATGTCTAGCAACCTTGCATAAAGTTGCTGGTCCCTAACTTATATTTTGTATGGATTATAATGTACATAATTAAATTGTAATTAAACTCGTCTAAAATGATATGAAACTTGACAGAGCCTCGTTATGTATCATTTCATCCAACTCGTTTAATATTTTAAGTATCTTATGAACAATCATATCAGGTCCTCTATTTCCTTTCCAAGTCACACTGCAAAATTAACTAATTATAAACTTAGAAAACCATTATGACCACTTACTTATGAGTTCTTGTTACATGGTCATCCATTTAATCGGCTCTGACGTATCTATATTTAGCTGAAATGTGACCAGTTACTTTTTATTTCACGTTTCATGATCATCTAGCGGTGTAATCAGCTCTGACATCAATATCTATTAAATCCCCATCGTGCTTATTTATAGATTTGGAAAAAATGGACATTTAAAGCGATTTATTTCACAATTTGTACTTTCAAATATTAAGATAATGCTGTAAAGTACTTTTAATTAAAAACTCAAACATAAGTAAGAACAAGAACAAGAGTAAGATGTTATTATATGTATTTCATATTGGAAAAATGTCTGTAACCACCTTTAAGTATGTGTAGTTGACAGACAGGCAAGTTAAGGGCTCATATTTGGGCTTAATCACACCTGTCCTACTCGAAGATATAAGGAGGACTCTTTGCTGCAGAAGTGGCTGGAGGAAATATTCCCATTTTGTTACATAGGCATTTAAACATGCATTAAGTGTGAAAATATTTATAATTGTGGTCAGTTAAGTGGAAGAGAAGAAGAAATAGTTGAGGGATTAAATCGCGGTATTTTATTTTTTCAATAGGAGGTTCGTCCAAGTGGAAACATTTTTTGGAGCTCTTGAACTTTAGTTAGCATGCTAGTGTTGTGGTATGTTTATATGTTATAATAGGTGGACAGAGATTTGTCACATGTGCTCTTGCTTCGTGTTTTTACATCATATGAGGGGTATTTTGACAGCTAAGATGCATTAGGGAGTGTTAAACTATGCATTTTACAGGGATTGTGATGTGGTGTTAGTGAAATATTTGTATGCTTGCTAAATTTTGGAATTATACAGGATGAACTAGTGTGTTTTCTTCCTTTCAGTGTTATGACTTTGATACTTTCCAGCATTTTTTTACAAGTCACATTAATGGTTTAGATATATTTTGTTTTGTTTTATTGCAAATGAATGTCATGGCTGTTTTGAAAGGTCTTGGTTCCAAGTTGCATTTTGTTATTGGAAAAGTGAAATTATGGAATTGATAAATGACATGCATAAAAGACTTAACAGGCACAGAATCTTGAAATTCTAGTTTGAGAGTGTATTTCTTTTGTAATATGACTAGGTTAGGTTTTGTACTTAAAATATTAGGTTAGATATTGTGCTTAAAATATTCAAACCATATGTAAACTGTCAGGAAAATATACTTTGATATACATCAGATGTGACAGAAAAGAATAAACATGCCAAAGAAATCAAAAAAGAAAGCCGACAAAAATGGAAATGAAACTCATCCGAAACTTAATCCGAACCTGGAATATTTTAACAGGTTGACGATGGCAACAGGACCGCCGAATTACAAAATCATCCTGTGCGGGGAGTACGGAGTGGGAAAATCATCGCTGTTCCGTTGTTTTATGAATAAACCATTCATTAATGATGAGGTACATGGTCATGGTCATGGTCATGGAAATAAGAAATCATCAATCGGACTAGATCAGGCATCGAAGAACTTCAACATTAGTGGGGAAGATGTCATGGTAAGATTTTTGTTATTACATATTCTTTTGCTAAAAACTCTTCAAATCAATATGATATTAACAGTATTGTTGTTATGAGACTTGTTGATGTAGCAACCCCCAGTAATTTTTTAAATATTTATATCTATTCTTAAGTAAGAATTGTTCAAGTCATCGATTTCAATCCACAATATCTTCATTAAGTATTTAGCTACAAGTCTGTATTTTTGCATGACACTTTAGTATTGCTACTTTGAGTTTGAAATCACATTAAAACTTCATAAATAAGCATAATTTTGTTGGTATGAAAATTAGGACCACTTAGGCTTAAGAATGGTTGGTGAATACTGGCTTTAAAGGCAATAAATCTTAAATGAAAGACCCTTGTTGCATTTATGGTGTATTAGGAACGAAGATGCAGGTATGCTCGCCTGATACCACAAGGTGAAAAGCAAGGGTTCACAAAACCATTTTGTGTCTTACACTTCTCATTGTTGTCCTTCATTAATGTCATTGTTCATTATGTTCATTATGTGCATAATCTGACCTGGTGTCACATTTTATTCCTTAGCTTGCTTAGCACGTATTTATAATGCTAAAGCATATAATGTAGATCCAGATCTGCTACTTCCTGCAGGGAGCTGTCTGATCAGGATCTGCACACTTTGCTGGTGAATCTCTAGCAATAAGGCTTATGATTCTGCCATAAAGTTTTTAGCCAATTACAAAGAAGTTAATAAAGGCTAGTAACAAATTAATGCAGTAGGCTAAGAGTTAATATGGCTGTGTGCAGGAAATAAAAGAGGAAAACAGGATAAATGTGTACTAGAAAAAGAAGAGATAATGAGGAAAAATGTATACAGAAGAAAGAGAAAAATGAAGAAATGTTGTGCAGGAGAAAGAAATATAAGTGTTAAGATTAACAGAGATATTGTAGCAATAGTGTGTCAAAGATAAAGTGATAAAAAGGGGGAGAAATGGAGAGAATAAATATTGAGAAAAATTGATGGAGAGAGAGAGATTGATGGAGAGATGGCAGAGATAGTAAGAAAGAAAGAAAATGACATAAGATTGTGAAACATCTTTTTATCTTGAGCATAATTGGTACCTCTAGTCTATAATTTGTCGCTTCTCTGTGTGTGAGTCAGCTTAAATTATTAGCCCATTGTTTCCATCCCTTGAAAACTGTGTCCCAGTCTAATTGTATTGTTTGCTAAGCAGTATGCTCCACATTGTCAGGTTTGGGCAAAAGATGCAGAGCCAGATCAGCCTGGTTGCTGCTTAGATCTGTCTGATCCAAATCAACGCTGTTTGTTTCTGGGTCTCTGGCAGTAGTTTTAAGTCAAAAATTGAAAATTAAGTCTGGGTTATTGACGAGTTTAGCAGGATCTGGGTTAATAGAAATGTTGAACCTAATAATAGGGCATATGGTGATGTAATAAAATCAATTAGTGCCAGTGAGTGTTTAGTGCCAGCTAAGAATAAATTGATCAAGACTGGGAAAAAAGTGTCAGGGATTGAAGTTTGCACTTTCTGCTGAAGTTTCTGTCATAATGGTCAAATTCTTTCAAATAATCTGGTTGTTGTTTCTTTCGTTGGCTCTTATTTAACCCATTTATTCATTTTGTCATTCAGATAGTATAGATTCAGATCTGTGGTCAGGATCTACAGTTTATACTACAGTTTTTATCAATGTGGTCCATTTCTCTTAAATATGATTTAAATGTCTCAAAAATAAATAAGCATTAGTTAAATAATTTATATTTGTAGGCTGTACACTTTTTGAGTATTTTTAGCGATATATTTTTTTTTAAATATTACTTAAAAATGTTACAAAAATAAGTAAGAAGTACATGTTCTTGATATTGACATGGTACGGGTTGATCCTTTAAAACAGTCCAAAGTCTGTAAAAAGACACGCTTAGGATTTCAGCTAAAATAGATATCGACGTCCGAGCCGATTACCCTTATGGTCATGTAACATTTTTATCTCAGAAGTAAGTGGCCGCATGGTTTTCTTAGTTTAAAAATAACTAAACTTGCAGGGTAGCTCGGATAGGAAATACCTTTTTGTAACTACAAGTTGGGTGTTATGCATTACTTTTCGAATGTTAGGCACCATTAAACATTATTTCCCCAGATCTGTCTTGGTAACATAAATTTATTTGGTCATATGGGAGAAAACAAATTGGTTCAAACTATTGGATACCAGCTTTAAGTAATTGGAAATGAGAAAATATATAAAACACATGCAAATAATGGGCTTTAGGGTTGTATTGACAAAACAGGGGAGAGATAATTTTCCACAATCTTCAGTTATAACGATGGAAGGAAGCAAGTGAATTCTGCAGCTGAAAAATTAATAAAGAATTTTACTTGACATGAAGGCCTTTGGGCAGAACTATTTTGTATGCACTTTTCCCGGGCAGGTTTCACTAGTTCTACCCAAGAATAAGCAGTTGAAAAGTATGACAAAAAAAACAACAAACTTTATTCATATTTGTTGAAAACTTTAATTATTAGTGCATACATGTGAACTTTTTCTGAGGCCATAGTGGGAGGTTTTCACTTGCAAAGTGTGAGATTTGTAATATTTATATAAACATAGAAGTAAGTTATCTGTTTCCAAGTAGGGAGTTTTCTGAAAATGTGTAAAACACCACTTATTTTCAAATAATTTTTAACCTTAAAAGTGGGAATCTCCCTCCAGAAGTGGGAGAGTTCACATGTATGTTATTGTAATCATTAAGTCCAAACAAGTTTTTTTTTTTTTTTTTTTTTTAAGGAATTTCAATCCATGCTCTATTCATTTTATATACTTGATATTTCCCTATATGTACGAAAAAAGCAATGCCACAAGAATGTCTGCAGTAGCTACAAGCCCTCTTAAGCTGCGTTAACTACCAACATACTGAAATTTACCAACATATGCATATAAAATATTCACCCCTTTTACCAACATGTGGATATAAAATATTCACCCCTCATTTTCACTTGCCTCCTTATTGTGCAGGAAGACTATGTTGTCTATAATGTAGTCTGTTTATACATGTGGGATCTAATTATAATGTTACTCAACAATGTGCAACCACCATTTCCATTTTCTTCCTAAATCAGCTACTTAGCATAGATGTGAATCTCCATTTTGTTTGATCATGTGATTAGTGTCAGGTCATGTGACATCTATAAACATGATTAATATGCTAATCAAATCTTAGCTTGCTCAGCAGGAAATGACAAGGGTTAGGTAGACAGTTCCCTTGCCTTAGCGCGAATAGATCAGATCAGACAGTCCACAGTGTCTGGATGGCTGATCAGGATCTACACTTTATACTGCTCAGGCATAAGCAGTTTTGGTAAGTGACCTTTGCATGTTAGAAAAAATATCAAAGAATTACAAAAAGTATAAAAAAAATTATGAAAAGTATCAAAGAATTTCAAAAAATATCTAAGAATTAGAAAAAAAAAAATCAAAATTACCAAAAAATCTATGAATTAATGTAATATGGGTTATCTGCCACTAAATAATTTCCATGTCAGAGGTATTTTAACCTAACAGATTTTTTTATTTTAACTCATATATTTGAATTTTAATCTGATTACACTCTATTCACTTTAAGCTTCATTGTATTCAGTGCTGTATGATCGGTCAAGTGTCAATCGCCGTAAAACGGAGAATACCAAAATACCATGTCAGAGGTTATATATGCCTTTCAGATGATACATGTAGTAGCCTCTGCCATTACGAAGAAAAAAAGGGCATTGGATTTGAAGAACAAGATTTTATTGAGATTATATTATTTTCATTTAGTTTCTAAAAATATTATACACATACTCATAGTAATATTCTTATGATCTGATGACACAATGGAATGTTCAGATTAAAAAATGTTTTAATTTTATTACATCTAAATCATATAGAACACCAATATTGATGTAAACAATAATAATCTTCACTATAGCTACATACTTTTCTTGACTGCAGTTGTGATTGTTGGACAGTGAAACATAAGTTAGCCATGGGTGAGGTATGGTTAAATACTTGCTACTTAGCACACAAGCTAGCCTCCATTTTGTTTGATCATGTGATTAGTGTATGATCATGTGATATCTCTAAACAATCATGGTGATTCTATCATGATCAGATATTTGTTAAAAGGTTCATGCTGCTAATTACAGGTTAAGTCAGTCAGGGAGAAACTAATCTAGTGTAGATAGTCAGATATCAAGGTATTTAGCAGGCAGCTTTAGACTTGCACTTAGCAGTTTTAATGGCCGCAATAGCTCAAGTGGTAGAGCGTCGGCTTGCAGATCGGGAGGACGCGGGTTCAAACCCCAGCTGGGTCAAACCAAAGACTTTAAAGCTGGTAGCAGCGGCTTCCCTCTTAATGCTTGGGGCTAAGGGGACAGCATTATGCCTGACTTGTTGGTGTCAGTATAATAGACCGGCTGGGCTCAATCCCTGGGCACCTTATAAGTGTCCCAGTGCTATAATGATTGAAATGTATTGACAAAAATGCCGGCAAATCCCATCCCTTAGATTTTAATCATTGGTTTTGTCATTGAAAGACCCTGTACAAACAATTACATAAAAATCATGGACGTAAATAGGTAATTTGACCAGTTTGATTATTGTTTATTGGGTTTATCTTCCCACCAATAGTATTTCGGTTATCTGGAGACGGTGTTCACTTGAAGCAGATAAAATTCTGCTTTCACTGTGTATAGGATGTCATAAACACCTGGTATGATACCACACCTAGTCACATTATCCTGACAATGGGCCAACCAGTTGTGGAACTACCCTTATATTTACTTGAGCATTAACAAGGGAGCTATACCAATACTATTTTTAATGACTTTGGTATGTCGCAGTCCGGGATCCAACCCGTGGCCTCCCATACCTGGAGCCACCGCTCTGCCGATTGCGCTACCAGGTCTGGTCCAATTTGACCAGTTTGTAAAACCCATTTACAGAAACCTGAATGCCAGTTTAACAGAACCAAAAAATATTGGTAAACTATCTAAGGGCAAGCAAGGGCCCATTTCCAAGTACTCCCGCACTAAATGATGAAAGTTCAGCTTGCATTGCCGATTTATTCGATTAAGTAATAAAAATGGGAAGACTGAGGAGGTGGATATCCCATCCTGCTCATCAAGGCAATTTTTAATTTCACATATATTTGGTTTGCTTTCTGGTAATAATTTTTAACAAAATCATCCATGACTTGGGCTCCAAGTTTGACGTTATTTTGAGGCCATTTTATGTTTGAAACTTTGGATTTGAAGATCTTAATATGAGAGTATAGGAGCCCATGTATGCCCCGCATACATCTGTTAGTCTTTCAAGGTCTGTCATTTTGTGTTTTTATTGATTCTCTAACAATCTAGGTTCATTACACTGGCCTATGTCACAGGCTCATACTACTTAAGGCCCTAAATAGGCCCTATAACTTTATTTGACAGCAGATTAAACATCAGTTTGAAATTTGAAAATAGAAGCTTCACTTTGACTACAGACTAAGTTGTGAAAGATTAATATAACGAAGACAATTCTTTTTAATATTGTTAAACTCATTTCTGCCAGCCAATAATTCATTTAGTTTCTGAATCTATGTGCATATTTTAAATATAAAGTGCTATTGTTTACATTGTTGTTTTCTTCATCACAAATGGGACTCAAACCCACAAAGCGGGAGGCTTAGCAACCAGAGGAGTTACAAATTGGCGACTCTACCTCTATGCCACAGGTGCCGCCCTCTAAAATGTGTACGTTACCTTAACATTTATGTAAAAAAAAATCCATTTAGGATTTTCTTTCCTATTAGTAGTTGCATCATAATTGGTTTGGTTATATACTTGTTTTGGTTGTATAATTGGATTGGTTGTATAATTGGATTGATTGTATAATTGTTTTGGTTGGATAATTGGATTGGTTGTATGTTTGGATTAGTTGTATAATTGGTTTGGTTGTACAATTGGATTGGTTGTATAAATGGATTGGTTGTACAATTGGATTGGTTGTATAAATGGATTGGTTGTATAATTGGTTTGGTTGTATAATTGTTTTGCATCAACAGGATCAACAATCTAAAAGTTGACTTAAAAATCAACATACTCATTGTCAGCTTAAAACAATTAACAGTGCACTCTCAGCCAGGTGATTAGATTAGCTGACAGTGAGTGACTTGATTGGTACTTCTCAGCCATTCATTTAGTGGGTTTGAGTCATGGTTGTGGTTAGTTCAGTGTTCATGCAGGGAGGTTATCTCGCTGACCTATGGTCAGGGCTGGTGGTTCTATCCAGACAGTTTGTCTGGTGTCTTTCTAAACCAAAAGCAGCTGGGAACTGCCAGTTTAACCTTAATTGTCATAATTCAATAAATATTATAAAAAAAAAAAAAAAATAGAATTTTATATTTTGGACACCTATCAATGTAGCATGGTGCAGAAGTTTTAGTTAATCGTCCAGTTAGGAATCATGGACCTTACCCAGGGTGCATTGTGATAATTGGTTAATTGAGAAAACCTGCTTCTCGTTACTCTGATTATATCAATTGGTTGGCCCCTAGGGAGTGTGGTCATTGAAGGTTGATACCTATGGTGGGGTGTATGTGTCATAATTTGTGAGACTGAGACAGATACTGATCTTGGTGAACCAGACCTGATCCAGGGAAATCAGTAGCGTGTCAGCTCCAATTATGGGAGACCCAAGGTTTGATCTCAGATGCATAGATGATGAAACAAATGATGTTGTTTGTGTGTGTGTTTTTTTTAATTAATGGCTGCAACCAATTATGGTCAGTGTCCAGCTGTTTTGGTGGAGAAAGACCGCATACAAATTTCGGAGAAGAATGACCGGCGCACCACAGGTCAGTTGGAAGACCTTCCACATTAAGTCCTTTGCTCAGAACAGGATTCAAACCCTGTGAGAGGCTAAGCAGCCAGGGGAGTTGCAATGGTAACTCTACCCTAGTTTAAATATACATAAGACTAGCACAATAGGTACTAAACTTTAACATACCTTTATTATAACTGTCATAGAAATTAGAATTGAAATTTACAAGCAAGTCGGGCTATTAACTAAGCAATTTCACCAGCGGAAAGAAAATTCATTAGCCATAATTAAAGTCTGTTTTAATTTTACAAGTAAGCCAAAAAAAACTAAGAAAAATACAGAAAAAAGCACCATTTAAGTATCATTCGCCTGGCAACTTCAAGGTTTTTTCCTGGGTTTTGCACCAGAAACATGTTTCAGTTTAATTTTCTCTGCCATTTTGTTCTGTGGCCCAGCTGATTTTAATTTCGTATAGAACATAAGGTCCCATGGGGGCACCAGAATACTGTGTGGTTCCTGCACAGTAAACATATTATCGGTTTAGTGCGAATAACATGTTTATTTTACAAGCTAAGCTAAGCTTGCTGAATGAAATAAGCGGCTCAAAAGTTAACATATTAAAAATGAAAGTACAATGGTTTTTCAATGATTCGGATCGTAGAAGCCCATCGGGCTAGTAAATTGGGAATTTTTACTAGCCCGAGAGAAAACTTACTAGTTTTTTTGCTGTTGACTAGCGCTAATTTCGACTGCTGTTATGGTTTTGTCCTATACTTATTATTTCTGATAAAAGTGGTATCCGACAGTTTGCCTATATCAGATACATATAACAATATCGCAGCACTGCTTTGGGGGCAATTTTAACAGCTATTCCAATTATGCAATTGTACTAAGTCTGGGGTCTTCCTTCACCAAAATAGCTTTATAGTGCTATAATGATCATAATTTTTCGCTGCAGTGTACTTAACAATAAAAAAATACATATTAAATTAAAAGCATTAGCTAAGAATAAGTGGCACGTTAAATAAACCATTTTATAATTATACAAAATGAGCATTTTCTTCATGTTTTTGTGCAATTTTTTGACTTTTTATCTTTCCTTGTATTATTTTGAAATCACGTTTCTTTTTAAACTTCTTTAGAGAACCATGTCTTTGAAGGTAATTATTGTTTTAAAGTCAACCATTAAATATTAATTTTGTAATGCTATTAGATATTTTAAATTTTGCCAATAACCTTTTTTTAAAAGTTGATAATCAGCCACCTAGCAGGAAATTACCAAATGACATAGGGCTTTGGCACAGCTTTATTACATAAAATACAAACTTTGACCTCGTTAGTATCATATGCACATACATATGTATGATTTATTCTTGATGTAAACAGTTTGTGAGAGCTTGTGGTTCTTACCTGTGTTTGATTATTTCCACAAATACCTTGCATACTGTACTTCCACATGCCTATCCTAATGTATTGAATGCAGGGAATGTTACAGTATATTAACAGAGGCCAGCATAAATAAACATATCAAAGCCAATGTTCTGTCAGACAACGTGATTGTAGAAGATTTTTTTTACATCATCTCAATGCAATTATGGCCTAGCTTAATATTGGTAAAGGAAGACCCCGGACTTATGTCAAGGTAGTACCACTGCTGCATCACAGTTTAGCTGAAAAATCTTTCCTTGTGAAAATTCCTGTCTTGCGCAGGACTCGAACTTACAGGGTAAGGGGCTGAGAAGTTGCAAGCTGGCAACTGTCTGCTCGGCTACAGGCACACCTTATATTGTAAAAACATTAACATGTTCATGAACGGATCATTCTGTTACACCGGCCCCAATAGCTAAGGTGGTAGAGCGTCGGCTTGCGGATCGGCCGGCTCTAACCAAAGACTTTAAAGTTGGTAGTAGTGGCTTCCCTCCTAACGCTCGGAACTAAGGGGACAGCATTACACCTAACTCGTCGGTGTCAATATAATGGACCGGCCGGGTTCAGTCCCTGGGCACCTCATAAGTGCCCCTGTGCTATTATGATAGAAATGTCGCTGCACAATATCGGCAAAAATGCCGGCTAATCCCATCCCATTCTGTTACTTTTTCTTAACTCCACCCCATATTATTATTTTGACATTTTTACTTTTTACGCTTCGCCAATAAAGAATCATAAACATAATACACATGTTGTTCCGTGTAATGTAAGCCAATCATCCACACTGACTAGATAAACAGGTTTATGTAAACAAATTTCACCGACAATTTTAGAACTGTCCATATGCTAGCAGAAAAGCGGTAGTTCTACTATAACAATTAATCTAAAGCAACAAATATGTGAAAAGTATATAAAAATATAAAAACTTGGATCTCTGAGATGCTTGTATAAAACTCAAAGAAGACATTTCACAGCTGGCTTGTGAAGTGGTAGTGGTTTTACACTTGGAAGAACCATACTCCTCACACCAGTAACGTTTCCTTGTGCTACAGTAACCACTGCCATCTTGAGAAGCACATTACCATATTGGAGATCATGCTCATTAACATTGGTATCATAAGTTATTTTTGAACGAGATTGGTATTCTTAATAAGTTTTAAATTTTTAAACTATTTATTATGCTAACGTTGTGAGGTTTTTTTAATGTTTATTGTACTAACCTGCATTCAATTATATTTTATTTCATGTTAACCTGATAGATTTTTATATTTCTACTCACTGATTGGAAGTTTAACCAGATTATATCCTATTTATGTTAAACTTCATTGTATTCGGCACCTTAATTACCTGTTAAGTGCTGGTGTGCCGTAAAACCCAAAATACGAATACAGATACAATTTATTTTTAAAATGTAAACATTCCTTAGAGTTTTAAGTTAGAATAAAAAATTAGTGGTATATTTTTTTAAAAAAAGAAGCTTATTTGTATATCAAAATATTAAATTCTTGTTCAAACCTAGTTCGTCAAGCCCATTGATGATTTCCGTTTTTAGCTGGCAGAGGTAACTGTGATCAGAAAGGAACAAGACCACTGACTTGGAGATTGTGGACAAGTTTTGAGAATGTTAAAAAAATATTAACTATAACTGGGTATAAAAGTACTTTACAATAACACACCTTATTTTCTATTAATTTTTATAGAAGCCTTTTCATGCAGCTAGCTGTAAGTTAAAAAATTTGAAGTTGTTTTTTGGATTTTTTTATTTTTACAACATACCAACACAGCTGTACAACTATGGTCATATTGGCGACGTCCAGCTTAAAATTTGTGAAAGATGACCCCAGAGGTATGTTGGATTAGAACCACTGCGCACCGCAGGCCAGCTGGAAGACCTTCCAACTGGGAAGTTCTTACTCCAACACGCACTTTAAGTCAATCATTTAAAAAGAGATCGAGGAGGATTGTATTAGGTTTACAAAGCATTACATGTTTACTGTTTATCATACTTATTCAAGCTTATTTTTATTTCCTTTGATTTAATATCTTCTTTGATGTTTGTAGGGATCTTTAAATGCTTAATTTTCATTTTTGACATCAGTCGAGTGGTCACTTTGAACCCATTGACACATTGCCATGCCATGTTTATTTTTTATTAAAAGAAAATTCTCTTTGAAATAGCAACCCATTGTTCATCACTAATAGACATTAATTTCCTGCAATTAAGAAAAAGTCATCTTTGTTTCTAACAAGTACTTTTTTTTATAGATACAAAAATAACAAGATATTTTACTAAACACTTGGCAGTAAATCAGTAGATAATGAACTGGCTGATTGGAATGGATTTTTTTGCTTAATCATGATCATTTCTTTCTTAGCTTGCTTAGTAGTTGTTTATGTGATACATCACACCAGCACCAATATTTTGATGGCAACCAGCTAATTATTGGAGGAGGGAGTCTTGGATAGTCAGGGTAGAACCCCCGGCGCTATGTCAGGGTAGAACCACCAGCGCATGGCAGGTAGGCTGGAAGGCCTCCCCACATGAAAGTTCTTGCTCCGAAACTCAAACCCAGACAGTGAAGGGAAAAGAAATTAGTCAGCAATTCTAACCACTTGGCCACAAGCACCCCTATCTTGGACCGGACCTGATAGTGCAATTGGATGAACATCGACTCCAGGCACGGGAGGCCCCGGTTTGATCCGATGCTGCTACATACCGAAGTTGTTAATAATGGTAAAGGTATAGCTCCCTCGCTAATGCTGAAGCAAATATAAGGGTAGATCCACGACGGGTTGGCCGGTGTCAGGATGATGTTACTGGGTGTGGTATCATGCCAGGTGTTCAGTGCATGCTATACACAGTGAAGGCAGCACTATATCTGCTTCACATGGACATTGTCTCCAGATAACTGAAATACTGTTGGTGGGATGATAAACCCAATAAATAAACAAATAAACAAATTAGAGTCAAGTAACATTCATGACTTGAACACACACCATGAAACACATAGATGACTTGACTACTGGAGTCACTAGCATGCCACTAGCATGCCCAAGTAACACATTCAAACTTATATATACGAAACATTTGCATGCAATTGTGTAGGACAACTGTGTTATGTATGTTGACTAACGGAGCCTTTGATGTTGACCCAGTGATGATGTTTGTAGCTGAAATGGGATCTTGTTGAGAGATAGCATAGTTTATATTTGGGTTATGTCATGTTGGCTGCACCTGATGCATTGTGTGCATATATGATGATGATGATGATGATGGTGATGATGATGATGATGATGATGATGGTGGTGGTGGTGGTGGTGGTGATGATGATGGTGGTGGTGGTGGTGGTGGTGGTGATGATGATGATGATGATGATGATGATGATGATGATGATGATGATGATTATGATGATGATTATGATTATGATGATAGTAATGATGATGATGATGATGATGATGATGATGATGATGATTATGATAATAGTAATGATGATGATGATGATGGTGATGATGATAAAGAAGATGATGATAAAGAAGATGATGCTAATAGTAATGATGATGATGATGCTAATGTTGATGATGATGATGCTAATAGTAATGATGAGGATGATGATGATAATGAAAATGCTGCTGCTGCTACTGATGTTTTTGAAGGCCATTCATCTACCTGAAGTATAAACAGTTCCAATTTGTAGACAGTCTTGGGGTTAGGACTCAGTGAGTGTGAACAAGGTGAGATCATGAGTTGAATCACCCCGGGTGTAGCTTCTAGATGTGTCGCTGATAAAAAACAAAACTGATCTTCTGCCATCCTCTTCTTAATCATCTGTGGACTGTTGGTTCCTTCGTAACACACTATGGTGAAGTGTTCGAGAAATATTTTGGAGGAAAAATACAATATTTTATTGTCTTTTATTCTCTTGTTGGCTTTGGTTAACCATTCTTTTTAAGGTCTAGCAGAAAAAAGTAGAGCGTGCAGATGACTGGTAGCTCTTGTTTATGTTTTTAACTTTCTGTATTATGTAATTTGTTCTTTGTGTGATTTCAAAACTTATTACTATCAATTAAGCATTTTTGTGGCCCTTCTATTGCAGTTTGGCCATCACAGGATAAACAATTATTAGAAAATCATATAAAAACTTTTTTTTATTGTTAATGCCATATGTTCATAAAATAAAAACAGAAAAAAACACACACTTGGAATGACCTAATTCCATCTTAAGGGATAAACATCTTAAAACAACAACTGTAACTGATGTTGTTAAGTTTCACTGTGCCATGTAAAGAATTATACTGCCTAAACTATTTTTTATGCTAACGTTATACATTTAACTGTTTGATATGTTAACCTGTTTTCTCTTATAATTTATATTTTTAACCTGAAAGATTTTTATTTCTACTCACGTATTTTAGTTTCAACCTGATTGTATTCTATTTTCGTTAAACTTCAATGTATTCGGCGCGGTATGACCTATCAAGTGTCAGTGTGCCATAAAACCCAAAATTCAAATACAAATACTTTCATGCCATTCTACTTAGCATTTGTAACAATGCAAACCATAGAAAAAGAAGTGTTACTAAAATGATATGGCAACAGAAATCATAAAAAAGATTTTTAACTTGGAATGTGACAACAATAATGTAACATTTAAGATAATAAAAGAAGAATTTTTAATTCAGAATATCTGACAACAAAAATGTGGCATTTGAGCTCATAAAAGAAGAATTTGTAAAAGGAGAATTTTTAATTTTGAGTATGTGATGTAGGAAATCAAAGAAAGTCAGAGTATAATGACTCTCCCAGATCACCATACAAATCTTGCATTAACTTAACTGCTGATGCTAAAAGACATGTGAAAATAGGCTTATCAGTCAATGCATTCAATGGTAAAACAGATTTTTCTCTGTTTCTAGAGGGCTTCTTCCTAAGTGACTTGTACGCTGTGGGGTGTTTATAGTTTTTATCTACAATTCTATCACAGATATCTTGAGTATACATGGAGAAGGGGGCAAATACCACAAGAATCAGCTGGTTTGTCAGATAGCATAAATAATACTTTTACTGAATGGATCCATTTACATTTAACAGCTGGGGGGCCACTGACAGAAGTTCTTCGGAGTTTGGACTGTAGTTGATTTTGAGACTGTCAGAAGGTCTGAGTTTGGATTGTAGTTGATTTTGAGACTGTCAGAAGTTATTCTGAGTTTGAATTGTAGTTAATTTTAAGACTGTCAGAAGTTCTTCTGAGTTTGGATTGTAGTTGATTTTGAGGCTGACAGAAGATCTTCTGAGTTTGGATTGTAGTTGATTTTGAGGCTAACAGATCTTCTGAGTTGGGATTGTAGTTGATTTTGAGGCTGACAGAAGATCTTCTGAGTTTGGATTGTAGTTGATTTTGAGGCTGACAGAAGTTCTTCTGAGTTTGGATTGTAGTTGATTTTGAGGCTGACAGAAGATTTTCTGAGTTTGGATTGTAGTTGATTTTCAGACTCTCAGAAGTTATTCTGCGTTTGGATTGTAGTTGATTTTGGGGTGAAAAAGGCTTATCAGTCAAAGCTGCCTGTGGCTGAGGTAAAACAGAAGTTGCCCATGACCGAACTGTTAGTAACTGTTAGTGTCGCCAGCTTGTAACCTCCCAGCCCCTCACCACGTTTGTTTAAGGTTTTCCAACTAATCTGAGGTTCTAGCCAGACATAATACTGGTGTATCATTCCACCAATATTAGCTGGACTTTACCAGTAGGACCATAATTGGTGTGGATGTAACAAAAAAACAAAACAAAACCAGATGTTTTTCACTGGGACATATACCTGAATGACTCTGTCTGCTTGTGGGGTGTTTATGATTTTATCAAGGACTTCCTCACAAGCATCTCTTGCTTATACAAAGTGAAAGTAACATAAGAATCTTTGTCTCAGATAGCATTTATTACTTTAGCTAAATGGATCCATTTACCGTTTATGCCTGGAGAGCCTGTTTAAAGACTAAAAGTTGCGGTTTCACATAAACACGTCACCATGTTTTCACACTTCTGCTTGCAGCAACAGCAACTTTTATTACTATTACTCTGTTGCATTTAGTCATAATTGGGACAAACACTGAAAACATAAATTGTTTAATGCTTGGGACTGACACATCATTAGTAAGGAGATATGTAAATATTAAGTAGCCTTGTCACCCACATACATACTTTGTTATCTTTTGTTACAAGTATTTTGTAATAAACATGCTTTATGGGAGAGGGAGTGAAATATAGAACCTCTAGTTAAAAAGTATTAAAAAAAAAAAAAAGGCCATAACTGCTTTGAAACTGGGGGTTGTGGGTATGAATCTCTGTTAGGGCACTAGCAGTCAACTTTTGAAGCTTGAGCAACTACCATGACCCTTTTTGTCTGTGTTGATTAACCTCTTTGTTTAGATCCTTTTGTTTGAAAGCTGTCTGATTATGGACTTGTTAACCCTCAAACAGGGAATCCATTTCAAAAGGGAAGAGGACCCTAAAATTTATTTTGGCAGAGTTATGCCTCCTTTTTTTGCTGAGAGATTTCATAGTACTATCCAGTAAACATTAAATAAAGTTGAGCGTGCTGTCCATTGACAGCTCTTGTTTTCATTATACATTCTCTTTTGTCCATCATTTTATATCATTTGATGCTTTCTGCACATTTTAATTGACCAACTACACATGATGTTTGTTTTATCATAAAGATAATCCTATATGTCTTAAACAGATACTGTGTAAACTAGTTATGTTTTATATTCATTGTTTGCTGTTAAAGTTTCCTCATATCTCAAGTGTTAAGTGTCGGACAGAAGGGACACTTGTTTGTTTAGAAAGCTGTAATATATTGACTCTTACAGTCAGGAATGTCAAGGGCTTGTAGGATATAAAACCATGTTCACCACCACTGTTTGAAAGTGGTATCGCACAGTTCTAGCCAAAGTTTTGTTTCTAAAACAACCAAATAAATGTTTTTGACATAAAACGATCTTGCTAAATGCTGTTTAATGATGTCCTGCAGCTATGTGAAAAGTGAAGCACAACACCCCACTTGTCATTAAATCTATGTATTTCCTATCTGAACCAAGCTGCACAGTTAGCTATTTTTAAACCAAGTAAACCATGTGGACACTATCTTTTGAGATCACATTATATTATTATCCTTTCTGATGTTGATATCTTAATTTATCAGAAATACTCATTGTGCTTTTTTTAAAATTTCCCACAATAGCTCAAGTGGTAGAGCATCGGCTTGCAGATTTAGAGGTCGCAGGATCAAACCCCGACCGGGTCAAACCAGAGACTTTAAAGTTGGTAGTGGTGGCTTCCCTCCTGACACTCGGGCTAAAGGGACAGCATTACGCCTGACTCGTCCATGTCAGTATAATGGACAGGCCGTGTTCAGTCCCTGGGCACCTCATAAGTGCGCCTGTGTTATAATGATAGAAATGTCGCTGCACAGTATCGGCAAAAAAAGCTGGCAAATCCCAATCCTTATTTTAAGATTTCAAAGGAATGATGATTTAGAGTGATTTATTTAATGATTTGAACTGTCTAACTTATGAAGTAGTGTTCAAAATCACCGTTATGGACTAAAGTATATATTGAAGATAATGAAGATGAAGAGTTGAAGCCCGAATTACCAAAAACATGTGTAAGCCATTTTTATGCCTATTTGATACAGTCAGATGTCGATACCGTGTTAAAGTAACTATCACTAAAATGGCCTCACTTGCAAAACACATTTATTCGCTATTTCTAAAATGCACAGATTTGTCTGTATAATTCACAGTTGAGACAGCAGGTAAAAAGAAGGATGAGACAGCTGGTTCTTGGATTATCAACAAAGATCCATCTTTGAATTGCCTCCCTTACTGCTGCATATATGATACACACATCTTCTAAGCATGTATTGATTAGTCAAAGGAAAATTGTGTAGACACAGATCAGTTATCTCCCATGGACATCTGGAAAATAAGCTTCTGTATTAACTTTATAATTGTGGTATCCAACGGTTTACCTATATCAAATGCATGTAACAATATCTTACCCATGTTTTGGAGAATTTCGGTTTAATTTCAGCATTCACCCATACCTTAGTCTTCGTTTTAGTCTAAAAGGAAGACTTTAGAATAACCTGAAATGGTAGATCATACAAATAATAAAATAAATTACTATAAATGTTTTCTGTTTTGTTCTTTTTAATATATAAGTAATCACGATTAGGATTTCTGTCAAAAAAAGATATCAATGTCAGTGTGGATGATTTAATATAATAGTAAGTAGTCTTGTGGTTTTCTTAGCTTAAAAATAGCTACTCTGCAGCATGGCTCAGATAGGAAATACATGTTGAAGTATCGTGTAGGTTGTTATGCTTACTTTTTCACAAAGATGTAGGAACAGCATTATGTGCGATTTTTTTATGGAACTTTATTTCATTAGGTTGTTTGAGAGAAAAATAATGGGCTCAAGTTGATGAATACCAACTTTAAAGTCTTTATTAATTTCTGACTTCTCCACAGCCCCTTACAACATGTCTTCCGGTCTTGGCAGGCTCTTTCATGTGTGCACTGGAACTGGTAGCGCAATCGGTAGTGCATCAGCTCTAGGTATAGGAGACCTTAGATGCAATCTCTGGCTGTAACATACCAAAGTCATTGCAAAATGGTATTGATATAAGTCCCTTGCAAATACTGATGTCTGAAACAAATATAAGGTAGTTTCTCGTCTAGTGTCAGGGTAATGTGACCGGGTGTAGTATTGTGATAAACCCAACAAACAAATGAACAAACTTTTATGTGTGGAAGTCTTTCTGCTGACCTCCCTGTGCCAGAGGTTCTATACCCAGAACTTGCCTGGGATCTGAATGGTTCTTCATAAAAATTTTGTTCTGTATTTTATCACTTCAACATCTAATTATATCACACTTTACCGGACCTGGTAGCGCAATCGGTAGAGTGTCGGCTCCAGGTACTGGAGCCCCAGGTTCAATCCCAGGCCTGAACATACCAAAGTCATTAAAAAATAGTAGTGCTAATGCTCAAGCAAATATAAGGGTAGTTCCATGACTGATTGGCCCGGTGTCAAGATAATGGGACTGGGTGTAGTATCATGCCAGTTGTTCACGGCATGCTGTACACAGTGATGGCAGCACTATATCTACTTCAAGTTTACACTATCTGCACATAACTGAAATATTGTTGGTAGGACGATAAATCCAATAAACATAAACATATCATGCTTAACTTCGACATTTTAAACATGCCTTTCAAAATTTATGCATCTGTTTCAAAAGCGATATTTTTTTTTATTACTCGAGCTATTTCCATGGAGTATAAAGACTGAATTTCATTCCAACTGACCTTGATCAACACTTTTTGTCTGAGACATATCAGACTGTCCTTAGCAAAGGACAATAAGTAAAGGTTTGACCTTTTTGCCCTTTAAATCTGCTATGTCTATTAGTTTTTTATGTCCTTTATGCTTCACACAGCTGCTGCTGGTGGTACAAGTTGTTTGATGTCCTTTGAAGCCCCAAAGCTGTACTAATTGGTTTGTCCTTAAATAGGCACACCCATTTTTTTCTTTATTTAAGTAGTACCTACAAGGTTGTAAAAGCTCTGAAAAATCTCATTTATAGCTTATGTTGATTTGATACATTCATGCCAATTCAAAATGAATATTATCTATCTATTCTTGAAATCTAAGGGGATTGTTGTTTTAGTTCATGTAATTTCATTTGGCTCTATTATGTCTGTAGCAAGAAAGCATATTAAGTTAAGTCAACTCAACTATCCTTTTATTACTTAAATCACTACATATGGCATATGAGTAAGGAATTTTATTTAGATGCATTATATTATTATTTTATTATATTTAATCAAGACGAGTTTGGAACACTCCACAAACCAGGTTTAAGCACCCCAGTCTGTCGTTTTGCAGACTGACCGTTCCAATGCAGTAACTGCTGATTTTCTTTTTGTTTGTTACGTCTCGTCTCTGTCACTTTTACATTTACCCTGTTTGCCTTTGTCTAGAGGTAGTTTAGATTTAAATATCTGTGGTAATTTTGATAGGACCTTTTCTTATTTACCTTGTCAATTGCAGAGGGGCAACTGGGGTGCTTAAACTGGTTTACAGAGCTCTAACCTCACATTAATAAGACATAGGACTGAAGCTGATATCTTTCTGTTTTTCAGTTGTCTGATATTGTACAAAAAAATTATAAAATCACTTCAGGATTATGGAATAAAAACAAATCATGAAGGTTGGACACTTAGGATTTTATGAGAAAATAGATAAAAAAAGATCTCACTATCAGTTCCAAATGTAATATTTAGTATAGCCACATTTAAAAAGCGTTTGCCAAATACTTTATTTCTGCTTACAGTGTGGGTAGAAAAAGGTTTATGTGTTTGGATTGCATGTAGTGAGTCTTTGCTGGCTTTAATCTCTGTCAAAAGTTTCCTAACAGAGGCCAAGTTAAGGGGAGAAGTAGCAGATTTAGGGTGGAGGGGGGATGCACATAGCTTAGCTTATTCCCCCCTCCCCCACCACCCTTGTTAAATATTCAGAACATACTTTTTATAAAAATAAATTCAATAAATTTAGAAAACTGTTAAAATTGCGTCAGAAAACATTTCCAACATTTCAGAAGTCAAAACTTCTCTTGGGGACCATGGTTACTGATGCCCCTGGTAGCTTATGTTTACAAAGTCAGCTCTTGAATCAGTTAGTTCCGGATTGTATGTAGTGGTCTAATGTCTCATTATATGTAATAAATACCAACTACTCATTGGATATGCACTAATCATATAGTAAGGATGCTTAAACATGCTTCATTTGGCATATCAAACAAAGAAAATACGCTCCAGACACCCGAACCCCCCCCCCCCCCCCCCCCCCCCCATCCCCAGTCAAATCCTAGATCTACCCATGGAGTATTTTTCCCTGCATGCTAGTTCTTTTCTTTTTTTTTTTTCAAAACTACATTCTACATTTGATAGGAACTCATTAGAATGGTATTAAAGGTGGTATCCGACAGTTTGCCTATGTCAGATGCATGTAACAATATTTTTTCCACTGTTTTGGAGAATTCAGGGAAAATTCCTGCATAAACTCATTTCTTAGTCTAAGTATATGATTTTAAAGTCAACCTAAATTGTAAGACAGTACAAATTGAAAAATAAATCAGTTAAAATGTTCCTTCTGTCCAAATCTACAAGTATGAGCCATAGTGATCTCTGCTAAAAATAGACAGCGACGTCAAAGCGGATTGCCAAGATGACTTCATATCATGATCTTAAAAGTGAGTGGTCACTTGGTTTTCTTGGTTTAAAAATGGCCATCTCTGCAGCTAACTCAGATAAGATATACCTGTTTGCAATGACGAGTAGAGATTTGTTTCACTGTTAACACAGTGGGCAATAATGAAGGGCATTTTGCATTACCGATTCAGGTAACAATGACCTTTTTGGTTAAAAAAAAAAAAAAATTGGATACCAGCTTTAATTTGACAATGGATCCCTCCCTCCATCCTCCATCCTCCATCCCAGAAAGGGGCTTAGGAGTTACAAGTCAGCGACTTGAACCATTCTGCCATAGGCTGCCATACTGCAACTTACTCCTTTCATTTTTTTTTTACCTGCTGCTTCATCATGAAAGAAGTTCTGCATACAAGAAGCCAAATGTTGCCCCTTTGAGAGAAATCAGTTAGCAAAGAACTGCATTGATTTAGTTGCAGCAACGTGATGATGAGACATAACTGTTGATGTATTCTGCAGGATGTTGAGCCATCTGGTTCTGAAATTATCCGGAAGGAAATCAATGGCATGAAGTGGGCCCTGTTATATCGGGGCAGTGAAAACTGTACATAGTGACATGTGTGTGATTCAAACATGCTACAGCAAAGATGTGACTCCAAAGCTCAGATTTGTTTGTTTGTTTGTTTCATTGCATTCTCACAATTACAGCCTTATTGGCTACATCCAGCTAATTATTTTTGGAGGAAGACCCCAGACTTTTGCCTGGATAGAACCACTGTCACACTGCAGGCTAGCTTGAAAACTTCCCCACGTTGAAGTTCTCAGCTCGACCGGGACTTGACCCCTTAACTGGTGAGGGGTTGAGAATGTTCAAGATGGCCACTCTAACTGTTCAGCCATGGGTGCACCTGCAGACCTTTGAATCACCAATATAGCAGGAATACAAGTGACCAAGCTGCTAAGGGTCACTGGCTTACAATCCCCAGGCTCTCAGCACATGGGTTCGAGTCCTTGTCAAGGCGCTGCACACATAAAAAGTCTTCTGGCAAAATTCTGCCTCGATAGCAGCCTCCCAAAATGTCTTAAGTTTGCTAAGCTTTTTCACAAAAACACACAATTTTGTTTGGATTATAATCTCACCAATAAGCGATCAGTTATCTTGAGAAGGTGTCCACTTAAAGCAGTTATAGTGCTGCCTTTACTGTGTACAGCATGCTGTGAACACCTAGCATGATTCCACTTCACATCAAATTATCTTTACACCAGGCTGAAAAGTCTTGGAACTACTTTCTTGCAGGTTAACAAAGTGGCTATACCACTTTCTTTTGTTTTGACTTAGGTATGTCACAGCACCATTTTGAAGACAGGGTCTTCCGTACCTAGAGCTTATGGTTTACTCATTTACCACAATTATGACCTTGTGCAAGTTATCTATTAGCAAGAATTGCAGTGATTTGCTGCAACATAATGATAAACAGTTACTGTTGATAAATTCTGCAGGAAGTTGAGCAATCTGGCATAATAACTATTGTCTGGTAGGGAGTGGTTAATCTATGACTTTAAGTGGGCTTAGTGTAATCATGGCAGAGAAAAAGTAAACCACATTCCAGATTCTTACATATTCCCTAGCAACATGCTAAGGTACTAGTCACATAGTTAACAGAGTCAAAACAGCAGCTTATTCCTTGCTAACGCTCAAGATGTCAGATGCCACCTGTAACATGCAAACTTAGTGCAAAGGTAATACAGCCTACTAATTTAGAAGTTGTATGCTAGCATCATAATATTCGATCATAGTAAAATGCACCCCTGCAGATTTTGTAGCTAAAAGTGTTGATTCTGATCATTGTGGGTCCCAGGTTGATCTGGACCATCGCTATGTCTAAATGGTCGGAACAATTTCTGCTGAGCGGGACAGGAATTTGGAGTTCATAGAAATTTGTATGTTTTTGTTCTCATTGTAAACATCTAGTCTAGGGGTTTTGTTGCAAACATACAGTTAAAAATGAGAAGCCAGGAAAATGTTTATTGCATTCTTGTTCTGTTTACATTTACGATCCAGACAACGAACATATAACCATGTATTACAACTGGGTTTAAATGCCTATAGCATCTGGCCTAGATCTGAAGCTGGGACCTTTCTAGCTGGGCCCTTTTTAATATAAAAGAATATTTGGAAGCCGTTTTGTGCATGTGCAGAATGCACGCAGGGTGCATGGGAATTTTTTGGAAAACCCTACCTCAAACGCTGTTTGTTTATTGTTTTCTCTTGGGAGATGCTATTAATTTAAAGTTTAAGGCTGTTATTTGATGCTTCTTGCAGGAGGAAAATTATTTATTCATGTTTAAACATTTCTAAATGATCATTTGCCTAGTAAAATCATTTAGATATTTCTTGACAGCCTAGCAGCCTAGACTGAAAAATTTCTGTAGTGAAGATGCATTTCAAAGAAATTTTTCTTTAGCAATAATCATCAACAGTTATTGTTGTACTTTCAAAAGACTAACAATATAATCATTCTTGTTTATATCCTTTCATTCTCAAAACACTGTATCTTAAAATCTTTCCCTACTAACTTTTGGGGCTAAGGGAACAAACAGCATTACGCCTGACTCATCGGTGTCAGTATAATGGAACGGCCGGGTTCAGTCTCTGGGCACCTCATAAGTGCCCCTGTGCTATAATGATAGAAATGTCGCTGCACAGTATTGGCAAAAATGCAGGTAAATCCAATCCATATTTAAAATGTTTTGTTTTATTTTTTAAATACATTGAAGTGACCAATTATGGCCATTGTAGTGTATCCAGCTTTTTTCCTGGAGGGAGAACCTAGACAAATGTCAAGGTAGAACCACCGGCACACTGTAGGTAAGCTGAAAAACATTTCAGCTTAAAGCGCCTCCCTTAACAGACTCGAACCCACCTTGTAAGAGGCTAACCAGTCAGAGGAGTTACAAGTCAGTGACCCTACCACTAGGCTGTGGGTGACGTTGTTCCTTAAAAAATGAAGATCTTACATGTAGTTATAAACATACTATTTAGCTTTGCATATAAATAATATTACCTTCATTCGTTTATAATAACCAGTGCCACTAAAACTGAGATGTTCCAAATGTTAGAAAAACATTTTGTTAGCCTCTAAACCAAAGCTTCAGGCATTAAACACATATAATCTGTAAATGTGATTTACAATATGTTGTTAGTACAGAGGATAGTAAATGTCAGCCTGAATTATATTATCACATCTATTTTACTGTGTTGTTCCGCCTTGGTGCCATATGGCGGTAATCCTGGCACTATCACTCTAGGATCAATGTGTTTTGACGTTTGTTTTTCATCTGGTGGCAGGTGTGCTAATGCTTGGAGGCTAGGGCTTTCTTCTATACACCTTCACACTTCTCACATGCCAGTAACATTTTATGATGCTACAGTAACCACTGCCATCTTTGAAAAGCATGACTTGAGACCACAGTGTAGATCACACTTGTGTTCAATGAAATCAATTGAATGTAAACAATGTTCCAAGAGATTAAAATATGATAATTTATATTATTTTTTTATTTTAATAGTTCTCAGATTTTTTGTTTAAAAAAAACTATAATGGTATGAATTGATACACATTTAATGTCATGTATGATACATATTGGGTGATATATACAATCAATGTGATGTCCAATACATATCGGATACATATTGGGTGATTTACACAATTAATGTTTATGTATGAGACATATTGGGTGATTTAAACAATGTTGTGTCTGATACATATTGGGTGATTTACGCAATTAATGTTATGTATGAGACATATTGAGTGATTTATTTAATTAATGTTGTGTATGATACATACTAGGTGATTTATATGTTTAATGTTATGTCCAATACATATTAGGTGATTTATATGATTATTGTTGTGTCCGATAGATACTGGGTGATTTATATAATTAATGTCATGGCGACATGTCTGTGTACGTACTTTTGAGCTGCAGATTATATTTTGCAACATTTAATTATTGTCTATGGGTCTATTACAGAGATACTTTTCTTTCCATGGCTGCCTATGCTATATTTATGCTGTGGTAGAATATTCTGCAGAAATGTAGAACACTGGTTGTCCACTTTAAAATCACTTGGCTTAACTTAAATCCTCACTCTCTTACACCCTCCACTCACTATCTGACTCATGCTTAAGCAAATGGGGACGTAGACCCACAACTGGTCTGCTTGCTCTGTGTCAATGAAACGTATATGGTGGAGTGTCATGCCAGGTGTTCATTGCATGCTTTACACAGTAAAGGCAGCACTATATATACATATATTTCAAATGGACAACTGAAAGATTATTTGTGGGACAATGAGAGTCTACATTAGTAGATTAGTCTCCCCTGAATAATCCCTCCATGCAAATAGGTCCTTTTATTTGGATTATTTGGTTTTATGCTTGTACTCTTTGGAGTGTATGTTGATTTTTATGTCTTTCTGGTGATACCAAGGTTAACCATCATCTATGGATACTTCCACTTTGTTGATTAAAAGCATATCCCTACTCATATAAATGTTTCAATGCATTTAAAGCTCATATTTATGCAAAAGTAAGAAGTTTCACTGATTATTATTGCACCATCTGCAAAAGAACAGGTGATAAAGTCCAAGAATTCCAACTAAAAGGACTACTGACCATTTGGACTATCTCAGACGTTATCTAAAAAGGGAGATGTTCACCAAAGTTTACCATTATCTAAGACAGCAAACAACAACATTAAAAAAATTATAAAAAAATGATATTATCTTGTTGTTGGCTCTCTTGTTAGCCAGGTATGGCGGTTCCTACTAAATACCTCCAGCAGGTGTCTTGTATCTCTGGTCTGGGGCAGATAACCCTGACCAAACATTGACTCTTTGGTCAGAAAGTGTTGATATAATATCTGACAGTCAGAGATATCTGGGAGGTATTAGGAGATATCAGGCGATAACTCTTACCCTGCTGTTTTTTTTTGGTTAAACCATTCAATTGATGATTATTTGCTAACATATTTATACACTGATAACAGGTCAAATTGCCAGAGACTTTTTTTTTTATCTCCAAATAGTGAAGATCCTAATCAGTCAGGTCCCATTGGGAAATTGGTGATCTGGATCAACTCTATTTTCCTATATCTTATTAGATAATGCATGGTATGAACAGAGTTTGTTGTTATAGAAGAGATGCAATGTCAATAGTCTTCCACTTCAAAAACAGCCGAGTCATAATAACTGTACTTTTGACTGTTCTATTTATGACACCTTGTAGTTAAAGGTGTTATCGGACAATTTGCCTGTATCTAATACATTTTTAAAACATCTTACCCATGTTTGGGGAATTTATGCATAATTGCTGCATCAACTTATACTTAAAATAAGTAAAGGCTGTTTATAACATACAGCTCATTTGTTACATAGTACAAATCAACAGATTAACTGCTTTAAATGTCAACTATTTCCAAATCTATAAATAAGCACATGTAGATTTCAGCAAAATATAAATATCAATGTCAGAGTTGATTAGTGGATGATCATGTATCGTGATATCAAAAGTAAGTGATCACCTGGTTCTCTTAGTTTAAAAATAGCTAATTGTGCAACGTGGCTCTGATAGGAAATACATTTTTGTCATAACGAGTTGGGTGCTATCTTTCACTTATAACATAGTATTAGGATGTAAATGAACAGCCTTTCATGGGATCTTTTCAGGTTACTATAATTTATTTGTTTGAGTGGAGAAAAGTTGGTGCAAACTGTTGAATACCACCTTTAAGTTCTATTTCTTGAAAAAGACAAAAAACAAAAACATAAAGAGATTCATTTCTAACATGGAATACCTGTTAACTGTCAAAATGGGAACCCTTGTCTAAAGGGTAGGCTCTTAAATTTATTTTGGCAGAGTTATGCATCTTTTTTGACTTGGAATTTGTATGATACTGTTAGCATTGAGAAAAATGAAGTGATCCATGGAGGCTGCTTTGTTGTTGTTGTCATAATGTTTATATATTTTTTACTCATTGCTTATTATATTTATCCATGACATGGTTTCATGTTGCTGTATGAAACCCTCGAATTAAAAGTGAAAAATTCATTAATTTTACACTGGCTTAATACACCAATACCTTACCACAAGGAAGATAGCACAATGCAATTTGTCATTCGAAATATTACACGTTCGAAAACGAACCTTGAAAGTAAGAATATTTGCACACAGGATTCTTGGTATATGCTTCAGTCTTCGATCCTACGTTGTAAAGTAGCTCCTGCACATTTAAAGAAAGTAAAGTTGCCACTTTGAAATAATGCAATTAAATAATCAAAATGGCTTATTTTGAACAATCTATTGATTGTCCGCATCAGACTTTGTTAAATGCCAGTTTTCAACTTAAATCAGGGCTACAACAGGCTAATCGGATTCTGTAAGGTCCGTGTGGTTTCTACATATAGCATTTAACTTGTTTGTATCCAACACCTTCACAGACACATACTTTCTTAGTTTGTATCATATAGATTGCATTTATTATGTCAGTTTTTACTGCTTGTAGCAAAAAGTAAAGTTTATTTTAATTACATTGCAGTATTTCAGAAAGTTGGTGATTTTACATAGATCTTGGCGAAAAAATAAATGGCTCTATTTGAATCATTCACTTCCTCCCTCTCGCTCGCTCTTTTTTTTTTTCTTTTTCTTAATTTTTTTTTTGTAGCTGTGCTATTTAATGTTATGACTACAGATTACATATTTGGTCTTAGAGGATTAGCTGCCATCTTGCTGTTGCAACTTTTCCCCCATATAACCTCCTAGGCCTATTTCTGAAAGTAACATAGCCGAGGTGGTCCGAATGGCAATTTGCACACTTAGAGTAATGTCCCTTTAAAAACAAAAGTGAAAATTACTTGAAAACAATTCTATTCCTTAGCCTGCTAAGTATGTATGAACTGGACAGGCTAAGCAAATAGAGCCAGTCCTATTCAGCCAGCTCCTGCTTACGGTTGTCTGGTCAGGATCTGAACTATTTGTTAGTGAGTCTTTAACTATACGTATTGGTTTATTTGCATGAAGATGTTAAAAGATGACTAAGAACTGGTATGGAGTTTTCACATAATAGTGAAGAAGAGCTAGCATAGCAATATTTTACTCTAAGTTTTGTTTTTCTTTTTTCAGTTGACACTTTGGGACACGGGTGGCATGGAGAGAATGAGCTTTATTGGACAGAGTTACTACCGTGGGGCTAACGCAGCTTTGTTGTGTTACAGCATCGACAAGAAAGAAACTTTTTCCATTCTCTCGCAATACATCCTAGACATTGTCATGAACGCAGAAGGGGCCAAAATATTTCTCTGCGGGAACTTTGCCGACTGTGAAAGCGATGATCGTGTCAATGAAGTGGACATTGAGAATTTTACACGAGAGTGTGGAAATGTACTTTCTGGATCATACCAGGTTTCATGCAGGGATAATAGTGGAGTGAATGAGATGTTCGCGGACATGGCTCGGATAATGCATGGGGAGAACGTGAAACGAATGACACTCAGGAAGGATTTTGTTATACGCCCTGGGGAGACGCCAGAAGATGAAGACGCTCATAAGCGGAAGTGTTGTACGTGATGTAGTTTCTGGGTTGTTTTCTTTTGTATCAAGTTTTTTTCAGGGCTTTTAGTTTATTAATATTGATGTAGAATAAGAAAATTCTAGATTATATTCTTAACTACCAGTAAGATACAGAAAAATGTTGAAAAATTCACATGTTTAATTAAGTTTAACACTTCATTTTACAGAATGTACAAAATGTATTTATTGATTTTGTATGTTCAGCATAAGTAAAAAAAAATCAGTAATTTTCATTGATCATCTTCTGAACAGTCTGCATTCTGAAACAAAAGGATTTTTAAATAAAATCATGGACAGATTTTTTTTTCAAGAATAAGAATACCATAATTTGGGAAATGTTTAAAAGTAAGTTTCTTGTCTGTTCCCTACAAGGTACAACTGCCTCTAATCAGTTATTCAATACATATTTGATACATACTTGTAAGTAAAAAGTGTTTTACCTTACATTCTAATGTTTGTAATCTTTGGCCCTGTTTAAGATCTATGCTTTAATGGCAAACTATTCCATCCTCCGAAATTCCAGTTGTATACTTCAAAAAGATGTGTTAAAATGGTTGACAGTGTAAATTTATATGAATCAGTAAATAATCAACTTCTGGATTAGAGGTTATAAGGCTTTAAACTTATATTAGAGGCTATTTTCAAGTCTAGCATTTCATTGGCCACATTTTAAAGCAAAGCATTTCATTGGTCTAAAATCATAACCAATCTTGTCATATGTCAGATTTGAGTCAGGAGTCTCTCTTGACCTAGCAGATTTTATGGTTTTAAAATGAGAAACTTAGTGTTTCTTACCAACAGTTAAAGTGTTTTAAAATAGTCTCATAGTTATTATTATTCCAGTGGTAAAATATTGATGATCTTTTTAAAAGAAATTAGGTTAAAAATCACTGCTTTTTAGCATTAAATTATTTGCATCAAAAAGTAAGAAATTGACTGAAAGGTAATCACCGTTTATAGGTTTACCATGTTGGAGTTATGGATTGAATGCAGGGCTCTAATCTCATGTAAAAGGAAGTATGTGACATATAAGTATATGTTTATTTAAAGTTGGATTATGTATATTTTGGATCAGTGTTGTAGTAAAAAGTATCATATATGTACAGTATTTCATATATGTATATTTTGTATAGTAGAACAAGGTGAGTACAGTTTATTTTTATTTATTCTTTTCTTATTTCATTTTGTTCAGTTAAAAATACATCATACATGAAACAGATGCTTAAATTTCCACTACTAAGAACCAATACTCTGTCAAGTCTTTGGTAATAAGAAGCAAAGAGTTGTCTTTCTTAATAAATATGAGCTAAATATTATTATGTTTTTTTTTGTTTTCCGGCACACCAACACCTTATATAGGTCATACGGTGCCGAAGAATTTTATTAAGTATGTATTTTATGATATACAAGTAACTCTGTTTTTTTTTAAAAAAGTGATAATCTGTTATCATATTAAGACTTCTAAGAAGAAATATCTGAGAAAAAAACATCATCTGTATCTTATAGCTTTCCCTCCACCATCGCTTCTTTTTGTCAGGCTTAATCAAGGTATATTGTTACAATAATTATAATACCACCTTTAACTAAACCTTTGTCTGCTTAACTGATAATTAGAAGTATATTATTTGCCAATGAAGCCATTATGATCTTTCATAATCAAATGTTTATTGTTAACAAGTATGTGATTTGACTGTCTAGTCCTAAATTATTTTTTTTTCCTTTTTTTTTTTATAGTAAAAAGCTAGGTTAAGATGAATAAGAGGCATAAATGAGTAGTCTCCCCTGAATAATCCCTAAATGCAAATAGATCCTTTCATTTGTTTTACTCGGTTTTTATCCTTATACTCCTTAGGTTAACCATCATCAACAAACACTTCCATTTTTTTTTTAAATAACATCTCTGTAAGTATTTAAATGGATTCTAAGCTTATATTTATGCAAAAGTAAGAAATTTCACTTTTTGTTATTGCAATATGTACAAAAGAACAGGCGATAAAGTCCAAGAATTCCAACTTAAAGGAACCTACTGTTTGGAATACCTTGGATATTAACTAACAAGGGAGACAATTTCCATTTCGCCAATGTTCCCTATTGGTGTTTAAATGTGTTAAGGTGATTTTATATTAAATATGTCCCATCTCTGAACCTGCTTAGCATGGTATTTTCAAGCTTTATAGGCAAATAATAAAGATCCCAGTGAAAGCTATCTGATCAGGATCTGCATTATTTGCCGCTAAGTCTCTAACACGCTGACTTATCATATTTTCTTAGCATTAAGTTGAAAATTACTATGAAAGATTATAGGTTAAATAGCAGATCTTCATCACTGTTCACTGAATACCCAAAATATTAAACAAGTTAGATGAAACAACATGAACCAAGGATATGCTAAGTTTCATTTTTTTTTCCCAGCCAGTTAATTAGTTTTGGTTTTCAGCAAATATATATATATACCAAAATATCAGATCAGCTTTTTTTGTTTGACTTTAAATCACCTTTCTTGGATCGTAAGTAACTAGTGGTTTATCAAAAATAACCAATGGAAATAACCAATCATACATTTGAACCCTCCCACTTTTGGAGGGAGACTCCCACTTTTAAGTTTCAAAATTATATAACAAGGAGTCTTTCACACATTTTCAGAAATCTCCGTACTTGGGAACAGATAACTTCCTCCTTTGTTTATATGAAAATAACAATTCTCCCACTTGGTAAGAGAAAATCTCCCTCTTTGGCCTCAGAAAAAGTTCACATGTATGACCAATGGATAATATTAAATGAGTTATGTAGTGAATAACAAATGTTGCAGGTAAAGGTTTTAGGCATTATTTCAATATTTCCAATTTTAGAGACATACAAAGTACAAAATAGTAGGGATATTATGAACATTTATATGACTCTGTTTGCATTTTAAGTGAAGACTCATACAGCATGTGAGAGTGATGTCATTTGATCTTTTAATAAAAAAATAATTTCTTGTAAATTAAATTAATGTTATTTCTCAGGACTAATAAGTTCAGGATTTGATCAACTTTGAATGTTCAAATGTTCATTTAAAATTATATATTACTAAATATTACTCTTATTTGTGAAAGATAATGAAATTTACATGATAACGTTAGTATTTTTTTTATATACCATTTTTTCTGTAATTTCTATTCTTTTGAAATTATTTCAAAATTTCAAGTCCATATATCAAAGATGTGCCTTGTGTGTTTCAGGACCTGAACAGGTGAGCTGGGAGGAATCACTGAGGAGACTTTGGTGACGAAGAAATACATGTGGGATCAAAATTTAAAATTTAAAATAAAATGGTGAAAGTTTTGTCATGGAAAATGCTGTAAGGGTGTTCTATTCATTACACTGCCAGTTTTATTTCTTAGCAAGTAAATCAAAACAATCAGTGACTAAATGATTTGTAAAACTAAAAATTATGGTCGAGCAGTGAGTCACTGACTTGTAATCCTTAGCCCCTCACTGCATGGGTTCGAGACCCGGTGGGGGCGAGAACTTTCATCTGGTGAGGTTTTCCAGCTAACCTGCGGTGCACTGGTGGTTCTACTCTGACATAAGTCTTGGCTTTTCCCTCACCAATAATCGGCAAGATATCGCGGATCTTACCATAATTGTGTCGGTGTGAACAAAAAAAAAGTAATATATGTTTTCTAAAAATGCTCACATGCAAATATTCGGCAAACAATTGCTCTCTTTAAATATTTGCAAACATTCATGGGCTCTGCCATATTGGGCTTTCTAATATGGCAGAAAAAATATAATTACTACCATTTCCTGTGGAACAATTAACAAAAAAATGTTTTTAAATGCTGGTTAAAAACCTATAGATTTAAGTGTATTTGTTATAAAAAACAACAGTGCTATTCACATATAAAGTATTTATGCTTGGGCCCTCTGGCTTTTGATGGAAAAAATGAACAAACAAATGTGTTTAAGAAAACATATATCTTGTGAGCCATTTCAAGGATATTCTTTAATAGCTAGTTACAAGATAGCCCCCATGTTACAACAGATTCTGATAAATAGCAAATATTAAGATTTTTTTAACAAATTTAATGTAATTTTTATATTGTGAAAATATAAATCATACAAATTTAATGTTATATTTATAACAGAAATAAATAAACTTTAACATAAATATTACATTAGGCAAACATCTCATATGTGAAACACTAGTACATTGTCCATGACAAAACTTTACTGCACAATTGCTTTGTTATCACTTGCTATATGCATGCCAAGCTTCTATCACTGAAATTCGTTGATTTCTCCGAAGTAAAATTTATACAGTGTAACATACAATTATTAATGTTTATTAAGAAAAAGTTGATAAAATACTTAATAGGGTTTAACTCAATAAGATTTCAAAATGGTGCTATATATTAATGTTGGTGCTGAGTAAAGGTTAGGTGGATGTTTTTTCTTTAAATTGTTGAAAGTCATTGTTCATTAACTTAAAGAACATTCATGGATTAAAGTCATAAATTATTTTTCTAGAAGTATTTCCTGAAAAAAAATTCCTTATGCTTATTTAACGTGGAATTTTTAACTCTGAAGACATATATACTGACAGCAAAACACCCTTATCAAAGGTCATTATATGGGTAAATTAAATTTAACCTTAAAAAAACACAATGTATTAACTTCAAAAAGGGAACTTCAACCTAAATTACCATCTTCAATTGCTTGTTCTAATTCTAAAACTTACTTTCCATATATGTTTTATTTAAATTCTTACTATTTTTTAAAACACTATAACTTCACTCATATAGAACAATCCTACATTTCCTTAATATATAAATGATGAAATTCTTTACACATTCTTAAGAATGATTCTTGGAACAGTATGCTGCATGAACTTGCTTCTTTTGTTAGTTTAGATAAAAGTTGGATAAATTACTGTACAGAGATTGCTTTCAATCTTGAGTTGTTTAAAGCTTTAAGAGGCCACTTCTTTCCCTGCATGATTGTCTTTATTTTAGAATGATTACATAAAAACTGTACACAAAATTCTGTTCGGCGCCACATGACCTATCAAGTGTCGATGTGCCATAATACCAGAAAAACAAAAAATAAAATCTTGTAGTTTCAGACTGTCCTTAAACTTTAAATGGTTTATAATGTAATCATGATGTCATCATGATATCATATCCTTGTTTAATAAATGCTAAAAAGAAGCCAAAAGTAGAAAGATGGTTATTATAGAGTAAGGTTAGTTTTCAATCAACATATAGATATAAGGGTGTAAAAAAAATATTCACCATTGATTGATGCAATATTCATTTTAAGGCAATGGAATTGACAGAAAAGGCAAACAAAAGCACATGTTAGTCACAATACTAAACATTCATACAATGATATATTTTTTAAAAAACCTTTATATTTTTGCCATGATTTAAATTAAACTTATTTATTTAAGTATATTTCATAAAAAATGAAATAAAAACAAATGTTGATATTAACTTAATAGACATTGCACCTTGCTGTTTGTTAGATATTTTATTTGAAAAACTTGTGCATTGATTGTTGGCATGCAGCTAGTCAAGTTTAACAGTCAACTTAAGAGATGATCCCCATAGTTTTCTTTGTATACTCCTCAGCTGTTTTTTCCCATGCTTTCTTATTTATATAACATATGCATATCTTGACTGTCTTCATTAATCATGTATAAACTTTACATTATATTTCACTCTGAAAAGAATTGTTCTGTCAGTTTTTATAATTGTTTTGTCCTAACAATTATAACAAAAACTATTGTGTACGTAAAGGGCTATAGATTGTGCGCGCCCATGAAACGTGCGCACACATTACTTTGGGCTGCAAATCTTGGGTAAAAAAATCAATACTTCTTGTACATCCTCAGCTCAGAAAATTCATCAGCTGTTAAGGTTTACTGTGAGTCAAAGCTTTTCTCATTTTCACTTGTTCTCTTCAGACTTGTCAATCATTTTAGCATTTTGATGATAAATCTGTCCAAAGAACTGTGCACAATCAATAACTCTTTACGTTAGTGTTTACTCCTTTTTTTGGTGTATTGTTATATCTCATGATTTTTTAAAAAATATTTGGAAAAAAATGCCTTATTATCTGAAATAAACATACTTTTATTCATTTACATATTTGGTTATCTTTAAAAAAAAAAATGGTCAAAAATAAAAACTAACACAAAAGTATGTACAAAGATTGTGTTAAACTGTAAAAAGGAAAAAGAAATAATACCTCTTTATCCATCACCAACATTTTTTTTTTAATTTGAAAGTTTTGATTAGTATAAAAAATGTGAATACGTTTTCATGAATAAACAAGTATTTATTTTTTTATTAAGGAGCTTAAATGTATATTCCTTATTTTATTTGTTGTTGATTATGTTTCTTTTTATTTTTGATTATTTAGGAGCTGAGATGTATATTGTTTATCATATTTTGTTGCTGCTTGTATTCAATGCATGGTGTTTAATGCATAGTCAGTTGCTTTGTTAAAATTAGCATTTCAGTTTTATTAATTAAATAGTTTTATTTTGTTTCCATCAATTAAAACTAACGCATTTAACAATTTAATTTTGTCTGATTACAATTTCTGTTTTTATCCTTTTAAAATTTTAAAGAACCAGATTTTTACATTTCTTTAAAATTTGTGCAGTTTTATTTATGTTACCATTTTTTTACAATTTCACATTTTAATGTAACTTTTACAAAAACGTGTTCACTGAAATGTTAAAAGAATTTCCATATATAATTAAAGTAAGAAACAGGGAATGTTGTTGAATATGTTATCTATAGTAATTGTTTTTTTAATTGTTTTAGACTGTTCATGAAATGCGTAATAAAAACTATGCTTAAGTTTTTTAATAAATACATCTTAAACTCTAAGGTATAAAAGAACCCATCTCTAACACTACATGTAGTTTCATATTACAAAGATGTAAGAAGTGTTCATAACCATACTCTGTCACACTATACATGTGTTTTTCTTCCAATTTTACATATTTTATGTAAATTATCTTTAATGGCATTAATAACTATTACAGATTTTAAGAAATAACAATTTACTACAATAATTAGAAAATGTGACAAAATTCCTGTTAGTACTGCAACAAAGGACAAAGGTATTCACATCCAAGGCAAGTGTAAAAGTTACAACAAAACTATGATGAGACAATACAAAAAAGAGCAAACCCAACAGTTACCATGTTGAAACGGTCAGACAGGAAATGCGCCAACTGGGGTGCTGAAACCAGTTTTACAGAGCTCTAGCCTCGCATTTCCTTATCGGGTTCTGCAGTGCAAGCAGTGAAAAGAAAACGGAACTTATTTCATTGCATAATTGCAGCGTATTTACTGAGCTATACATATTTTATTTAAATCAGTTATACAATATGTTTCCATTATAATATAGATGTTATATTATGCAATTATCACTTATCACATTTTAGACAAAGATCTTGGTAATTGCAAGAATATTGCAGTCCATTTTATGTTTTTTATCATTACATGTGTTCACTGCTTTTATATTTTCACAACATCAATGCTCAAGCTCATGAAATCCCTTAAAGAAACTATTATTTTGAAACAGGCTGTGTTTGGAAATGCCTTGTATCTATCTATACCTCATATAATAAAATACCTGTATGAAGTTTTAGTACAGTGTTTGACTTAAAATTTGAATTTTACCATTTAAAAAAAAAAAAAAAGATTGATTTTTTTGTTTCTTTCGATACATCGTTTGAATGCTTTCCCTTTCTTAGAATGCAGTATGGAAAATAATTCTTTAAAATCAATATCATCAGTAGCCATTTAATGTTCCTGTGCTGCACAATTCCCCATTTTTGCAGAGTAAGAAAAGACATAGTTATTTCCCTTGTGGTAACATATTTTCATAACTTTTTTTTTATGGGAAATAGTCTTCAAATATTCTTAATTTTATTTTTTATCTGTTTATTTTCAAAACAGTGCTCAATAACTCATTTTTATCTCAATCAATAAGATACAATTTTATGTGCATGTTGAAGCCTTAAGTTTTCTCAAATTTTTAAATAGTGGGAAAATCATATTTTTTTCTACAGTACCAAATTTCTACCCAAAAAGGAAAAAATAATGTAGCATTTCAACAATTAGAGTAATGCCTCTTTTAAAGTGGAGGAAAGAGAGTAATGTCCCTTTATAAAGCGAAAAGAGGGAATGAAATTCTCTTTTAACAGTATCTTCCCAAGTCCATTTAGGTCTGCATGATATATCTGAATAACTATTGTAAATACCAAGTTAATTACAAATGTATATTATAATTGTGTACATCCAGTACTAGTATATTTTCCTTTTTTTCTATTTAAATGTAGTTCAGCTAGTCTTGTGGGTCTTCTGTTATCCTTTTGTTTTATGTAAATACTTAAATGAGAGAGAGAGAGAAAAAAACACTTCTGTTTTTAAAAAATAAGATAAGACTTTTTATTTTTATTTTCATAAGTGTGTGTTTTTCTGTTTGTTTCACCTCCCTTTCAATATTTTGTTGTAAAAAGTTCACTTTCATTAAAATGCAACAATATATTTATAATTGTTACATCATTTTGTCTTGATGCTCTATTTGTATAAAAATAAAATGATTATAAAGTGTACCTATCCATTTTGCTTTGTTTTTAATTTCCTTTGCAGCAGATGTATATGTCATTATTGCGGTATTAATTTGTTTTATGTAGCATATTTTTGTTCTTTACCCAGTGGTTTTGAATTTTTAATATAGAACAGCTTTAAAGGTCATGTCCCCACACTGTCAACATTTTAAAAATATTTCCGAAATTCACAGAATGAATTGACAAACCATTTCTTTAGATAAATTAGTTTGACTCAAGTCAATTTAACAAAGTTATTATTTTACTTAAAAATTTAAAAAATAGAGAAATATAAAAATAGCAATCTACGGAAATTTGAACCGGTGTTTCAAGTATGGCAGACTAGCACGTAGCCGCTGGTACCACCACTTAACCCATCTCAAATCCCAACTCGAAAGAGAGGAATGCCAGCTTTGTCTTATTTGGAAATAAACCATCATTTACTCGTAGGATGGAACTGCACAAATCTAGAATTCACATCGGGTCGGAAAAGCACCGAAGACCCTTTTTTTTTCGGCGTGTTTAACGGAAATGCCCGATGAAATTATCGGATATGATCGACCATAGCGACGGAAGCGAAAGTAAGGTTCAAGTTACATATATTTTTGATAAGTGGGAAGACTAAACGATATATATTACTCGTTTTGAGCATTTAAACATTCGTGATACAAGATCATAATTATATGCTAACACACAGTATTTGGCGACCGAAAAAAGTTCATTCCGAAGCCATAAAACCTCAACAATTTTTGTTCGAAGAACTGTCCAAGATATTGGGTAAATCATAAATCTTAAGATCGATTGAAAAACATTCTTAAATTTCGGTCTTACGATCACTCCTAGGTGCGATTGGTAGCAAATCGATTAAAAGTACTCTTAAGATTTAAGAGCGATTTCGCTCTGAGAGCGATTTTTTTAAATGTTTATGAAGGGCTGTTGAGAAGGACAACCATTCTTTTAAGAGAAAAAAAACGATAATAAGATTTATGATGAAACGCACCCATGACTGTTTAAAACTTTACTGTGCTACTAAAACAGTAGACAGAGGCGTAGCAAATCATGATATGTCGTGTACGCATGGCCGCTAGGGCGGTCAGGGGGGCATGCTCCCCCGGAATAAATGTGTGTTTCTAGATCGTTAACAGTTGCGTATGGGGGAGGTTTCGGTTTCCAGATGTAACTAGAATTTAAGATAAACATTACTTTACAGACAGTTAAATGACAAAACAGAAATATATATTTAATCATGACATATTTCTTAAGTTTCTATAAAGAAGCAAACACAGACGCCATTTTTTCTGGTTATGACCATTTATGTAAAATCGGATCAACGCTATTTTTTATCCAAGAAATAAATCCATTTTTTTATGCTGACGTACGTGTAGTTAATACTACAGTGTCTTTAAAAAATTATGAGGTGAAGAAAAATAACATTGCATTTAAGAAATTATGAGAAATTGCAATAAACAAATGGTTCCAGTGGAATAAGTCGAGTTGATATAAACAAAAATAAAAACAAATGATAATTATAATTCTGCATTGTCACATGAATTAATGCCAGCAAGTTTTTTTTACTAAATAAATGTTAGTGCTTATGAGTTGGAGACTAGTTTGTCGTCCTAACGACAAAGATAAACGTCTGCCTTTGTCAGTAAAATGCAGTAACCATTGTATATCTAAAGAAACATGGAAATAAAAACGGTGGACCACGAACAAAAAGTTGCACTTCTAAATATATATCTCTTCACTATATACTACCAATGTGTCATCTAACGTTGCCACAACCAAACAAGAAAGAGGTTCTTGTCTTCGGATCTTGGCCTAAACATTTTCATTTTGGCGCACACTCCTAAATTTTAAAGTGCGGACTAGAGCTTTAACGACTTTAATGATTTTGTCATGTTTTAAGCCAAAATTCTACTGATTATGTTGAATTTGAAAAAAAGAACAAAACTGTTCTGTTCTGAATTTAAAAAAGGCTGTGACACTCTGAAGGGCAATGTCCTTTACCAGTAGACTTGCTAATAGTATAACATCATAATCTTCAACATCATCATCATCATCATCATCAACAACAACAACAACAACAAATCAGATTAAATCAAGTACTTGAATTCTGCTCCACCAACAAATACTTATTTTATGCTGCAGCTACTACTACACCTACCTAACCTAGTGCTATCTACACAACAACAACAAATACCATTACTATTACCAGATTTACACTACATAGCACCAATACTACTGCCACCACTACGACTACAATGACGATGACAACCGCAAGCAATACTATTTTTTGCCATTAGCATCGTGTTTCTTTTTCGTCGTTTATTGTTCTTTCCTTTGGTGTTAGAATATTAGTTTGTATGAGTGACTAAAAATAATGGGTAGATTACACTTTAGCGCCATTTTGTTTATGTTTATTGCGCATGCCCAACAAGGTGCGCGAACGTTGCTATGCGGAAGTTTCGAACGTTGCTAGATGCGGAAGTTTTGGGATTGGGTTTAGGGATAGGGGCTTGGGGGCGGAGCCCCCAATATAAGCATTTACATAATGTAAACCAGGCTTATAGCAATCCCATCATAGTTATACGTGACAGTCTGGTGTGTGCACATGTTTTTCGTGTTTGTACGTCTAGTATCACTTGTCTACCCTATACCCCGTAATGGGATGTCTTGTTCCAACCATGTGACTTGTCTAGTATGAATATTTATGAGTATTTATCCTTATATGGAAGTATTTGGGGGGTTAAAGTGAGTACGTATGTGAGGCTGCACGTGAATTTCAATCTTTTCCCTTTTCTAAACCACTGGCCTTTCTTTTCTAACTAACCAGTCACTCTCTCGCTGTCTGGGCAGATGAACTGTTCGACTATTGAAATAATGCCATGGACCAGAATAATTTATTAACTATTCTGAAGTGTCCACCTGGTAATTATTATTACTTTTTATATGACATTTAAATGTATTACTGTATTATATTGAATTGAGCTGCATTGCTTATAAGGTTAACATTATTGAATTAAATGAAAAGAATTATCTCTTACCTTTTGAACTAAGATGCTTAACTAAGATGCTTAATTGTTGTTTTCAGGGTTTTTTTCTGCATGTTTATGTAAAAAACAACATGAGTTTAACCCCATCGTCGTAGTCACTAACTCCTACTTAGACCTCATTACATTTGGCGCCCAACGTTTTCGATTTGTTAATGATTCAAGCCTTGAAATGTTGTGTTTGCATTCAAATAGTGTCTGAGTGTATGGAGGATAGCGGTATGTGATTTTTTCATGAATCTTGAGTATGCTTAGAACGTTATTGCATTTGTTGTTTCTAACGTTGCCACAACCAAGAAAACTGTGAGTATTAGTGAGATGTTCTTGTCTTCGGATCTTGGCCTAAACATTTTCATTTTGGCGCACGCTCCTAAATTTTAAAGTGCGGACTAGAGCTTTAACGACTTCAATGATTTTGTCATGTTTTAAGCGAAAATTCTACTGATTATGTTGAATTTGAAAAACGCCGTGACACTCTGAAGGGCAATGTCCTAGGAGACTTGCTAATAGTATAACATCATCATCTTCGTCATCGTCATCATCATCATCATCATCATCATCATCATCATCATCATCATCATCACCATCAACAACAACAACAACAACAACTCATATTAAATCAAGTACTTTGAATTCTGCTCCACCAACAAATACTTATGTTTCTGCTGCTGCTACTACTACACCTACTTAACCTTGTGGTGCCTACACAAGAACAACAACAAATACTATTACTATTACCAAATTTACACTACCACTAGTGCAGCGCCCATACTACTGCCACCTCTACGACTACAATGACGACGACAACCGCAAGCAATACTAGTTATTGCCATTAGTATTGTCTTTCTTTTTTGTCTTATATTGTTCTTTTCTTATATGTTATTATATTACTTTGTGTGAGTGACTAAAATTATTTTTATCATATTTAGTAATTACAAATTTCCTACATAACACTAGCAGTACAAGAAATCACTAACATATAGCCGCAAATCCAGCGTAAAATATAAGAAATAAGAATGACCCCTGACCTTTCACTTATATGTAAAATGACATCACCATTATGACGTCATAATCACATGACATGGTAACCAGTCGCCATTTTGTTGTGTATTTGTGTTGACGTGTTTTTAAATTGGGGACAATATTTTCGATTTTTTTAGTGATTCAAGCCTGGAAATGTTGTGTGTTTGCGTTCAAATAGTGTCTAAGTGTATGGAGGATAGCGGTATGTGATTTTTTCTTAAATCTTTAGTATTTTTATAACGGATTTGCATTTGTTGTTTCCAACGTTGCCACAGCCAAGCAAACTGTTTGGGAGATGTTCATGTCTTCGGATCTTGGCCTAAACATTTTCATTTTGGTGCACGCCACTAAATTTAAAAGTGCGGACTAGAGATTTAACGACTTCAATGATTTTGTCAAGTTTTAAGCCAAAATTCTACTGATTATGTTGAATTTGAAAAAGGCTGTGGACACTCTGAAGGGCAATGTCTTTCACCAGAAGATTTGCTGATAGTATAACATCATCATCATCATCAACAACAACAATAATTCATATTAAATAAGGTACCTTGAGTACTGCTCCAGCAACAAATACTACTGCTTCTGCTGCTGCTACCACTACACCTACTTAACCTAGTGCTACCTACACAACAACAACAACATATACCATTTCTATTACCAGATTTACACTACCACTAGTGCAGCGCCCATACTACTGCTACCACTACGACTACAATGACGACGACAACCACAAGCAATATTATATATTGTCATTCGTATTGTATTTCTTTTTCGTCTCATATTGTTCTTTTCTGAGATATTATATTATTTTGTATGAGTAACAAAAACATTTTTTATCTTTTTTTAGTGATTACAAATTCCTACATCCCTCTTACAGTACAAGAATTCGTCAAACAAATATCCGCAAATTAAGCGTTAATAAAAGAATGACCCCTGACCTTTGCCTTTTATGAAAAATGACATCACCATTATGACGTCATAGTCACATGACATGGTAACCAGTCGCCATTGTCTCATTTATCTGAGTTGACGTGTTTTAAGATCGGAGACAATATTTTCTTATTTTTACTTATTCAAGCCTGGAAGTGTTGAGTGTTTGCGTTTTAATAGTGTCTTAGTGAATGAATGATAGCGGTATGTGATTTTTTCATAAATCTTTAGTATGCTTAGAACCTATTTGCATTTGTTGTTGTATCTCACTTTGCCACAACCAAGCTAACTGCGAGATGTTCTTGTCTTCGGATCTTGGCCTAAACAGTTTCGTAATGGCGCTCGCTCCTTAACCTTAAAGTGTGGACTAGAGCTTTAACGACTTCAATGATTTTGTCCTGTTTTAAAAACAATTTTTTCCATGATTATTATGAATTTAAAACAGACTGTGATACAGTAAAAATCAAGTCCTTCACCAGAATGAACTGAATAGCGGCCCAACGTATCACTACGAATTGTCCGTCTTTAAAATCCTACATTAATCTTACATTTCACATGTAAGAATAAACCATATATTATGTAGACACAGTTGACTGCCTCAGACCTGGCAACAATGAGTTGGTGGAACCCAACGATACCCCTGTCTCTGAACAGATAATTCTGATGCACGTCACACCTATGGTACATGCATTGGTATTGGGAGTATACCTAATTTAAAAGGTGGCTGCATCAGGGGGACCAGGAACCAGAGGCCTAAACAATTTGTGTTTCTCAGTACATTCTGTTAGATGCATTCAGTAAGTAGTTTACAACAAGATGTTCAGAAAACATTCATATATACGGCTTTGAATGATACGAGAAAATTGCTTCTTCTGATATGTATGCTTAACAAAAGTAGATTCTGAAGTAATTCACAGTGATAGAAACGATATGAACTGAAAGAAAATTGTTTAAGTTCATCGCCTTCTCTATTCGACAGATTTATCAATTTTCTTGACAACACCATAGCCAGACTATAAGTACTGTTGGCAATGATTATTTTGGAACTTAACTTTTGATACATAAACAGAGGTATCATCATGAAAGTCCATAGTATGTGGCTTTAGTAGATGCTTACTATGATTTGAATGCTTTTGCAGTCAATATTCGGACCTAAAGATATTTTCAGTTGATACTGTTGGTGGGACGATAAACCCAATAAACAAATATTTTCAGTTGTGCATTCGAAATAAGCCGAAGAAAATTAGTTCATTGTATTTTCTATTCGGTAGAATAGCAATTTTTCTATTTTGGCAAAACAGAAGTATTAACGACAGTGCTCAACTTACCCTGAATAGTCGAGAAAAAAATATTCCTGTACCCAAGCTCTTAGCTGTTCTTAAGTCTTTTCTGCTGCCTATTTTTCTGCTTTTTGTTTTTATTTTCCAAAATTTTAGCATGCTGCTCATTTGCTAACTTAATAAATTGTTGTATTTTCCACTTAAGTAAATAAATGTGCATGTTATTGTTTTTTTCATTTCTCTGCAATGCTTATGTATTATGGTTGCTGTAATTTCTGCTGTTGACCTGCTGATAGTATTACATCATTATCATCATCATAGTCATCATCGTCATTATCATCGTCATCACCAACAGGAACAACAACAACGGCAACAACAGCAAGGCGTACCATGTCAACACTGTAAATACTGCTGCTGCAACTACTATAGCTCCTGCTGCTTCTGCTACTAATACACCTACTTAATCTACTGCTGCATCTATACGAACAACAATTGCTATTATCATTAACTCTTTTATATCAACCGCTAGTGCAATTTCCTATCATCGTTGTTTTTTTTCCAGCAAATATTGTTCTTGTCTTAAATGTTATCTTAACATTGTTTGGCGTAAATTTTCACGATCGCAAATCTCTAGATCCCATTTGCAGTAGAAGAAATCGCTAAAAATATCCGGAAAACCAGTTTAAATAGAATAAGAAAAAAATATGATCAATCCATAACGAGTATTGTAACATATATTAACATTAAAAATGCACGAGACAAGAGTATTCAGATGCAAGTCAAATGTAAAAGTTAGAACAAATCTATGACAAGGCATTTATTACAAATAGAGCAATCACAACAGTTACCGACTTTGGTGCTTAAACCAGTTTACTGGGCACTAGAACCTCGCACATCCTAATGGGTTTCGTATTGCAAGCAGTGAAAAGAAAAGATATTATTTAAACAAAAACTGTTCGAGTGATGCCGTCATTAATTAGAAAGTAGCGACGTAATTAAAAAAAAATGTTCATGTCGTTATTGGGTGACGAAGTCAGTCTTGTTGCTATAAGAAGTATACATAAAATAATACTAGTAAAAGAAATTTAATATTTGAACGAACAACTAATTGTCTAGAGGAGAAGTGTCAATGGTTGAAGCGTCCTCTTCGTGTCTAGATGGAAATGAACCACTAAAATTTAAAGAGACAGGTCTTTTGTTTTGGGTTGATCTATTTTTATGTCCGTTATTGTCACTATTTCACCCTGTCTAACCTTTTGTTAGTCATGATCATACAAAAGATTAGCGGAAGAATCTGCGGTATGTCGCACTTCTGGTTTGCATTTTCCGTATCCGCTTCTGACGTCTTCTGCATGTTCCTCGCCGTCTTTAGTTTCTCTTTCCCGTTCGGCACAGAGCGTGGACAAATGACAGTTTCGACCAACGGCAATTTATTATACTGACGAGTTTCTTTTTGATCGACTTGTTAACCTATAATTGGCAAGAAGTAGAGCAATAACCAACTGTGGTGTTATTTTATATGCATTGTTTTGATACTAATGTTGTTGTTTCATTTAATGAAGCGTAATATGTTGTTTGCGTCAGAAGTTACATTCTCTGTCTTTTTTAACCAAGGTCTTCGCTGCTTGTAGCACCAAAATACCAAGCATTTCTTGTTGTCTTAAGTGTGATATTGTGTAACTTGTATGTGATTGGTTTTTATCTTTTTTAATTATTCTGATGACTTCACATTTATCAGGGTTAAATTCCAGTGTTGATTCCGTGGTGTCTTTTCATATGATTTGACAAGTTTGTTTCCCCACAAGTATATGCAACATCCGTGCTGCAGGTTTTGCACATTACCATTTTGTCATCTGTATTTGAAGTACCGAAGTGTTTCCATACATTTGATGTCAGGGGCGTGCCTGGGCTTACGCATTTACGCACGTGCGTACAGTTGCTTCCAAAAATTGAAAAAATAACGTCAAAAAGCAAATAAAAATCGTACATAACCTGTGTTTGGCACTTGTTGTTAGCTGTTTCATTTTTTAAATTAGAGTTCTTTAACCCTTTTCCAAATTCTACAAATACTTCTGCAATACTACCTGGCGTATTTCTGTCTCTTCCTGCTCATTGTACTGTGACAGAGTTTCTCCCCAGAATGCATCTACGGCGTTCTAAGGAAAAAAACTCTGGGGGCGGGGGAATGCCCCTGAACCCCTCCCCCCAGGAATAGTGCGTACACTACACTCAAAGGTCGCCTATGCACGCCCCTGGATCTGTATTTGTCTGATGGGTTTTTGTAAAATACAGGCTCTGCTATGTTAACAAACGAATAAAGAACGTCAGTTACTAGAGCTAGGACCGATATTTTGTTTCCGAATTTTAAATGGCACGGTTATCTTACAAGAATACTTTGAAATCTTATTTTATTTCCGTAACACTAACTTTTATTCAGAAATCGTCTCGATCACTTGCATCCGAATCTAACACTATTGCTAGCTCTACAAAAATGTCTTTTACTTCTGGTTCAAGCCTTTGAAAAACATCGTTTAAAATCACTTTGTAGATAATGTTTTGTTTACATTTCGTGAGTAATTATTTGACGCAAATGTTTGAATAAAAGGTCGCGATTTAACGATCTTTGCAATGGCGAATATGCCTACCCGTTTTTGTTATAGGATTCGTGGAGATCAGAGTACTCGGATACTGGCCGCAGCACATTTTGACCCAGTTACCAACTTGTACAAGATTCCATGCAGACAAACATTCTGGCCAAGTCTGGTGACGATTTGGCCATGCATTTGGCATCTAGTTTGTTCACAAGCTAGGGTTTATTTTAAAGGAAAGTAGTTTTAAAAGTAAAGATTTAATTTTTGACCCCACGTGACCCAGTTACGAACTCGCCCAAGACATATTGGAGATAAAACATTTTTATCAAGTTTGGTGAAGACTGCGCCATAAAAGTGGCCTCTATTGTGTTCTCTTTTTTTTTAAATTTTACCAAGTGGCCTACTTTTTAACCACCAAGACTTCTTGCAAACATTCTGACCAAGCTTGTGAAGATTGGATAAAAACTGAAGCCTTTGGTGTGTTCACAAGCAAATTGTTGACGCTGTACGCCGCATGACAGACGAAGGGTTATTAGAAAAGCTCACCTTGAGTACCTTGTGCTCAGATGAGCAGAAAAAAAACAACAACAAACAAACACAAACAACCCCCTCCCCCCAACAGCTTGTCATCACCAAAGGTTTTAACTAACAACAGATTTTGGGTGGGGAAAAACAACAACACAATCCGGTACTTTTCTCTCATTTATTTGCTTTAACATTAATATGACCTTGACCTTTACAGTGACACAAGGAAGCATGCTGTTGCCATAGAAACTAAATTGGTGGAATCGAAACAACATTAGTAAGCAAATTTTACCATTAAACCACAAAAACGGACCACCAACGTAACACAGCATGTACAATAAGTATAATCTACAAAGGGAAAATATAGTCAAATATATTGCAGTTTTATGTAGGGGTTGGTCGAAAGAAACAAACAAACATGGCCTTATTTAACACAAGAAGACACTTTGAACATGACATATACCTACAATGTAGAACTTAACCATATGTAATTTGATAAAGTTTTCTACTAAGTGCATGTAGCATTTTATAAAAAATACACCATCTGCAATTAATCATTGGTCTGTGGATTAAATTTTCTATTTAGTACATGTAGCATTTTATAAAAATATACCATCCAGACTTTATCATTGGTATTTGGGTTAAATTTTCTATTTAGTACATGTAGCATTTTAAAAAAATATACCATCCAGACTTTATCATTGGTATTTGAGATAAATTTCCAACATAGTGCATTTAAAATTATTAAAATTACCAGCCACGTTTATGACAAGGGTGTATCACAAAAGCAACCGAGACATTAGAAATTCTCTTTTTAATAATCAAATTAAGGAGTGAAAATATCAAAACCCAAAATGCATGTCTAAACAGAAATAAGCCACTGGATGCTAGATATTATAAATAAAAACAAAACAGAGTTTATCTGTCACTGTCTTCTCTTGTTTATATAGATCAGAAATCAAACTGTCAAAAATATATTTTTTTAAATAGATATTTTGAATTTAATCTTAATAGTACACAACAATATATGATTGAAATACATTTTTAATTTGATTGGTAAACATTGCATTAGAATTTTAGAAATCTCAAATCAAGATTTCCATTAGTTGGCACAGTCTGTAAACAGCTTTGTTTTAAACTTTTCTTCTATTTAATTAAAATAAATCAATTGATAAAATTCGCACTTTACATAGAGGCAAGATGTTTTTAACACAAGTATTGCACAATTCTCTGAGTCAGTGTTAAGTGAGACTCATCCCCTCATTTTACAATTGAAAATATTTGGGTATTAAAAGCCTTTTTTTTGCAAAAATGTTAAATATTTTAACAAGGAAGCCATATTTTAAGAAGGAGTACTTCTTATCCATACTATTATTTCTACTATTAGAAATCAATCATTCTATGGCAACACCTAGGTAAGCCCAGTTTTAAATTACAAACATTTCTTGCAAAGGAATTTTTGTATGGGAACCCTTTTCAAACATCTGAGCCATTTTTTACATAAAGGTTATTCATCCTACAGGAAAATCTAAATGCCAACGTGAACTTAATTTGAGAATTTGGGTGATTCTACACAACAAAAGGCATAAGATAAAGCTAAAACTTGTGCCAAAGGATCAGGACTGTTAAGTCTTAAACATTATACTAGATTTGTAACTTAATTCAAAATCCAGTTTACAGGAAAACATTCGACATAACCTAAATTGTGTTTTAAAACATAATTGACAACTAAACCCTTTTGCTGCTATGCCATTTTCCATGCCCCATGCTGAGGGAATTTTCTATAATTTCCTATGAAAATGCCATATGTTATTACTCGCTTATAATTTTGGATAAGTAAAACTATATATTATTAGAAAGGTAATTGAATATGGATTCTCAATAATATAAAATTTGATAATTATCATATGATATAAAATGTTATGGACTTTCAAAAATAGAAAAAAAAGTTGAAAAAATCCAGAACTTTTACTATTTTCTCTATGGCATTTCACTCGTACACCTTCATAAATATGAATATTTTTAAGAAAAAAACTTAGTTACTGTCAGGGGGAGTAACTCTAGTCATACGGTGTACGTATAAGAGCATTGATGTGGTTAGAAATAGACATACACTGTACGTTGCACAGCAGTGAAAGGGTTACTGTCGAAAATTATGATGAAATATTAAAAGCATGGGTTACTGAATGTAACAAGCAATCATAATTGGACATTTTAAGATATTTTAATATTACACTTTATCATAACTTTCTTACAACTAAAAGTAATTTTGACCTTTAAGTGACTTTAATGAAAAAGTAACATCAATCGAAAAGTAATTTTAAGCCTAAAAGTGTCTTTAAAGAAAAAATATATTTAGCCTGAAAAGTTTAAGTAAAAAGTAACTTTTACTGAACAGTAACTTTAACCAAAAAGTTTGTTTGACTTAAGCGTTACTTTAGCCTAAAAGGTACTAATCTAAAGGTACCATTCTATATAAAGGCAACAATACATGGAAGCAAGAAGAATAAATACTGTGTGTAATAAAATAGTATGAACAATCTACAAATGGATATTGCAACAAAAATAGTTCCATTAATGTATCAAATTACTGGATCCAGAATAAAACATAAATATATGACATACACTTTCATTGTATTTTTTTTTTACCACTCTTTACTGGACAGAAACAATTTATTTCAATACACATCTGATTATCCCATCATAAGTATACTGGTACTTCATGTTTTCATTCATATTATTACTTCAATTTATAACAAGGGACACCGTTTATTGGTGGTATCCAACAGTTTGCCTATATCAAATACATGTGTAAATGTCTTACCACTGTTTTGGGGGAATTTGGGCATTATTTCTGCATAAACTCATACTGTAGTCTAAGTGCACAGGATTTTAAACACTACCATAATTTTTAGTTATTTCAAATCATGAAGAAATTGCTCTTGATGTCTATTCTTTGCAAATCTATTAATAAGTACAATGGGTATTTATGCAAAAAAAAAAAGATATCAGTCACATTGAAAAACTCAGATGATGGTATAAGGTGATCTCAAAAGTAAGTGGCTAGTTTTTGTAAGTTTAAAATAAGCTAACTGTGCAGCATGGCTCAGACAGGAAATACATATTTGTAAGGACCAGTTGGGTGTTCTTCACTTTTCACATATATGAAGGACTTGTCAAAAAAAATCGAATAATTTTTTTGAATGTTTTGAAAGTTTTCTTGAGTAGATTATAACACTTGATATGAGCCTGTACTGTCTATAGATTGTCGCCTATTACATTTTTATGTAAAATGTTCCTAGAAACATATTAGCGCATTTCAGACACTAACTCCACCCACTCAAGAAGAATACACAAATGTCATCATTTTCATAAAAAGCTGACAGTGAACATCAAAGGACTAAACATGAGTAAATTCTTTTTACAAATTTCATCATTAAAGAAACATTAAAGGACTATGCACAGGTTTTTGTACAAATTTTGCACATTTTAGCTTGCTTTACTTTAGCTGGCCAAGTATTGATCTTTGTTTCAAAATAATTCACAAATGCACTATGGAATTTAATAACATTTAATTTTAACATCTCCCTATTTTTTTTAGAAAAGGCTTAGAGGTTTGGGGTTTTTGAAGGTTTTAAACAAAAAAAAAGATAAATTAGAAAGATAGCAATATTGAAAGATAGCAATTTAGTGAATTGTACTTTTTTTTGACAGAAATGTCATGTTTTTGATCAAGTCAGTAATTATCGCACAATAACAGGGAAAGCTAATCCATGTCTATTAGATGTAAAAAAATAACATTTTTATAAATGAATTATCTTGTATTTTTTATCATTGTTATAGTCATTTTTTTAGAATAGAATAGGAATTAGGTATTCTAATATGGCAGCACATATGAACGTTTGCAAAAATGTACAGAAAGCAAATGTTTATGTTAAACTCTTGAAAAAGGCAATTTGCCGAAAATTTGAGTACGAGCATTGTTAGAAATAATTATAATATGCTTTTTAATCAAATATTTGTATCTCTGCACTATTAAAAGCAAATGGGTTTTACTCTACATAAAATTAAGCTATTTACATTTATCCAATTATTATTTAATAAAAAATTAATGTTGCAATTGCTACATCATATTTGTGTGTGAATTTTAATATAATAAATAAAAAATATGATAAAAAGGTTAAGTGACAAAACCTAATTTACCCAAAAGGAATATAAAACTGGAAAAGTGGATAATAAACACTAACTAAACCTATACCTCAATTAAATTTCTAAATTAAAAAGAAAATTATATAAAATTGAGACAAAATATGGGTTCAAAAATATACAACACATCCTAGCTGGAATGTCTATGCGAATTCTACTAAAATGCTTTGAAATTTATAAAACAGGGACCATGAAATAAAATATGGTTGAAACAAACTTTATGTTTTTTAAGTATTTGGTTCATTGAAATGTTAAGTACGCAGATGCAGAGTCATGCATTTTTTTCTGATCGTATTTTGTATTAAGTTGTAATTTCCTAAACGGTAATATTTAACGTTTAGTAACTTAAATTATGATCAGCACAAATGACTAGCTTTTGTCTGAAAGTATTTTAAGATTGTACTTGTTCTACAATGTCTTTGTAAATATTATAAGGAACAAGCATCAGTTGAATAAACATAAATGGTCATGGTAAATGGTTGTGAATGCATGGACGATGCGGATGGTGACATTTTATGACGAACATACGACAATAGGTCAACGGAAGACTATATTTAATTGGTTTTCTTAATTGGAAAGTATAAAATCTTATTAATTTTTTAGTAATGAAATTAACTATTCTTTTTTTACCTTGATTTTTTTAAAACAATGTTTTCTTACATTTATTACATAGAGTTATGTAATATAAGTTAAACAGATATGTTTTTATTCAAATTGCCTGTAAATGTACATAGAAAAGTTTTGTCTCTGATTTAAGTTAGAGTAGTCTTCCCTTGACCTATCAAGTGAATTAATATTTTACAGTAGTTTATCCCTTTTACTGCTTTTCTTACATACAGTGAGTTTCAAGATTTTTAATTTTTTGTATGTTTGATTTTTATAACAATCAAAGAGCAGATAAATGAAAAAAAAAGTAAAAATAAAGCAGATCTGAATAATCAATCACGATTAACTAAGAGTTAGGTTCCTTGATTTATAGCAGATCTGAATAATCAATCACGATTAACTAAGAGTTAGGTTTGTTGATTTAAAGCAGATCTGAATAATCAATCACCATTAAGTAAGAGTTAAGTTCCTTAATTTCAATCAAGTAGAGAAATGATTAAACAGATCAGTCTTGCATGAGACTATATTAAAACATATCAGACTTCCGTGAGAAAAACTGTATATAACAGTTATTTTTACATTTGTAGTAAACATGGCCAAGCAGTGTAAAAGCAGCGAAAGGGTTAAAATAATGAAAAATATAAATTTCATCATGAATAATCGACTTTAATTAATTTCTCGAGCACAAACAAGCACTAAATATGGTTTTTCAATAAATAGAATGTCATCTTAATACAGGAAAGCAAGGGTTAAGTAGACAGCAGTTGGCATATTTACAATCGAGTCATTCACAGAAATTTTCACATGTCAAGTAATTACAGTTACTGAACAAATGGAAGCTTTTAACAAATATATCAAATTGGTTTAAAGGAAAAAGGAAATGCCTTCCAGATTTAATGCATGTTAACAATGAAGGCCAAAAGCATGAATGATTGGCTAAATTTAAATATAAACTGACCAATCAGAATCCTTATACCACATGCACAGACAAGACTAATAAGATGTCTCTGTATTCATTATTCAACAATCAGAAATCGTGCTTAAAGAATGGCTGCAGAAAGTAAAACTACTTTATATAACCCAATCTACAAACTGAGTTATCATTTTGTGTTTGTTGGGAAGATAAACCAAGTCATAATTCTGTTTTCCTCAATGTCTCTTAATACCACCTACTTCAGCAGATGTGTTTTAACTAAAGCTGACATAACACTACAATAAATATTTTTTGTAGGATTTATATATTTAATATCTATATATGTTATTTATATCTTTTATTTATTTTTGTACCAGTTTTTTTTCCTCAGTGTTTTTTCATCTCTATCTCTCTATCCCCCTCTCTCTCTCTTTCCTTTTATACAACTGTATTCTTCTGCTAGTTTTATCTCCCCCTGCCTAATATCAGTCAAACACTGAGAGGCAATCATCCATACCATGCATGTACACAAAACAACCAAACATAGCATAAGGATAGGCCTGAATTAAGAAATTAAACATAAACATTCATACTAAAGCAGTCATATCACAGGAAAAACAAACAAATCCCATTTGGTATCAACCACCAAAAATTAGGGAGGATAAACAGTATAGAAAGGTAGGGAATAACTTCATAATATTTATGCCACTTTTTCTGTCATTTTTCAAAGGGAATGAAACAATATTTGAGAATAATTTACAACCAACAAAGTGTTTTATACTTTCTAAATAACCAGGAGAAAAAATATTCTTAACATTTCTATTATTCAATACAAGATCTGCTTTATTTATCAATGATCAATGTTTTTACTGAAGAAATGTGCTATAAAACAAATATTTAATGGTTTAAACACAGAGGAAAAAATATAAATTCAATCATATTTAAGTAGTCAAAATAACGGCAAGACAAAGTATTGCTGATTTATTTTAAATTTCTATAATTACAATAATAATGCTTTAGACAAATTAAAGTCATGTTATATTGTTTTCAATTGCTAATATGCACCTTAGCTTAATAGAAAAAGTGAAATATAATTATTTCAGTGAAATTTTATTACTTCAACTTTGATAATGAGTACCTTGCATATGCCTTTTGTTTGCAAATATATGAAGAAGTTCTAGAAATTCTTAATCAAACATAACCTAGATTTATTAGTCACAAATATATAAAAAATAAATAAATGACCACCAAAACAAAACCAACAACCAAAACACTATTGAGGAGAATTTGAACAGTGACTTAGATTAATGCTGAGGTTTTTTGTGTTTTTTCAGGAAAACATCATTAAGAGACGGGGTAATGTATCCAATTGTTTGCCACATAACACAATTTATTGGATTCACTTGTTATTATTTGCATTTTGCTCATATATTTTATAACAAAACAATATGTAGGTCTAGAATTACAGAAAAGTAAAAAACATAAAAAAAATCCATGACTTTTTGATACACGTTTGCTTTAAATGTCATTAATCAAGAAATTCTTTTATAAGTATTTATAATTAACAAAAGTGTCAGTTGAAGTATTTATACTCAATAAATGACATTTTATATGGATAAAACCTTGAGAGAAGACAAAATTTCCTTCTTTTTGCACAATCATGACTAGGCATCATGGGAAATAGTGACCCAAGGAAACCCTCATCCCATCACATATATGGGTTTTGGGAGAATATATTAATGTCCCTCCCAATAAGGCCTAGTATGCCTAATGTTGTTCATCCCTGTAGCTTACACATGCATTTTTTTTTGACAGTTTTTTTCATTGCTTTATAAAAATGACTAGCAATCATGAATATATAGCCCCCTCCATAAATAAGCCATTTTACTAGAGGTAAAGCAGGTGATATATGCAAACATTTCAGTATTTGACAAAATGTAAAGGTATCTGACTTTATATTTTTTTTAATTATATACATTTTAAGTGAAAGTATTTTAAGTTAATGGTTTGTTTCGCAGATAATCTTTTTGCTGTCATGGGACTTATTTTGTGTACCTTTATATAAGCATTAATTTTATTAACACTAAGAGCATGAATCATGAATACACTCTTTCCACAGAATTTAATGAAAAACAATATTTAACAAAATCAGCAACTGCACTGCTGGTCTATAACTGAACTGTTAACATTTCATCTGAGCTCCTCTTCCTTAAGGCTTTGATAACATAACTCGGTGTTTGTATACCTGTAAACAATTTTTATCACAAGTACTCAACACGTACAGAACCTTATGGTTCAAATATCTCCATCTCATATGTATCAACATAGATCAAGCAGTGTTTGTAATCTCTAGTCTGATAATTTTTTATGAAACAAAACAAACAAAAAATGCCTTTGAAGCACAGTATCTGCATTAGACTGCAGCAAACAAAACAAAATGCACCAGATAAACATAGTTCATAATCATATACATGCAAGAGATAATTTTTTTTTATCACCTTGGTTTAAAGCAAAGACCTTTACACAGAGATACGACACTTCGAAGGGAAATACTTGTGGATTGTCTCCCCTTAATACTCTAAATCCAATAATGCCCTCTTACTTGGAATACTCAGTTTTTATCCTTTTACTCTTGTATGGACTGTATTTTAACTTTTATGTAGACATTGTGATTTGCAGATTGGTAGTCATAAGCATACATGTCCATATTCTGGTTTATGTGACATATTCTTGAACTATATTATTGGATTATTAGCTCATATTTATGAAAAAAAAAGAGAAGAATTTGGCAGTTTGTAATGACAGCATCTAAAAAGAAACCAAGAACAAAATCTAAAGATTCCAACTTATAGGGCCCACTTGCTACTTGGAGTACCTATGACCTTATCTGATAAAGGAGACATTTTCCCCAATATCCAATGTTCCGTATTAGTCCAAAAACAAGCCAAATTGAATGTTTTTGGCAGACAAAGATTTGTTGAAAGCACCTGCTAAGAGATACTGAAAGCCATCAAAGCAAACGGAATTATTCCCACAATATGCCTAATGATTGCATCGAACCCCGCCCCTTAACTTCATAAGTGATTTTTGCAAACTTGCTGTTTAATTTCAGGCTTTATCTAGCGCAGTGACTGTCCGTCATGTGGGTCAGCTCTTCGGACTGATGTAAATATCCTTGTGTGTACTGGTCTTTGCTCAAGCCATGTATTCTGATAACACGGCAAAAAATTGGGTGATAAAGTTTGCCATAACACAAAATTGCAGTCATTCAAAATGAAAATCACTGTTTTCCACTATGCTGAACTGACGAAAGGATGAAGTCACAAAGCATCAAAGTTTTTCATGTTGATGATATTTATTGTCCACATTTGATCAGGCAACATGAACACAATATTTGTCACTGCAGTGTGTAAGCTCTCACTTGCTCTCTAGTCTTCTAGTAACTTTCTCTCCTCATTCCGAGGAGAGCTCAGTCTCCTGAACTGATTGGACCAATCAAATTGCAGTCACCTTGTCACATGATCACTGATGGACCAATCAAAACGAAAGAATTCAAAAAATTGAAAATAATAAAATGATCACAGGATTGACCAATCAGGAAGCGAAATGTATACACAAGTTGTCTGTATTGTCACAAGAAAATCAAGATGCCGAACTTGGTCCATTAGGGTTCACATCAGAGTGGGCCCGTTTAGCCTGCTTTGTGGACTTAGTAATTTTCTCCAACTCAGCCTGTACACCCGCAGTGTCTGTGGGATAGAAAGGAAATAAATGTTAATATTATATGACCATGTGCCATTACACCCTTACAGCCATGTCAAATCTTTCTTGTTTATTTATGTATATAAGTGAACTATTGACCAATCAACATCAGCTATAGAATAATCCCACCCACACCTCACCTATAACATTTAAAAATACATTCAGCATTAGGTTTTACAAACATAAAATAAGGAGAAACCTGTGGGTCCACAGGACACATATGCCTCATCTTTTTATACTTAAAGTAATTAAGACAGAGCCATATCACAGGTAATACTAAGCTGATAGTAGAACTTAACTTGACATATATTTTAAATATATATTCACAGATAAACCACAGATGAATTGAAATAGTCTTGCTTACAAAAAATATTGAGTGGAAATAAAAAATCCATGGAATGTAGAAAAATGGATGGAAAATTAGACAGGCTAAACTTTAGACGTCCCTTGAACACTCTTAAAATGGTGGGTGCATGAAAATGCTAAAACATAATATAAATCGCTGCCTTAATAAACTTATTCTGTGTACTTCTCTCTGTAGACAGCAGGCATTTTCCTCACTAATGGACAGTAAAAAAAAGATTCCAAGTCGGAAAAAAAGGGGGCACAACTCTTCAAATATTAAATTAGGGGTTACCTGCCCTTATGAAATGGGTTCATTTTTAATAGCAAACAGGTATTTCAAGTATAAAGTAAATATGTTGGGTGGCTTTTGAGGAACAGGTTTTAACAAACACCTTGACAAACACAAAAAGTTTTTTAAAAAAACAAAGAGGTTTTGAAGGTAACTGGTAAGTGCTCTTTGGAAAAGGATTCCACTTTGATAAGGAACAAATATTCTAAGTGAATTATCTTCCAGAATCTAACTTTAACAAAAACACCAAAGAATAGGGCCACAACAATAGCTCCACTGTTTTCTTTTAAAAAAAAATTGTAGCTGAAAGAAAATAAACTCCCACAGCTCCTACCTGGTCTTGGAGAACCTGCAGCTCCACTCTTCTTGTTCAATAGACTGTTGAAGAAGTTGGCCAACATTCCTTCTGACGAGTTTGTTCCACCTGCTCCTGCCTTACTGTCCATCTGACATTGAAACAATTCATAGTTTAAGCATTTTTTAAGGCAAACTACAAGGTTTGTTTATTTATTTATTTGGGTTTTACGGCACACCGACACTTAACAGGTCATATGGCGCCGAATACAAATACAAGGTTTACATCTTACACAACCAGGTGTTTTAAGTCCAGTTGTGGTACATCGTCGGTTATCCCCCGTTACATTACTCCGCTATGCTGCGTTATGTACCCGTGGGACAATTGGCTAAGAAAATCTCGTAGTCATGAATAATTAATGAGGCAGTTTCATTGGTGCCATAAGGAAACCACCACGGACAACTAGCCAATGAAATTACGTTTTGTGACTAAGGTTCGGTTTACCGTTCAAAATGGCGACCTCCATGAGTAGTAAACATGTGCGTTGGTTTCTATTTTCAGAAAGAAAATCCCAGTATGACGTCATTGAGATTGAAGAGTATTTTATTGTAACATGCGATTTCATTGCAAGAAGATTGGTCTCCCCTGCCTCATGCATATTCATGAAAATGAGATTTTGCTAGTCAAATTTCCCACGGTATGTATTGAGTGAAACGGAAGAAAATACTGTGGTTGCCGACGATGGTTGTGGTATTTCTTGTGCAGGCCTGGCTAGAACCACAGACACTACAAGCTTGTACAAAATAAACACATTTAACAAAAGGCAACACATATAACGAGGCATTTACGAGTGTCATAAGCAGAAAGAATATTTTACATAACACTTATAACATATTTTGACATGAGATAAGCACACCTTGGTGAGGAAAGGAACTTTTTAATATATTTTCATGCAAACTTTTAAGTACGACAATATTTGAAGATTTGAATCTGATGAGTTTCAACAGATTTGAAAAAGACAGAAATCTATTGCTTAGTATAAAATGTTGACAGGAACCCAGGATTAGATATGAAAATAAAAAAAGCAATTGTTATAGGTTTTAAAAGTTTTTGAAAGATGTAGGTTTATATAACCATCCTATATAAATGTTATAGAATCATAGCTTTGGTATATGGATAGACCCTATATAAACCTTTACCTGGCTACACTATATCAAACTAGGTTATAAACACTTCACATCAAATGTTATTGTTAGTTGAGTACAGTTGTTTTACAGATATGGATGCTGATGATAATGGAGATGGAGAAATGATGATAATGAAATTGGAGATGGAGAGATAAGAGATTATAATGAACAAGTACTTCATCATAATATGTGATCTCCTTCTTTCTTCATCATCAAAAATTAAATAATTTATTAATTAAATCATTTATATTATAAATTAGTTGATTAACTGTAGATTAATAAATAGTTTTTTTACTAAAACATAATTATTTACAACAACTGTAAGGTAAATCATGTCCTACTTAATTAATCAAGATATAAGAAAATACTGAGAAAAAAACAACAACAGAATGCTATCATTTTCAGACAATAAAATTGCCCTAGAAAATATATATAATGATATTACCTACAGTTTATAATGACCAGCATTTATAAGCAATATGTGCATGCACACACTCATAGTTTGAAAAAATCTGCCAACTGAAAAATATCTGTTCTGAAAGGTATTGTCACACAGTCTGCCTATATAATATACATTTAACTATATATTACCCATTTTGGCCAACATATGAACATTATTACTCTAGTCTAGGTAAGGACAATTTAAATTACTACCTTACTTGTTAGACAAACGAAACATGATCGCTTTAAATGTCCAATTTTTACAAACCATAAATAAGCACAACGGAGGTATCGGCTAAAAAGTGTCTCGGTTTGTGTGTGTGTGTGTTTTTTTTTTAAGATACATCCCAGTGACAAATTATGATCATTATAGCAATGTCCAGCTGTTTCAGTCGAAGGAAGACCCCCCAGACAAATGTCCGGGTAGAAACACCGGCGCACCACCGGTCAGCTGGAAGACCTTCCCAAAAGAAATCTCACTCAGATTGGGACTCAAGGGTCTGTAAATACTTACAATTCTTTATCAATTATACAAATCAATGTCATTTACATTACAGTCCTGGCATTGACTTATCATGGCTGTTTTATCAACATCGTTAAAAGCAATGCAACAAGGTTTTCTCTCTCTGTTTTTATCTGATTCAGCCTATAAAGACTCTGGTATAACTTTAAGCGATTCATATATTTCTTACCACCAGAATTGTAAAGTTTATAAACTTGTTAAAATATCACAGATAAATGGAAAAAGAAAGGATGACGGGAAACAATATACATCATGGTTAAGACGATGATTAGGTGTGTATCTGTATACAATCAACTAGTTAAGACTGGCAAATACATGACTAACAACCATCCTGAAATAATGAGAAGTGTTACATGACATAATGAAGTATCTGCCAATGTTGTATAGTAGAAAAGTGTGTACAGGAATTGTTAAAATACAGCATTTTTTATAACATACAGTAGGCCTTATCTACATGTTCTTGATAATATCACTTGCCTCACTTACTATGTTATCACAGAATATTACAATAATATTCACATCACTTGTATCACTTGCAATTTTATTAACAAATATTACAGTATTATATACAAGATAAAAATTGACTTGTTTGCTTTGAAACCAACCCAAACATGAACTGGTCCGGCAACATATTTTGGCCATTTGTTCATCAACAAACAAAAACTAAAACTATTTCCAAGTTTTGCTCACATGTACATGAAAGAATTCCTGTACATTCACTTTTCATTCAGTTTGATGACACGCCATGACATTGTTACCACAGAAAAGCACAAACTGCAGCATATGAATACACCATGCAAAGGATAGCTTTGCATTAGAGCCTAGCCAGAATGATTTTAATCCTAAAATTGCTGGAAACACCATTAGGATGGGGTGCATTTTATGTTAACCGAATGAATGGTGTTTCTAAAAAATAGAGTTTATCATGGAAAATATTGATAAAAAAAATTCCACGAAATATAAAACACAAAGCTGAATGAAGGCAATCTCCAAAATGAGTAATGTATCTACAGCTGCATTCAAACTTAAGAAAATTCACAATATTTAAAAATAAAAAAAGAAACAATACTGCTGATTTGTGCATTAATGCGATAACAATGGCCATTCTAGATATACCAACCAGCCTAAATATGTGTGACACTTACCAATTTCTTAGGAAAGAAAAAAAAAGATGCAAAACTGATTAAAGATATATGCAGAAGGAAGGAACAATTTACACAATAACATTTCAACTCTTAAATACTGCATGCTATAATTAATTAGGCTTGGTTCATATCAGCATTTTTTTTTTTTTTTTTTTATTTAAATAGGCTTGTCCAACATACAATTTGCAGAGTTTAACCATATTATTGGACTGATTTTTCAAAACGTTAAAAAAAACTTTTTTTTTCACGATGCACTTTCTTTTTTCCATGCAATGCTTTTTCAGGCAGAAGTCAATGTATGATCTTTCTGTTGTTATTTTTAAATTAAACTATTTCCTTGTTTGCATTCTAAATGTCAATCTCTTAAGATGGGTAAATCATATCTTTTGTAAAGCTATTTTTCAAAGTTGACAAGGAAGAGAACAAGCATCCCCACTCCTCCAACCTCAATATAAACATACCTTAACATATCCCAAAAGTAAACTTGAACCACAAAAGGGAAGAACCTGATATTTGTTAAGCTCTTCAAAAAGCACAGTTTCTGATGATTATGAACTAATATTGTTTACAGGGTTCCCACTAATGTTTCCAGAGTTTTTTTCAAGTATTTGGGGGGTGGGTGGGTGGGTGGTGGGGTGGTGGTGGGGGGGTGTTCCAGCCAAAGAACTTCATTTTAAAACCAAGTATTTTGACTTCCAAGTCAGGCTTTGCAAACGAGTTGTGTACTGAAGACTGGCTATCACTGCAGTTAACGTTCACATTGGTCACAAACAGCGGATTTACATTAATTTCAGCGAACAGATGCTAATTTCGTGACTAAAAAGGCTTTGCAAGCGTTTATTTTATCATGTTTTTCGATGTCTGCTGCATATTACATAGAAAAACATGATAAAATAAACGCTTGCAAAATGGTCTCATTTTATTAAAACATTATAACAAATCGCTGGTTTCTTACATAAATTGGTTCGTACTTTTCCTGAGTTTTTCCCAATTTTGAACAGATATCATAAAAATCACTGCATTTTCACGTCCAGGAATAGAATTTTCAAAATTTATGAGTTTTCCTTGTAGCATGGGAACGATGTGTTTAAGAAAAACAAAACAATTAGGAACAAAATCAAACATAAATAAATCCCCAGGACCAAAGGCTATTTAACTTAAAACTTAAACTTTCTCAAATGTTTAAATGGTCAGGTTATATGATGTACACTTTATTAACTTATGCCAAAATGTTTATTTTATCAACTTATGCCAAAATATGTTTAAAATTATTCACACCAGACAAGAAAATAGAAAATCAACACGAAAATTGACAACCCCAGCCATAAATCAGCATTAACTGTCATACCATAGCAGCCATATGTATGTATAGATTGCTAGGCGCTGTGCCATCGATGTTAAAATCGTCAATTTCATAAAATGTATTATAAGGATTTTTTTTTTGATTGGTTGAAGTTTCTGCCGGGTCTGTTGATTAAGCAGGTAACAGGTGCTGTCAATCATCTTGAAACACCTGGGATTGTCAACCCCTCCATAGAGGAATGTTTCTTTAACATCACCAAACAAAAAACAAGATAAAAATGACCAAACAAATTGTATAACCCTTGGGCTCCAATAATAATTTTTATAAAGCAAGTACCAACCTTCTTTGGAGAGGAAGCCGAGGAGGTGGTTGGTAGAGACATTGAGTTCTGAAGAGGTGCTGGGCCCGAACCTCGGCCAGCTGCGCCCACTGGTCGCACCGGGGAATCCTACAAGGGAGCATCATCACAAAGGTCCAGTATTGTAAGGGTACACAATAAAATGGGGAATTCTTCTATGATTTTAAATTTTCTTGAAGTAAAGTACCTTGAAGGTATTAACAGATGACTAGAAGACATAATTAAAGTGAATTTCATTTTTGCAGATGGTGTTCAACAAACAATTTATTTGTTGGATTTACTGTCCACCAACAATCTTTCCAATATACAGAGACAGTGATTATTATTGCAACACAGGACCAACCAGTTGTGGAAATACTCTTATTATTGCTTGAGACAGGAAGTTAAACCAAAACCTTTTAAGATTTTGCTAAGTTGCCGCCGTGGCTTGAACCCAGGGCCTAGTGAAGCTGGATTAGACACCCTATATACTAACATGTCTGGTTTGTTTGATTTTGGGGTTTATCATACTACCAACAGTATTTCAGTTATCTGCAGATGCTGTCCACTTGAAGCTGATTATAGTGCTTCCTTCATTGTGTATAGCATGCCATGAACACCTGGCATGATACCACACCCAGTCATATTATCCTGACACCAGGTCAACCAGTCGTGGAACTACCCATATATTTGTTTGTGCATTAGAAATGGAGCAATAGCAGTTCCATTTTTGTACGACTCCTTGGGCCTCCCATACCTTGAGCAAACGCTCTACCCATTGCGCTACCAGGTCCAGTGTCTGGTATGTAATGACAATTTAAAAGAAAAATTTTTGCTGGTGTTTTATCGTACGGACACAAATTAGGCCATGTACCATTTATTATTAGTTTTGGAAGACCCTAACAATATATCGGAGTAGAACAACCAGCACACCACAGGTCAGCTGGAAAAAACTACCCTGGAAGATGTTCCCCCAACCATGGCTTGAACCCACATGGTGGGAGGCTGAAAGATGGACTAATCTAATTGGAAAGGTAAATTTAATGTTTAAGCTTATAAAATGCTGGATAAAGCCATACCCCAGGGGAGTTGCCAAAGTAAAGGTGTTAGAGTCAATGGCTTAAATCTACTCTGACTCTAAGGCCCCTCACCCCTCCCAGTCAGGGAGAAAACTTTCCCGACTGTGCCTGTGGTTCTGCCCAGACATCCATCTGGGGTCTTCCTCCACCAATAATACCAAGACTATAATAAGTGTAACTGTGTCTAAAATTCCAAACCAAACATACCCCAGTTCCTGGTGCGGGCGAGGGTGCTTTACTCAGGTAGGACTGTTGTTTCATCAAGAATACTTGAACATCCTCAGCCGTGATCTCCGCGTCACGCTGTACTGGCTGTAATACATACAACATACATAGTTAATTATAATACACATAAGTTTATAGTCAAAGTTTGTAGTATTCATTCACTTAGTTCCTTGTTACATTTCATAGATTCATAGTTGTTTTATTATCTAATAATTTTAGTCATTATACATGACAATCAAATTTAAGTTATCATAGTTATATCTCAGAGTTATTATACACTTAGTTCGTAGTCATACTTCATAATAATTATTCACTTTTTTAATATTTATAGGGCTTTTTCTTCTTATTTATTTACTACAGCTTCCTTGTCATCATAATAAAATCATAAAAATTTAGTCACATGTCATAAATCCTTGTTTTCTGCATTTATAATTATCATACAAACAAGTCATAGCTACAAGTTCTAAACCAAAGTTTTCTGTATCAAATTTCATAATCATCATAAAATCATATTAATAACGGGAATTTGTTTTAATTATTATTCTTTAAACTAAATTTTATTTTTTCTCTCAATCAAGGCTATGATTCATCAGGTCTTTAGATCTTTCTCACAGCTAATTCCTGTTCATGACTAATTTCATTTTCTTTCTTGTTTCTTTTTTGTTCTATCAGTTCAATTCACAATCAGGCCAGATTAAGAATGATCAACATTTCCTGTGTGTATTTTTCAGTTCTTTCTCATATTTCTATAAATCTATTTCTATCTTTGTCAACAATCTGACTGTTATGTAAAATTAGGCTGTAATTTTTCATTTTCTCTCAACTTCCCTTTAAAAGTTGTAAGAAAACATTACAAGTTTTCTTCATACAGGTGCATCAAACCAATAATACAAAGGACAGATTAAATGAAATTCCTTTACTTATAACAAATACAAATCAGTAACAGAATAAAACACTGCAGAGTTTAATTACTAAAAACAACAGATATATTGTAAGTAATAAGGTAATTGTTCAATTACTATGTTTTCCTTTGAATTACTAAAAACAACAAAACTAAAAACAACAAATTTGTTTTAATTAAGAAATTGTTTAATCATTATCCCTTCTTTTGAATTTAACTATCGTTATATAATTTATCCAACATTAGTGGTTGTTTTATGGTGCCTCTTTTATCTAATGTTCTTGCTTTATTTTTAACCAAACTAACAGACATCCTTATATATTTTAAGACGATATGAAAATGATTCATCATTATTCTTTCCTTTGAATTTTAATATTTATGTTTAATTTAACAAACCTATGCCTCTTTATGTTTAATTTGATAAAGATATGCCTCTATAAGGGATCATTTTCTTTTCTTATGCTGTTACGTTTGTATTTACGACAAATGTTTGTAAAGCAATTCTGAACATAATTTTTAGGTAAAAAGTGCTATATAAATATGGTATAATAATAATAATATTAATCAAAAAATAATAAAACCAAATAAAAAGATGGCAGAAACATGAAGATACATTGTTCAATCAGACTTGTCCTAAGGCTAATTATTTCTCCCTCTTATCTTCTCTTACCATCATGGTAAACAGTAAGGATTATGTGTCATTGTTAGCTAGTTTATCCCATCACCTGCTCACCATGGGATGATATGGCTTAGGCAAATAGTGAAGATCCAGATCAACCATGTCCCTCAGTGGAACTGTCTGATCAGAAACTGCACTATTTGCTTGTAGAAGACACTAACACAGAACAAGTATAAGTTATTAACCAAATGTAGCTTTATTAAAGTAATAACATACAAATGGTAACTGCAAAGCCCTGAGATAAAGCTGCTACTAACGCCTTTACGTCACGTCGAAACCCTTTATACCTGGTACTCATTTGAATCGTCTCAACGTGACAATAACAATGGCTACCATCAATATAGGATTTGGTAAAAAATCATAGATATATGGCCTCACAAAACTGATTAACTACTATTATCTGGAATTCTGTAAAAAGGCTTAGCAGCAAATAGTGTGAACCTGATCAGACAACTCCCTGCTGTAGGTTAATCTGGATGGATTTACAATATTCGGCTCAGCCAGAGCAATCTGTGCTTAGCAGGGTGAAGTAGAGCTTACTTGCTTTATGTAAACAAACCCGTCTGTTCTATAATTAAGGATTTTTCAACAATGGACAACTCAGCATTGCTTTTGTAAATCCAAACCCTTTGCACAAAGCTAAAATAATATTACGCTCCTTTAGAAGAGTACAAAATACACCTGCTTATTCGAGCTGCTACTTATGATTAGGAAATAGTGCAAGTACTAGAAAAGCTTGTTGTCACAAAGGATTGTATAAAGAATCCTTCACTGTCACAAATAAGAAACTAAAATAACTAATGGTAATAGAAATCTTTGAATACTAATTGCTTAATCCCTCAAAGCAAACACCATGATACCTAACATAAACAAGTATCTACAGGTATACAAAAAGAAGTAGCCTGACCTGATTCAAAATTCTATAATCAATTTGTTGTTTTTTTAAAGAAATTAACTAAGGATCATGAAAGCAACTTCCAGCTATTTTAATAAAGGAAGTCCCCATTGACAAATATATATATATTCCTCTTGTTTTAACGATTGAAATATCTTTTCTTTTTTTCTTTTTTTTTTAGTTACATCTCACCAACACAGTTATGATCATATTGACGAAGTCCAGCTAACTATTCGTACAGAAGATCCCAAACTTATATCTGGGTAGAACCACCAGCACACAGCAGGTTAGCTAGAAAACATGAAAGTTCTCGCTCTGACATGGACTCCAACAAACCACAGAGATAAGTAGAGTTTTTGAACATATATATCTTTAATATTAATAGACATATATGTTCAAAAACTCTACTTATCCCTTGCAGCAAACGGGGTGAGGAGCTGAGGAGTTTCAAGTCAGTGACTCTAACAGCTCGGCCATGGGTGCCCCACTGAAATTACATTCAAACAGGCAATAACTCTGCAGTTTTTCTTTGATCGTAATGAAAAGAGCTGGTGTACAGGTTCCTTTGTGCTTTTTGGTAGTGGCATGTTGCAAAATGATCTGTTGATGACATTGGATTGACTCAAAGAAGACTAAAGATCTCAGAGTTTTAATCTGCATTCGGAACACTCGGTTAATATAGCATTTGGGCAAACACAGATAATGTGATTGCTAATCATCTTAACCTCCAGTACATTGAAAAGAAAACGGCCGGAAATTTTCGATGAAATATGAAAGAGAAACTTATAAAAAGTAACTTTCTTCATATATTTGTTTGATACTGAAATAGCTGACATGTTTTTTAACCAAATGTTTCATATCGGTATTTGTTTCGATACAAGAACCTGAACTCAGCCCTACTGCTACCCCAAACTTCGTTGTTCGGGTATAAAAAATTAAACTGAAAAAATCCTACGAAGAAAATAATATACATGCAGATGGTTAAATATATAATTCATAATAGTAAATATTATCTTCAATTTATATCAATGAGACAAAGAAAGACTAAAGACAAGTGCTATATATGCAGTGCCTTACATCAAAATACATTATACTACAGCAATGATTATGAATAGTCTAACAAATTATAATATAATATACAAATATAATAAACTTAATACTGACTAGCAATTATGTTATTATGATATTTAAGCTACTGGAGTAAAATATAATTAAGACTACTGTAATAGTTTTTTCAGACAAAAAGTATTTTCACTGAATATAGTTCTGGGCACTATTATTGTATATCATGCACTATGCTGAATAAATATACTAAACTAAATTGATGGATAATAATATCCTATTTCGAAGGTGTGGGTGAGTTGAGGATATAGAAATTATATATTTTTTTACATAATTTCTGTTAAGAATACCAAAATTCGTTGACCAGACCCAGAAAGGGGGCAGGGGCGGGGTGGAGGGGTGGGGTGGTGGTTGGATGACAAAAAACATTTATCTTTGTTGTTTTTGTAATGTCATTGGCATTGACATGTATATTTTTGTGGGGACTTTCCTTCAAACGTCCGAGAGATTATTGGTTTATTATCTGAGGGTTTCTGTATAAGACAATTCCATTTTACCACTAAAAATGGGTAAATAACCTATGTTACATTTCTAACTATACCGTTTCTAGCTATACCTGACTTTATAATTAGCTTGAACCCAGGAATAAGCTAGACCCTTTTGTTGTTAATGTTTTTGCTGTTGTGCGGTTTATCATCTATTTTTCTCACTTCTGAGGTTAGACGTATTATGATGGGCTTCCAGGTTGCATGATTTTATTTTTTTGAGGCATTCATTTTGGTTAATAACAGTAATTAAACTAATTATCAACTACATAAGGTTTTGACTGGTGAAATTCATCATCAGGAAGGGCAATTGTCAATAAACAACCATTTTTTTCTGTTGTCTTTATGATGAGTAAGGGCCTAAAATATCATACACAGCACACTAATCTATATTTTTTAAAAGAATACTTCATATGATTTACCATCTTAATAATCAATTATCAGAATTAGATTCACACTCCCACTAACATACCAGAATTAAATTAGCAATCACAAAATGAAACAAACAACACATACACACAAAATGTCCCCAAATTATAACATATTCTGAATGCATGGTTAACAAAAGTAACCACTCAGCAACTTTATATAGGCATTAGATTTTACAAGTTAAATAGACTGGACCTGGTAGCACAACCTGTAGAGTCAGCTAAAGCTCATAACACCATACCAGTTATGACATATTTTAAAGAGACATCATGCATTTAATTACTGCTCTGATTTCATTTATCCAACGAAAAGTTTGATTTATTCTTCTTAATTCAGTAACTTTCAAATAGGACCGACCTCATTAACAAAAATCTTAGTATGTGCAAAGTAGTGTGCATTAAATATCCAAACTGAATAAATGGTAAGTTTTAATTATACATGGGGTGTTTAACTAAGAACATAAAATAAAATGCATTAAATAATATTAATATGGTACAGTACAGATTTCATTCAACTGACTTTGATTCAAATTCATAATAAGCAAACATGGTAATATAATCAAAAGTTGCTGTATCTATCGTTTAAACAAACTGTTATGCATTTTTCTATGCTTCACACTCTGAAGAGAATCTACTCTACCAAAATGAATAAGCTTAAGCAGTTGATTTCTTTTGCCTACAAACACTGTAAGCTTTAAATCATACTCAGTTCACCAAGACTACATGTACAGGTAAATAAAGACACATTCAACTGGCCAATTCAAAACATTGGTAGAAATCTAGGTCAGATCTAGCGATTTCACAAAAAAAAACAACAGAAAATAAAAAAGCCAAGTCAAGAATTTTCAAATAAAAAATGAATACAAGATGCAACATGGGTATAATAAACACAATATTAACCTAGCTTGGTTTATTAACTTGAATACTACAGTTCAATATGTCCATTCTAATAAATATAAATTAAGGAATATTTAAAGACAAGAGTCAGTACATTGCATTGAGGGCTCAGTCACATGCAATATTTTTTTTTTAATTTTTAAAATCATATTTTTGTTTTACAGAAACTGGCTTACATAATAAATAAAACAAAACATTTAGAACTTCATCAGCTATTATGCCATTTCTTATGAGAAATTAAGATAATAAATCAACAACAAGAGGGCCATGATGGCCCTTAATCGCTCACCTGATGACACAGTCTTTTAGTAAGCTTAAATCTGTCATCAAGTAATTTGGAGTTATTTACTTTAGAAATCTTTGGTGACGATTGGACCATAAGTGTTGCCACTGGGTTGATAACATTTTCTAGAATTTTACCAAGTAACATACTGATTCCACTTCATATATTCAAACATATGTAAGATTTCTTACTGGCAAATATGCTGGCCAAGTTTGGTGAAGATTGGGCCATCAATGTGGCCTCTAATTGTTTTCACAAGTTTTTACTAAAAAATGTGACCTAGTGACCTACTTTTTGATCCCATGTGACTGAAAAATATACTCATCCAAGATTTCATGCAGACAAACAATCTGATCAAGTTTGGTGAAGATTGGGCTATGAATGTGGCCTCTAGTGTGTTTACATGCTTTTTCTAAGTTTTGACCAAGTGACCTCTTTTTTGAACTCACGTGACCCAATAATGAACTTGCCAAGATATCATGTAGACAAACATTCTGACCAAGTTTGGGGAAGATTGGGCTATAAATGTGGTCTCTAGTGTGTTCACAGGCTTTTTCTAACATTTGACCTAGTGACATATTTTTTGACCCCACATGACCCAGTTATGAACTCAACCATGATTTCACGAAGGCAAACATTCTGATCAAGTTTAGTGAAGATTGGGCCATAAATGGGACCTCTAGTGTGTTCACAAGCTTTTGCTAAGATTTGACCTACTTCTTGACCCCATGTTACCCAGATACGAACTCATCCAAGATTTCATGCAGACAAACATTCTGACAAAGTTTGAAGAAGATTGGATAAAATCTGAGGCCTCTAGTGTGTTCACAAACTAAAATGATGATGACAGACGCCGGACGAAGTGGTATTACAAAAGCTCCCCTTGAGCATGTTGTGCTCAGGTGAGCTAAAAACTGATAATATTTAAAATATGTTTTAAATAGGTATATTCTAATAATTATTTTTAATTATAAGTTAAAATATTTCAATTATTTTTTTAACAAACTTGTATGAGCCTTAGCTTAACACAATTTATTTTACTCAAACATTTCAATTTTCTGAATTTTTTATCAAAATTTTAACTCACAATTCAAAAAAAGCTATGTGCCTCATGTTGCATCTGTGTTAGTATAGCAACTACATTACACAGGCTTACCATGTATCTAAAACACCTCGCGGCCTATACATAAAACAGTATACGGGTCTAAAAACAGGTCGCAACATAAAACTGGGGTACATGGGAGTAACTGGTACAACACAAACAATAAAAGCAATCCTGAATGAGTTAAACAAATGGTTTACTAAACAGATGCTACAGTAAAGCTAAAATTTATATTTTATGAGATTAAAGACAATTTCATCAAATACTTATGATTTTTATAAATTTGTGAAAAAAAGGACAAAACTGTCATGTTTACCCTTTTAAAATCATAGACAAAACTGAATATACCCTTTAAAAAAAATCACAGACAAAACTGCAATATTTACACTTTAATAATACAGATAAAACAGCAATATTTACTCTTTAATAAATCAAAGACAAAACATACACTTCACAATATTAAAGTACTAAACTGATGATTAAAAAACAACAGTAAGTGATAATTCATTAATTGTAAGGTGTTTAAGGTAAAAAAAAAATATGTCAATATCACAAAACACAATGACAATAAAACAATATTAATGGCTTACTTAAGAAACTACAACAAAAACCAATAATTAAAATAAAATATGGGTAGTTAAAATGATTTTAGTTATTAATTGGGGAGAAAACAATTGGCTAGGAATGTTTCAGAGGGTAAAACAAATGGCAACAAAAACAATGCTTAAAGATTTTTCTTGCCATGCCAAATGCACATCTTGCACCAAACATAAAATAATGGGTACCGCACAGAACACCACTGAATACAGCAAATATGGAAGTCCTTCATCTCTTTAGTCAACATCTTATGCACATAGATCATTGGGACCAAGATTACTGTTTTGGTAGCAAGAGACCATTTACAATATTTATGTTTGTTTTTGACATACATTGCAACGACTATTTATGACCATCATAGCAACGTTCAGCTTTTTGGGCGCGGAAGACCCCAGATATATGTCTGGGTAGAACCACCGAAGCACCACAAGTCAGCTGGAAGATCTTATCACGTCCTTTTCCCTAAATGGGACTAGGACCCACGCAGTGAGAGGCTAAGCAGTCAGAGAAGTTACAAATCGGCGACTCTACCACTGCGCCACAGGTGCTCCTTTACAAAAGATAATTTTCTCTAAATGACGGCCTCTTTATGAGGTGCCTGTAAGTTTCCCAAGTAAGTCATACAGAGAGAACATATGTGCAAAAATACTGGTATCATTTTACTGAGGTATCCTACAATGAACACACACTTAAGGGCACTGATTGTTCCAGAAAGTTTTATGTACAGAAGGATAAACCTGAAGCTTAACGATGATAAGTGCTATTTTCATTATAACAAGTGGGTAGAACAATAGGAACATCTGTACTTTTCCATTGCAAATAGAAATCCTATTTGGAAACACAGATCAAGTTGTTACTTTTGTTCAAATAGCCTTTAAAAATTGTATCAACATTGCATAGTACCTGATTTACAGATTGTATGAGTTCTATTTAGCAGAAAAATTTACACAATGAGAATAAAATTATTTTAGAGGACAAAATTAAATATTGCAACATTGAAGAACTGCAAAGGACCAAATTAAAAGTCATATATATAAACTGATTTAAACTTAGCACAGAATGAATTAACACAATGCAAAGGATGAGCTTTTCACATCGCATAGAACCACATTGTCACATTCATGAACATGACCAGAGTTAAACCTTCCAAAGATTAAATCTACACACCGCATACATCGGATTTTAACATTGCATAGAACCAGACAAGTATATTGCAGAGGACATGATCTGGACCTGAAAAAACAACAAGAAACAACAACAACAGTATTGTCAGATACCCATGACCAATCCATTCTGTTACACTAAATTCATCACCAGTGGGATATTTAGTTCATTTTTTGCCAATTCTGGTAATGATGTTTCATTGATCGCTTCATAATCCGATGAAGATTTCAGTCCAATGATAAAGCTTGTTCTTTCAGTGTTTCGATAGACTTGTCAAAATGGCGCAGCCATTGTTATACTTCTAGTCTCCACGTCAAGAGTATGTATTTTGTAAGCTGTGTTATGATTGGCCAATTCTTGTTCTAATTAGTTCGATAAGACGACAGAAAATTTACCAATTAACCCAAGGTCGACGAATGTAGTATAACAAAATAGTCGAGCGTGGGTATCCGACGATGCAACAACAGCAACTGACGGAGAATTCCTGATTATAATAACAATTCAGACCAACAACTCCCTATCTAGACACCTACCTTCCTAGTGACGGGTTTGGAGACCATTTCCTCATAGGAGTCCTCGGGTTTCATCGTCTGTAGAGTCTCATGAAGTATTGACATCTTCTTCTCATTGTCCCAACCCATTGGGCTACATGATGGAAATAAAAAAAAACATCATTAAAATTGGCTAGTTCAGTAAAACCTCTCCAAAAGGTATGGCTGAGCAGCAACATCCTTTTAGCAGCTACAATGTTTATTTCTTCTCTTTAACTATCAGTGCATTTTATCATCTTAGCAGCACTCCCTCATATTAAAATATAGTCTTATGAAAACAAGTGTTTGCCCTCCTTTTTTTTTTATTCATGTCATGTAGGTAATCAGTAAAATGCTAAGTTGTGTTATATTAAAATCAGTAATTAACCTTGAACTTAAGATTATTTGTAATAAAATAAAATTAGACTGTTACTTTGCACTGATCGGTTATCTTTGCAGAACTTTTTTATGGTCACAATGGTGACAACCAGATGATTATCGGTGGAGGAAGATCCCAGACTGGGTAGAATGACCGGGACACCGCAGGTTTGTTTGAAAAAATAAACCCAAATGATGACCTTTTTCAATCCTGAATCTTATTTGTATTTGTATTTTGGGTTTTAAGGCGCCGAATATAAAGAAGTTTAATGTGGATAGAGCAAAATCAGCTTAAAACTAAACTATGTGAGTAAAATACAGAAAAATATTTAAAAAAAATTATCAGTCAACATTATAATGTAATGACCATATAAGAGTCCCATGTATTTTTTATAGTTTGACATTCGCCTGTCTAATAATGCTTTCAGAGTCCTTCACATCTTACCCATAAGCTTGCTACACTTATTTTTTGTAACATCACACCAATGATCCTTTTGTCTGGCTATTACCAGTGTTAACTAATGAAGTGTAAGATGTTTCCAATATGTAAAGGGTTAATAAATAACTACAGAATAAGAAAATGTGACGAGGTCCTATGAGTATTGACATACACATTTAAATGTAAAAAACACACTAGACAAAGTATTCACATATCAGTCAAATGTAAAAATTACAACAGTACTGTGACAAGACGTTATATAAATGTGGAAAAAAACAAACAACCCAGCAGTTACCATCTTAGAATGATCAGTCAGCAAAACAAACTAGATTTGGGTGCTTAAACTGGTTTTACAGAGCTCTAATCTAGAACTTTTTCTCAAATGCATACAGTAAAAAGAAAAGGACTGAAGTCTGGATATAAGTCATAGCCTACTAAGCAAATATTTATAAGACTAAGGCAAACTGTGTCGACCCAGATCAGGATTTCTTTCTGGGATCGTACTTGATCATTTACACATTAAACATACCCCAACTAATGGTGTTTCAAGCATGGAAAGAAAAAGGTGGTTTGCACATATCAAATACAATTAACATAACCTCACCTCTGTTTGGGGGTGGGGGGAATGGGGCATAATTTCGGCATAAATTCATGCTTTAGATTAAAAAAGGTAATTTTGAATACTGCTTCCATTGTTAAAAATAACAAATCATGAAAAAAACAGCACTAAATTTTTGTTCTTTTTAAATCAGTAAATAAGCACAATTGGAATTGCTGAAAATAAATAAATACCAAAATCAGAGTGAATTATCCAGATGATAAATTATGTGGTTGTTTAAGAAAAGAAAATCTGGTCCAATTTGTCGGAAACCATCTTTTAGACAGTATTATAAATCTTACATGAACACACTGTCTTTCTCCACAACATAAGCAGGAGTGTTGAACGGGAACCCATATATTCTGTGTAGTAAATATTTATGTAATAAATCACAATTCTTGTCCTCTTTTACTGATGTGTAGAATAACGCAGCACCATCTGATTTCTGGGTTAAGGAAAAAGGGATTAATATTTTCATGCAGAAAATTTTTTGATTTGGAAATATTTTCTTACAACTTACAATAATCCGCCTCGACTCCTCGCATCCTAGATTAAACTAGTACTAGACTAAAGTCTTCACTGAGCAATGCTTAGTTCCTAATTTTGCACAATGAATAACATACCGTGTCAGTATTATTTGTTCATCGGGTGCTTATGTTTATTGGGTTTATCGTCCCACCAAAACTAAAACTCAGTTATCTGGAGACGGTGTACACTTGAAGCAGATATAGTGCTGCCTTCACTGTGTATAGCATGCCGTGAACATCTCATGGTTGTCACTAGAAATATTTTGAGCAGGCTCAATTAAGTTTTGAGGAGGCTAGGCTATGCGAGCGCCGAAGGCGAGCATGGCTGCTAGGGGGGTCCTGGGCATACTCTTGACCGATTTCCTTTTTTTTTTTTTTTTCAAATTTGAGGCGGCCCGATTTTCATTTGAGGCGGTCAAATCGGCCGCCAGCCGCCTCCTAATGACAACCCTGCATCTGGCATGATACCAGACCCAGTCGCATTATCCTGACACCGGGCCAATCAGTCGTAGAACTCCCCTTATAATTGCTTGAGCGTTAGCAAGGGAGCTACACCACTTCCATTTTTAACGACTTTATTATGTCATAGCCCAGGATTAAACCCGAGGCCTCCCCTACCTGGAGCCGACACTCTACCGATTGTGCTAACAGGTCCAATACGCTTCAGTTTTGAGAATTGAATTCTCAGAGGCAGTCTAGAAAGCCTTTAATACTGGCATAGGTCACAGAAACTACTGCTTGATAAAAGCTATATGAAAAGTTGGTTTTGCTTTTAAAGTACATTACAGGACACAGGCTTGGTTATTATTGCTGCGTCCAGCCACTTTTATGATGGAAGGTCCAAGGCAATTGTTTGGCTAGATGCATGATTACAGCACAATGCATGAAATACGTGAACACAGGTTCTCTCCTCAACTGGAACTTAAACCCACATAAGTTAGTGACCAAGACATCAGGAGAGTTACAGACTGGCAAGCCTTCCTACAAGACCTCAGGCGCCCAAGTCAAAAAATGTTTCCAAATATGTATTCTGTGAATCCAAGACATTGAAAAAGATATTATTTAACTAGTCAGCAAACACAAAATTACAGATTGTTATTTTACAGGTGCCACAAATTGGAACAGATACTCCTGAATTTTTGTTGTAAAACTGACTGTCATGCTGAGAATAGTCAAAGGATACACTTCAAACAAAAATTTCTTATATGGCTTTGGATAAAATCGAAATGCTCTTCTTTAAAGTCGTGTTCTTTTTCCAATGTCGAGATTGCATCTGCCTGCAATGAACAAGAAAAGAAAGCAGTTAGAGATTTATCAAAAGAAGTTTGTTCAAAAGAGCCTTGAACAATTTTCTCACATTATTTGACCATCACTGGAGCAGGTATATTTGACCATCACTGGAATAGAGACTTTTTAATTATATAAAGTCAACAAAATTAACACAAGTCGCCCGTGGCAACTTAATATAAGAGGGGACATGTCAATTTTATAAAGCTTGTCAACTGACAGGCAAGTGTTCTGAATCTTGAAAGTAAATTCCAAAAGAAACTGGTTGTATTTTGCGCAGATGGTGCCTCCAATTACCTTAAAAACTTTGTTGTTGTTGTTCCTAAACCAAACTTTGGGCATGAAAAATGTGTTTTGGGTCAGTGAATCTCCAAATGTTACACGTCTGAATGGCATGTAATTATTAGATGTAAATCTTGAAGACTTTAAATATGTAGATAGCAAAAAAAACATAATTGAGGTATCATTCAGTTGATGCTTTTGTTCTTGAAATACATCGCAGTAACCAATTATGATCATTAAAGCGAAGTCCAGCTATTTGGTGGAGGAATACCCCAGACATATGTCTGAGCAGAACCACTGGTGCACTGCAAGTCAGCTGGAAGACCTTCCCACATTAAATCCTTTGCCCAGAACTAGACTCAAACCCACACAGTGAGAGGCTAAGCAGTCACAGGAGTTACAAATCGGCAACTCTACCACTACACTACGAGTGCCCCACCATTCAATTGATGACAGATCTCTATACAAATATCTAGGTAGATCAAGAGAAAATATAAACATCTTGCATGTAAGTTTTTTTGTCCAACTGGGGCTTGAGCTCATTCAATGATGTGAATATGGGTCAACTCTACCCACTTAAACTTATTTATCGTGTACATCAATGAGTAGTCATTATGTTGTAGAGACTGATTAGGTCATGACTATTAATTACGAAATTCCATGGTTAAATCGGGAGTTTCTGTTGCCAGAGGGGTAGGAAGACATTATCAAGCTGTAAACTACATGTGTCAAAGAATAATCAGATTGTTTGTTTATTTGGTTTATCAGATTTACTTGAAGCAGATATAGTGCTGCCTTAACTGTGTACAGCATGCAGTGAACACATTATCGATTTTACTAACAGATCCGGTTCAGATTGTAGAGTAACTCTAAACTACAGTGCTAAAGTATCAAACCACTGGTGGACCTTGGTTATGACTAAAATTAAAAGAATGCCAAGGGTCTAGTGCACCTTTCTCAAGGTGTATAAAAGGCTGTATCCGACAGTTTGGGCCACATTTTTTCTTCCTTAGACAAACATATCAATCCTGTATCTGTGGCAGTAAGCTGTTTTTTTAACTCAGAAACATGTGACCACTTACTTTGGAAATCATGTTAATGATTAGAATGAATATTTAGAGCAATTCTTGTTCTAAATTTGTACTGTCCTAATATTTGAGGTAGTGTTCAATATTGTCTTCACTGAGACTTAAGCTTGAGTTTTTGTAAAAGTTAACCAATATTTCCTCCAGAAGGGTTATGTTTTGTTAATTGTATTTTATAGTGGCAAACTGTTGGATACCACCTTTCACACATACACTTTCTTATAGTATATTTTCAAATGAAATGATTACAATCATAAAGGAACATACCTTGGTTATAACTACAATTAAAGGAATTCCTAGGTTCTGTGACAGTATCTGTTCCCCAAGGGGTAGTACAACTTTCTCTTCATCTGTGTGGGTAGGGGCCTGGGGGTGAAGCGGGTTCACGTCCCGTCTTAGTGGTGTCTGTGTCTGCCCAGTTGTGTCATCCGGTTCTACATACTCTTGGTAGTAATAGATCACTGCAAATAAATAAATAAAGTAAGTTAGTTAAAGACTAGGGAAAATGTCTGTCAAAAACCATGTTACAAATTTGCAGACAAAAGGAGTACAACTCAGGCTTAACTTCTTTATTTCTCCACCAAACAATTTATACCTGTTTCTTGTTTGCTTGTTTATTGTTGTTTTTGTTGTTGTTACATTGCACAGACACAATTATGGTCATAGAAGCAGCTGCTGGTGCCATTGATATAATGGACATATACACAGGTATATCAAATACAGTAAAAAAAAGAATCTTAAAAATTTAAGTTATTCAAAATGACAGTTTTTCCCATTAGGAATATGACTATAAAAACGGCTATATAATTGACAGGAAAAATATCTCTGGTTTGTTAAGGCAATATTATTCACAAACAATATAGGACTTATTCAAAGGATTATGTAAAATGAAACACACACACACAAGTATGTTGAAATGCAAAATATTTTGCCATGCATTTATTAACATTTTCTGTTTATTAATATTAATCAAGTTCATTACTGTTTCAAATGCGCCATTGCAATTATTTCAAATAAAGATAGTACATAAGCTTTCTATTATGTACTTATACCAATATATATTATTAGGACAGAATAACTTGGATCAAATGTTGAATCTAAAAAATAGGTAAATAATCTCATTTTCTGTATAAATTTTCCTCCCACCTAATGACATGTCATATGACTCATTGTGCAAAAAGCTGCACTACATACAGGAGAATAATATACTGTCTCATACTAATAGTGTTGCTTTGTTAACTTCTGCATGCATACAACATGCTGTAACATACATCTCCAGCTGTTGCCATCATTCTCATTACTTCAGAATTGACCTGTTGCTTCATCTATCTACTGAACCTGTAGTGTATCTCTTTCATTTGATTGCCTGTACCAAAGGATATTGAGCTTAGAAGACAGTTAATTATGTATCTGCTTTGACCTGGCAAGATTTAGAAATTACCATGCCAGTTAAAGCCTAGTTAGTTAAAATTATAAAATTATAATTTTAACTAACTAGGCTTTAACTGGCATGGTAAATTCTAAACAGTATATGAACTTTGAATTTATAAAAATTATTTAATAAATATGTCACTCTTCAGACTGTGTACAAATACAGCATCCAGTGAAACAAGTTACATGTCCAGTAACCAGCATAGGATAATCATAGAGTGATTAACTCTTCCTCCTTTGGGTCACAACAATTATGTACTGCAGTTATTAACACCAGCTCTTGCTGTTGCAAAATGTCAACTTTTTAGAAGCTGTGAATAACACAGTGCTTTCAGCTTGCAGTTTTTTTTTCTGTTCCACTTATTGTAGGGGGACAAGAAAACTCCAATACTAGCCTGATATTCCACCTGTTGGGATTAATTTTAAATCACAGTAACAATGTAAACAATGTAAATTTAATTATTTTTTATTTTTTACCCAGTTTTAATCTTTCTTCATATCCCTTATTTTTAGCACTCAATGATTTTTTGCCATGTCAGCCTGTGTTAAACCCAACATAACATCAAGTAAAAGATTTATATATCAAAAGCATATCTGGCAACACGCACAATGTCACAATCATACAGGATTTATCACTGCCTATTTTGATCTCACAAATCAATACAGTTCACCTTTCTAAATTGAAAACTGTAATATAAAAAGTTAATATTTCAATACAATGATCAATGTAAAGAGGTTCATATGAATGCAATTAACATAGCTTCTGCAAAAGAAACAAATGTTTAATCATTATAAACAATCCACCTATTAGCAGCCAACTGCCTTCATAGAAAAGGCATAAACACATGTATCTTATAGGCTTATTTTGTTCACTATGAAACGAGCAGTTCTTTGTTCATTTACTCAGTATGTTTCTTTTGATTCAATAGTTAATTTAGACTATTTTGTTGTTGTTTTTATTTCAGAAGGTGTTCTTAAATATTGTGCACAAAGACTAGTAATAATGTATTTTTCACATAGATAATAAAGGAAGAATGATGGGACAATTCAATGTATCTGTATTACTTTCTACAGTTGCTAAATTACAATTCAAAGAAATGCGATTTTTTATTGTTGGGGATTTTTTCTTGAACACATTACATTTTGACACGGTGAATGATGTTTGTTTGTTTATTGGGTTTATCATCCCACCAACAGTATTTCAGTTATCTGGAGACGGTGTCCACTTGAAGCAGATATAGTGCTGCCTTCACTGTGTATAGCATGCCGTGAACACCTGGCATGATACCACACCCAGTCACATTATCCTGACCAGTCGTGGAACTACCCTTATATTTGCTTGAGCGTTAGCAAGGGAGCTATGCCACTACGATTATTAACGACTTTGGTATGTCGCGGCCCGGGATCGAACCCGGGGCCTCCCGTACCTGGAGCCGACGCTCTACCGATTGCGCTACCAGGTCCGGTCACGGTGAATGATGCTGCATATGGTCACTAAAAAGGGAGACAGAAACCATGTCTTCCATCAATTATAACTAATAAACAACTCTATATTAACACAAGCTTACAGCTTTGTTCGAAGTCCCTCCTATCTTCTGGGGCCAACCTAAGCCTGTCTATATGTTTGCTCAGTACGGTAGCCCAGCGGTTCAGTGACTCTATAATTCCCCACGGTTGGGCCATGGACGCCACCAGGAGCACCACTGTGTGCTCAAAGTTCTCCTCAGTCAGTGCATACTTCAGTAGACCTGTATGATTCTGGTCTCCATCTAGAGCCCACAGTCCAAGCCTAGTCTGGTCTGGAAAAAAGGAATATTGGTTGATTTTGTGTGAACTCAACATCAGGGTAATTATAGTAAGGTGCACTTTTTTGTAGCTTGCAGATAAATATGTTGATAGAACTATGTCTTACCCAAAGCTGGAAGATCTCTCCACATAAAAGTTCATGCCCCTTCCAGTTCTTGAACTAATGTTCTCAGGGGTCGATAAGCCAGCAACTTTTATAGCTTGGCAAATGGTACCCCCAACCTGTCCTTGCGAATATGTAGCTTATTTAATTAAAAAGCTTTCTTTCATTTTTATTTAATGCACCTTTTTTTCAACTGATGTATTTTCCGAGAAAGCAATTACTACTTCTTGATGTGTGATTTCTAATTTCTTTATTTTACACAAGAATCACCATGCCTGTCGTATAAATTATTGACTTAATTATAATTAAATGCGTTATTCAACAGTTTATATATCAAATACAGGTAACAACATCTTACTTCAACTTTGGGCAATTCGAGCATAATTTCTGCATAAACTCATACTTTAGTCTAAGTAAAGACGATTTGGAATATAGGAAAAATCCCCCTAAATATTCATTCTTTCCAAACCTATAAATAACCACAATGATAATCTCTGCCAAAAATAGATATCGATTTCAGCACAGATTACCTGAATGAAAATATTACAAGATCTCAAAAGAAAGTTGTGATGTAGTTTTCTCAGTTTAAAAATAGCTATCTCTGGGTTTTCTCAGTTTAAAAATAGCTATCTCTGCAGTGTGGCTCAGATAGAAAATACCCGTTTGCAATGATGCACAGATCTTGGGCATCAATGGGCATTATTTTGCAGGAGCTTTTCAGGTAAAAACGACTAACGTGGGGTTATATGATAAAAGAAATTGGTCCAATCTGTTGGACAACACCTTTAACAGTTACTTTTAAGTAATGAAATTGATTGTACCATCTCTATATTCATCCTTGACGTTCAAGTAGTAGTATTCCAATCCTAAACCTTTCTTGGGCTCTTCAACACCCTGTAATTTGGCAATCAGCGTTGTTTTTCCACTTTCATTGTCACCTGTAAACAATGTATTATTATTATTATTATGTCAACAGGTCATTGGTTTATCAAAATTAATACCAACCTCTCAACAATCCATTATACTTAGGACTTTTTTTATATTATTTCCATCTTGTTTTAATCGCTTTAATTGCTTTATATATACCTATATACTGTATATTACCTCATCTTGTACCGAAGGTACCTGGGATGAAATGAAATAATGTTCTGTTCCAGTAAGTTTAGGAAATTGATAATGACTTGGACTAGAAGAATTGAAAATAAGATTAAGCAAGCAATGTTAAAAATTTCTACAGAATTGTAGACATGTGGAGACGTGCTGCAAATCTCTTATCTTACACAATGTTATTATTCAATTATTGTCAGGAATATGTTATATCTGTTAGTCATAAGAAAAAAACAACAACAAACTGTTAAAGAAATAATGTAATTATGTGAATATAATTTATGAGCTTAAAACAACAACAAACTGTTTAAGAAATAATGTAATTAAGTGAATATAATTTATGAGCTTAAGTATATATAATGTTAACATTGGTATATCACCCTTTTTATATGCAAGATACTGTAGCTGTTTACACTAAAATAAATATTCATATACCCCTATACAACATTTTATGTTCTTCTTATAAGACCCAATTGACTTTCAACAAAACAAAGTGATTAAAATACTTTATTACTTACCCAGAAAGATTACTGACTTGGAAGTTGGCAACTTTGAAGCTGAACTTGACTGGACTTCACTTAGAATGTTTGCCCTGTAAACATAAACATATATGATAAACATAAAATAATATTATTGTCCCCCCTTCCTCCCCACCAGATGTCTTAAAGTGTGTGGTATTTTTTCTGGAAAAGGACACTTAATGCATGACAGGTTCTACTTAAACATGCAAAGTAATAAAATTAAAAACTTATCTTTTATTTAAAATCAATTCAATGCTAAGTTTAATATTGACTGGTAAGTCCAATAATCTCTGGTGTTCATATTTAAATTTGTACTTATTCAAAAGTAAATTACAGACTGCAGAATTAACTTTTATTCATTGTCAAAAAGAAATGATCACAAGATGGTTGTAAATCTTCAAAATAATGTTGCATACTGGCTTAACATTAAATATATGCATTGACAGTATGGATGTTGTGCATTGTAAGCACCAATAGAAATTCCATGACTTCTGAGCAGCAGTAAAAGTACCCAGCTAATGTCTTAATGAAAAGGCATAAATTTATCAATGCTACAATCAGTAGAATGACTTTGGGGGAGGGGGGGATTAAGAGACTTGCTTGTTATCCACGATTGGGTAAAGAGATTTCCCAGGCATATGCCAATGACGTTTTGACCCGGCATCATGCTAAACATAGATTACTGGCAGGTATTTCATTTAAAAACTTGAAGCTATAGCGGGTAATTATAATATTTTAGGGGCTTTATAGCAATTAACATGATTATGATAATTTTACCCTGGTCATCGTGATAAAAATTGGACAAATTGCACTTTGCTCTGCTAATTAGTAAACGTAAGTAGCCAGGAAGTATTAAGGTGGAACACTGGTAACTAATTGATGCTGTTAGATAAAGGGAAGGCAGGCATTACACAGCTTGATTGTGCAAGTTAATTCGAAGTGACCTTGTAACACCACAGCTAATTACTGCTTATAGCGACATCTGGTGACCTCCACAGGAAGTAACACTTGTAGGGAAAAAACTAGGGGCATATGTGAGATAAGGGCAGTATATCGCACCGCTGCTAGTCAAAGGGCACTGTGGCGCAACAGAAAAAGGGCGTGGCACAGCGCCACAGTGAAAAGGTCTAGGAGAACCACTAAATATAGGGAAATATAAATAATGTGCATAAAAAATAATTTTAAATGAATTTTGAGCTCTATGAATTAAATAATATACCAAGTCGCTTAACAGACATTATTGTCACTTCATAATTTATACATTATATATAAGAATAGATGTCTTCAAGCTGTAGTTGTATCCAGATATATGTCTGGACTCTTCCTCAACTAATAATTAGCTGGATGTCGCCAACATGACCATAATTGTGTTGGTGCAATTAACAAAACAAAAACAAAAATGATAAAACCTCTTCAACTTAGAACGAAAATGCAGCAATGGATGATCATTATTTTCAATAGCAGTTTTTTTTTTTCAACATTGTAAGACTCCATGTCAAAATAATCAACTGTGCAAACCCAGCAGATGAACAGTATGGGCACTTCAGTTAGAGGGGGTGGGGGGCTACTGTTGATAAACAAAAAACTACTGATGATTTCAATGAGTCATTGCTATGAATTTTACTTCCAACCAATTCCTAAATTAGCTAAACTTTCGTTCAGCTATGTGAATGTCTACTTCTGACTTTCAAGGATTGTTTAAATAATAAAAGTACTGCATTTGTGAGGAACTATTTCCTCCTACTAGTAATCAATCTCAGACAAGGTGGGTGGGGAGTGATATGTCATGCCTGCATTGCAACTTTGACAACAACCCAATCTTCATTTGTGTGCTTTCTACTGTATAAAGATCAAGTTTCCAGAATCCACTGGCAGTAAAATGCAGCAAACTAATTCGAACTTCATCTGAATGCGTCATTTTTATCGACTTTGTGAAAAATAACAAGAAGCTTGTTGCTGAATCTGGAAGTGGTAATGTGGGTGTCACTAGTGAAAAAATGGTGATACGATGACATCTAAATGCAAAGCATATCAAAATTTGGACAAAAGACTTTCAGAAATACCATAGATTCTGTGACTCGCCGCCATCATCTCCCTCAACGGAGCCTAGCCTATCTTTTCTATCGCCTGTGGGAGCCATATTGAATCGAAAGCTCCCGGATAAATGTGATGCGCGCATGCGCAGAATAATAAATTTACGAGTAATGGTTCGTGGCGTGATGATTCATTCCAACGTAATGTCAACTAAAATAAAGGTCAATAACTCTATTCTGCCATGTGTTATATATGATTTTATAATTGACATAAATAAATAGACTTAAACTGGAACCATTTCTTTCATTATTGTATTTTTTATGGCTTTAAAAGTAAAACCAATCTACATTTAGGGGGAAATTCGTGTGTAAATAAACTTGACCGGAAGTTGAAATTGGGTCACTTGAAGAGTTCACATTTGTTTACAAATAATCGGCGCCTTGAACGAAGCTTTCACTGCTGTAAATATATAACCTTAAGCATCGCAAAGTTATATTTATTGTTGAAAGCAACAAATTGGATCATACTGTACGTGCTGTTTGTGTTGTTTTACCTTTAAAATTGTTTTCCTTTGAGTAACTAAAGTCCCATCATCATCACATCTTTATCAGCATCTGTTCCTCCCTTTAAAATAATTAAATAGTAATAGCCTGTAACATTTTATAATTAGTGACTGATAATCTAAGAAATATATTCAAAATTCATTCACCGATCATCACTCATAACCATCTTTACTGTCATTCGGGTTCAAAACTATGACCAATGCTCACTATTTCACTCTGTATTTGTCCCAGGGCCCTCTTCAAGTAGCTTGGCTTGAAAGTGAACCAAGGACAGGTGGTCTATATTTTCTTGCTTTATTGGATCAGCCACGCTTTTACGGCTTTCACACCCTTCTCTTTGTGCAGATATCATATCACATTTTGTTGTTTTCTTTTTATATTAATATTTAAGCAAATGTAAATATATAGGAAATTAGTTTCACAGAAAAGTAACTTAAGTCAAGTTAACAAAATTTGACATTATCCTAAATTTGACTGTGTGGTGTTTTTAAATTCACTTGCATCATGTTTCATAGTTAAAAGCTTAAAGTAGTTAACAAAATAGTTTATGCAAGTAAGCATTATTTCACAACCACACAGACAAATGATCTTAAAACATAACACCAGTATATCGTTATTTTATTATGCTCAATGAATTGTTGACATTGTTGCCATGTGACACATTTTAAATATACTTTATGACAATATTGGTGCTGACATCAGCTGTATACATCAGAAGTAATTACTTATGCCTTTCATCTGGTGCTTATGCTGAACTTTTCTTGTTACTGTGTTTCGCTTTGACAATAGGCTGCCTAAATATAATGGATACCCTTTTGTAATTGTCATTTCCTTGTACAGATTTTTCACAAATTAGGTTATTTCATACCACTTCCACTAGTAGTACTATTCACTGAGCTTAAATAAATCAATTGGTAGAGCAGTCAACAAGGAATTGGGACATCTGTTGTTTAAATTCTAATGGAGCCTAACTTTTTCTGCTCCTGTTACATTTGGTTTTTTAACTGGAGGTTTTGGTTTAAGCATCTTTAAATGATGGTTGGTGAGGCATTAAATAATTAGGTTCTATCACATAGAGGCAATTTTGCAACCAGTCAGCAACTTGCACCCAGGAACTTTTGCTAACAGGGTGAATGATCCACTGACTGAGCTAACTGAACCACTAACAGTTACTCATTCTCTCACTTTTATCAAGCCACAGTTTTATATGACACGATCTTTAAAAACCTCCGATTATTTTAATGCATTTATTTTTATCATTTCAGGACAATGGATTACAGTTTTAAAAAATAAAGCTACCAGTAATCAGCTACTCAGAGGTGTTCAGAATTTTCTTCGTACAAGACAAAAGCTCTGTTTAATTCATAATTATTTAATCATATTAAAAATTTAAACAATCGAAACTTCACTTACTGTGAAGCAGAGAGACACAATGGACTTTGTGTTAGTTGGAGAACAGCGACCAGGAAAGACAATTTATGGCAGTAGTTGGGAGGACTCTCTATTTTCGAGTCTGAAGCTTTCATCAGATGATGGATTGCAGAGAGTTCAAAAGTTGTTAAAATCGGGAGTAGACTTAGAATATTGTTACCGTGGAGTTACCTTTCTTGGAGCAGCATCTTATCTTGGACGATATGACATTGTTAATGCAGTAATACAGTTTATACTACAGGTAATTGCAAAAGAGACAAACTTGTCAAGATAGTGTTTAAGCCATTCAAGTTAATGATGTATGAATTATAATCAGTAGAAAAATGTTTTTAAATTAACTTTAGAGCTTCATGTAATTAGTGATCTCATTTAAGGTGTATTGTTTTCTTTTTAACATTTGTCAAAGAATATCACTGTAAACATAACAATCAAATGATTTCATTAAAGTATGAAATAAATAATCAGTTGTAAATGTGATATTACTGTTTATCTTTATAATATTTATATTATTTATGTGTATACTGTTCACAAGATTGATTGGCTTGGTGGGGAAGTTGCCATAGACATTCATCTAATTTAATGAAATTTAATTTTCAAGTATTAATTTGTTTACTGCTCAAGAGACTGATGTAGATGTGTGTATGTGTGAAGTTCCAGTATTTTAATTAACACAAATGAACTTTATTTTCTATTTTTTTAATTCATGTGTCAGTTTCAATAAATTTATATTTATTTCAGAATGATGTGTTACAACTTCCAAAGAAAGCTCAACTTCTGAACTGCTACGACATCAATGGCTATACAAGCCTTCTCTTAGCCATTAATGGCAACCACCTTGACGTTTGTCGTCTGCTTGTGGAATCTGGAGCAGACATCAACCTCCCACATCAGGCTTCGAAACAGACACCTCTCATCGTGGCCATTGAGCATGCACAGCTTGAAATCACAAACTTTCTCCTTGATAATAATGCAGATGTTCATATTGTTGATAATGTGGGTATTAGTCCACTGTATGCAGCTATCAAGTGCAAAAGTTTGGATACAGTGCGGCGCCTCATTGAAGCAGAGTGCGACGTCAATATAGGTAGTCAGGATCATGCGCCAATATTTCTAGCCACAAGGATTGGCCAGCTTGAGATTGTAAAGGTAAATCTAAAATTGTGTAGATTTGTGCCTAACACAGTTAACTCTTTACTTATTGGAAACACCATTCGGCTCATTTACATAAAATTAATATACCCCACCCTAATGGTACCGGTATTTCCAGCAAACACACGGATAAAATATATTATTATTATTATTGTTGTTATAATTATTTTTTTTATTATTATTATAGTTATTTTTATTATTGTTGTTGTTATAATAATAATAAAAATTAATATTATTATTATTGTTATTATTAGAAACATATATTCATAAAGTATAGCTTGCGTATAATAACCCCGACTTGACCTTTATGCAAGAATATATTATCTATCGAATACAAACGCAAAATTAGTTATCGATAATGCAATCGCTGACAGTCGGGTATGTTTGCCGAGGTGGAAGGAAGGCTTGGTATTGATCGTATATAGGTGTGAGCTAGATCGTTAATAGATGCTAATATTAAAGGTCAAGTCGGGGTTATTATACGCAAGCTATAGTTATCATTACAATATTTTTTATTTTGTTGTTTTCAGATGTTATGTAAAGCTGGTTGTTATAAAGATGTAAGAAACAAATATGGTGTCACTTCAGTGTATGAGGCAGCACTTAAAGGTAGGTTATAGTAACTTGTTACAGTGGAACTGTTGTTCAGTGGTGAGATCTACAATGCACGGTAAAACATTCACAGATTCTCATGTCATACATAAAATAATAAAGATAAGCAAACAGTCCAGATATACAAAAGAAAACATTAGACAAAGTGTAAAAATTGTTTTGATATGCAAAGAAGGCTCTTCTAGTTTTCCTAGTTTTTCCTTTTTGTATGTGTTGCTACCTTTCCCTATTCATAAACCCCCCCAGTATTTCTAGTTTTTCATTCAACATAAAATGTAAAGAAAAGGTTTTGCCATTGCCTTTATGTATGGTAATTGAATAGAAGAACACACACCAAGTGTAATATTTGTCCTCTAAAGAAATCCTTCTTTTTGCTTCAATATTGTAAGCTTTTGCTACTTTTTTCCCCTTTTGGGTAGTTTCTTTTCCCACTTTTTACCTTGTTTTTTCAATGATACTGCAGGAGAGCCTGACTTTACTATATTCGTGTCTTCTCTGCACACATAAAACCATTCTTAACAACTATGGCGTGCCTAGGTTTGATGTGGGTATGATATGGTCAGTTGTTGAGAAAGAACCTAATTGTGATATCATGTATGCAGTGGAAACTGTTACCCATGAAACAAAACAATTAAAAACAAGAATATGACGTTGCTTTCTCAGAATGCTCCCTTAGGGGATTACGTCTCTAACGTCTCACAAATAAAGATGCCATTTCTACATCATTTGGGACAGAAGACTAATTAATAATTACACTGAAAATCAACATGAAAAATTGACAGCAGTAGCAAGAGGGCTGCGGTTCGAGTCCTGGCTTCATGTTGATTTTCGGTGTTATTAAAAAATGAAGTTTTTGACATAGAAAACTGGCCATAAAGAGTAATGTTTCAAAAAAGCATTTAAACCCTCCTTGTGTTTGACGTTTATAAGCACACCATGAAACCCATCAAAATCGTAAAATAGGTTAAAACAACATGTTTGAAAGAATTATAAAGTCATTAAAATACATTTGAAATACACAAATTCATAAAGACATTTATGCTAAAAAAATAATATCTATCCGACAGTGAGAGACATTAATGAATTTTCACCCATGAATAATCCCTAAATGCAAGTAGGTCCTTCCATTTGTTCTACTCTGGTTTTTATGTTTGTGCTCTTTGGAGTGTATGTTGACTTTTCTGCCTTTCTTGTGATACCCGGCTTAACCATCATCAACAAACATTTCCATTTTCTCTTTTAAATAACAAATGTCAGTATTTTAATGGGCTTTAAGCTTATATTAATGCCAAAATTGTCGCTCAAAGCTGGATTGAAAAATAAGTATTGTATTATTGTAATTGTATATGTGAGTCATAACTATGAGAAGTTGGGGGAGGGGATTTAGTCCTGCATGAAGAATTTACAAGAAGGAATTTGGGTGCTTATGCTTAAATGAATGGAAGAGATTTTGCAAAGGAGAGATTTTGTCGTTTCCCCGATTCACGGTCAACCCTGCCTATGTTTCTTTGCTATAGGCCAAGTTGAGGTGCTTGAGTATCTACTGGAGGAATGTTGCAGCCCAAACATGGCAGACATGTATGACCAGACTCCCCTGCATGTGGCCGTACTGCAGGGTTATCTCCCTTGTGTAAAACTTCTTGTGGAAGGTAACATATCTGTGATAGTTCTATATATAACATGACTATATAGAGAAGTGAATTGCAGAAGTAATACTGGTTTGAAGTTTGTTAGTATTTTATTGTCTTTTTCAGTGTGACTTTCTGTATAGAAATGTATTTTATAATAATATATTGATAAAAATGTGATAAATTGTGCCAACTGTACCAGACCTGGTAGCGCAATCGGTAGAACATTGGCTCAAGGTACGGAAGGCCCAGGGTTCGAACCTTGGCTGCGACATAACAATGTCATAAAAAATGGTAGTGGAATAGCGCCCTTGATAAAGCTTCAAGAAAATATAAGGGTAGTTCCAAGACTTGTTGGCCTGGTGTCAGGATAATGTGACTGGGTGTGGTATCATGCCAAGTGTTCAAGGCATGCTATACACAGTGAGGGCAACATATATCTGCTTCAAGTGGACACTGTCTCCAGATAACTGAAATACTGTTGGTCGGAAGATAAACCCAACAAAGAAACACATGCATATACATGGAATTGCAATGGGTATGTTGCTATAATTAATGAACAAAAAGGATCTGACACGAGTTGTCATCTAATACAAACATTTATTAAACACGTTCAGGAAAAGTGATAGTTAGGGAGCCTATGTGCAATTTTATGAAATTTTAACAAGTATACTTGGTGAAATAGTGGTACAACATGATCTTCATTATGTCATGATGTTGGATGACTTCATAAATTAAAAAGCTTTATTACACTTGTTTAATATAACAAAATATGTAATAGTGTATTGAATGGAAAACAAAGGGAATCATGTGATAGATAAGTATTTAAAATAACCTTATGTCATTCAACAGCTGGAGCCAACTGGAAGTTGCGCAACCAGCACAGAGAGACTCCAATTGACATTGCCATGACGACAGGGAAGCATGAGATTCTGGAATATTTTCTAGAGGAAGGCATTGACATTCTGTCCAGAATGTCTCATCCAAGCAGGTAGGTTCTGTTTCTTCACTTTTTTTTAAAGGGTCTTCATAGTGCTTAAATAAATTGAAATGTTGTTTTGTTGCAAAACTGCAGCCTGTTTACATTTCAAAATGTTAACAGAAAAAGTTTGACAATTAACACAGGTTTGCTTTGGGTTTTTATCCAACATGTGCAAAAATAATCAAACATGCTACCGGTATATAATTATCAAGGTTTTAGTTATGGTAAACTGACAGTGTGATAAATAGGATGGATATATTTAGAATACTAACTGCAACAATAAAGTACTTTTCAGAAGAAGAAGAAATATTTGTTTAGGTCTTTCTTATCATTTTTGAGACATGTTAATAAAACAAATTTCCCTATTTTTAAGTGACCAGATAATTGTTTATTTCTCCTAAAGAAAATTATAGATATAGAGAACGTACAAGCAATTATGTCAATAAACTGTATGCAGGGATTGTAATTGGGTGTCTGTGGCGTAGAGGTAAAGTCGCTGATTTGTAACTCCTCTGACTGCTTAGCCTTCCACCGTATGGTTTTGACTTTGGGGCGATGGACTTAATGTGAGAAGGTCTTCAAGTTGACCTGTAGTGCAACAGTGGTTAAACTCGGACATTTGTCTGGGTTCTTCCTCCACCAAAACAACTGGACGTCGCTGTTATGATCCTAATTTGTCACTGTGATGCCTCTAAAAAAACAAAAAAACAACAGAGATTGTCAGACTTTTGTGTTAGTTTACATAACATCACATCATTGCTGCTAAAAATATCCAAACTTTGATGCCCTCCTCTCTATTTGCATACAGTTTGAAGCCCCTGGTTGCAGTGTTTGAGCAGGGTCATGTGACCACACTACAGGTCCTGATCAGGGGCTGCGCCAAGATGCCCATCCCTCACTGTCTGGGCGTGCTGCCAGTCTTCAGGTGAGTCTAGCAAACAAACTGGTATGAAACCTAAATTGAAATGTTTGTTTAAAATAAAACACAATAGACTTTCAGCTGTTTTCTTTGACCCTTTAGATGCTGGAAGCACCGTTTACCCTAAAGGTGTTTCCAGCAAGGAAAGTGTAAGTTGATTGGAAAACAAGTTCTTTCATCTTACATCGTGGAACCAGTACACGGGAAGGAACAACTTGTAATCTAGATTGCTATTTGATCTGATATGATAGGTTATTGTATGACATACAAAAGCAGGTTCATGGTAAAATTGTTATTTATACTGTCATCCTTATTATCTTGAAGATTTCAATTATCTGCACCTTATAGCAGTCATACTGCCTGTTCATGCAGTTGAACATCAGGGGCATGTGTCATTTCCGATAGAATTTCTTGTTAGATGACTGCATTTTACTGTTACCCAATGCTTCTGTATTGTTCATATATGCTAGTGTAACACTTGGAATTTACTAAATGATTTACTAATTTTTGAAGGTTAGTTTTTCTGTTATGTTATTATTTTTTGCTAGTATTGTTTACATATGAAAAAAAAAATTATAATCATCGTGTGATTAAGCCAATTATGAATATAATTTAGTCTTAGAACTCCAGTATTGTTTAATTTACTCTTATATAATAAGCAAGTTACCTTTTTGTTACCAGCAAATGTTTAAATCATTTAAATTGTTGTATAAATGTATTAAGGTGGCAAATTTTTGTTGTTGAATTTTATATTTGATATTATATTTATATTTCTGGGTATAATAAATGTCAAATTTTGCAATATAACTATTTAGGAATTGCAAATAAATGTTTAAAAATCCTTACTTATATTTCAGAAACAATGGAGGCCTTCTTAGGCTTCTTTTACTCTCAGGAATTCAAACAGTACCTGGAAATCTATTGGTCATTCATAGCAGCCAAAGTAAGGAGGATGCTGATTGGCTGAAGGAGTTTACCCACAATCCCCGGAGTTTACAAGACATTTGTAGAATCAGAGTGAGGCGGTCGCTAGGCAACAAGGTGTTGTATGGTGTACAAAAACTGCCATTGCCTTCCAACCTGAAGAATTTTATTGCTATGAAGAATTATGTTATTTGACTTTTATGTTTACCAGGGTTAAGTTTTTTAAAATAATCAAAATTAGCTGCAATTGTCCAATAGAAACCTTAATTGGTGGAGCGCGTTCAAACCCTTGATCAGTCAAACCAAAGACTTTAAAGTTGGTAGTAGTGGATTCCCTCCTAACGCTCAGGGCTAAGGAGACAGCATTACGTCTGACTCGTCGGTGTCAGTATAATGGACCGACTGGATTCAGTCCCTGGGCACCTCATAAATGCCCCTGTGCTAAAGTGATAGAAATGTCACTGCACAGTATTGGCAAAAATGCCGGCAAATCCCATCCCATCCCAATAGAAACCATACTACAAAAGCGAAGACTTATTTTTTAAATTGTTTGCTCGATTGTCTTGTGTGCTTATCCAGAATTATTTTTTTATTGTGTCATCCTTTTACCTTTTACATTATGCAGGTAGTTTATAACCATTTTATAAAATCTTGATAATTAATTGCATAAATTAATCTTTGACGATAAACAGTTAGTCAAGAGACACAATTCATATTTCGATACTCGTGACTTTGGAAGAAAGAACTAAGTCATAACCACACTTGCAGAATTTATGACACTTGTACTAAACAGTGATTAGTACCCTTTGAAATTGACTGACTTTGACACCTGTCTGTCATTTGAAGAAGCTAATTAATATTTGTCAAATTAGAACATAGGTCTTAATGGATTAAACAATGTTGTAAATTATATTTTTTCTAAAAATGCTCTTACTCAAATTTTTTGGGCAAATTGCCTTTGTCTTTACAATGCAAAAATTGGGCAACAATGTAGAGATAGAAATTGTTTATGCATTACTCTGAATGGATTAGTCATTCTTGTAGACACATTCTAGAAACATAGGGTACTAGGTAAAGTTTTATATCTGGTATATTGAAGTGATTGTTTATCAATAAGAGTTGTGTATATAAATAGTGACATTGATAGTGGAAAATATTACCAAGTGAAAGAGTTAATTTCTTATAGATTTGAAATTGTGCAATGTTACCAAATGGAAGAGTTTATTTCTTATAGTTATGAAATTGGGCAATATTACCATAATGAAAGAATTAATTTCTTACAGTTTATAAATTGGGCAAAATTACCTAATGGAAGAGTGAATTTCTTAAAGTTTTGGAATTAGGCAATATTACCAAATGAAAAATTTATTTTCTTATAGTTTTGAAACTGGGCAATATTCCCTAATGAAAGGGAAAATATCTTGAATATTTTCATTGTCTACAAACCGTACTATGCCATCCTGATTTTGTGTTCACATACATGTAGTTTCTTGTTGTTTTTTTAAACTGTGATATTTGTTGTTTTTTTCTAATGAAGAACAGCACTGGGTTTGTTTTTTTTGTATTTTAAGCAGTGTTGTAATGAATGAATAACGATGTGGATTATAGGCATTTACAGATGGCTTTATTATTAATTTGCTGCTCAGCACAAGTTGATCATGTTTTATTAAATGGTCTAGATCCAGACCACCCAGCTCTTGATTGGGAGTGCCTGATCAGGATCTGTATACATTTGATTCTCTCATAAAATGGCTTGGTGCCTTTGTATGAAATTGTTAGCAAATTAAATATAAAAAAATATGTGTATTTATTAAAAAGTAAATGTAGCTAGTTAAGGGATAATAGAATATTGTTGTTCTAGTATAGGGATAATATAATTTTATTGTTGTTCTAGTAAAGGGATAATAAAATATATTGTTGTTCTAGTAAAAGAATAATAGAATATTATTGTTGTTTTAGCATTAAGAATGGCATTGTCTTTCAGACATTTTTATGGAACATCTATGTGTCCATTTGTTGAGATATTTACTCAGGTTAACATAAGCAAATCATTGGTTAATAAGAAAACAACAACACTTTTTTATTGGTAAATAGGCCAGTATTGGCAACGTCATATAGATCATTTATCTGCTTTTTTATAAACATTGTTATTATTGAACTTGGTTTATGTATAGTGAACACTACATTTGTGTTTTTAAATTTTTTAATATTTTTTACCAGTATTACTATTGAATGTTGTTACAAACTCATAATTGTAGTAGATATGTTATTATTGTCTTTATATAATATGTTTATTGTATATTTTCATTTAGATAGTCATGTTTGTTAATGTGTATTTTGTTTAATTCCTAAGTCCCTATCATGGTTATTTATTCACACAAACATGCACACGGATAAAATTGTTTTTTATTTGTGTGTATTCTGTTCATGTTCTTCATTATTGTTGGTTCTTCAAAGGTCTCATTTTAAAGGTGGTATCTGACAGTTTGGACCAAAACTTCCTAGATTTGTGTGAACATTCATGCATAAATCACCACTTGTCATCGCAAATAGGTATTTCCTATCCATGCCACGCTGCAGAGATAGCTATTTTTAAACTTTTAAAACTATGTGACCACTTTCTTTTGAGATCACATTACAGGTATATAATCATCCAGGTAATCCACTCTGACGATGATATCTATTTTTAGCATAGACCACTATCAAGCTTTTTATACAGTGGCAAAGAATACACATTCAGAGCGATTTTTTTCGCGATAAGTTCTGTCTTAAAATTTAGTTTGTGTTAAAACTAGTACTTATTAAGACAAAGGTATTTATAAAATTATGCCCAGATTCCCCAAAACAGGTTCCATATTGTTAAATGTATTTGATATAGACAAACTGTTAGATACCACCTTTAACTTGTTAAACAGCCTTTTTGGCTGTATTTCTTTCTACTTAAAAAGTGGAAGCCACTTTCTTTTAATTAATTATAACCAATGAAATGACAGATATTTTACACTGCAATGTTTGATATTAAATTACTCCTACAATTATATTTCAAGTTTAACTCTTTCATTTATAGTAAATGAACAGGATTTCGAAAAACATTTGTTGATTTTCTTTGAAACACTTAAAAGAATGTGTTGCATAAATTTATGTTCAGCATATGGTTTAAAATATTATTGCTAAACAAGGCTACAAACCATTAGTTATGCAGATTATACCTTAAATAAGAGTGATAATGTTGTATGCTTTGCTTAGGTTTAAAATGGCATATGCATGAATTAAAGGTGGTATTCGACAGTTTGCCTATATCTTATATGTGTAACAATATCTGACCTAATACATAATTTCTGCAGAAAAAAATAATTCTTTTGTCTAAGCTTTAGAGATTTTTAACAGTATCTCAATCTTGTGGCAGTAAAACTTGTTAATTAACACTAACATGTTTATTCTTTTCAAATCTATTAATAAGAGTGATTGGGTTTTTGCTTAAAATAGACATCGACATCACAGCGGTTGGCATGGAGAAGCTAAAACATACCGTCACATGGCTTTCTTAGTTTAAAAATAGATAACTGTGAAGCGTGAAAGTGTATTTCATTTATTGATGCAGGGTTCGTTTTGTTCTTGTGTTCTCACATATTTTAGTGATTAAATATTACCTTTTTACCAAAATAATATGTGAACATACCACTGTCGTTATGACAAAGTTGTCCCGTATAACCAAATTGTGTATAAAAAATATTTAAATCGACACCAATAGCAATGAACACAAACATGATCATGTGCTATTTGAGATGGCAGGGGATGCTTGAGCTTAACAGAAACATCGCTGGAGTGAGGAGTTTGCTATTACCATTTTTCTTGCTGGAAACACCATTTTTCATATTTACAAAAATCATACGTCATCCTAACAGTGTTTCTAGCAAGTAAAGGTTTTATCGGCCAAATTACCAGAATCATCAAGGACAGCATTCTCTCAAACAATGGTTGCACATATCTTTGCTCAGTAAATGGCAGCTTTTATTCCTGTACCGAACATTTTCATGTCCCGGGATCGGGAGGTCCCGGTTCAAATCCAGAGGTCCCAGGTTCAAACCCAGACCAGGTCAAACCAAAGACTTTAAAGTTGGTTGTAGTGGCTTCCCTCATAATGCTCGGGGCTAAGGGGACAGCATTACGCCTGACTCGTCGGTGTCGGTATAATGGACCGGCCGGGTTCAGTCCCTGGGCACCTCATAGGTGCTCCTGTGCTATAATGTTAGAAATGTCGCTGCACAGTATCCGCAAAAATGCCAGCAAATCCATTCATGTCCCCTGATACTGTAATAGTTTGTATGCTGCCATCCGTTGGGTAGTTCTTTTTGTCACTTTCCTTTAAGTTTGAGTCTAAATGTATTTTCATTAATCTGGAGGTGTTGACAGTTAATTTGTGTATTTATATAGTTGTATCCCTTGATTGTTTTTTTGTGTGTTAATCTTTGATTGGCTTAATTATTCCTTTACTTGCTGGAAACATCTTTCACCTCATTAACATTAAACACACCTTAGGGTATTTCAAGCAAATAAAGTGTCAAAGAAGATAATCTTAAATGATAAATATGACTGTTGCCTCTGCTGAGATGTTTTAATGCTTTTGTCTACAAATCAAACTTGTTCATTTATTAAATGTTTTGTGTTTTTTTAATTTTCTTGAGTGTTTTCTTGCATAAAGTGACCATGTAATCAAATTTGTTAATTATGTATTTGTTTATTGTAAGTGTTGTATACCCAAATATTGTTAGCTAAACCATTGGTATTGTAAACAGACTGAATAAATTTTGACTTCAAATTTTTCAATTAATAAAACTACAGGAGAAAAGATTGTTTTGTGATTTTTCCTTAGTCCAGTTTACAAGTAGTTATTTGTCAAAATATCTTAGATAATAATTATGAAATAATAAAAAAATGTTCTATATGAAAATAGCATAATTTTCTCTTCTTACATATATCGTACATATCATAATTTTCCCTTTTAACATATCAAACACATATGAAGTGTCCTTTCATATTAATGATTACACATTTTCTGTTTTTATTTACATATATATATATACAAACTGAAAAAAAATCATTTCTGAATTTATTCCTAGTAAACATTAGTCATTTTATAAAGGAAAAAACATTCGAACAACCAATTTTAAACAAGAAATAACAAAATATAAAAAAGATGTGTCTTCGGTGAAGCTTCACAATATTAAGCATTTTTGCAACTGTAAATATATAGGTTGATATAGCAACATTTTACCATAATTTATTAAACAGTTATATTTCACTTACCTTTGCTTATGCTTATGTTGAGCTACTGTGATTGCCTAGCTTCACAAGTCATCCCAAATTCAAGTAGACCTCTAAAACTTCAACAGACAAGGGAAAAAACAACATTTTTTATCCCTCAAAAAATATGGGTGCCAGGGTTGTCGCTATTTTACATATTATATAACAAATAGCTGTACAGCAAAACTTTAAATAAATATTTCCATGCATGGCTACTTATATGTATTTCCATATATGGCCATATAGTTGAACTTTGAAAATCAACTTGTCAAAAACTAAAAGAGCTACAGACTTGATATTTGGTAAACATGTTCTGTGTGTTGCCCTGTATGAAGATTTTTGATCCATCAAAATGCATGACCCCGAGGGGCATGGTTACTTTCCATATATGGTTAATTAGGACAACTTTAAAAATGTTTGCGTCAGAAAGCACTAGAGCTAGAGCCCTGGTATTTGATATGTACATGTTCTTTAGATGGCACTGTATATTTTAACTTAAAATGTGGCTGCCAGGTCATGGTCAGTTTCCTTATGTGTCAAAATAGGAAAACTTTGAATATCTTCTTGTTAAAACTAAAAGAGCTAGAGCCTTGACACTTAGTATTCATGTTCCTTGAGTGGTCTTGAACCAAGATTGTTAAAAGAATTTTGATCTGTCAAAAACATGTCTGCCAGAGGCGTGACCATTTTCCCTCTATGGCAATAGAGGAAAACTTCAAAAACTACATAAAATAGAGCAGGGCTAGATAAAAACAAAACAAAAAAAAAACAACAACAGAAAAACATGCAGCCAGAAGCGTGACCATTTTCTATATAAGACTACTCACTAGATCTATATAAATGAAAAAACACACAAAACACCCAACTTAAAATCTTGGCAGAAACTTTGTTAGCTTAAGCCTTGATATTTGGTATGCTAGTTTCTTTAGGGCTGGTGTACATGTATTTTATTCTGATCTGTTTAAACACTGCTGACATTCCAAATGCTCAAATTTATTACTAAATGTCAACAGTTAACAGGAGTACGTTTTGACTTCTCATCGGGGGTACGTTTTGGCGAGAGGTACGTTTTGACTGTATCCCCCAACGGCCCTCAGGTGAGCGATATTTTGTCATTATAGCCCTCTTGTTACAGAAACCTAGTAAGAACCAAGACAGCAAACGAAACATTTTTGACATAATAGCAGTTAACGGTGTTAAAATATCGCTAACTATTGTATTTGTAAATGAAACAACTTTTGTAGAAGATTAAACAAGACTTGTTTATCACCCTGCAAAATAAAGTTTGCCAATACTCGCTTAGCTCATGTTTTTTTTTAAAGACTATTAAAATCAGTTTAATGTCTCCAAATATGCACATGCTTTTATAATAAAACAATGAATAATTATAAAAAGACAACGTTTACTTTGTAAACTAGATCTATATGTACGATATTTAAACGTTAGCTTCCAGCACTTTGTCGTTTAGATGAGAGTACTGATCAATGCAATGGGTAAATACCAATGCGGACCACTTCCATAGCCACTTGGACTCCTTGTGTTAACATTTCTTAGAAGAAAAGGAGAGGTTATAGAGATACGCAAAACATGCCGTAATCTTAAAGCAAACTTCGTAAACAGTTTTAAAAGGTAGTCAAAGTATAATCTATTATAATAATTTCCAGTTAAACTATCGAGTTTTCAATATTTTACAGAGAAAATGTATGGCTCTTAACATACAAGGGAGATAACACAGAGTCATTTTATAGTTTGAGTAACACACCTTTATCATAAAAAAGAGGGAATTTTCAAAACAACAGTTATTGAATAGTACACACTGAACTCCAACAAATATAGTAGATGTCTTTATATAAGCAATGGTAATGTAACAAGTATTTCACTGAAATATGTATACCATGCATTTTTTTCTAGATCGTTAAATGCGATACGCAGAAAAAATTGTGATGTGAGATTCTAACAAGGAAAATGGCGGGGCGAATAATGGTTTGTTTATATAAATTAGCAATCATTTACATATTAGTTGATTTGTTTGTCTTACCAGTAGCATTCATACATGGAGACTTGGTTTCAATACCTTCTTGGTTTAAATTTGATTCTCTTCTATGACAAAACTGTCAGTTTACGTTTATTGTTTGGAGCCAATTGTAAAGCTCTTGCTAAGCGAATTCCACTGTATCCAACATTCCAAACGTTACTTTGATAGATATGTTATTTGTCGGAGATCAAGAGCAAACGTTATGAGGGAATATGGGTTAGTTATCGTTTGTCATTGCATGTATTATTTTCTATAATTTATCTAATAATTTTAATATATATTTTACATATCTTATAATGAATAACAGGTTTCTTCTCGATTTGGGAACTTGCCAACCAACATTCTTAGATGGAGAAGGTTTGCTAGGTCGCGGCGAACTGTAGCTTCATTGGTTCAAATCATGGGTGAGCAAGATGTGTCAAGATTCCCCGAGATGTTAGATCTACTAGAGGAGATCAATATTTCCTCAACCTGTCTTTCAGATACCAGTGTGTACCCATATCTTACTGAAGCAATTAAAAAGAAGGTAGGCAGTCCTCTTTATATTCATAAATTACAAACAGGCGCATAGATGCCTGAACATAGAATACACAGCTGTGTACACATTGTCTCAAAAGAACAAAAAATAAATAAATTATATAGACAATAAAATTCTTACTCTAGAAGGGGGATGTGTATATTTATTGCATTCAAATAGTATCACTATTTGCACCATGAAAAATATGCAATATTGCTAATTTAATTTTGGTATTTTTTCTGTATCTCCTGGTATGGGACAAATTTCATACTCTTATATTTCAAAAACAGAACTCTTCAGATAATTCCATCCTCAAATTATATAAATCTAGTTATATCTTGATACAGAAACTTCCCTAGAAAACACCATGCACGGTCTAAAATGCACAAAGTTTTCTGGGGAAGCATGCCCGAATACACATCATATCATGCCTATCTACACCCCTGACTAAAACTTGAAACTTGTGTAATAAACATGTGCTATTTTCATCCACAAAGAGTGATTATTGCCAAAGACATTAATGCTTTTTAAAGGCTTTTTGATCAGCACTATAATAATAAGATGTCCGAACGAGTTATTAATCAGACTATGGAGTGACTAAACCTTTACATTTTAGCAACAGTAAGAAAAGTTAATAAATACTCTATTAGCATAACTCACTGACATATTCAAGTTAGGAAGAAGGTGTATATGCAGAAACAATCAAGAAGGAGATGTTGCCTAACTGCAATTTTCTAAGAGCAATAAAAGAGTGTACAGGTATTCTACAGGGATTGCTAGGTTCATTTACAAGACGGGCAGGCAGACCCATTCCAAAAAGTACTGTAATTTTGGCCCATTATGTTATTAATAATAAATAAACAGTCCCAAGTGAAGTTTTAATTTCTTATACTGAAAATGTATTTGGACAACCCCAAGCTGAATGTATATAACAGTTATTGTCAAATATTGTTTGTAAAGCCGTAAGGGACTGGAATGCCCAATAATGTGTTCAGTATAAGACATAGCAAGTGATCATTCCAATGGCAGACTTAAATATAAACTTGGAAAGAAAATAACAAGGACTGACAATATTAGTAACATGTGTTTACTTAGTAAATCTGTTTCACTACTCACTGACATTTGAACAGACCCTTTAATAATATTTTATCTTAGTTTTAAGCCAAACTTGCAGATTCTTATAGCAAATTTTGTTATAGTAATTATATTAAATATTATTAATTAATGTGTCAAACAGGAATTCTATGAAAAGGTGTTTGGGACAAACCTCATGAATGTGATACAGGAGTTGTTCTTGACCTACATGTGGGAGTGGTGTGGCCCAGACAGTTCTTCGCAGGTAATATGTGGGGTCTAGTAGTCCCTGGGAGAGGTAAATGTAGTTTTTTTGACAACATTTTTAACAAAAAATATCACCATATAGTTTGGTGAAAGCTTGTGATGAGATGAAATGTTAATCACAAGAACATCTTTTTTTATTCATTCTTTATCATGCACCTTTAATAAAAGACATAATATGGTTTTGATCCAGTAACCATCCTTAATTAATGTTGTTTCATGTACATCACACATAATTGTTGTTATAATTTAGATGCTTAGTTATTATTGGTAGAGAAATATCCCAGGCAAATGATGATTACTGTATGGAAAGAACAGATGATGACAGTCATGAAAGCTGGAAGACCTCCCCATATAAAAGGTTTTTTTTTTATCTAACCAGGAATCATATTTGCCAAATTAGGGCCGCACCTGGGAGAGATACTGGTGTTGATGTTTGTGATGGTACTGGAGTGTTAATGAATCAAACAATCATATTTCTTTGTATTTTGTTTATGATATTTGCTTATAATGTCCTGTTCTTGATAAATGGCTAGAATTTTGAATAGAAAATTTATTCATTCTATAATCATTGTTTGATCTTCATACAAGGAATTTTGCACTTACATAAGCGGTCTCATTATATATTTTGTACTCTAAGTAACTAGTACTTTCAGAAGTGACAGATGGAAAAATAATTGAACTTAATAACTTTATCAACATATGTCACCCTTTTAATCACAACTTTTTTCTATTCCATTCTGACAACCTTACTTGATGAGAGGCTTATCTTTGGTGTATATTGCACCATTTTGTAGTGCTACTATCAATTGGCATGATTTATAACATTTGATCAAAAATCGTTATTTGTTACTGTCAGCAACATAATTTAGCTTTCTTTTTCAGACTTCAAGGAGTCACTATACATCAATACCTCTTCCTCAGTCGAATGCCGCCAACATCCTAAAGGAAGACTGTATTGACGAGAACACCCTGCATCATATCTTTCACCTCTGCGCAGATCTGGGCCTGTTAGAATTACCTGACTTAACTTCAACTCATCTTACTTCTACTCAAGCAAAGCAGCAACTTTTGCCATCTGAAACCTGCCAAGAGAAAACTGACAACTGCAGCACATCAAAGAAATTTTGTAATTTACACAAAACTCATATCAAGACTATGCCGGTTAGGCATGGCAAAAAAAGTGGTTCTAGGGGGATTTCAGACAAACAATGTAAGCCTTATAAAAAGGCCAAGCAGTCTGGGTCAAAACATAGAGGTGAATTAGATGCAGTCATTGCTGTTGAGGATCAAATGGAGTTTACATCTTACAATGATGAAAATGACAGAGATTCTGAGAATGTACATATTATAAATAGCTCAGATAGGCATGACAATGACCATTCTGAAGATCGTGAAATGTCTTATGTCATTCCATTGCAGATGTTTTATGGTGACTTTGTCACAAAAAGGAATAAAAAGGATTACAATGTTAGCAGTAAAGACAAAGAAGTAAACCATTGGCAAATCAAGTTACCAGTTAGGGATGAATGTCATTTAAATGTCAAATGTTTGGAAAAGAAAACATCAAGGAAGTTATCGGACTCTACTTCATTGATGAGATTGAGAGTGAAGAAAACATCAATTGATTTGAAGAATGAAGTGAAAGTTAGACATCCTAATAAAGATCTTGGTCAGGGAACCAAAGAAAGGGATGCATATACAGAGCAAAGCTTTTCTCATGGTTTGAAAAATAAAACGAAAGCCAGGCATCATAGGAAAGCTCTTGGAAATGTGCGACAAGAAAAAGAATCATCTACAGATCATAGCTTTACTCAAATTGCATCATCTCAGATGAATAAAAACATTAAAAATTACAGTGAAACCAGTGGCAATAAAAATGTTGTTGAAAACAATGGTTGTAAGTACTATTTTGAAAAGAATTTGAATGTCTGTGACAATTCTGGAAATAAAGATCATGAAAACCATAGAAAAAAGAATATCTGGAAACCCTATGAAAATACAAATGACTCGGAAACCACAGGGGTTAAACATGAAAATGGAAAAGCCGATGGCACTAAAAATGACCTTGAAGCCAATGGAAATAAGAATGTCGGTCTTAACCCAGAACATGCATGTACTGCTACTAACAACTATGACTATTACATAGACGAAGCCACTCAAATCAGTGCAGAAATGGCAAGGTTCAGTCAATGCTATAGGTTAGAGGACACCTGTGCTTGGTCAGGGGATAAGGGAGATAATAATGACACTGACTGGAACATGTGGATTGTTCCCCCTTCTGATAATGAGGCAATGAGTGGAGAATCCGACATAGAGGTAAATGTAACAAAATAAATAGAGTTAAGTTTATTTATTATAGTTTTATTGTGGTCTTATTGTATATAGTTTATATAATATTAAAAAAATACATGGTGCTGGCCCAAGAAGCGAAAATTAAGAAAGGTTTGAATTTGTTAATTGGTTCTGAAATAACTGTCCCGCAGGGTGCCAAGCTTTCTGAGGTTGTGGGACATTAAACAAAGAATAAAACGGTTCTGGAAACAAGTGTCCTGCTTAGCAGGTGGTACTTCAGTGGGGTTGACTGCATTAGTAAATTTATGAATTAATTTCCTTTGCTCTTCATTTTTTTGTATTTAGACTAAAGTGTATTTATAAAATGATAAGATGTCAACGTGACTGTTGTTGTTTTTCCAGCTGGATGCTCTGTATACAGCCACAATCTGCAGTTTCAAGGACAACAGGTTACCTCCATGTGTACCGGATATATCCCTGTTCCTGCTTGACTGAAGTTTATGTTGGGTTTGGCAGAAGTATGTTATCAGCTGGTTGTATTACAAGTGACAGAGCTCAAAATACATGTGAGTGAAAATTGTGTATTTTTATATGCGGCAGCTAGTATCTGTGGCTGATTCATTTAATTTAAATCTGTTTCATTGTACCAGTATATTCACCTTCATTGTAGGAAGGTATTGTCTGTTCTCATTATACTTGTTTAATGTTGTAAAAAATTTTAGTTAAGAAACATTTAGTACATTAAAAAAAATCTGTAATAATCCTTATGTATTATTATTTTGTTGTTTTGTTGTTATTTTTTGTTATTGTTGCCTTTTTTCATTGGTTGCTTTTTTTATTGTTTTTTTTTTGTTGTTGTTGCTTTTTAACATAAGTATGATAATTATGTGCATGTTATAGTTTTAAAGTTTTCCTATGGTTAAACTGTTCTGAATTTCAAAATATTATTGCATCATAAAAATATGTGATATTTTAAAACCCATTTTTTCTTCAAGGGAGATAATGCAATCATTTTAACAAGTTAGAGTAATGTCCCCACTAAATTCCTGTGATGTTCTCATGCACATACTTAAACACTTTGTTGATTAACTTATTTAGATTTTTTAAAAGTAATGTTTCATTCTGTTTTTTATTAGCCTGGGTAATTTTAGACTTTTATGTCAAAAGATGGCCTTGTATTTTTATGTCCAATGGCCTTATAAGCATGTGGAACACATTGTCTGTCTGTATCAACTGTCCATTAATATGTCTGAATACAGTTTCTACTGTGGATAAGTCCCCATTCCTCGCTCATTAAAATTGCTTCATTCGCATGCATTGAACATGATAGTGGAATAACTGAGATTATATTGTTATGGAGTTATTGCCCTTAGTCTTAGCAAATTCTTCAAATTCTCTCTCTCTTTTTTCTCAGCCGAATTTCTTAAAAAATAAATTATATTAAAATGCATTTTAGGCTTGATCTTCAGACAAATAATATTGTGCCAGTGCTTATATTTGTATTTTGGGTTTTACGGCACACTGTCACTTGATAACACTTGATAGGTCATACGGTGCTGAGCCTATGCTTGCTGTTCTATTAAAAGTTATATATTATGGTATAACAATATTGAACATGTACCATTTACACTGCTGTATTTGTTGTGCAATGATACATCATCATAAGACACAGTACCATTATTCTTATCCAATACATCAAACATGTTAACTGTTGTCAAAGTTAAGACAATGTTCTTATTTTTTACAATGCAGAAGCAATGGCATATTCATTTTTTTGTGGTAAAATATAATATTTCACCATTCTTATGAATAAGATCATATAAATATTTTGTGGCTGGTTTATGTTAGTGCATACATGTGAACTCCCCCACTGTTGGAGGGAGACTCCTGCTTTTCGGGTTTAAAATTATTTGAAAATGAGGGGTGTTTTACACATTTTCAGAAATCTACCTATTTGAAAACAGATAACTTTCTTCTTTAGTGTATATGAAAATAACAAATATCCCACTTTGCAAGTGAAAATCTCCCACTTTGACCTCACAAAGGGTTCACATGTATGCTTTCGCTGCAGAAAAAGCTAACTTGTATGTTGGTGTATAAAAATGGTTTTGTTAATTTTTAGCTCACCTGAGCACAACGTGCTCAAGGGGAGCTTTTGTGATACCGCTTCGTCCGTCGTCCGTCGTCAACATTTACCTTGTGAACACACTACAGGCCACAATTTTTATCCAATCTTCATCAAACTTGGTCAGAATGTTTGTCTGCATGAAATCTTGGATGAGTTCATTATTGGGTCACCTGGGGTCAAAAAGTAGGTCACGAGGTCAAATTTTAGGAAAAACTTGTGAACACACTAGAGACCACATTTATAGCCCAATCTTCACCAAACTTGGTCAGAATGTTTGTCTACATTAAATCTTGGATGAGTTCGTCACTGGGTCACGTGGGGTCAAAAAGTAGGTCACTAGGTCAAATCTTAGAAAAAGCTTGTGAACACACTAGAGGCCACATTTATAGCCCAATCTTCACCAAACTTGGTCAGAATGTTTGTCTGCATGAAATCTTGGATGAGTTCGTAACTGGGTCACGTGGGGTCAAAAAGTAGGTCACTAGGTCAAATCTTAGAAAAAGCTTGTGAACACACTAGAGGCCACATTTATAGCCAAATCTTCACCAAACTTGGTCAGAATGTTTGTCTACATTAAATCTTGGATGAGTTCGTCACTGGGTCACGTGGGGTCAAAAAGTAGGTCACTAGGTCAAATCTTAGAAAAAGCTTGTGAACACACTAGAGGCCACATTTATAGCCCAATCTTTACCAAACTTGGTCAGAATGTTTGTCTGCATGAAATCTTGGATGAGTTCGTAATTGGGTAACGTGGGTTTAAAAAGTAGGTCACTAGGTCAAATCTTAGAAAAAGCTTGTGAACACACTAGAGGCCACATTTATAGCCAAATCTTCCCCAAACTTGGTCAGAATGTTTGACTGCATGAAATCTTGGATGAGTTCGTAACTGGGTCACGTGGGGTCAAAAAGTAGGTCACTAGGTCAAATCTTAGAAAAAGCTTGTAAACACACTTGAGGCCACATTTATAGCCAAATCTTCACCAAACGTGGTCAGAATGTTTATCTGCATGAAATCTTGGATGAGTTCGTAACTGGGTCACGTGGGGTCAAAAAGTAGGTCACGAGGTCAAATCTTAGAAAAAGCTTGTGAACACACTAGAGGCGCATTTATAGCCCAATCTTCATCAAACTTGGTCAGGATGTTTGTCTGCATGAAATCTTGGATGAGTTCGTAACTGGGTCACGTGGGGTCAAAAAGTAGGTCACTAGGTCAAATCTTAGAAAAAGCTTGTGAACACACTAGAGGCCACATTTATAGCCCAAGCTTCACCAAACTTGGTCAGAATGTTTGTCTGCATGAAATCTTAGATGAGTTCGTAACTGGGTCACGTGGGGTCATAAAGTAGGTCACTTGGTTAAATTTTAGAAAAAGCTTGTGAAAACACTTAAGAGGCTACGTTGATGGCCCAGTCTTTACCAAACTTGACCATCATGTTTGCCAGTATGAAATCTTACATATGTTTTGAAGTGAGTCATGTGGATTCAGTAGGTTACTTGGTAAAATTCTAGAAAATGTAATCAACCCAGTGGCCACACTAATGGTCCAATCTTCACCAAAGATCTCTAAAGTAAATAACTTTTAATTACTTGATGCCAGATTTGAGCCTACGTAAAGCCTGTGTCATCAGGTGAGCAATTAAGGGCCATCATGGCCCTCTTGTTTTTTCAGTTATACTTTGTGTAAAGATTATAATGGCAATCAAACAATATGTGATTGTCCTTTTCATATTCTTTTGTTGTTTTTATACTGCATAGTAGAGAAGTAGTTTAACTCTTCTAATATATCTGATTCATGAAAGGCAACACAAGCAAAAATGTTTTTTTTAACTATCTTACTTTTGACTAAGATGATAATTAAGTGTTAATGCTTTCTGTTATGGTGTAGCTTGTTATGTAGTTTTGTTGTTGTTGTTATTTTATTCTGTTCAATTTTATTGTTGTTTTTATTTTGTTCAGTTTTACTTTGTATCAAGATGATGGTGCGATAAAAAAATTAGTGATACATTGTTATTTCTTACATATATCTTTCTCAATCTCATGTATAAAAGGCTAACATTAACTTAAAGAAATGTTGCATGTGTTTTTTCTCTCAAAAGATAGATGGTCTCATTAATATATATCACTTTTCTCACTGTGTGATGACATGTATGTGATGTACATCTAAGACAAATTGTTGAATATGTCAGCCAATATTGTAACCATCACAGCCAAGTCATTTAGACTGTTAAATTACAGTTTAACAATAGTTTGATTAAGTTATAGAATTGTAATCGATGATCAGAATTGTAACTTAAGAAATAGGACAAATGTGTCAGAGAATTCAATAACAACTAGGGCCACTAAATGGGGAACAGTGGCCAACTTTAAATTGCCTCCCTTTTTAGATAATATCCAAGGTAGTCCAAATAGTAGGTTGGTCCGTTTAGCTGGAATTCTTGGATTTTATTGACTGTTCTTTTGCAGATGGTGCAATATCAAAAAGTAAAATTTCTTTTGTGTAAATATGAGACTTAAATCCATTGACATACTTATAGAGGTATTTTATTTAAACAATAAGATGGAAGTGTTGGTAGATTATGGTGAACCTGGGTATCACAGGAAAGGCATGAAAGTCAACATGCATGCCAAAGATCAAATAAAAGGACCTACCTGCCTGTAAGAATTATTCAGGGGAGACTATCCACAAATATATCGAATTGTAGCGAGATGGGATTTGCCGATACTGTGCAGCGATATTTTATATCATTATATCACAGGGGCACTTATGCGGTGCCCTGGGAGTGAACCTGGCCGGTCCATTATACTGACCCCGAGCGTTAGCAGGGAAGACACTACTACCAACTTTAAAGTCTTTGGTTTAAACCGGCCTGGGGTTGAACCCACGACCTTCCGACCCGCAAACCGGCGCTCTACCACTTAAGCTGTTGCGTAGCAGAAGATAAACTGAGGCATCTGCTACCTTACTAAAACAGTGAAACAAGCAATATTGTCCATTGAAAACTGTTTTCGACGTATTTAATTCTTCATATTTATCCATTGTCCTCCCGCACAGAACGGACAAAGATTAGGCTAGGCATTCACATTTTTGTTTCCTAGCAAATACAAAGATAAAGCTTCACACTAAAAGTTATGTAACGGTGAACCTTAAATGTATATTTGCTCAATCTAAAATATCATATAAAAGTTTATTTTAATCTTTATAAAGTAACAGATCACCTTATAAGGGAAACGTGTCTATATTTGTAAAACAAAACTATATTTCGATTATACATGTTTGTTTTTTGTTTTTTTGCTTTAATAACAAAGCTTTTGTACTTACAACTGATGGCTGTGATAAAATATGGCTACGGTTTGTGGGGGAGGGCAAACTGGTGTTGCTTTATTATTGTTATGCATGCACAGATTTAAAAAAAACAACATTTTGTTGATTAATACGAAACACCGCTATTAGTAATTTTACGAATGATTAATCGTTCAGAATTAAAGGAAGTTAATCCGAAATGTAATGCTGATCAGTTGTGCAGAGTTATCTACCTTTCAAGTGAATTTATTATGCTCAGTCATATAAACTATTGTCAGCATAAAATTACGCTCATTGTAAGATTGTACGCTCTATTTTGATGTCACTTTTACAAAAACTGCAAGTAAAGCAAGAATTTTGAATAATCCAACTGTAGGCTGTAGTAAGTAAGAAATGTAACGTTACACGGCGAATGTCTTGGAGAACGGACGTAACCCTATCATGGTAAAACAAGACGCTATACAAGACAATGTCTTGAGTTTCAAGCCATTTTAGGCAAACAAAGACATAGCAAAATGAGAAATGTAAAAATGTCAAATGTAATGCCTCATCAAGTAAAACGACACTGGCTAAGTTGGATAGAGAAACGTGACACCGGGGGACTGTTACAACATTAGCAAAACATTCAATGATGTCATCATAATAGGTAGTTTCCATGTGATGCCATCGACACTGATAAGACAGTTTAAGGCAGCCATCTTTGTGGGCAGAAGCTAATACAGGTCGAAATCGGGAAATATGTGCTGTATTAAAACACACTACTGTGTTTTTATTTTTCAGTCTATTTTACTGAATTTTATATCAAAGTTTACAGCTTTTATAAAGTATTTTAAATATCAAAACTATATTTTGATAGTTTAAAAGGTTAAAGAAATACAACCGAAAATGATACACTGTTCATTTTGTTTAAAGTATGAACCAATAGTTTTATTTATTTCTGTGTATTAAGTCTGTGTGCATTTATCAATTGTAAAAATATTGTATTCTAAAAATATATATTTCAAGAGCTTTCCAATGGTGTATAGCTTTTAATTTTCGGACAACAAATGAAGAAATTACAAGAAAATAAAATTTACCCTTCTATAGAATTCATTTGAAAATCCCTTGAAGTTACCATCAAAGATGGCTGCCAAGATAAGGGATTTTCACTGATATGGAAACTATCTATTGAAATTGACATCCGACAAAATTTGTTTCTGATTGAAATGTTCAAATATTTGTGATGGGGTGTTGGAGAAGCAACATTTTGGGGCACTTTGAACTGAGTCTAGGGGCGTAACCGGAGAACCACCCAAATTCCATAACATTAAAAGTAACTATAATAATTTCAGCATTGTTCTACTTAGACACGAGAAATCATCTCCGACGTTTAATAATAATAGGCGAAGTGGCAAATCATACTTATATGGGAGTATACAACTTTGTCTAAATTAGGGCGTGCCTTTCAAAGGTAAAATCTTAGAACCGCGTAAATTGTACTTTGCATTCGAAGGATTATATTATTGCAAACTAAGTGCACACACGTTTATACATCATAACCTTGTTTCAAAATACATTCTTGTATTTTAAAATACTTAAATGTTTTGTACGATTTGTAAACTTTCTTTCAGTCAACGCCTTTCGTTGGAACGTGACTTGGCATAACACTACGTCACATACGACAATGTACATTTTTTTTTACTAAATGTTCTGTAGGTATCATTGTCTGTCCGATACATTGACATGGTATCAAACAGTCAGATGTCTAGCTCTGTTTCGCTGGAAAAAAAAACACACGAGCTTTCGTTAGAGCTCTCACGTCAGCGTGAACGATGGTTAACGTTTTTGTTAATGTCTGTTCTGTCAAATTATTCTCTTCATTTCTTTTTTTTAATCTATTAATTTATTTTACTGTTGAGGCGGAACCCATTTTAAACGTGCAGGTAACACTGAACTAATTTTAGCAGAGATGTGCACATTCTTTGACGTTGGATTTTCATTTTACTCTCAAGCTCTGATAAAAGTAGAGCACTTGCTTATGGATACTTTGCATATTTTAATTAAATATATGCATATGTGATGCGGAAGGGAGGGGTTTAGATATGTGGACTCTGAGATCCCCGGGATCAACCCTAGGCTGAAACCGGCATAACTCCATTGCTTCCGCAATGGTAAAACTTTTAAAATGGCTGCTCCAGGACTGGTGTGTTGTTGACCAAGATACGTGACAGCAAGTCTTGTTTCACGAAAAATGCTAGCACAGTAAAGGCAGCACTAATTATGCCTATGCTGAACATCGCCTCATGACAAATGAAACGTTAGAGATTCATCATACCACACCCACAAGCAAACAAATTGAAAACAACAGACTGCTGAATTCTTGGGATGAAACTAATAAAATAGTTGCTCACGCATATGTGCAAGACAACGAGACGGCGATTCTTGTTTCATAAGCAGTGCTAGCACAGTGGAAATCTCATGAAAATGTATAAAATGAACACATCCTCCTGATAAATCGAATGTTGTTAGAGGGGCGTTCTAACACACAAACAAGCAAACCAATAAAAACAACCGATATTTGGATTCTTGTGATGAAACGGGTAAAATGCATAACCGCCTGTACTTCATAATTACATGCCACAACGAGTCTCGTATCATCCGCAATGGTAGCACAGTGGAGGTAGTAACATTAAATATGCATATAGTGAACATCACTTCTTGTTAAAATGGGATCCGAAAGTTGGGACCAAATATTGTTATCAAGTCATTATTACCTGAAAAGGTTCTAGATCTGTGGGAAAAGTGAAGTACCGCACCCCAATCGTCATTTCAATCAGGTATTGCCTATCTAAGCCACGCTGCAGAGATAGCTATTTTTAAACTAAGAAAACCACTTACTTTTGAGATCGTGTTATATCGTCATCCGGGTAGTCTGCGCAGACGTCGGTATCTATTATTAGCAGAGATCACTTTCGTGCTTATTTATAGATTTGAAAATAGTGAACACTTTAGAGTTCTTTATCACAATGTGTACTATTTCACATATAATTAGTGTTCAGAATCATCTTTACTCAGACTGAAGTATAAGTTTATGCAAAAATTATGCATACATTCCCAGAAACCGTGGACAATTATTGTTGCATGTAGTTGGTGTAGGTAAATTGTCAGCTACCACCTGTAAATGAAACATTGTTGGAGGTGCGATTAACCAAAGAAACATACAAACAAACCAAATACAGCACACTATTAAATTCTTAAAACGAAAACAGCAAAAAACATAAACCGCCTATCGTTTATACAAATAAATATATTAGAAAATAACTTTCAAAATAACTCGTCACATGAGCGGGTTTCGCCTTTTAAATGCGAATTGGTTCGTGTTTATGTTCGGTAGACAGACGCATTAAGTAACACTCGAGTAATTGCTGGAGACTTCTTTATGATATAAACCCATAATTAACGTTTGATTAATTGGCTATAAATTGGCGCGTTTTGTTTAGTGAACGCTATAAATTTTATACTTTGCAAGTTAAAATAGAGCGCAATAAACAAAAGTAGTCTCATTAAATAAATTGAAAGACAATTCTATTATCAGTACATGACATATGGGTCAACAGGTCTAATTTAACAGGTCTTTAATAGAAAACAACAAATCTAATTTGTTTTTAACGATTCAATTTTCATTTTTAACAGAAATCGCCATCGTTCTTTTTTAATGATGTTAAAAGATTTATTTCTATTTTCACGATCTGTATTATCATAACAATTTGGGGTAGTGTAAAAAAATCATATTTATTTAGACGAAAGCTTGAGTTTATGCTGAAATTATGCCAAAATCTCCCCAAACAGATGTAAGGTTTTGTTAATTACAATTGATATAGGCAAACTGACGAATACCGTCATTAAATTTTAGTTATCTTACCTACCATGTGACACGAGCTGGGACCTTGTGTGGTCGACACCGGTAGTGAACATTGATCTTGTGAGATCAAATAGCGGCACGAGACATAAACAATTAAGATTTGAAGAGTTCGGCTGTGATCAGTAATTGAAAACTTAGTAGGAGTCTAATTGACAAAGATTTAGCGTATGTGTGGTTTACGTCTCCAATTTCTTGTCTCAATTGTTCACAAGGGTCGCTTGAAATGAAACATTAACAAACATTGTGTGGAAATATTATTCTTCTTATTTTATTTAATTGATATTAAACAAGAGTGTAAGTGAACGATAGAGCGACATGTCCTTTGATGATTTAGTTTATTTTTTGCAAGGTCATGTTATTGAAGGTATGATAATAGTCGTGTTTTTTTTAATTTTGAAGTTACTTTCCTTTATGTGTCATTTATGCTGTCACTTTTGCAGTTTCTTGTTTAACAAAGCAAAAAGGCGTGTAAAAAGTTTTAAAAAGTATTTTAAAAAAGAATAACAGCTGTTATAATTTTGTGTCATTATACCATATACTCCGAATATGCTGTAATATATCACATTCTCGTCAAAAACAAAGACGTATAATATTTGCATATTAAACAGCATGATACTTTTTTGTACACACGCTGTTTATTCTGTTTATAGGTTGTGTCCGACACTGTCTGCATATATTAAATTTATATAACATTATCTTACACTTCTTTGTGTGAATTTGGACATAATTTCGGCTTAAAGGCAATATCCGACAGTTTGTCTTCATCAAATACAAGTAAACCTGGATTGGGGAAATTGGGCCATCATTTCTGCAAAAAGTCAAACCTAAGTCTAACAAAAGACGATTTTGAACATTGTCCGAATGACAATTACCCGAATGATTACATAAACGGTCACGGGTCACGTGGTTTTCTTAGTTTAAAAATAGCTAACTGTGCAGCGTGGCTTAGATAGGAAATACCGTTTTTGTTATGACGTGTGATGTGTTATGCTTCACTTTTCACATTGATGTAGGATATCATTTATCAGCTTTTTGCGTGATCTTTTCAGGCAACAATAATTTATTTGGTTCTTTGAGAGAAAATATCTACTCCAAACTGTCAAATACCACCTTTAAACGCATATATAAGTCTAAGTAAAAGAACTACCTCCATTGTAAGACAGTACAGTTTTTGAAAAGAAAATCTCTCTTAAAGGGTGGTATCCCCCATTTAGCAATATCAAATATAATAAATAAAACCTTACCTCTGTTTGTGGGAATTAGGACAACATTTTAGGAAGACATCGTACTTTAGTATATATAAAGACGAGTATGAACTCTGCCTTATTTGTAAAATAGTTTAAGTCATAAAAAAGCACAATAAAATATTTAAAAAACAACACACAAACAACCTTCGATGTGTTCATTCTTTCCACATATCTAAATAACCACGAAACCACCATCTACTAAAAATAGATATCGACGTCAGAGCGAAATAACCGGATGATAACATACCGTGATATCAAAAGTAAGTGGTCAAGTGTGTCCGTTGTTAAGTTTAAAATAGCTAATTGTGCAGCGTAGCTCATATAGAAAATTCATATTTGTAATGCCGAGTGAGTTGTTATCCTAAATTTTTCACATAGATGAAGGAGGATATAAATAAACAACATTTCGCGAAATTTATGTGGCTTTTTTAGAGGAAAAATCTGGTCCAAACAGTCGGACACCATCTTTAATTTTCTTTTCATGCCAACTGATAAATAAGTTCAGTGGGTATTTTCGCTTAATATAGATGGTGACGTCAGAGCCCTTGAGTCCTTCGTTTGCATGCGCGAGGAGTTGTTAAGTCAGTCGCTATAGGTTTAGTAAAAAATCTGTCTATGCTGCATAGGTAGATAGAAGAACTACTTTTTTGTGTGAAAGTGATCGATGTGGTAAACAACACTTTACACACACATATATGGCAATAATGAACCGCATTTCGCAAATAAGTAAGAGTAGTATATTTTGTTATTTGAGAAGAAGTGGTTAAGCCAAACTATCGGATACCGCCTTTATAACTGTATAACACTTACAAATAATTTTAACAATGCAAAAAATAAATTTGTTCCAGACGTCAGCAGCGAAACACAAACGTTTACTTTAAACGTTTACTTTAAAGTAACTTGACAGTACTTATTCAGATTTGTAGTGTTGTGTTAGGTTTGTTGTGCTAAAATAGGAAGTTTTCATTAAATACACAGTAGTGGAATAAACAATATCTATGATCTGTAGAAAATAATTAGGTGATCCTGCTGCTTGTCAAAATATTGTTTTGTCTTTATGTAGGGACAACAAGCCACGTTGCAACGGTTTTCACCTATTTTAGCCTTTTTGATGCGCCCCTAGTAGACATCAAACTACTCATGCGCGAATATACGTCATGCGCACATGTATAAATAGTTTTGTATGTTTATTGGGTTTATCGTAGCACCAACAGTATTTCAGTTATCTGGAGACGGTGTCCACTTGAAGCAGATATAGTGCTGCCTTCACTGTGTATAGCATGCCGTGAACACCTGGCATGATACCACACCCAGTCACATTATCCTGACACCAGGCCAACCAGACGTGGAAGTACCCTTATACTTGCTTGAGCGTTAGCAAGGGAGCTACATGTATACCACAACCATTTTAATCGACTTTGGTATGTCGCAGCCCGGGATCGAACCCGGGGCCTCCCGTATCTGGAGCCGAAGCTCTACCGATTGCGCTACCATGTCAAGTTCGTTTAAACACTACACCGATGAGTAATAATGATAACTTGTGACTATGTTGCTTTAAATGATTGTTGTTTATGTTGTTGTTGCTGCTGCTGTTGATGATGGTGATGATGATGATGACGACGAAGAGTATAACGGTGACGATGGTGATGATGATGTGCTGACGTGGCACCCCACCCATCCGGTTAAAAACTAAAACACAAATAGCCCTTATTGTTTATACGTGCCTAACTTACGTGGAGTCAAACTTGACATAAGCTTCTAACTGACGTGACGACAGCGATTGAAAGGTCAGCTTTAATTCGCTGACCAAAAGACACAACGACTTCCGTTATCAAACAACAGCCGACATTGGGTCCAAAATACTGAGCAATTTGTCGTCTGATCATTATGTCGTAAAACAATTCCCATAAATCGGATTTTTATTTGTGAGAACTTAACGTGTATTTGTTATTGTGTTGAAGAAAAAAAAATATATAAAGTACAGTGTTGCCTTAAATTGTGCTGAAACAGCATAAATAAAGAGGACATAAAACGCCCTCTTTATTTCCCTAAAAAGACATCAGGATTTTAGTTGTAAAAATCCCCAAACTCACTCTGCATTTGTTTGGCTTTGAAAAAGAGCTAGATGACTAAATATTATCTAAATGTGTGATGTAAGACTTACTTAAAGATGGTATCCGACAGTTTGAACCAAAATTATTTTCATTAAACACCTTAAAAAAACATTTTTACCTGAACAGATCTTGCTGTGTTGTTTATTGATGCCATACAATTGGCAGAAAAGTGAACGATATCGTCACAATCGTCATTAAAACATTTATTTCCTATCCGAGTCACGCAGCACAGTCAGCTATTTTTAAACTAAGAAAAACACGTGACCACTTATGTTTAAGCTCATCTACGTCATCCGCTGTGACATCGATGTCTATGTTATGCAGGAATCCCAAATCGTTCTTATTCATAGATTTGAAAAGAATGAAACATTTTAGTGTTGAATAACTAGTTTTACTGCCCTCAACATGAGATACTGCTGAAAAACACCAACGATAAGACTAAAGAATGTGTTTTTTGTTTGTTTGTTGTTTTTTTCTTGTTATTTTTTTTCAGAAATAATGCACAAATATCACAAACAGAGGTCAGATATTGTTACACATATAAGATACAGGCACACTTTCGGATACCACATTCAAATTAAAATATGAGGATTCAACAATTAGTATTTTTTAACATGAGAACATTTCAATTTTCCAAAGAAAATGAAAGATATTTCTACCGGTATCTGTTGTATTTAAAAGACAGCCATTAACCGCAACACATAACATCGCGGTGTACATTGACCCAATCTGGTTGGTAATAGTGCATTTTTCTGTACGAGGCGTGGTTTTCTTTCATATGTGGACACCTTTTAACATGACTATGAAAGGACGTTTCATGTTTCGCGAAATTTACACCAAACTGCTTTAATTAATTATTTATGCCACATATAGAGTTCATTTACATAATGTATGGATTAAATTGCTTCTCTTTTTAGCCTTCTTATAAATAGGTTCATCTTAGTAATGGGGATTTGAATACTTCTATCTTGTGAAGTTTAATAAAACTTTGGTAAATTGTTTTGTATTTGTAGAAATCAAACTGACAAATATGGAGATAAATAATTTTAGCAAATTTAGCAATAATACATTTGAGTCACTAATGACAAATAAAATTAAGTCATTGAAAAATAGAGTAGACGACGATTTGGGAAAGTACTTTTTGACAACAAATTAACATTGTGGGAATATGGAATAAATTACGGACATTTCCGAACAATACCGAAAACTACCGATTACCTGCGTGGTGACACTACAATAAAATGACACCTTATGGCAGCTCGGTTGTCTTGTTACGACCACAACTTCACATCTTGATAATTAGTCTCTTCATAAAAGTAATAAAAGTATGATATATGACCTTTATTTCATCTTTTATCGCCAGCTTAGCAAGCTCAGAAAGTCAACGAACCATGTGACTCTACGTCCCTTGGTTAAGATAGCGAAACTGACTGGAGAGCGCAATCACTATTTATGAACTTCGTGACTTATCATTTCTGAAATACAGCTGACACAGCACTTTTTGCATTTTCATATATTCACTATAGTTTCGTAAATTTATTTGACACAGTTTTCACTCACGTAGTTCACAGCAATGCTCCATATATTTATCCACCGGCCGCAATAGCTCAGGTGGTAGAGCGTCGGCTTGCGGATCGGGAGGTCGTGGGTTCGAACTCCGGCCGGGTCAAACCAAAGACTTTAAAGTTGGTAGTAGCGGCTTCCCTCCTAACGCTCGGGGCTAAGGGGACAGAATTACGCCTGACTCGTCCGTGTCAGTATAATTGACCGGCCGGGTTCAGTCCCTGGGCACCTCATAAGTGCCCCTGTGCTATAAAGATAGAAATGTCGCTGCACAGTATCGGCAAAAATGCCGGCAAATCCCTATCCATATATTTATGATTTAAAGCAACATTTAAGCAAGACTGAAGTCGTATTGATTGAGGGCCTATTTTTTCGCTAGCTGTATAGTGATAAGGGTTTGGATTTTAGAAGGAAGGGTCCCGGGCTCGAACCTCATACATTATAATAGCTGGACATTGCCAATATGGTCATGCTTGTGTCGGTGCGTCGTATCTAAATACTAAAGCAAACAATAATGTCAAACGATAGACATGAAATCTCTCTTTATATGGGAACCTAGTTGTTAGATAATATAAAGTGTTATGGAAAAGTTTCCTACATGTAGATTTTGTCTTGAAAAACCTAACTGTTCCACTAAACATATTTACCACAGATAAATGTCTCTTTACTTAAATTTTCGACCCCAACGGCATTTTTGGTCAAAATTCCCAAATTTTGATAAATAACTTAGGTGACAATTCAATAAAAGAATATTTTATCTATAGATATACATTTTCTTTCTACATGATATTACGGGGATAAACCCATTTACGACAAATCTGATAATGAATCCTAAAAAAAGTATTTTTGTCGGCATACATGAAAGAATACTAATGAGTTATGGTCAAACCGTTTTAATACAAAATTAGGTTCTTGTACTTTCAGTTATTATAATCCTGACTGACATTTCTAATTTTAATACGGCCTATCGAATTTAAGTCAAGCTAAACTAAATTGTACGTAAAGGATTAATATATCAGCTTATATAAAGAATAACGCTAAGTTCAACGCAACCTAACAAATAGTTGTTTTGTTTTGCAATTATCGAAAGTGGATTAAGAAAGGATAATCTAGCCTTTTGAACTTTCGTCACCTATTTGGAATACATGTATTAACAGTTTGTACCCATTACGCTGACAATTATATACCAATTAATAATTAATCAACTTAAACAATTTAACTCAATGAGTTAATTGAAGGCTAGAAAATATCGAAAACGAAACATCACAAGTGCAGTTGATATAAAAATTAAGCGCGCTGCCAAGTTTTCCTGTCGAATCGTTATTTATTTGTCTCCTTTTCCAAGTTATAGTAGAATCCGAATGGCGACTTTATAATTGTGATGTTGAAAGACGTTGTCCCATATGGACGCATTCGGAGAAAGCATTCTGAAGAAATGAGGCCATAAGTTGAAGTGAGCTTTTTGCTCAGTCACACTTAGCAAGATATTTGAAGAACAGTGTGAATATGTGTGTGCGTGCGTGCGTACGTGCGCGGGCGGCCGGGCGCGTGCGGGTTTTTATGAACAGAACAGAATTTATTCATTAGACTTGTACATACATACAATGTCTTTATGATACAAAAACAAACAACCCTGACATACTGTCACCGTGATGTAGGCAAAAACAATCAATATGAATACTAACTTTAACGATTTCATGCTAGTGTGCGCGTGTGTGTGTAATGATAGTAAACATATTTTTTTTTTTTTTGCAAACTGTGAAATATGATATATAAGATATTAATTTTCATTGATTTTATTAGTGTAACGCTACTCATATCATAGATCAAATATAAAGAAATTCGAGACAGGCTCAACAAAGGTGAAAGATTCGAAGGTATTTTAAGACAGAGTCGCGTTGAAAGACTAAAATATCAACAAATCAAATAAAAAAATGCAGAACAATATGTTCTACTTAAAACACGGGCGTGCGTATTAGGTAAGGCAGGATGCCTTAGCGACCAATGTATGATCATACTTTCGATATTTTCCGTCGTATTATAATTAGGTCTAGATTACTATGTCATTAAACCGCCTAATTAATACTTGATTGACATTTCATTTTCATTGCTACCGGTCTATTTAACCTACAAGCTTACTCCACATATCACCGCACACGGTATTAAAAGCCTCACAGTGGCAAGAGTTCGTAATTTTCTACCGTCGACGAATACATTTATTTTTAATACCATCTACAGATTTCGTAACTACTCGTATATTTTCGTAATTTCCGTGAGTCACTTCGGGTACGCCGAAGATATCCGAATGTTACATCCGGTCCATGTTATTTTAATCGGCTATATTCGACCATTTTTGCTGTTTTCCGTAAAACAACTGACGAAGTGGCTGGCTGTAGGAGTATGTATTGTAAACATACACTGAAATGTTAAATCAACTGTCGCTGGTATTAGAGAGACAGTGGACGTACTTGGGTTATATTAACAAACGCGACAAAATGTACATTTTCATTAGGGAATAAATTTCCAGTTTCTTTGCTTTTTTACACTGTAGAAGCAATGTTAGCATAAGAATAAGACTTGTGATATGAAATTGAGATTTTTGCGGACATTTTGAAAACAGTTGTGAGAAAGAACAGTGTTAACAGTATTCGGTGGAAGATATACACGTATTTACTGGATGTAAAAATAAAAGTGATACTTAATACGATTGCACATGCACCTAGGTGGAAGTTTTGATTTCAGCTTTTGCTGAATGTCAAGGTTTGTGCGCCTTTTTTCATCTTATTGCAACTTATGTATCAGCTTGTTGTAATCAATTCGGTGTCTTTGGTCATTCAATATTTCATCGCATATATGTCTCATTTAGAAAGAATAATTATTTAACTTAATATTGTATGTTATAGGAATGATATAAACTTGAATTTAATATTTCTTTCTGTGTCTGTTTTTCTATCCGTTTCTCCATCTGTCTTTCATTTTTCTTTGGTTTTGTTTCAAACAGTTGTCTCGAAGCCTGTGTGAATCTACATTAGTTTATATACCATTCCGCATCTAAACAGCACCTTCCAATAAATACAACTGTATTGCTCTAGTGCGTCTACACTAATCAACTATAAACATGCCTTGAAAACAACGATGTCGTCGACTACGACAATTATTTCCAGCAATAAGCCTCACAGCAGCAACAACGCACGTATCATGCATTACCCCAACCATGCAAACCGTATCTTAACCCAAACAAACATGATGGGGGCGCCCCTGGCCGAGCGATTCGCAAATATGACCATATTTGTGTCGGTGCGATGCAACAAAAGATAAGAAAAAGTAACTAAGACAGCTTTCATTGAAACGGTTGTTTCCCTCTATTTGTGTACACTTGCCATATAGACGTTCCATTATTACCCATTATTATCCAGAATAGTAAAAACAATAGCAAAATATAAGTTATTCGCTTATAACTGCATTCATAAGTAAACATGCATCTTGAAAAACAGCAAATTGTGTAGATACATATCAGACATGTCCCAGAACCTGCACTATCTGCCGCTGAATCTCTAACTATATATTTGGTTCCATTTGCCTGTAGTTGTTAAGAAATAAAGTGGATTTTGTATTGCTTTTCCTTCTTCTTCTTCTTCTTCTTCTTCTTCTTCTTCTTCTTCTTCTTCTTCTTCTTCTTCTTCTTCTTCTTTCTTCTTCTTCTTCTTCTTCTTCTTCTTCTTCTTCTTCTTCTTCTTCTTCTTCTTCTTCCTTCTTCTTTTCTTCTTCTTCTTCTTCTTCTTCTTCTTCTTCTTCTTCTTCAGTCTTCTTCTTCTTCTTCTTCTTCTTCTTCTTCTTCTTCTTCTTCTTCTTCTTCTTCTTCTTCTTCTTCTTCAGCTTCTTCTTCTTCTTCTTCTGCTGCTGCTTCTTACGTGATACCCGACGTGAATTCCCGTGACATTTGTTTAGAAATTATCTTCTTGAACAACAACAACAGCAACCAACAACAACCAACCAACAATATCAGAACCACAGCCCTAAAGAGAATAAACAAACATTACCGTTAACCCTTTCAAGATTAAAAACCAGATAAATATTTTGATTTCTTAACTATAATATATTATTTGCGAAATGTTAAAAAATATAATCATAATTATAAAGCAGTAAAAGTAAATAATCGAAACCTCTATTATGCAGTACAGTACGTTTAATTGTGCCATAATATTTGCATATCATCTTGGCATGTAGTTTAGTTGCAATCTTCTTGGTGCAACTTACGTATTATTTTTTTGGTTAATATTTTCGTTTCCAATTTTCTTAAATAGAAAGTTTACATTTAATGCAGGATGTTCTCAACATGGAAACTGGCTATTGCCTCAGTAATTGAATTAACTTCTTTGCTTAAGAGATTACGGTAAGGCATGTGTTGTATGGAATGTCAATCGATTTAAATTACCATAGACACTTTCAAAAATTCACACGGGAAATATTTCATTCAGAGCAACGATTATCATTCGCCTGGTAACAAAGTCACGTTGCTCTGCTCAGAGCCGTGGTCAAGTTTGGTTCGAACACCCGACCGATCACGAGTTGTTGACATTGGGCAAGAGTTTTGCAGCATGTTATTTGACTATTTACCTAATATGAATTCCCTGGTCATATTCTGTTCTGTTCATAACAATTCCAAATCACTCGGAACACATCGGCTAATTTTTAATGCAATTTGCTATAAATGGAAATTCCGGAATTAGCCGAGAAGTTACGAATAGATACCAAATATCATCAAGCGTCCACGACATAATTGAAAGCTATTGAAGACTACATAATTAGATAAAGTTTATTGCTGTAGTCTCTAAATCTGATACACTTAGATCATTTTATTTGTACACGTACAAGCATTATGGCACTAAACGAATTAAATCTTAACCGAATAAGCCAATTGAATAAGGTCAGACAAAAAGTGTAGATTAAAATCAGCCAGCAATTTGCTGATAAGCCTTTTGAAAGTTGTTAAGTAAAATTTAAATCAGCTGCAAGCAAATTCCTATACTTTCTAGAAATCTGCATTGCTTATAAATAAATGTAAAAGTATTATGGGCGAGTCTTGGATTTTGCTAGTGTATGGGTGTGGCGTGAATTTTCTTTCAGATGTTACGTATGCGGATAAAACAGGATTTAACGACATAACATATATGATTAGCGCAGATTCCACCCTTTCATGGCATTCACCTATATATAAAGGCCATTAACTAACCCGTAAAAAAACCGTAAATGACCAAATGGCCGATTCGATGGCTGAGTTTGTACACATTTGCTACTAGGGGGTCCGGGGACCGTTGCGTTCCGACATGCATCTGGATACAATTTTAGCATTTTAAATGGATTTTATGTATATGCTTTATTTCCAGTATGCTACGATAATTTAATGAGGGCTGGTGCGCCCCCACTTAATCCGTTAGCGGAAAAGTCCATTTTGATAGGGTATTTAACTGAACACACCCCTTGGCCAAAATGGCATCTTCTGTGCTTTTCACATCATTTATACCAGCCAATGAGTGAATCATTCCACTATGATTCAAATCAATTAAAACCTGTGTTATATGTTATTAATAAACACATATATCCAATTAATACCAGGTTCTTTTGTCATCTGAATCAAAACTGTGTAGTGATTGACTTTTAATTGTCTTTTTAACAAAAGAACGCGTCATGTTCGAATATTATTTACAGGCAGTTACTACAGATAGTAGTGTAGTAGAATTCTTTGGCGAGGGGGCAGTACATTAAGACAAAGCAATATAATTAATTAGGTACAATGTCCCATTTGATCTCCGTTGCGATTTGCTGTAATGTTTTGAAGATATTTTATTACATTGTTTTGACTAAATTCCACGTTCCTCTAGATACTGATCGTGGTTGGGTCTTTATTTTTGTCTTCGCCGCCATGCTACGTAATAAATCTCCTCATATTTTTAACTATTGCATTCAATTCTTCATATTCAGTCTTTTACAGTTAATTTGTCTAATTGTTTGCACGAATTGTACTTTTTAGATTTAATGTTTCCCCTTTTTGTTGTCTTCTTTTGTGTTCTTATGTCAAATCTGCATCATTGGTAAGATACCCCCTCTCTCTCATTCACTCTCTTTCTCTTTCTCTCTATGTCTGTCTCTGTCTTACACTGTCACTCTCTTTCTATGTCTTTGCTCGTCTCTTTGTCTTATTCTAGCTCTCTCTGTATATGTCTGTCTCTCTTTGTCTCTTGTCTCTTTGTCTCGTTGTCTCGTTGTCTCGTTCTGTCTCTCTCTCTCTCTTTCTCTCTCTCTCTCCATATAAAATTGATGCTTTTGGTTAATCTATTCAGTTTAAGTAAGTTAGTATGTAAGTTTCTCGTATATATAAAATAGAGTTAAATACCAGCACACACGTTAGTGTGAATGTATAAACTAACCACAGAAACTGTAGAGCTAGCTACAAAAACTGTAAGCTAACCACAAAAACTGTAAACTTACCACAAAAACTGTAAGCTAACCACAAAAACTGTAAACTTACCACAAAAACTGTACGCTAACCACAAAAACTCTGAGATAACTACAAAAGATGTAAGCCAACTAGTAAAACTGTAAGCCAACTACAAAAACTGTAAGCTAACTACAAACAACTGCAATCTAACTGCAAAAACTGTAAATTAACTGCAAAAACTGTAAATTAACTACGTGACACAAAGGCTGCTTACTCACTATTACACAGTGCTACAACAATGCTTCAAGAGTGCTATTTCTAAAATATGCATAATTGATTATCATATATGCACTAAAACAGTTTATGTAAATATTACATTCACACCAGTGTATTTGCATTTCTTTGCAGGAACGTACGACTTTATTTGTTAACTAATAAAATACCAGTATTGCTATATTAAGTAAACTCTTATACACTTGGATATAGAAGGTTAATGTTTGTGGTATTGCAGTAACCTGCTTCTATGTTGCGTATACACTTCCTATTTTTACAAGAAAACTAACTCGTTCTATTTATTTTGGAAATTCGGACTGAGATCATCAAAGTTTGCTTTAAACATTTGCTGTTTGATTAAGTAAGTTGCCATTTTATCAAAGAATGGTGGAGGGGTGGTGGGTGGGGCTTCACAGGAACAGCTAGGCGCCTATTGTAGTCTGAAAGAAATTAAATTTAAAGTAATTCATAATGCATGCCATGAAAGCCTAAGGTTTATTATTATTACAGCTACAGATTATTTTTACAGCTACGAAGACTTTTTTTATTTGAAATCATCGTTACATAAAACTTCCGCATCTGACTGCATTAGCAGTTGCATCATTAAAATCAGTCACCGGCAACCTCAAGGCGCCCAAAGCCGTGCAGATAGAGTCTTGTAACGCCTCGGCCCTTACCGCGTAGGTTCGAGTCCCGTTCGGGACGAGAACTTTCATGTCGAGAGGTCCTTCAGCTGACTTGCGGCGCGCATGTGCTTCAGCTCAGATATTTATTCTGGGGTCCGCCTTCGACCTTTAATTATCCGGACGTCGCCAAATATGACCATAATCATGTCGCCGCGATGCAACAAAACACAAAAAAGCAACAACCTTCCACCTCCAGCAACAGGAACAGAAGTAGCAATAACAACAATATATACAACAAGAGTTTAAGAAGATAATTCTTAAACAGAACAATCACATTCAAGGCCATCGCCGACTTGAGAAGTTTAAATTGGCTTAGCAAGATAAGCACACCAGGATGTATAGGCTACGTGATTGCACTTTTTTGTCTGTTTCATACAATCCGGCTTAGGTGAAAGATGTCGAACCTGATCGGCAAGTTCACGCATGAAGTTGTAAGCATTTAAACATGATTGTGTATTGCTTATAAAATGATACTGGATATTGATTAAGTTTTGTTGTTTTGTTGTTGTTTTTATACATATCACCGGCACAATCATTTTTCAGCTATTTATCGGTGGAGGAAAAACCCAGACCTTTGGGGGCTAGCTGAAAAATCTCCCCACATGAAAGTTCTCCTCCCGGCTTGGACTCAAACCATGCGGTTAAAATTAGTTTAAACATATTTGTTTATAGTCGATTAGAAAACACATTATTTCGTTCAACTTATAATAATTATTTCGACTGCCCGCCTCCAGGTTAGAACGGTATTTTTAAATACTTGGAACTTGTCTTGCTCAAGGACTAGTGGTCGATTTCGGGGTTCGAACCCCAGGATCTGAAGTCCAAGTTCTTAACCACTATACCACTATACCACAGACGCCAATATGATAAGAATATAAGATAAAAAAGACGTCCCATCTTTCACACACTGAGCAAATGCTAGTTCGTCATTGCCAGTCTTCGTTAAATTAAACTTGTATATATTTAAAACTAAATACTGCAGGTTTGGCTAACTGTAAAAAGTAACATATTCATAGGCTTCGAATGGTGCTCATTTAAAAAGTAGACGATTCTGAAACTCGAAGTTTCCTAAAGGCAGTTATAATTTTGAGATTTGCGTCGTAGCTTATAAAAAGTTTTCATTTAAAGAGCTTTATCAAAATTAGGGGAAAATCATAATTTGATAAAGCCCTTTGGGCGGAAATGCAAGAAATTAGTTACATATGTATGGTTACACAATTGCTCCCTTCATGGGGCTTCAACGGTTATACTTGATTTCATTGTTTACTCTTCCAACTCGAGCTCCCCACCACAGCATATATACAATTGTATGTCTACACTTATGACACGAACTCCCCACCATAGTATATCTACAATTGTATGTCAACACTTATGACACAAACTCGTCACCATAGTATATATACAACTGTATGTCAACACCTATGACTTAAACTCGCCACCATAGCATTATGCAGGCACAAGGATCTATAACTTATTAGAATAGTTGATACTCAAGTGTTGTTTGTTTCTCGTCGGCAGTGAACGCTTGTCGTGAGCGATAACTTCCGTTTCATTTCCACTTAATGTCCAATTGTATACGCTGGGCAGACGTTAGGGCCAGACTAATTAAATGAAACATTGATAGTTTTTGCTAATTTTGGTTAACATCCGTAAATTTATGCTTACTGGCTGATTTTCCATCGAAGGTCGAGCTTATTTTATTTCCCAGACAGAAAACAATCATTAAATTAAACATTAAAGGCAGAACTTTGCATATGTGAGCGATCGTATATGTCTAGTTACAACAGACCATAATATGTATGTATGTAAAGAACAAACATGTGAACCAGTTAATTAAATCGCTATCGAGAAATGTTGTCTTCATGGTTCTTTTTAATAATTCCAATGTAAACATCACTGTTAAAATGTTTAAACGAACAGGACACAGATGGTCAAAGTTGCATTTCTTTTCACAAAAGCAAAATTGTATATTGATATTTTCATTATGCAGTGTGTTTCAAGAAAGTTTTTGCTTTTTTTGAAAAAAGTAAATTTTACCTTATATATAATATGTACGGTTTATATCGATATGCAGACTGTCTCTTTCGTGTGCCGAGCTATAAACTCCTTTTTCATATGAGGAAATAAAAATCATGTATTCGTCCCTGAGCTGGTTCGTCCCTTCTTATTTACTCGCTTACATTATTTATTGCACATTATTTATACTCATATATGTCACCAGTGGTGATGTGAGTAATAAAAGAATAGATGAGATGAGTTCAGCTGAGTTCGTTAATACCAGTGGTTTATTGAAAACTGGACCTTAAAATACATACACGAGCTTACATTGCCGGGCCAATATGCGTGCATCATGCAACGCAATGCACGGTCGTTTGTAGTCGATTGTTGTTGATTAGAGGGATTAGCTTCAGAAAGGAAACGCGCTCAAATTTAAGAACATTTGAGCCTTCAAGCAATGCATGTACTTAAGATAATTCCATTTTGATCTCTAAGATTAAAGAGATTTACTTAATTGCACACATGTTGTCTGTTTTGTCAACCAGATAAAAGACCACAATGTTATAGGAACATGTAAACGTAAAAAAACCCATTTCTTTTTAAATATTTAAGGTTAAAATGATATAATTTTTTACTAATTGTGATTAAAATATTGTTTTAGTTTTTATATCCATTAGGAAAGGACAATACAATTATGTACATTTTGTGTTACATCTCTTTGATCTTGTTTTTACATTAAATGAACGCCAAATATTTTTGAGGTGGTGCAATGTGTGAAATATCCGTGTCACCTTCTTGTAAAGATTCTACAACCGTTTTCTCATTTAACGGTTGCCGACTTGTATCCTCTCTGACCGCTTAGCCTCTAACAGCGTGGGTTCGAGTCTCGTTCGGGCTTAAGGACTTAATTTGGGAAGGTCTTCCACCCAATCTCATTAAAATCACATCCTAACTTTCGCTTCATTACTTTCCGCTGGTAAGGGTAGCGGAAAGTAATGAAGCGAAAGTTAGGATGTGATTTTAATGAGATTGGTCTTCCACCTGACTTGCGAAGCGGGTGGTTCTACCCAGACATTTGTCTGGGGTCTTCCTCCACCATAATAGGTGGGCTTCGCTATAATGATCATAACTGGTCGCTGCGAGGCATTTCAAAAACAAAAACAAAACAGCAAAATGTAGAAATAAATTCTGATATGTGCTGATGTTATAAATTACTGTTAAAGACATATTGTCGTCCCACAACAATCATGCTAGCAAACATATTCAAATGTAACAGATGTGTCATAAAAATTCAACATTTCGAAATAAAGAGAACATTATAATAATTGACTGAATTTATACCCATTATCCACCTAATGGTGATTTACCATTAAATTGATGTAAATGCTGCAAACAAGGCATCCACAAACGACCACTTCTATATACAATAAATTGTTGACCACCCTCTATTTATATCAAAGCCAAAATTACTTTCGCTAAAGTAATTGTATAGTATTGGAAGGAAACCACTCAGAACAAGAATTGTGGGACATAAAAGACTGCATAGAATTATGGCGAGTAACTCCTTACTGGGTGTGTTTTCGATCCAAATAAACAGATAAACTGGGAAATAATCAATTTTTTGGACATCTTTGGACAATTGTCCAACAAAATTATTGATATAAAAATATCAAAATTGGTAAATTATTTTGACAGTTACGCCACCCTCAAGCAAGTAAAAGCTGTATATTTGTATTATCGCTTTTAATTTAAAGGGAAAATAAGAAAAGATCCTAGAAGAATTACCACAGATATTAAAATCTTAACTACCTCTAGATCAAGGTCAACATGGTAAAAGTAAAAGTGACAAAAACACAAAGACGACACATTACACACAAAAAGAAAAACCAACAATTACCGCCCTGGAACGGTCAGTCGGCATATGGACCGACTGGGGTGCTTAAACCTGGATTGTGGAGCCCTCAAAACTCGCACATTTATAAAAGAATAAAACATTCAAGGGTGTCAAGTCTTTTTTGTAGTATGACTTTAAATATGTGACAGGTTTTAACAATCTAAAAATTTACGCGAAATCCGAATAAAAGAGACCCAAATAAACCGCGAACATTCTCCTGTATTTATACATGCTTTAACTTGACAATGGTTTTATGTCCTTCGACACGAAATTCAGTTTAAAAAGAAATGTGTGGGACTTTCATTGAAAATCAGTGTTCCTTTTTTCCGGGCCATGTGCGAAATACAAACGATTTTGAAGTCTTTTTATTCTCCCTGTATCGCCCCTTGTTGTTAACAGTTAAACGAATGGATGCGATTATTAGTCAATTTCCGCTTGTGACCTTTAAAGGTAATATCCGAAAGTTTGGACCCAAAATTTCTAAAATAACCAACTAAAACAGTGTTACATGAAAAGTCCTACAAAATGCTGTTTATTAATGCCCTAGGTCTATGTGAAGAGTGTGACGTAAATACCTCCTACTCGCCTTTCCAAACAGGGCATTTCCTATCTGAGCCAGTTATTTTTAAACTAAGAAACATAAATACACGTTACTTTTTGAAATCAAGTTATATCTCCATCCGGGAGTCCACTCTGAGGTCGTTATCTATTTTTAGCAGAGGACACTATCGTGCTTATTTATAGATTTGGAAAGACTGAACATTTTATTTATCTAACAATACAGGTTGTGTTCAGAACCGCATTTTCTTAGACTTAAGTATGAGGTAATGCCCAAAACTATGCCCCTAATTCCCCAAAATAAGAAATTGTTACATGTATTTGATATAGGCAAACTGTCGGATATCACCTTCAAGAGGTTCGGAAGTTGTATTTGTGAGTCTGACATGGATTTTAGCGACATGTACATAGTACTCAACTGCCTCTCCATCTTTGATGTAGTCTCGAAGTTATGTGATATTTCATTTGAAGTAATAAGGTTAATTCAATATTATTATATGAAATATGTCTACTTTCCAGTTTGAAAACATATTTATATATAGCGAACCGACAAAGAAAAGCACTACCTTCAACATATGCTGACAATGAAGTTTTTAGGCATCTTAAAGGAAAGTTGTTCAAAGAAAAACTTCTCTAACTTTTAATTATATATCTGATCATATATTAAAGGATTAACCAAAATTGTTCAAACAAGATAAAGCCCACTTAGCATTGGCACCTGGCCTTTACTTACTCCTAACAAAACATCGCCTAATTCCGACAGTTGACACATAAGTGCTCAACATTTTAAAAATCATTGTCAATATCCAGCTATTTGCAGTATAATTATCTCATTTACAGCGAATTTTTAAACATTTCTTACAAGTCATTTCGAAATATTTGGTTCAGGGACGTGTCCAACAGTTCAACAATGCCATCTTTGTTTTCTTTAAGTATCGCCAAACAAAGACAAATCTGAAAATCATAGATGTTAAATTAACGGTTCTTCCGTATAGACACTCTTCACATTGAAGATAAATTCCGCGCGCTTTTGTGCATTATGGAACTCCTTATTGAAGAGTCTTAAAAGGTCCTTAACTATGTTATACGCCTCGCAATTCGTGCCGCTGTTGTTCAGATTAAACTGCAATTTGCTTCTTTAAAGGTGGTATACGACTGTTTGTTTTCATCAAATACACGTAAACCTAGATTGGGGGAATTGTGGCATAACTTCTGTACAAAGTCAAACCTAAGTCTAACACAAAACGATTTTGAACATTGTCTAAATTGTAAAACAGCAGAAATCGTGAACTAAATCACTCTACATGCCCATTCTGTCTAAAACTATAAAAAAGCATGTTTTCTAAAAACAGACATCGAAGTCAGAGCGGGTTACCCTAATGATTATATTAAGTTAGGGGAAACTTGGTTTTCTAAGTTTAAAAATAGCTAACTGTGCAGCGTGTCTTAGATAGTAAATACCTACATATAATGACGAGTGATGAGTTATGTTTCACTTTTCACATAGATTTACGACATTAATAATTAAGCTTTTTGCGAGATCTTTTCAGGCAATTATAATTTATTTGATTCTTTGATAGAATTAAATCTCGTCCAAACTGTTGGATACCACCTTTAAACCCTGCTCAATGTCTTCTTATTGATGTTAACATGTTGTGTTTGGGCCAAGTTTAAGCAATATCGTTACTTTAAAGCGATCAAGACACTAGTGAAGTAGCTTTAAACTTTTGCAAACAAACAAACCATTGTCTAAACCACATGAGTCCGTAAATACTGGGTTGTGGAATATTACATCTAATGTGTAGTACGAGTACTCTTTATGGACAATCTTTTCTTTCAAATTATGTTGAAGTCATAAAAGAGGTATTTGACGGTTAGATTATATCAAATACAAGAGTCAATATTTTACCATATTTTTGGTAAAATTTTGCATCATTTCTGCATAAACTTAGACTTTAGTATAAAAGAGCACTATTTTGAACACTGCTTCAGTTGTTTATCAGCACAAATCGTGAAAAATCGCTCTAAATGTCTATCAATAAGCACCCCGGGAATTTCGGCTAAAAATAGATATGGACGTCAGATCTGATTAGCAGATGATAATAAAATGTGTTCTTAAAAGTTAATGGTTTTCTCCGTTCCTCAAAAGAAAGCTGCCACGTGGTTTTCTTAAGTTTAAAATAGCTGTATAGCGTGGCTTGGATAGGAAATACATGTTTGCAATAACGAATGGAGTGTTATGCTTCACCTTTCACATAATGAAGAACATAAAAACGGCATTTTGTGGGATTTTTTGAGGTACATGTAATAATGATTTATTCGGATGTTTAAGAAAAAGTGTTTTGGTCCAAATTGTCGGATTCATTGGAGGGTCAAATGTCTTAAATTAGTCGGTCGAAGCTTCATTAAATAAATCCAAGTACATAACCAAACTACGCATGCGCGTGTATACGTCATATAGTCACGTCATAAATAGGGTAATAGTACGGTGGCTTGCCTGATAGTTGCGTTTGGCTATCATTTATATTAAATATAGATCAGACGAATCAATTACCTTTGAAACTTACGAGAAAAGTCGTACAAAATGCCAAACTATGTCCTGGCCGCTTTAATGTGAAATCCAACAGAGAAGAGATTAAACAGCATACTACAATTTGGCTTACTAAACATGGTTTCCATTGCGCGCCGTATCCCGGAGTTGCTTTTTCACGACGGGTGCATATTTAATTAATGGGTAAAGATTTTAATCAAATTCAGACAAGTAAGCAATTTATCAATCTACCTTCTCAAACTGTCATCTCCTGGCCTTGTTTAGGGGTGTTATATTGATGCTTTATTACCTAATAGGGCATTGGAAATCAATGGAGGCGATTTAGCATGGTCTTTTTTTTGTGTGATATAGGCCGATGTGATGTTGACCTTCTGTGTGTAATACACGCAGAAAGAAAAAGTGTTATCGACTTTAAAGGTGGTATCTACAAGTGTGCCTGTATGAAATCTCTCTCTCTCTCTCTCTCTCTCTCTCTCTCTCTTTCTCTCTCTCTCTTTCTCTATCTCTCTCTCTCTCTCTCTCTCTCTCTCTCTCTCTCTCTCTCTCTCTCTCTCTCTCTCTCTCTATCTCTTTCTCTCTCTCTCTCTCTCTTATTATTATTATTATTATTATTATTATTATTATTATTATTATTATTATTATTGTTATTATTATTATTATTATTATTATTATTATTATTATATACATTATCATGTATGTTATTATATTGTAAACAATATCCTATCCCTGTTTGTGGTAATTGGGCCATACAATCTGTGCAGAGTGGCTTATTTAGGAAATTTTTGATAATAGAGAAATTTTTTGATAATAGCGAGCGTGGTGTGAATTTGATTTTTTACTAAGATTTTAACGATGGAATCTACTGCATTAGCGAAAAGGTACCTTTTTAACAGTTCTTTCAATAAACATAGTCCACGTTTTTTCAGATAAAAACGAGTTATACGAACCATGTTTATGACCGGCGGTTATGTAGAATAATCTGGGGGGTCTAGTTGTTAGCCTGTCATTGTCGATGCACACGGTTCAACCCTCAAGCTGCCAACCTTGCATATTTTTATTTTTATTTTGAGGAAAACAATTTCTTTGTTAAAACGGATTTATTTTATTTATTTTAGGAAAAAAAAAGTTTTATCTTCTCTTTACCGTGAATTTCTGGAACTGCTTAGATGTCAACAAACCAGCGGACAGTACCTTTAAATGAGTACACCCACCCCCACGCCTTTATCCTATATAGGAAAGACGAAGACGTCGACAACATCAACAATAATGGGATCTTCACTTTAACGTCACTGCTAACATCACCATCTTTTACAACAACAGCGACCGTAACCCCAACAAAATAATAACGAAAAGTATATAACAATCATTTACTCTCTGACTGTTTGTCATCAGCAACCACAAGGGCGGAAGCAGCAGCAGCAGCTGCAGCAGTAGTAGCTGCAGCAACAACATTAACAACACAGCCACCTTAAGTTATACTAAAACTAAAAACAAATATAAATTTAATCATTTTCGTATCATTTGATACACGAATGCCTATTACAGAAAAGCTACGTTACGCATCTTATCTCGCGATAGATCCCTTTCTACACATGACCAACATCGCTAAAATCAACATTTTTTCTTTCAAAACACAAACAGTACCTTACTTTTTCTTTGAGCCCATGACCTCGACATATTAAGCTTGCCGAACTACTCCCCTTATCTTGGTTTACCTGCATCTTTGTACGATATTGTCGATGCTTCATTATCTATTTTTCTCGCTTGACCGGGCGTAAAATATACACTGGCGCAATAATCTTACAGATGACCGGAACTAAATCCTGTTGACAGCAGGGATTATTTACATGACAGTTTCGTGTCTGTTCGACACCTTCGCACAACAACATACGTAGGAATATGTATTTGGTATTCATTCACAAGTAATGGAGGTGGGCTCGCCTGTTATGACAAAAGTGAAATTAGGACTTTGAAGTTGGTGCCCAGAAGTGTAGACTAATTTACATTTATTAAAGCAACCAAATAAATAATTGTTACCGAAAAAGATCCGCGAAATGTTGTTTATAATTGTAGATATCCCCCTTCCCGCCCCCATTGTGCTTATACTTACTGACGTGGAATAATTGAACCTTTAGAACGATTTTTTAACTTTCTGTACTGTCGTAATTGAGGATTAGTATTTATATTATTGACATAATTAATGCACTTCCTCAAATATATATAATGATCATAATCTTAAACTAAACTTAGATGGTATTGTAACTTTATCGCAAACCCCTATTCAGAGCATTAATTATACAATGATCTTATTTCAGATGTACTCGCGCTAAAAATAGGCACACCCGACCGAAAATGTGTTACTAACGCTTTTGCTCTATCGGTGAGTTTAAACTTTATTATTAACAATTATGAGGATTTTTTCTAGTCATATTTATTATCACTAATCCGATTTCATTGCAGGTTTTTGTAAAAATAAAAGGAAAGAGAAAATGAAGATTTTTCTCCACAAGAGTCGTTTTAGTCATTAAGAAAAGTGTCACTTTAAGTGAAACATGTCCGACCTCTGCAGAAAATACGCTTCTTGACTACCTCATTACTTTCCATCTGGATTATGATATACCGTGAAATCTTCATATTATGTGACCTATTGTTTATTTATAACATTATTGCTTTTAGTTTCTTAACACTTAAGGCTACACATTAAAATCATCATCAGCAACAACAACAGCCGCCGAACGCAGTTGTAGACCCGTTGTCTGGACTTTGTCTCGAGTGTTAAATGTGATAGAAGTTTAGTTATGTAAAAATTGTGGTCAATCCAGGTGCGGATTCTTAAGTATCCAGTGAAAATAAAATCAACAATTCAATAGGATAGCATTCATGTTTTTTTTTCGTGCTTTTGTTTGTCAAAACTACCAGTACATAATCATATACGCAATTATTTCCGCTGATGAAACGAACTAACGGACTATGGACAAAAGGCGTCTTTTCAATATGTTTTCCTTTAAACACTTTGCACCTAAAATACTGCGGCTTCAAATTCCGTTTCAGTTATTTGTATTTGAGTTGATTGATTGTCCTTTAAAGTGGGTAATGATGCAAACTAGTTTGGGAAATTGCTGCGGTTTATTTTTAGGGGTGTATTTTCCCACATAAACGAAAGTTGTTTGGATACTAATACGGGTTGTTATTTAGTAAGTCACGTGCTTCATTGAAACGTGTACCTTTGGATATTTATGGCTGAGAAATCGTTTTACATAAGGGTCGTATTTTGAAGGAAATGAGTTCATACTGATACACGTTTATGTTTTAAAAAAATAGTAAGGAGTATTTTTGTTTTATTTTTTGTTTTTGTTTTGTTTGTTTTTACTTTGCCCGAAACCGTTTAACCACAACTCACGACATTTAGTTATGCTGTATCATTTATATTTCTATATATAAATATATTGAAACGTACCGATATAAGTATTTGAATATGTTTCTTGCGTTGTCTTCATTGTTGTGCTAACTACATGTAGAGCCAGACAATTCCTAGGGCTAGAATGTTTAACTCTACATATCGAATGCTGATAATGATTTATTTTTATATGTTGATGTTTTGATTTTTTTTCGCTGATTATACAACCATTACCCACTAGAACAATTACCGCATGGGTTAAAATCCGGGTTGTTTGGGAGAGGCCTTTCTGGATGACTTCTAGTGTGCTGGTGGTTCTACCCAAGCACCGGGTTTCCTGAACGTTGCTATAATGATCACACTTGCTTGCTTAACTGTAACAAAAAACGAACAAACAAATCAACAAATAAATAAACAAACAAACATTTTATGTGATGTTACGAGAGACTGTGAAATCGTAACTAAACACCATTATATGTGTTGCTTATGAACACTTGTCCCTTCTTGAAAACACCTCAGGTGGTAAATTCTATCGTTAAATTAAACGGTATAACACTACTTATAATGTAAAATACATGATTGAACATTTTGTAAACGATGCGAGCAAACGCTTTGATGTGTGATAGTCAGATTCACACCATTTGTTACTTTGATGTTTCAACAACACTGCCGTCTGGTGGTAGGTTGGCAAGACGTTTAACCAACACACCAAGCTACCTAAACAACCAACCAATTAGTCAGCTTTAATGTAGACAGCCAACCAACCAAATATCCAATTAGCAAACCATTCAGCCTACCAGCCTTAATGCAAACAACAAACCAAACAACCAAGCAAACGACCAGCCAGCTACAACGTAGCCAACCAATCAACCAAAAAAACATAAACACATTAGCTTACAAGCAAACCAATTACCGAACAAACCATACAATAAATGAAAATACCAACCAACCAACCAACTAACCAGTTAACCAATTAATCAACTAACCGACAAATAAACCAACAAACAAACTTATGTTTATCTACAATAAATAAACAGACAAAATATGCCCTTTGATTATAACGCATGCTTCACGTTTCTTTTCCATAGCAAATCTAAACTTTATTGCAAAGTTGATAAACTAGTTAAACGGGTGTTTATAACCTAAAAATTCCAACTAGTTAAAAGGTGTTTATAACCTAAAATTTCCACGGAAACTAAACCGTAGTATATAGCAGCCTTTAATATCATACAATTAAATAACTAAGATCTATTTTTTCATTTCATATGCTGTGATTTTATGTTTCTAAATCATAAATTCTTACTTAGGGAACTGTTTGATCACAATACGAACGTCAATAATTGGACCGATAAAAAAGCGCTTGCAGCAAACCATCCAATTTTTACTTCAAGTTAACGTTTTTACGCTACATGGGTAAAATTGTTATAGTGTGTGCTAAGTGTCAAATTGAGAAATAAATCAGTTACTTAAACGATTTAGGACATTCTGCGATCTTAATCTCAATGGAGATTTTGAAAGAAACAAAATAACACTCAAAGTCAAAGAAATTTTTACGATCCAGGTAAAGCCGATCAACGATGAATGGTCGTTTAAAGGTGATATCCGACAGTCTGGGCCTCTTTCCCCCGCCTCACTGACCCACCGTACCCTCTCCCCACCTCCCATCAATAAAGTCACTGTTACGTAAAAACGTCATGCAAAATGCTGTTCATTGATGCCATAGATCTGTGTAAACAATCAAGCATAAAGCCTTACTCATCATTGAAATAAGGTATTTGTAATCTTTCCGCTCTGGCGTCGATATCTATTTTTAGCTGAAATTCCCACCATGCTTATTTATAGATTTGAAAATGATGGATATTTAAAGCGACACGTTTCACAATTTTGGACTGTTAAACAATTGTGTTAATGTTATGAACACCCTTTACTTAAACTTAAGGATACGTTAATGCAGCAATTGTGCACAAATTCCCCGGCACAAGGGGCAAGATGTTGTATAAGATGTATTAGATATAAACAAATTGTCGGAAACCACCTTTAAGGCATATATAATAATAAAATAGTTAACCATTACCTTCATATTTAATTGAGAATTCTTTGTGAGTGACGAATTTGTCTTGTCATGTTAAAGATCGGTTTGCACTGTCTTCTGTTGCCGTTGTGGCAAATATTAACATTTTTTGTCAAAAGTTTATTATGTACAAATAAAAATTCATAAACATACTCATGTATTTTTATTGAGCTAAACACTGTCTGGTGTCTTATTTCACGCGACCATGATCCCAGTCCCAGAATGTGCAAGCTACTCCCTTTACACTTTTTAAGTAATATTTCGATCTATTGTCAATTTTTCCACTATCATATCAGCGGAAGCATGCCTTTAAAAAGACCATCACAAGCTGATTATGATCTTAACATTTCAAAACCTATGCCACCATCAGCATAACTTCAAACGACCCCTGATTGTTTTATAAGATCGTCCTTCGATTGATTGCATTGTGACTCGGTTGCGGCCTGGTGACAAATAGATCCTACAAAGTATGCGGAGGAATTTTGAATCTATTGTTTCAATGTTTATGTATCAACTAACCATTTGTTAAATGCATGACAGCTGCTGATTCGTATCTCATTCGGGCTAAGCAGTTTCGTACACAAATAATACAAATAATTTATTGATAGATTAAGATCGTTTGTAAACGGGTTTAATCTTTTTCTGAACGGGTGTTTTTGTTGTCCTAATTTTTTATCTACTGGTACTTACCACAGGCTATCCATGGGTGAAGAACAAGGAAAACTGTGTCAACATTGTCGCAGCTACAAGACTGTAGGTCTGTATAGACAAAAGGGACCTAATTCAGGCGGGCTAGTTTGTTTGTTCGTCTGCTGCCAGTGTTTTGTTTTGATATACAATAAGAAAATCCAGCACCGTAATAAATAGGCAAGTTGTCCATGTTCCGTAGATAATTTTTATTTAATTCAGGTCGTGGAAGAGTGAACCGTGAAAAGTTATCGTTTTCATTTGTATTTGGTGTTTAGTTAGTTGGTTAAATACCACTGGACAAAGTAGAAAGTGATTGGATTTTCTGAAAACTGGAGTGACAAAACAGTATTCGAACTGGTATGTGTTTTGAATATATCTTTTTTTATTGGATACAACGCTTATATGAGTTAATTATCACGTTTTAAAACTAAAACTTTGAATTGTGTTTTGGATTTGTTACATACATATATGAAAAGTATCTTTCTTTCGATTACTTAGTCTTTGTTGCTGCCCCCGCCCCCGCTTTTTTCCCCATTCAATCTAAAATATAAAAGCCAGCCATTTAAAATTGTATTCATTTAATAGTTCATGATAATATCTATTAAATTATTTAAATCTTTCTTTAAAACATTAAAACAATAATTATTGCAACACCATCATAAAACAGCCGCCACTGATAAATCTAAAGCCATCCAGTTACATTACATTCGGTTGCAAAGCAGTGTGAAATTCGACAAAGTGCTTTATGACGTCCTTGTGACAGATTCTCTACGGTGTTGCATCTAATGTAGGTGCATTTTATTTATTTATTTATTTATTTTTTTTTGGGGGGGGGGGGGGGGTTGTTGTTGTTACATCACGCAGACACAGTTATGGTCATATTGGCGACGTCCAGCTAATTGTTTGTGGAGGAAGTTCCCCGACGTCAATCGGAACTCCTCGGGTAATTTCGTCCTCGGGACAATCATCCCTCGGATGTATCTGGTGCAATGATACTTAATGAAACCACGATCGTTTTGCTCGCCGAAAGTCGAAAGAAGAATATGCCTAAAATGTAGTTCGCACAAAACATTAACTATAGCATCGTTTGACAGCTGCATGTCTGCTGCGGTGGGTAGATTAAACATGAATGATTTAAAATTGAAGCCGCCACAAATTGAAGTTTTACAGGCTTCATTCTGTTGTGAGCTGTCATCCGAGCTGCCATATTTGTTTTGACGTCTGTCACAAAAGCAGACCCATTTAAGGGAAATGGCCGAGGGGATCCGACTTCCTACATACATCCGAGAAATGATTAGTGAATTATCCGAGGTGTTCCGATTGCCCCGACATATCTCTTGGTTGGAACACCGGCGCAACCTACCGCTGGGCAGGAAGACCCTCCCACAAAACAACTTTCGCCTAAACCGGAACTTGCACCCAATTAGTAAGGGACTGAGGAGTTACATGTCGGCGATTTAACTGCTCGGACATCCAATCGTCCAGAATTATTAAAAAAAAAAACACCCACAACTCTATACATATAATGATTATGGATGTGCGTTATTATTTTCAAAATTTACCCTTAGCTCATGAAAAAAATAATGTCATTAATTTTGAACACCACAGAACACATACTGATTTCATATAAGTACATCGTTAGAAACTAACTAATCGTTACTGTTTCTCCTTACACTTTAAGAACGTTGAGATTTGACTCATAGAAATAACATAGTAATCGATTTGAAGAAAATACGTCTAGTAAAGTCAATAATTGTAAACAGGCATGATCGCAAAAGTAAGTGGTCACGTGTATTTAGTGCTAAAAATAGCTACATGTACGGTGAGGCTAAGATTGGAAACACTTTTTTTGGTTAGACAAGTGAGGTTTTATGCTTCACTTTTCTCATAGAACACTTCACATAAAACACTTCACATAAAACACTTCACATAGAACACTTCACATAGAACACTTCACATAAAACACTTTACACAGAACATAAAACACTTCACATAAAACACCTCACATAAAACACTTAACATAGAACACTTCACATTGAACACTTCACATAAAACACTTCACATAAAACACTTCACATAGATCACTTCACATGAAACACTTCACATAGAACACTTTACATAAAACACTTCACATAGAACACTTCACATAAAACACTTCACATTGAACACTTCACATTGAACACTTCACATTGAACACTTAACATAGAACACTTCACATTGAACACTTCACATTGAACACTTCACATTAAAAAACTTCACATAGAACACTTCACATAGAACACTTCACATAAAACACTTCACATAAAACACCTCACATAGAACACTTCACATAAAACACTTCAAATAAAACACTTCACATAGAACACTTCACACAAAAACACTTCACATAGAACACTTCACATAGAACACTTCACATAGAACACTTTACATAGAAAAGCAATAAACCGTATTTCGAGGGATCTTTAGACTTAATAATACACTATTTGTCTGTTTGAAAGAAACAAAACAAACAAAAACAAAAAACAAACAAACAAACAAACAAATAACTGACCCAAACTGTCGGATACCACCTTTAAAAGATAAAACATCTGTATTATTTCTAGACGATGATGACTAAATTACACAGTGACATGGCAAACTATATCGCACTGATGTATTGCGGGCATTAAGTCTCAGTTTCCATTCCAATTAATCTTCTTTTGATTTATCTGTTTTTAAATGCGACTGATTTGTTGCAGATTGTTTATGTCTTGGTGTGGGATGGATATAAGAAATAAACCAGATTGAACATTGCCAACAATAACACTTAAATCAAGCTTTCAATTTGCAAAAAGACTTCTCTTGCAAGATTTCTTTCGATTTTAATCATAGCGCAGTCTGTATTCGCACAGGTGACTAGCGAATGCTGAATGTGTATCTAATGAATATTTTGTGTAAGATACAAATGTCATTTTTCTTCTTAAAATATATTTCGCTGATTAGTGAAAACAAATTTGTGATTGGAAACAAGATTTTTCATCTTCAAAACTCCCTCTCGACTGCCAACATCCTGGGTAGAACCTGTGCTCAGGAACACACCTGTCAGAGAGAGAGACAATGTTGATAGTTTAAAGTCTGGTCCAAGGACTAGCATCTTGTGGTGGTCGTGGGCTCGACCACCTTTCTCGGTGTCCAAGATTTTAGCCATAAGACCCCGCCACCCCACCAGGATTCTTTTAAACAGTTTTCTTTTTGTCAACATCACTATCTTTTGTTCAGTTCTCATGGATTTTCTTTTAACGCGTTTTTCGTGTTCTTTTATTATTATTTTTTTCTTCCTTCCATCGTTTGCATAAAATTTTCTCATTTTATTACCATTGCAAACATGACAGTATACTCTTCGTTTAAAAACTAATCGTTCCATCCTATCTCAATAATAGTATTAATAGTAGTAGTTGTGGTAGTAGTAGTGGCAGTAGTTGTAGTAGTATTAGTGGCAGTAATGGTAGTAGTAATAGTACTAGTAGTAGTGTAGTAGTGGCAGTAGTAGTAGTAGTAGTAGTAGTAGTAGTAGTAGTAGTAGTAGTAGTAGTAGTAGTAGTAGTAGTAGTAATAGTAGTAGTAGTAGCTTACAAATAATATTAAAAAAGCGTAATATTGGTATTTATAGTCTAAACCAACACAATCTTTGTTACGTCTTTGTTACGTCTTTCATATGTATCAATGCTATAAGATATACAAACAACTTCAATTTTGTTGAAAAAAGTGTTATAAAACATAAAAATGTAAAGCTTATAACTTCAAATAATGTAACCCATATTCATTTATATAAAAGTCCGTTCTATTGAAGCGCATCTTATTCGGTTGTAATACAGAGGTCTATATTTAACCAACAATTGATCCCTAATTACTTGCAATTAAAGTTGCATTAAAGCGTAGCCGTTGGCTCTCAAAATGATGACACTCTCGTTTTAGTGGTACCCGGCTTATAATCACCAATACACGTTACCCAGTATCGCTATATCAGCTGTTTCCCCTTTTTAACTTCGAGACATTTTCGATAAAAATTGTTTAAGCTGTAGGAACTATAGAAATAAGCGCATATTTTAACGAATAAATTGCTGGATATAAAGTATACGTGGTCTCCGACAGTTTGAAGCACAAATTGTTTTTACCTCTGAAATAACTGAAGAAGTGTTTGTTACCTGAAAAAATCCTGCAAAATGGTGTTCATCGATGCCCTAAATCTATATAAACAGTGAAGCAAAGATCTCCACTCACCATTGCAAAGAGGTATTTCCTATCTGAGCCACGTCATGTGTTTAAGCAGTTATAAGCACAATTATGATGATGTTGTTGTTGTTTGATGATGATAATGATGGTGATACTACTACTACTACTACTACTACTACTACTACTACTACTACTACTACTACTTCTACTACTACTACTACTACTACTACTACTACTAATAATAATAATAATAATAATAGTAATATAATTCAATTAAATAATGTCACAAATACTACTAGAAAGACTAACGTTTAAAATGTTTTCGTCTATGATGCATTAATTTTAGTGACGGCAAAAGTCAATTCGGTTTTAATTATTTGATTTCTCTGGTCGTTTTTCGTTTTGGTATAAATCAAGTATTTTCAACAATAAAAAATAACACAAATTAATGAGTTTTAAATATTCGTTGAATGATTTATGCATTTTGAATCATTGTGTGACTTGTGTCACTGTTCGTTTCGGACTAGTAGATTTCGTAATTCGATATGTCATGATAAAATAGACATTTCACCCGTAACCTATCGAATGAACGACCACCGTTTGATACTTAATTATAAACAAATTACTTTTTGATTACTTTCTTCCTGTACTTGACTAACAATAAATTTAGTTAAGTGTAGTTGTAACTATGTATTCTTTGATTAAGATGAAGTTGATAAAAAGGCATTTTCCTAATAATACAATATTGCTGCTACTGCTGCTGCTGCTGCTACTACAACTGCTACCACTACTACTACTGCTACTACAACAACAACTACTACTACTTCTACTACTACTACTACTACTACGTATTATTATTATAATTATTATAATTATTATTATTATAAGTAGTAGTAGTAGTATTAATAGTAGTAGTATTAACAGTAGTAGTGGTGGTAGTAGTAGTAGCAGTAGTTGTAGTAGTATAAGTGGTACTAATGGTAGTAGTAATAGTACTATTAGTAGTGTAGTAGAAGCATTATTATTATAAGTAGTAGTAGTAGTAGTTGTAGTAGTAGTAGAAGTAGAAGCGGTAGTAGTGGCAGTGGTAGTGGTAAAAGTAGTAATAGCAGTAGTAGTTGGTGTTGTTTAGTAGTAGTAGTTGTGATAGTGGTAGTGGTAGTAGTAGTAGTAGTAGTAGTAGTAGTAGTAGTTGTTGTTGTTGTTTAGTAGTAGTAGTTGTGATAGTGGTAGTGGTAGTAGTAGTAGTTGTAGTAATAGTAGTAGTAGTAGTAATAGTAGTAGTAGTAGTAGTAGTAGTAGTAGTAGTTGTTGTTGTTGTTTAGTAGTAGTAGTTGTGATAGTGGTAGTGGTAGTAGTAGTAGTTGTAGTAATAGTAGTAGTAGTAGTAATAGTAGTAGTAGTAGTAGTAGTAGTAGTAGTAGTTGTTGTTGTTGTTTAGTAGTAGTAGTTGTGATAGTGGTAGTGGTAGTAGTAGTAGTAGTAGTAATAGTAGTAGTAGTAGTAGTAGTAGTAGTTGTTGTTGTTGTTTAGTAGTAGTAGTTGTGATAGTGGTAGTGGTAGTAGTAGTAGTTGTAGTAATAGTAGTAGTAGTAGTAATAGTAGTAGTAGTAGTTGTTGTTGTTGTTTAGTAGTAGTAGTTGTGATAGTGGTAGTGGTAGTAGTAGTAGTAGTAGTAGTAGTAGTAGTAGTAGTAGTAGTAGTTGTTGTTGTTGTTTAGTAGTAGTAGTTGTGATAGTGGTAGTGGTAGTAGTAGTAGTTGTAGTAATAGTAGTAGTAGTAGTAATAGTAGTAGTAGTAGTAGTAGTAGTAGTAGTTGTTGTTGTTGTTGTTTAGTAGTAGTAGTTGTGATAGTGGTAGTGGTAGTAGTAGTAGTAGTAGTAGTAGTAGTAGTAGTAGTTACTTGTGTGCGTCATTTTTATTGCTTTGTATGCTTTCTTCTACTAACTGACTCGTGTATTATACATTTACTGAATATAACAATAAACTGCTAACTGCATTCAAGTTGCAATAACCCTATTTGAGGAAGGTGCCCATATATGGTGTTTATGATCGCAGTGGTCATTTAAAGACTTGGCTACTGGAGGCCACCGCCCTATTGACCAATGTAATAATCACCTCCCAGGTGACAGGCATTGGACATTTTATTTTATTACCCACTTCACTACTGCAGTGATCCTTTGGCGCCCTAATTACCACTTCACCTTTTTTCCCAGCCCTCTTTTTGTTGTATTGGTGAAATACTTACACTTTTTAGTTGTTTGCGGAAAACTATTTAAACGTGTGACAAAGTTGTTTCACTATGAAGTCCATGCAGAACAGTATGAAGCCAGATTTAGACAGCCCCCAGCGGAAGTGGCACGATCTAGTACTACATTATTTGCTTAGGCTTGATCGACCTTTAATTTTGTGTTTAGCGGGTTAAGTTTTATGGCGCCGAGTTTACTTTTACTATTGTTGGCGTACGGTCACTAACTTTATGCAAGCAAATAGAAAGTAGGCAGTAAAAAGTGCAAGTAAACAGATGAAAGAAGTGATACAAACTTGTCTATTTTATCAACAAACTGTAAATTGGAGTGGACTTTCCTTCTAGTTTGTCTTCGCCGTTTGTTATTAGTGGGCAGACAAGGTAGAGAAACTTTTGATCCTCGGTGACACCTTTGTTTAAATTTATAAAATTCGTTAATCGTTTAAACATTTTTTCTTTTAATTATATTCTTCTTTTAAAACATTGTTTCTTTGTGTCTCTAATCGTATATCAAAGCATTGAAAGGCGTTAACACAATAAAACCAAGAAGAGTGTAGATATTTTGTCAGGTATTCCCTCAGCCGTGTTTGGTTTGATCCAAATGATCCAATCAGAACACTCGGACATTTCCGACGAAAGAGCCTTTGATATTATAGTGGCAATGGAGGGTTGCTGTAGGTTTATAAGTTCGGACAAAATCTAGTTGGTGTATTTCTTTCATGTCCTCGTTTGGACTTAAAAGACATTTTTCATTTTGTTCTAAATACATAATTCTTAATCAGTCGCTGAGATCACAGTTTCTTGTCGGTGCATTCCGTTTCAATAAAAAAACACACACAGAAATTCGCGATTAATCATGCACCCTTTGATAGATAGTGATGGTAATGACTGAGTCATCCAAACGCTTATTGAACTCAGCAGGTGAACAGACAACTTATAAAGCGCCTGGATTATAATGATTGACATGTTGGCGCCAAAACATTTACTTTGGACAGCTTTGTTTTTGATTAATTGAACCATTTATTACACTCACACGAGAACTTAAAAATGAAATATCTTATTTAAAAATAAGGGGTGATTAGTCACGTGATCAAATACTGCAAGCCGACACGTCCACATGATAGATTATGAAATGTTCACAACGTCTTTGCTGTGTAATATTTGCACGGACATTTTTCTTGTTTTAAATAATATGATTTCTACAAAATAGCTGCTTAATGAAATTTTAATTCGTTGCATCTGACTGATGCTGAGTATTTACGTCGATTGTGTTTGCAATGGAAAAACCAGTTTAAAACAATCCTCTTTATAAACGTATATTTATAGACATCAATTGTCATTTTAGTTTTATATTTTCTTTTCTTTAAATTATCCGTGTTGACTAATAAAACTCAACTGAAGTCGAATCAGTTTTGAAGTTTGTGGAAGATTTCGTAAGCTCCTGAGTCGATGGGAACGTAAAGCTCAACTTGGAAGTCATTTAACATCCATTGGGTGTGTGGGGTAGTCGGGGGTTTATAGAGGCCAAAGCCGCCTTCCAAATGTGGTCATATACCTTTTGTATTTATAGTGTAATTGATTTATTAATCTCACTTATACAAAATAATTGAACCATTTGGTTATCATATATCTACATTAATGACCAATAACCGTCCGACTCTTTTATCAAAAACACCAGTATAAAACACGAATACCCCATTATATGTCTATAAAGACAAACATCAAGTTGTTGGGGTGTTAAGACCCATATTTAACCTCTGTCATGACCGTCATTCACCATTTGAGAGAAAACTGTCTGAATTGAGTGATTATCCCCAGAAAACCGGTTTACGGCCAGTGTATTGGTAATTTATGTTAATAAGCATATGATATCTTGATATTTATGCTAATTTTTGTATGATTTTAGGTGTTAATGGTAATGTTTGAAGATTTTTCGCCATTTTTGTACTCTCGTTGTGTTTCTGGCGAGTCGTTTATCTCGTGACCTGTAGCAATTATTCTTAATATAAAAAGTACTGATGGCTCGGTCGAATCGGCCAGCCAAAGCTATTAAATAATTTCCTTTCTGTATTTGTGTTTGTAACTGCTTCAGTCACCTTTTCTTATGCTGCTGCTACTGCTGTTGACGATGATGATGAGGAGGAGGAGGGTAATGGTGATGAAAACGAATACGACGACAAAATCAGACGACGACAACGATAGTTATAATGACGTAATTACAACGTCAATGAGTACGATGCAAAAGACAACGATGGTATTGACGACCACGACAATGATGTCGATAACAGTGATGATGCATTAAATTTACTTAAGGAATTGATTATTACACCTGCGTTAAACCTTCAACATTATTGACGCTCAGCACTTAACGCTTCACTCTCCTGATAAACTTGTCATCTAAATTCATCACGCCAAAAGGTTAATTGAGGGTATGTGACATAAAAAAAACTCAGACAAAAATTCACTGCAGCTTGTCATCAAGACATCGGTTTTAGTGTCAAGACGAGAGTGTATCAATTTAAGTTTTATTTGACACCGCGTGCGGTAATAACACGTGTTAAAGACGAAAGTTTTACATTGAAGACCGTGTGAAAATGTTTCGGAGAAAGCGGCGCTGTAATAGGTCAGTAGTTAAACGTGTCGGATCGCATAACTCTGTCATAAATTTGAAGTGAGTAAATACAAAAATGGAAACTGTTATTAACTGTTGTCGATAATTTGATTTTAATTAAGGATAATGTTTTTATTATAGTAAATTAACAATTGACATTGCGTCAGCACATTGTAGAGTGTACTGGGATTTTATTGATGTCATGTTCGTGATAATTAGTTAATGTTTATGTTCAAAGGATTACATCCATGTGATTTATGTTAATTACCTTATATTGCTTATTTTACTGCAGTGCATCGTTAATTATTTCAATAAGCGCCTGAGACACTCAGACATGAGTTCTCTATACAGTACAATCTCCAACGCAGTGATCTCCCCCTTTCAGTAAGGAGGATCTCTGCTATCACACAGAAATCCTTCCAGATCTGGAAGGATTTGATTTTTTTACTTTTAATTTTTGTTCAGTAAAATGACAATCGGAACAAATGTGTATGTTAGAAAAACGACTAATAATGGATGAAAAAAACAAATTCTAACGATAAAGAAAAAAAAAGAATGTATTTATCATTACAATCGTAACAACTCGGGCATTTCCGTCCTTTCGCCTAGGGCGAAATTTCAGTGTTACACCGGTTCATTGTAAACAATCAATGGATACTGTTGAAGAAATTTACAAAGTAATAACGGAGTTTGACTCCTCCATAAAAGCGAAACCCAAACAGATCGAGTGTCTGCAGTCTCTGTTGGCAGGCTATCGTCACGTGATTTTGTATGATGGCAGTGGTTTTAAGCGAGCGTAGCGATGTCGTAAACCCTGTGCGGAGTTTGTATACAGTATTGACTGTAAATATCTTTTTGTCAACTCTTAAAGATTGTATCTGACAATGTCTGTATCAAAAAATTATATGTAACAATATCTGACCACTGTTTGAGGTATTTGTGCATAATTTTTGCATAAACTCGTGCTTTAGTCTAAGCAAACATGACCTTAACTGAACGACGTGTTGTTAAAACACACTTAATATTCATTGTTTCCAAATCTATAAATAGGTACAATTGGAATGACTGCTAAAAATAGACAACGACGTTAGAGCGGACTACCAGGATGATATAGTGTGATCTCAAAAGTAAGTGGTCAGATTTTTGCTATGTTTAAAAAATATTGGATAGGAAATGTTTGTAAGAAAGAGTGAGGTGTTATTTTTTACTTCAAAGATGTAGGCTATCAATAAACAGCATTTTGCGAGATCTGTTCGGGTAACAATAATTTATGTTGTTGTATGTTGGAAAATTATTGATCAAAACTGTCGGATACCACGTTTAACATTTATCTAATAATTGATAATACCTAGGCAAGTGGCGTAGATCCAGTTCAGGGGCGGGTCCAGAACAAACATATTTACCATAAAAAAATTGTAAGTAAAAAAAACTTAGCACTAGTTATCAACAAATGTAGAAATTTAGTAATAGTTATAATCAACTGTAGAAATTGATAAGGGTTTATACAATGTGCACGAGAGAAAAAACTGATGACATATGAGTTAAAACTAGAAAAAAAGCAATGTTTTCATGAAGTGCATTACATCCTTACTCCTCATTTGATAAAATAAAAAAAAACTCAATACAATCATACAATAGAAACAGAAGCAAATACTCGTAACACATTCAACTGTATACCTATTGAGTAATGTACAAATTTTCAGATTTCCTCAAAATAAATAATCTCCAAAAGTTTCCTCATTGATAAACACAATGTAATTGTGTCGGTAAACTACATGTATTTCGTTTATCCTGTACATTTGGAAAGAAACATTTTCATTTCAATTTCTAAGAAAGTGAGTATTTTTCCCTGTTCAGCAAGTTTATACATAAATGTTGTTTTTTTGGTTACTTTTTTTCCTTCTTTTTTTTTCTTTGTGTGTGTGTGTTGTTTTTTTTTGTTTGTTTATGTGTTGCTGTTTTTGTGTGTGTTGTTTGATTTTTTTGGTTGCATCGCACCTTCTTAATTATGGTTATATTGACGTGTCTAGCTAATTATTGGTGGAGGAAGACCCCAGACTTAGGTCTGGGTAGAACCACCGGCGCACCGCAGGTCAGCTGGAAAATCTCCCTACATGATAGTTTTCACCGCGACCGTGATTCGAACCCACTCCGGGAGCTGCTGAAGAGTTACATATATGTAGATGGAAAAATAAGCACGTGTG